>OY728159.1:1722833584-1724083584 GCA_963277665.1 Viscum album
GAGAGTTTAAATTATTTCAGATGGGTGTAAAATCTATATTTATAAATGGTTTACAAAAATATGTTGTGTATATTGAACAACCTAATTATTTTATGCTTGATGAAGATGAATGAAATGTATGAAAATTGAAGAGGGATCTTTATGGGATGAAACTATCCCAAGAGCATGGTATTTAAATCTATATGAGTATGTGATATTCATTGAATAATTAAAGGAATAATGTACATAAATATGTATATGAATATGTCAAAAAAACACATCAATCATTACGATTGTTTAATTTGGTGATATTTTCATTTCTATTAATAATAAGATATTATGTCAATAATTTATCGCATAAAAGAATAAAAATTTGAGATATCAATTCTTGGTGATATGAAATTATGTTTGGGTTTTAAATTTACCCAATACATTGTTCGTGTTCTCATATATCCTGTGAAATATGACATATGGTTATTAAAATTATTTTCCATGGAAGAATCCAAAGTTGTGTCCACAAATATTCGAGTAGGCACAATGCTAAGAAATGATGTAAAAAAATGGTTCCCTGTGAGAAATAATTCAGAATGTTTATTGGTATTCATTTATACTTGACTAAATTAAAGCCAATAATTATTTATATTGCATCACATTTTTCAAGTTAAAAATCCATTCTAAAGGAATCACATATCCTAGAAGCTAAGAGAATTTTGATATATGCCAGCAATAATTCCAATTAAATTTTTTTAAATTATAAACGTGAGATATATTTAAAGGACTATATAGATATTTACTGTTCTAGTCATGTTGATGATAGAAATTTATATAATGTGGATAATATTTTACTGATAAAAAATGTGTAATACAATAATTATATGAATAAATCATCAGTTACATCATGTTCCATTGAATTATTATTTCTGTATTTATCATAAGAAACAACATAAATGGAATAAATTAGAAATTAATTGAAATATATGTATGTTTGTGTTTAGTATAATCTAATCATTGAATATGGAAACCAAATTGAAATACATATTTCCATAAATCTAATCCAAAATTCCATATCAAAACACATTGATATACAATATAATTTCATGAAGTAGATGATGTTTGAAATTGTGTTAAAATTTTAATTTGTTCCATCTTGGGAAACAGTTGTTGATAAATATATTTACAACCTTCTAACAGATTCATTTGAGATGATAAAGATGAAAATGTGTCTACAACCAGTTATCCAGTTTTATTGAGGAATATTTCAGATTTTACAAGAAAATATCAATTATGTTTTATTTTTAAAAATGGGAAATATTAGTTGATATCATATAGTAATCATACATTTAGATATGTTGGATGTTCGAGTTAATAAACCTTAATTTCTATACTTATCTATCCCATGTATAATTTGATTTTATTGAATAAATACTAATTTTGTTGAAGAAATTGATATCATCCCTGTTACAAACACCATTGGATTTATTGTTAATATGAGGGAAGTTATCACATTTTATCTTTAGGGGGAGTAGAGAAGTTTCCATGTGAAATAGATTCTCTAATATAGATGGATAAAATGAAATGTTTTGGAAAAACATTGAAAAAGGTATAATTTCTAACCCATTCAATATGATTTTTTATTTTTTATTAATAGATGGTAATAATAATTTATTTTAGTTATGAATGTTTGGATTAGTTTTGGAATGTAAGGAGATGGATTATGGTGTTTTTGGATATTTAGACTATTAAAAATTTAATAAAGGATTGTGTATGTTTGTTTAAATTTAAATCTTCACTAAATATGTAATAGAGACTCTAAAATTACTTTGGATACAGACGAGTCACAAGAATTCTCCATTACATGTGTATGGGTGAAAAACTCAATTATAAGGGAGAAAAATCTATACATAAGGGTTGATAAGTTTTTCCAATTGATACATAATAGTGAATGGTATGGTGATGGAAATATATAAGGGTAGATGGGATATTAAACAATATATGATAATTTTTATCAACGTAAAAAAGGATCAATGATATTAAATAAATATATATAATGGTGTTACATGAAAAGAAAGAATATACAACACATTAAATCATTATTCTAGAGGTTACTTAAGATTTACTTAATTTTTTGTGAAATTATTATCATGCCCTCTTATAAATCATAAGTTATAATTTAGATTATTCTTATTTTATTCCTTCATTGTATGAACATCATGGTTATCCAAGATAATTTTGATTCAATAAGGGATGAATTTCATGATATAGAGAAGGTGATTTTATTGTAAGATATTCACCATACCAAAATAGTCTCTTAATGAAAGAATGAAAAAATGGATGGAAATTATTGAAAATATTGAGGATGTTGGAAGAGAAAAAACGAGGATTATTTTAGGTTATTGCGAGGAATAAAAATCATCATTTATTAGAAATCAAATCTTGAAAACCAGATTTAATAAGTTATTAATCATTTAAGATTCATATTATCAAGGAGGACACCATTGACTCATATTTATTAGTTATTAATGTGATTAATATTTGAGTAAAAATATCATATAGTTGATATATGAGATCCCAAGAAAGAAGAAATTGAGTTCATTAATTAAAATAGAGGTGAATGAGTGATGAAATTATTTATAAAAGAATTTTAAGAATGATACATGTGAATATTGTTTTATAGTTAAGAATGAATAAGTTCAAATATATTTATTACTTAGTTAAATACAATTACACTAGTGATTATTATTTATAGAAGTGCTCTTGGTTTGATTGTAACAAATTTTCTCTTGTTCAGATCTTGTCACTTCTAAAAATTTTAACAATTTCAAAAATATATCCCTACCTATATATTCTTCTTGATAATAAAAGTGTAGATATATGATCATTATATGAATAACCACCATACTCTATGAAATTATTCATCCATATTGTTGGATATATTTGGTTAGTACTTTTTTATTTTCCATATTGTTTCCTAAACTATGCTGATTTAGAGAGACAAATTTTTAAGTTATCATATAGATGATGAGGGTTTAGAGAGAAAAGTTATCAATATTGATTTATCCCCTATAAGTATTGACCATATCCCAAGTGATACAAACAATAATTTTCGTACATAAGAAATCTATCATCAATATATCCTCTTATATTACCCAGATACGATGGTATCCTAACCTCAATTCAATCTCGGAAAACTCACATGAAACATTATGAAGATATAACATATCATTTATTCTTCTAAGACAATATTTATTCATGATGTTAACTTTATTAAAATTCCTGTAATAAACACATAATTGAAATATATCATTCAATATTTTTTACAAATAATACAATATTTTCTTATAATGAGGTAATCAACTTGGTAAAAACATTATTCTCTAAATATTCTAATTACACATTGAGTTCCCTCTACGTTGTTGGTTACATACTATATGGTTTTGCATGACATGTGAAAGTAACTCTAACCGCATTACCATATATTCTATTACCCTTTCAATAATAAAATAATTCTTAACACTAGTTTCAAATAATACAAACATGATAGTAGAATCCAAAAAAAGTTTCCATCACTTTAGAAGCTTGTTCATTTACTTCTGTTAGATCTTCCACCATGTGAAATAAGTGGACATAAGTTTTCTTTGAATGTGAATTTAACTCTATTATCTTTATTGTGATCCCATAGTCATAAGGGAATTGGTTCTCTTAGGGTTAGACTACTAATGTGAACTAAACTATCAAGACTGGCTTGTATGGTTCTAAGATACCAGGGTCTGGTGAGAGCCCTACAACAATGATTCCCATGGTGATATTTCGACGTCCCAAACTTTTATCAATGGAAATTCCATTATTATAATTATTTCATATACTATAAATAAAATATAATCACTTAATTAAAACAATAAATACTTTATAAATGATTATTGAATGAAATTATAAGTATTTATAGAAATTAAGGAACCTAAACCAATTAAAAATTAACATGACCTTTGGAATAATAATTTGACACTTAGGAATAATAATCTGGAAAATATAATAGTAACCTCCCCTATTAAAGTATAGATATGATTTTGATATCTTATAAATGAAAATATGAAATATTTCTATCTTGGAATATGTAAATAAATGTTTCAAAAAAAATAAATTATGTGTAGGTATTTTTTGTGATACATAAATGATTATTTACAATTTTATAATTAATATATTGATTTAAATAAAATTTTATTTACATAAATAGATTCATAAAATAATATATTTTTGACTTATTAGTATATTATAATATTATGATACCTTAATTAATTTTTCAATCTATAATAAAATTAGTTATAATTTTAAAATTGGAATTTTTTGAGTAAATTAGGTTTTTAAAATAAAAATTATTTTTTTTATATTTAGAAATTTATTTTTTAAAAGTGGAGTTAATTTTTAAATTCTACACATCAAAAAATTGATTGGGTGAATTTATGGGATTTTTTTAGTATACTTGATTCTTTGTGAATAGTAAAATATTATAATTTATGGTATATATACATTATAAATTAAATAAAATATTCCATGAGTCTATACTGAGGTAAGAACCATATTCTCAAACTCCAATTAATTATTTCAATATATTTATATATAAGTCTACAACTATTCATAGTCTTAGTGAAAAATAATAATCTAATGAATAAAATAATGTGAAATCACCCCTCTCCTCTACTATAAATACCACCCTCTCCCCCTCTTCTCCTAACACCTCTCAAGCATTGAGATTTGACAAAGTTCAGCTCATATATCTTCCCAAGATCCTCTCTCATATCTAGGAGACTTTGGTCTCAACAAAAGACCAAATCCAATCACCCTATGGAGGTTTTCAAGATGAAGGATTCAAGATGACAATAATATCAAGTGCAAAACCATTTTGGACTTTATGGGATTCAACTGAACCTCTTTTTTTCCCATTAGTTTACACTTTATCTCTCTTTATCCAAATTTAATGTTAATTTCCATTTTTAAATCTTCTAAATTATGTTTATATGTTTTAAAATCATGTATCCCGATCAGATAATCCTTATTTGATGGAAAATTATATGTTCTAAAATGGATCCCTTATTAATTCTTCACAATAGGTAAGCCCAATTAAAGGAATATTCCCAATTTCTCACCCATTTTCAAGTGAAATACATAATATATTTCAATGCAACATTATTTTTATAAAATCACTCATTTAATCCTGGAAAAATATCTTAGAACATTTCCATTTTTATACAAACAATAATGCATCTTTCATTTTAAATAATCGTTAATATTTTCCTTAAAACCACACTCAAATGTTTTATTTATAAATTTCTCAAAAACTATTTTTAAATGGTGTCACATCATTTTGACATCCCTTATCATGATCTATGCCTATCTTCCATTCTGAATGTCCTTGAATGATTTAAATCCTTTATTTCATTGACTGCATTATGATATTCCCTTTTGTTACAACTTTGACATGATTATGATACACAATTCTTTCCATGGGTAACCCTTAAATTTATGTATGATTCCTTGTGTATGATCCTTCATGTGTCACACCTATTCGTTAAAATTTTATGATGGGTGTTCCCAAAATGTTCTCTAATTTATTATTTAATTTTTAGTCTCATGAGACTTCATGTGTAATGGTCTTGGTGATAAAACATGACTCATGCTCCTTGTGCAATGATCATAGTGGTTGAACTTGAATCATGATCCATGTACAGTAATCTTAGTGGGTAACATTGACTCTTTCTCCTCTAAGTTCAATGATCATTGAGTCATTCTTCTTCATGTTCAAAGATCCCTGACTCGTGCTCATTTCATTTTATATGTTTCATACACAATATTAAGACTCCCTGATTACATGATCCCATGTTATATATGTTAGGATTCCATATGTTTATTCATGTTCCAGGAATTTTTATGTCATAATATTAGTCCTTATAACCCATGTAATGTACTTTATTTTTAATTTTATTTCCTTTTTGAGATTTTTATCTCATATATTTTTTCATGAATTCCTAAGGATATCTAATGTAGATGTAAGGGATAAAAGTGTGCTAGGAGGTCATTATAAAATTTAAATAAAAGATGATTTTATTTTTGGTTTAATTATTTCTAATTGTGTATCTAATATTCTAAATACATCATACTTTATGATCCTTGGATTCTAATACGATGGTTAGTTATAGATAAAATAATGAAATTATATTTTTAAAAGGCAAGGAAGGTTATAGTTGGTGTCAAAGGGTAATATATTGAGTTTTGGTGATTATTCCTAGTGAACATTAGTAAGAACACTAGGGATAATTATATCCCTAAGGTTAACCGAGATTGATACCTTTGGAGTCAGAAGTTTGGATATACAATCCATTTAAATTTTTATCCTTTTATGTTCAATGATTCATTTTTTCTGTGCCTATTAGATAAGTATTCAAGCCCCTATAAATAAAATTTATTTTTTTAGTCAATTGATAGAAATAGAAGAACCCATACCAGCAATTAATGTTATAGGAAATAGAATATTCCCTGAATGAAAAGGAAAATTTGATTGTAATGGGTGCTTAAAACATCATGACAGTACTTACTAAACTAGATGAAGTTCAAAATAATAACTTGAATCATGTGGAACTCCCTCTTTATCCTAATAAAGAGATATCGAGGTAAAATACTTTATACGGAACGACATCCCGAGTTTAGTTGATATTTTGATCCCATCATCGTGGATCAATGGATTAATTCCATTGAGAATATATTCCTTATCTTCTGGTGCTCATAATAATAAAACGTTGTGTTGGAAGACTATCATTTTGATGGGGAAGATGATTATTGGTGGACACTGATCAAGATCATGAAGTCCACGGAGGAAATTGATTCCATTGAATTTGAAGATTTCAGGAAAAAAAATTCAATAAATATTTTTCCAAAACTATCCATCTTATGATAAAATGGTAGTTAATCAAATTGAAACAAAAGGAAGATGATTCTGTTGGGGAATATGATGAAAACATCACAAGGATTTCATGGTATGACTCAGTCTTTTTCATGAACACTAAAAGAAATGTGGATAATGAGTTTAGGTAACTAATGATAAGTCTATGAAAAACATTGGTCATTTGAGACATTGAAAGCAATGAAGAGATTTTCATTTCGTCCCTTAAGGATTAAATAGAGATCACATACTCTCATCATTCTCATAGTTCTAGTAATAAACATTGGGTAGTTGACTCTAATATGGGAGTATCAATAGATAAATCAATTGATGGAAAAAACCCAACATCCAACATATCAAAATTGTCGGAAGAATCATCTTCTGAACTACTTAATGAGAACCCGTAGATACTTCAAATGTGGAAGATATAAGAATATGGCTATTAAATACCAAAGGGATATGAGGAATCCTGAAAATGTGGAAGAATAAAGGAAGGTTCATATCATCACTCAGACAATAGTTTAGTGTTAAAACTACAAGGAACATGGTAATTATGAGAACCATTTCCCTAATCCATGTTTAGTTGGATGAAATCAACAACAACCTCCAAGATTGTATGGATGGGCATATGATATCACTACTATTGAGGTGGAGCCCAAAAATGATGTTGTGATAGGTACGATGGTTATCCATTCATGAATACCAAATGTATTATATGATTCAAGTTCTGTGCATTCTTCAATATCATGAATGTTTACAATAATTATTCAAACATAACCTAAAAATATGGAAGTTGAGTTATCTATGAGAATAGAAAATAGTTAAATTATTGAATCCAAAGTATTTAACACATCCCAATTATTTTTTTGAACTGATCCTCTTCGGGATTATTGGATTTCTTCTTTTGGTGGAGTTTCATTAAATAATAGTAAAGTATTGGTAAACATTGTACAATTCCAACAATAACAATCGAGAATAGGAGATCACACTTCACATCCCAAAGAACCCTCCAATTATGGACCAGTTTAAGGAGGAAGATGGACTACAATTAGAATAATTTTTCTATTTTTGGATATTATTTCATTATGAGTGAGCATATCTAGATCATTAGATTTTGAAAAAGGAGAGAATCATGCATGAAGACATTCTCATTGTGAGGGACTACACTGATGTGTATCTTGAAGAGTTTCCTAGTCTTCCTCCAAACCAAGATGTTGTGTTCTCAATGAAACTTACTTCTAGATCTCTGACTATATCAAATATTCCTTATATAATGGTCATTATTGAGCTATAATAACTAATGAATCAAATAAAGGAGAATGTAGAAAAGTTTTTTATATGCACAAGTGCTTTATCATGTGGTTCACCAGTCCTATTTTTCTAGAACAAGGATGGATCAAAGCAGCTATGCATAGATTATCGTGAGCTCAAAAAACCATGACCATGAACAGGTATCCATTTTCATAGATAGATGAATTTTTCTATCAACTACATGGGGCCATGTATTTCTCTAAGGTAGACCTTTAGTCATGGTATAACCAATTAAAGGTGAGTAAGCAAGATATTTCCATGAATTCCTTTTGAATGAGGTTTGAACACTATGTGTTCATAGTGATTCCCATCAAACCCACTAATTCTGAAGAAATATTCATGGACTTAATGAATAGAGTCTTTAGAGATTACCTCGATAAATGTTTTGTAGCCTTAATAAATGATATACCAATATACTCCAAAATCAAAGAGGAGCATGATGAGCGTTTGGATAATATGATGAAAATTTTGAGAAGGGAGAAACTCTATGAAAAGTACTGTAAATGTGAGTTCTGGATAGAATAATTATCTTACATGGTCATGTAGTTACTATAAAGGTAATATATAAGAACCCTTCCATGACAAAGGCAATCGAAGAGAGGCCCAATCTAATATATATAACCAAGATCCCTAGTATCTGTGGCCTAGTTGGGTATTACCAAATATTTATGAAGAATTTCCCATGATTTTCAAACCCACTAACTAAGCTGAAATGTAAGGGAGTAATGTTTGTTTAGACCAATGAATATGTATACTGTTTCAAAGAGTTCAAAAAATGTATTATCCCTACCCCAGTACTCAAACTCTTGAAAATTGGGGAACTAATGGTGGTATATAGAGATTATTAAAAGAAGGTCTTAGGCTGTGTATTGATGAAAAATCATAAATTTATATCCTACTTCTCAATTCAATTGAAAATTCATGATAAAAACTATTCTACACATGATCTAGATTGGGAAGCTATGAAATTTGTGTTGAAAATATGGTGGCATTATCTCTATGGGGAATAGTTTGAGATATATATTGATCATAAGATCCTAAAATATATATTCATATAGAAGGACCTCAATATGGACGAGTGATGATTTTTATATCTCATCAAATATTATGAAGGATCAATCCACTACTATCTCGGAAAAGAAAAGAAGGTGGAATATGGTCTATGTAAAAAGGATCTTATATATTTATCAATGTAAAGAATTGAAAAGGTTCCAATATTATATGATTTTAAAATTAAGGATATGGATATCATTAATGGAGGATAATTATCAATCCTTTGTGGAATTATTTATCAACCATCCCTTACGGATAAAATAAGCGATGCTCAAAGGACTGATGTGGAAATTCAGAAAAGGGTGGAAGTTATCATAAATGGTAATTACTCCGAGATCAAGATCGATGTAGTTGGAGACATAGTATTTGATTCACTAATATATGTACCATCCAATTCATAGATAAACAAGGATATTCTGGATGACATATATAGCTCAAGCATATATATTCACCCAGGGATCACCAAGATGTATTGAGGTCCCTTAGAAAACTATTGGTTGGATGATATGAAGATGGAGATTTTTTAGTATATATCAAATTTCATGGTATATTACGATGTGAAGGATGAAAGGAAAAATTCTAAAGGTATAGTGAAACCATCATCCATACCAACATGGAAATGGAAAAACATCACCATGGCTTTGTAACTGGTTTTCTAAGGATATCTCGAGGAGAAAATGGTGTTTGATTGTCTGTGGATTGTCTTAAAAAGACATTTCAATTTATCGTAATTGATGAGAACTTATCATTGGATCAAATTTTATAGATATACATCAGATAATTGGTAAGGCTAAATTGATTACCACTATAGATTGAATATGATCAAGATCCGAGATTCACCTCCATGTTCTGAAAAATATCCACATACTATAAACACTTAGTTGATATTAAATATGGATTATCATCCTTAAAGTGATGGAAAATATGAATATATTATTAAAAAAATTGAATAAATGTTGAGAGAATGTTTTATGGGCTTCAGAAGAGGATGGGACAAGCATATGTATTTGTCCGAGTTCTCCTACAATAATACGTTCAACTCAAGCATCCATCCGAATCCATATGAATCCCTTTTATGGTAAATGATATATAACACTAGAATACTGGGAAGAGGTTAGTTAATGTATGATTTTGGGACTTGAAATTGTAGAAGAATTGGTTGAAAAGGTGAAAACCATTCAGCATCACATCAATGTATCATAAAGATAAATAAAATTCTATGTAGATAATCATCAATAGGACCAAGAGTCTAAGGTTAGAGACATAGTATTCCTCCACATATCTATATGGAATAAGATCATGATATTTGTTATAAAATTAAAGCTATGTCCCAGTTACATCATCCCCTTCAAATTTTTTGATTGTGTCAGAGTTGTGTCTTATCATGTAGATATTCCACCAACCATGTCTCAAGTCGATGATGTATTTTAATTATCTCTCTTGAGGATGTACATACTGGATCCCTCACATATACTAAGTTCAGAGGTGGTACAACTGGAAAATGACCTATCTTATAAAGAGCAACCAGTGATGATGATGGACCGTATAGATCTAAAAAAAGGCTACTCACCATGTCAATGTACTAAGGAGGAACCATAAGTAAAAAAAGAAACATGGGAATCAGAGGAAGTGATGAAGGATAAGCACCCTCTCATATTAAGTTTTTAAAATGAAATTTTATGGGTGAAATTTCATAAGGGGGAAGATTATAAAGACACGTAATTTTATCTATTGAAATTTCCTTCTTATAAGTATGTAATATAGTATAAATCACCTTAAATCACATAAAAAACACTATAAAAAATTTATAAATGAAGATTGAATTAAATATGAAGTATTTATAGAAATTAAGGAACCCAAACCAATGGAATAGTAACACGACCATTTATATTGTAATGTAACCCTTCGGAATAGTAATCTATTCAATAGAATAGTAACCTCAACTATGAAATTATAGATAAAATTTGGATATATAATAAATTAAAATATTATTTATCTATATATTTGAATAAATAAGTAATAGTATTAAAAATGATAAATTAATGGTTGATATATTTTGTGAAACATTATGTTTTATTTACATTTTTATAATTAATATTATAATTTAAATCAAAATTAACTTTCATAAAATATATTCATAAATTAATATTTTTTTGTATTATGATTATAATATTGTTTTATAGGAACATAATTAATCTTTCAAAATGTTATAAAATTAGTTATAATTTTAAAATTGGTATTTTTCAAGTAAATGAGAATTTTAAATAAAAATTAAATTTCTCATATTTAGATTTTTTTTTTCATAAAACGGAGTTTATTTTTTAAATATACACATCGAAAAATGGTCAGGGTGAAATTTTGGGATTTTTTTAAAAAAACATGAATTTTTTGGTGATTAGTAAAATATGGTAATTTACAGTTTATATACATTATAAATTAAATACACTATTCCTAGATTAATATATAATAAATGAACCATAATCTATAACTCCCCTTAATTATTTTAATATATTTAGAGATAATTCACAAACTATTCATATCCTTGAGAAATAATAATAAACTAATGAATAAAATACTATTAAAACACCCATCTCCCCCACTATAAATACCACCCTCACCACCTCTTGTCGTCACACCTCCCAAGCATTGAACCTTGCCCAAATTTTGTTCAAATATATTCCCAATCCACTCCCCCACATCTTGGAGACTTTGGTCTCAAAAAATACCTAAACCAATCCCTTTAAGGAGGTTTTCATGAATAAGGATTCAAGAACACATTAATATCGCTTGTATAATCATTTCTGACATAATGTAAGGAATTCTACCTGAACCTTTATTTTTCAATCGGGTTACTCTTTCAATATCAATAAACCAATGTAACTCTTTTTTTAATTTTTTTAATTATTCAACATTATGTTTATATATTCAAAATCCATGTTTCTAGATCAGATCATCCTTCTTTGATGGGAAAATACCTATTTAAAAATACTCCATTCAAAATTCATTCCGATAAGCATGCCCGGTTAAAGGGAACTTCTCAATTTCTCACCCATTTACAAGTAAACTCAATAATTTATTTCAATGCACCAATATTTGAATAAAATCACTCAAATTATCATGAAATAATATCATAGTTATTTTTTGGTTTTATAAAAACAACTATTACTTTTCTATTTTAAAGAATCAGTAGCATTTTCATTAAAATCACAATAAAATGTTTTATTTATAAGGTTTCTTAAACACTATTTTTATATGTTTTCACATCATTTTTGCATCACTTATCATGATCCATGCCTATTTTACCTTATTAATTTTCATGTATTATTTAAATCCTTTATTTTATAGACACCATTATGATATTCCCTTTTGTTATGACTTTGACATGATTATGATACTTAATTCATTCCATGGTGACCATTATATTTATGTTTGATTCCTCATGTGGAACACATATTCATGAACATGTTATTATGGTTGTGACTAGATAGAACTCCAATTCATTGGTTAATGTTTAGTGTCAAGAGAGATCATTTGCAATGGTCTTGGTGGTTTTCCTTGACTCATGCTCCATGTGCAACGATCTTGGTGGTAAGCCTTCACTCAGGCTTCATGTGCGGTGGTCTTGTTTGTTATTTATGGCCCATGATACTCCATGTGAAATGAGCCTTGGATCATGATTATGTCATGTTTTATATTTCTTCGACATTACTATGATTCTGTGATTACATGATCCCATGTTATATATGTAATGCTTCCAAATACTTATTAATGTTCAATACATTTTCATGTAATCATTTATGCCTTCTAACCCATGTGTTGTACTTCATTATTATATTTATTCCTTTATGTTTTTTTATCAAATTGATTTTTCATGTATTCCCCAGGTCATTCTATATAGATGTAAGGTCTCAATGGGTGTTAGGAGATAATTATAAAGATTAAACGAAAGATGCTTTTATTTTGGATTCATTATTTCTAATTATGTATCTAATCTTCCCAAGAAACTAGAATTTATGATCCTTTCCTTCTAATTTTATTGTTAATTATACTTAAAATCATATAATTATATGTGTAAAATTATAGGATCATTATAGATATCCTTCATTACTATATGAGGTGTGCCAACATTCCAAACCTCTTACAATTCTAGGGATTTGTGTATATGTTTTATTCAAGTTTTCAAAATAACCACATTGGAAACATCTCTCAGGTGTATCCCTATTTCCCATTGAGGAACACATAGATGTATTCTAACCATATTATAATTATATCAATAGACAAATGTCATACCATCATTAAAGTTTTGCACTACTTTAACCACCACACCCACTCTTCAGAGTGAAGGCCACCCCTTATTGAGGTTATCCTAGAATATCATATCAAGCTGTTGATTCCTTATTTACCATTGTTACATATGAGTCAATTGTAAACATCCTGATCATCATGTAAATAACAGCTCATAACACATAATCAAACCTATATGACATCAAACAGTAACTAAATGTTATCTACAATTAAAATCAATAAAATTCCATGAATTATCATCATACTCTAAAACTACATTAGATAAAATAACTAAGTCACCTTTTATGACTAACACAAATATGTGTATAAGTATTCTTTGAAAATATTCTCAATCCATTTCCATGTCAATAATTCATTCTTCTTAGATTTCTCAACTAATTCTCATTATTCAGTTGCAATTCTTTCAAACATATATGTTTCAAATGTTATATTAATTTCATATAAAGTATGTTTTATGGTCATGATATTTCGATTTAATTCAATAAATTCTTCTTCTTGGGCACTAATATCCACTCAAAAAAATTTAAGGCAATAATTATTAAATTATAATGACTAGTCCACCCTTATAATGGTGTGTTGGGAAAATAAAACCAAAAATTAAATTCGACCTTTAAAAATAACAAATAAATTATTGATCCAATAATGGATCATTTAGAACAAAACATTTTGTGGGTTATTCCACCAAATTCTTCAAATGTATCTTTTGGAATTATATTTATACAAATCTAAAGTAAAAACCATTAAACACAAAATATAATTCCATGGAGAGGAAGATTTATACGGGAATTTCACTATAAAAACCAAAACTTTTACACCAGAAAAAATTATTTTATTTATTAAATCACAATAAATATCAATAAATATATGTTTTACATAAATAAAACCTTGTAAAACCCCATATTAAAACCCCCATTTTCAAACAGTTAATTTTAATATTTATTTCTCAATGAAAAGATATCATTTTCTAAAAACCATAAAACTATGATAAATTTATTAAACATGGATGTATATATGATTCATGAGACTAAAAATTGTCCATAACCCTAAATAAAGGTAACATCCTGCCCAAGGTACCACACATTAGTGCCTCGAGCCAGTTCACTACTTGACCTCTGGTGCTACTACCCATAAACTAGAGGCTACTGACTAGCACGAGGAAATAAAATCAATCATGGGGATACTATATACTCATTATAAAATTAGCAACATAGATGAAATAAATATCCAATATCTAAATGATATAATTATAACCAAAACAATACCAGATAAATTGGTTACCAAATTAGTAAATATAATATCCAAAACTAAATAGTAGATATGTCTTACCAATACTTGTCAACTATCAATATGCAAAACCCAAAATAAATTAATACTGTAAAAAATCCCCCGAGGGTCCCAACTCATGTCTGGTTCCATCATCCATGCTGCATGTAAAACTAGTCATCTAACATAGGGCCTTTTTTACTTTACCTATCTTGTAACCATGAAATCTGTTCATTTAATAATCAAGAAGCCTATGTACAGTGTGAGTACAACCCAGTAGGCCACCACAAATAGTGTCTAAAACAATATATAGTCAATAAAAGTGTATTATGTTGTATAAATAATATTGTATAATGAATAATTAAATCATTATCTAATTTTAATTTGTTCATTAATTAACCACAAAAACCATCAGGTTCTTGAGGAAACCAAAATCTCAATACCTACATCAGACCATGCAGGAGTCTAAACCATATCTCTTATTCAATTCCAAATTCATTATGAAAATTGGGAATTCCTTATTTATTTCATATCAATTTTTAATATGATCAATTGGAACCATAGTCAAATTCCAACAATTTGGGTCAGGTCTCTACGCCTAGGACCCCGTGGGATTTGGAACCAGCAAACCATGTCCCACACATGTTTATTAATCAATTCATCATAATGGAATTTGGAAGTAGTTGACCATGTCCCACACATATTTATCAATAAATACATCACTAAAGGATTTGGAAGTAGAAGACCATGTCTCACGCATTTATGAATCAATTTCTCATTATGTGATTTCGAATAAGTAGACCATTTCCCACACATGAATATCACAATCGCTAGTGTATCACATATATCACATCAATCAAGGTTAATCAACATTAACATTCATACCACTTGGAATAATCAAAACAACCTTTAATTAATTCAAAAACTAATTAATCCATTTCAAATAGTATAATTATTTTAATAATTTCCATTAACTAATTCAAAAATCATAGTAACCCAATAATTAATTCAGTAATTTTTTATTCCATTAAATTCCATAATATCGATATCTCATCACTTCCACAATCACACTTTCCCTAAATTAATTAAATTATTAATTATTTCAATTTCAAATTCACAACAATCCATTAATTAATTCAAATATTAATTAATTCAAGTAAATCAAATTTCACAGTCCCAATATCCCACTAATTAATTAAAAAATTAATTAATTCAATTTAGCCCTTCAATTTCTCCAATTAAACTAAATTTATAACATGTGGAAATTAAAAACAAATCAGTTCAATTATCGATGAAATTTCCCAATCATGGAAATTTCATTTTAATAATATTACATAAACATAATTAAATCAATATTGTCGGATTTGAATTTAGACTACCTACCTCATGTTTGATGATGAAAACACGTGAATGGAAGACCCCAATTTGAAATTGATAGGTCACACCATTGATGAAGAACACACTCTAGATATAAAACATGGAGCCAAGATCATACAAATCTAGATCTAACAAACCTATACCTTGATCAAGAACCAACAATGGATAAACATACCTCTTTTATCTGGGAGAAGGTGTGAGAGAGAGGGAAAAATCTAAATTGGAAGAAAACACATAGTTGGGGTGGTGTAGATATTCGATCCGCCATTCTATTTGCTATGAATAGAGGATAGTATCCTTGAGAATTCATCTGGGAGCCTCCATGAATGATATAATTTAATGAGGGATGATTTGGGTTTGATTTGGGGTTAATATGGGGGTTTGGGTAATTTTAAAACCAATATTCAGGTTAATTTAAAACCCAAATACAGTTACTTTGAGTGATCAGTTTACCAAACCATGTTCTATAACAGTGTGGATCCTCTATGGGTGTATGGTATCTCTTAAGAGGGTGTACGATTTGAAAAATAATGTGCCAGCCATAAAAATATCCCCTATCTTGGTTCACATGGTTTTGTGGGCTTGGTGCATGGTTGGGAAAAATTGTGCGCCAACAGTGCACAACCACTCCTCCTTCTAAATATCTCTAATTTTTATATAAACACACCCATGTTAAGACTCAAATAATTTATACTCAAAAAAAGGAAAAATAATACTTATAAACAAGCTCAAGAAATATCTAAAAAGGTTGGGGTCTTATAATCTCCCCACCTCATAATAGCTCTTCCATGAGCTATACTCCCAAGATTCTATAAGATTCTGAGCCAAAACATCCAAAAACTGAGCCATCACACATGATTTTCTCTACCATGTTTCCTCCTATACATGCCATGTTTCCACAATACATGATCTAGTGGTATAGTCCTTCCCCACAAAACATTACCACAATGATCCAACAAACGTAGTAGATGCAGCTCAAAGGATACATCAGCCTTAAGATCAACATCATCCACATCGACCACATGAGAATTATTAGGGTGATACCACCGAAGATACAACACATGGAAATGTATTGCATATCATAGTATCATTGTGGAATATCTAATTGGTATTTTATAGGACTGATTCTCTCTACAACTGAAAATGTTCCAATGAACCTGGGAACCAACATTCCCTCTCTCTGTATCGTATGGCGACCCAATCAAGGTGACACTTGAAGGAACAAGCGGTCACCCATTGTAACCACTATGGGTCATCAACGTCTATCAGCAGACTAATTCTATTTACTCTGAGACATATGCATATGCTTTTGAATCAGATAAACCTAGTCTGATATCTCCTACATGAGACTTGGTCCCAAAAACACTAACTCACTAGCCTCCATCCTACATAAACGTGACCTACATCGCCTACCATAAAGTTCATTGTATGGTTTCATCAATATAGTTTCTAAATAATTATTGTTATAAGAGAACACAAACAATGCTAGGTGCTTCTCCCAAGACCCACCAAATATAGGAAACATTCCTGAATCATATCCTCAATCACTTCTATAGTATATTTTGATTTCCCATCAGACTATGGTGTAAATTTGTACTCAACAAAAATTATGTTCCAAGCAATTTTTTCAAGCCCTAAATGAAGCACAAAGTAAAACGATTGTCATGGTCTGAAATTAGAGTCGGCGGTACCATATGAAGAAATACTATCTATTAGATAAAAAAATACCCAACTATTCCACTAATCAATTAGTTTTTATATGAAAAAAATTTACTACTTTCTTCAGTCATTCTAAAACAACCCATGTTAAATCATTTTTTTGTTGTGTCCTTAGGATAACCATTATAAAATCCACATTAAAGTCATCCCACATACATTTTGTATTAGGAAATCGTTGTATTAAACCTACATATCATTAAAATTAACTGTCACCTATTGAAAAATGAATCATTTTTTCAGAAACCATTATATCTCCTTTTTCATGTTCAACCACCAAAAATTTCATTGTATGTCATGGTATATCATTGTCACACCTAGATGCACAACCAACATTGTGGGATGAAATTCATGTTTCAACTCCATGTGAATTATCATAGACACAACAAACTAATTGTTGACATAGATGATGTTGTAATCATCTATGGTAAAATCAGTTGGTGACTCCCCGTCATCTAATCTTTCCATAATGGCCAAACATTTTTGATCCTTATACCTCATGTGTTTAATCTGTCCCATATGTCTTGAATCCACTAAAACTGCTATGAGATTTATCTGTACCTAACCCCTTTGATCCCTAACATGCAAATCATCCAATAAATACATCATCATTCACTCATCACAGGACTCTTACAATTCTAGAGACTACGTTTTCCTACTTAAGACATCAACCACATTGTTTCCATTCCTGAGAATATACGCTAGCTCAATATCAAATGACTGCATATACTCAAACCATAACCACTAATAGATATTCAAGTATCACTACAAAAAATATATACTTAATGACCATATTATCATTATACAAAATAATTATTTTCCCAATATGTAATACTGAAAACACTTTAACGCATAAACCAACACATCCTACT
Organism: Viscum album; assembly: GCA_963277665.1. NCBI lineage: Eukaryota > Viridiplantae > Streptophyta > Magnoliopsida > Santalales > Viscaceae > Viscum > Viscum album. Next base: position 1,722,852,392 of record OY728159.1, read on the forward strand.
AGAGGTTGTGAAAAGGGTAGTTTGGTTCATGTTGCATCAACCTCTGTAACGCATGAACCGCAACTCGATCTCCCTACATCAATACTTCTCCAAGCCATATGCAAAATTCATCATAAAACACCATATAATCCTCACTTGAATTAGGTAGTTTCATTATTGGTACTGATGTCAACCACTTCTTTAACTCCTTAAAGGCATTATCACATTCTTCCATCCAATCACCCTTAATCCCATTTATTATTAATCCTAAAATTGGTGCTTACAAATGGTAAATAACTTTGATAGACCTCTGGTTATATCTTGATAACCCTAGAAATATAAAAATAACAAAAAATTTATTAGGTTTCTCCCAAGATACAACATCCTGAACCTTCTTTTGTTTTTACTAAAACATCTTCCTCTAAGATTATGTGACCCACGAAGTGTACCAGATCAATCCTAAAGGGACACTTCGATAGATTTTCATATAGGGAATACTATCTTAGTGTAATCCGAACGATTCAATATGTTGTTAATGATCATCATGAGTCTTGGAGTACAATGATATTTCATTAAAAAACAAATCTAGGTATGGGTGGAAAATTCGGTTGATCATGTCCCTAATCACTAATAGTGTATTCATCAACCCAAACAACATTTTTACAATATAGTCCACACCTCTGTCTGAAATTACTCTTAGGTATATCAAATGGTCAATAACACCTCTTATGATACCCTAATATCGATTAGATCATGTAGAAATTGCAAACTCTCCTCAACTGGTCAAATTGATCATTGATATGAGGAAGAGGATACTGCTTCTTCATAGTCTTCTAGTTCAACATTCGGTAATCAACACACATGTGTAGAGTTTCTTCGACCTTCTTAGCAAACAAGACTGGAGAACCCAAAGGAGACATTCTCATATTGATTATCCCCTTATTTTTCAACTCTTCCAATTTATTTTTATTCTCTTTTCAATATAATAGTGAAATTATATATGGTGGAATAAAAACTAGCTCATCCCCCAGAATTAGGTCAATCAAAATATAAAAATCTCTCTCAGGTGGAATCCATAATAATTCTTCAAAAAAACATCCTGAAATATATCCACTATAGGTGGAACGATATTATACTTTACACCATCATCATATAGAAATATACTTGAATACTATGTGGTGAGCTCCCCGTGTTTCTAATGAATTGGCCCTACATAGCCCACCTGGATATCACAATATCCTCAATGAATATACATATCACCCTTATGAGATATAAAAGTCACTCTCATATGGTTACATTCTATTCAGGATTGGTATTTGAATAACCAATCCATAAAATTTTTGTTCAAATCCTGTAAAAATATGAATATAGATATTCAAAAGAAAATGTTATTCCCCAACCTCAAGAGAACACCCTTTTCATAAAGAGTTGTCTGCCAATTGAAATCCCAAACGTGTATCGATCATCATAACCCCAATCATGAACTCCACCACCAGGATCAAACCATTCACTATTTCAATATAAATTAAGGAATGTGATGTACCTGTATCTAATAATGAACTAGATATCATTGAAGTAATTTGAATACAACCTCTTACTATCGATAATCTATGCTTACTATTCGCAAGTGTAAGCTGAATGGCATGTAACTATCATGCCCCTCTTCTCTATGATACAATATGAGTCCCCAGAGCTCCACCACTCTATTGATATGACCACTATTTCCCAAAAGTTCACCATTCACTACCTCTACTACCTTGGACAGTAGAACTCAAGAAGCCATAGTGGTAAGGTGTAATAGATACCCTTACCAAACTCTGATTCTTCATAGAGGCTCCATCGTTACCCATTTTCCAAGGGTTCTTATAGAACCTCTTTAGATGTAACATCCTACCAAAACCTCAATACTCTAATAGTGGTTGTGGAAACTATATTAGAAAGTTTCCCTTCCTACCACATTGGTGATAGTTGACCATAGTGAGGTCTCATGTAACTAACCATTCCCTTATCTATTGTTCTTTCTATCACCCTGGCAAACATTCTCATAGTGACGCTTCCTACTCTCCGAATTCAAACCTCCTACTCACCCAGTACATACGACCAATCCTCCAATAGAATAATCTTCCAGGTTCCCCTCAGATATGAGTGCCTGATTTACCACTTCTAAAAACATTTTTAGCATTAATAAGTTCACTTTTGATTTAATTCCTCATTTAAGTCCATCTTGAAATTGTTTCAATGAATTATAGTCATCCAATTCTAACACTAGATAAAAGTGCTTCAAAATTTTAAAGAATCCAGCATATTCCAAAACATACATACTCTGATGATTCAACTACATGAACTCAGATACTCTCCCCATCTTGAGTTTTTTTGGGAAAAAGTTATCAAAGAACTTATCATGAATGTCCTTCCAATCCATATTATACAGCTATTCATATCGAGTTTGTATGTCCCATCATTGCTTCTCTTGACCACGTAACATGTCAGAAAATAATTTGACTCTTTTCATAGTAGGAGTATCTAATTAGTCAATTATGGTATGTATAGACTCAATTCAGAACTCACCAGCCTCAGGCCCACCCCATCAATTAAAATATGAAGGGTGATGCAACTAGAACTATCTACTCAAATCAGACATTCTTTTCACAACCCACCTTGTGCCCCCTTCCATGAATTTCATAATCTTTTGAAAAGTTATCTATAAATTTCTCTCCAAATTCCTCACCTGACACTATCAGTGCCCCTCGTTCCACTACTGGTGGATCATCTCCAACCATAACATCATGTCATCCCCTCAGAAAACATCATCTTGGGGGAATATATCTACAATTCCAAACACACATATTAGAAAAAATAACACAACATTAACTCATTTAACAAGAGGGACTCATGCAAGTCCATAACAAGTCACTCCCCATTTTTTCTAAGTGGTCAAAACTATGGAACTATCGCTACCCATAATAATCCTATAGCATGGTCGTGGTTAACAAATGGTAGAATAATTATCAAATTCAATTTTTTATTAGAAAACAAATTATTTAAACTGTTCATTAATTTAATCCATTTCATATTTGGAAACTTTCTTAGATCAATCACACATGAAAGGAAAAATAGTTATATTTCAACCACTTACCAAAAATTTATTTTCTCATGTATGCCCAAAATAATGAATATCACAAAAAAAATCATTAGTTCCTAGAGTGATGCAGACATACAAAATTTTTTTTTCATATAATTATAATATTCAAATCTCATAAAATATCAGAAACAATAATCACATCACACAATATGTGCAACTCTTGAGGTGAAATAATATCAACAGTAATAACACACATAAATAACAATAATCCTACCATGGGTACTTACCTGTTACCCCAGTACATGGGCTAGTTACCCCTTTCAACAAGCTCTCAACCAAGGCCCAAATCATTAAATTATCCTATCTATATTTAAATACAGTAATACAAAAGTCTGAAAATAAAACCACTATTTATATTGATTTATAAGGTCCCAAAGTTGGTTCCATGCACTGGTGCCCCAATATGGTTCTCTACGTGACCTTATGAGTTCCTCCCTGTAGGCTAGAGGATGCTGACTAGCGGCATGGGTCTAATATCATTCTAGCGGAGATAATATCCTCCTTATCACAGTTAAATATCAATGGAAATTTTTTAAAAATAGAAAAATGATATAACCATAAACAGAATAATACCAGATTATTCGGGAGACCAAAATGGAAAATACAATATCAAAAACTATATAATAGATATGTTATGGAAATACATGTCTATTGTTAATATACAAACCCTAGAATAAATTAATATAGTGAAAAGTACCAATAGGGTCCCAAATTAAATATGGTTCCCTCATCCATGCTCCATCCCAAATTATCCATCTAACATAAGACATTTTCCATTAACCTATCATGCAAAATTGAAATCAAGTTGGGTACCAATTGAGCATCCCTATTATAGTGTGACTACAACTCAATAGGATACTACCAAAATCATCTGAAATAATATCTAGTGAATAACATTTTATTTAGTTGTATAATGAATGAAGTACAATTAATATGTAAACATTTATCACATATTAATTTGTTCTTTAATTGACAAATTAAACAATCAGGTTCCCGATGAAACCTGAATATCAATACCTACATTGGATCTTGATGTATTCTGAACCATATCACATATTCAATTCACAATCCATTATGAAAAATGATCCTTTATTTTCCATTTCATTTCAATTTATAATACATCTAACCGGAATCATAGTGTAATGGAAACAATTTGGGTCTAGGTCACTATGCCTTGGACCCTGTGGGCTTTGGAAGCAGTATACCATACCGCACCCACATTTTTCAATCAATGCATCACTATTTTATTTGGAAGTAATGGGCCATGTCCCACAGATGTTTATAAAACCATTCATCACTATGGGATTTAGAAACAACTTACCTTGTCTGAAGCACATTTATCTATCAAATTATCACTATGGGATTTTGAAGTAGAAGACCATACCCCACACAAAAATATCACAATCATACATATATCACATATATTAAATCAATTAAGGTTAATAAATATTAATCTTCTTATCACATGTTGTAGTCAAAACATCAATTAATTAATTCAACAATTATTTAATCCATTTCAATCAATTAAATAGTCACAACATTTCCCATTATGTAATTCAACAATTAATTAATATAATTCCACCATCTCAATAATCCAATAATAAATTCAAAATTTAATTATTATAATAAATTCCATATTCTTGATATCCCATCAATTTCACAATCATACATTCCATTAATTAATTCAAAAATTAATTAATTAAATTTCACATTCACAATAATCCATTAATTAATTCAAGAAATAATTAATAAAATTAAATCAAATTTCAAAATCCTAACATCCCATTAATTAATTCAATAATTAATCAATTCAATTTAACTCTGTAATTTATCCAAATAAGATAAATTGTTGAAACATATAAATTAAAACAAATCAGTTCATTTATCGATGTAATTTCCCAATCATGGCCACTTGAAATATATTAATTACATATAAATAAATAATTCATGACTATTGGATTGTAATTTAGACCTCCTACCATATGTTTGATGATGAACACATGCTAGTGGATGACACCAATTTGGAATGGATAGGTCAACACATGATGAATAACATATTCTAGATCTAAAACCATGATCCAGGATCAAACAAGTTAACATCTAAAAAACCTATATATATGTCTAGAACCAATAATGGATAAAAATCCCTCTTTTATTTTAGAAGAGTATCTTGGGAGAGGGAGATATCTAAATGGGATGAAAAAACATACCCAAGGAGCTGCAGATGTTAAACCATCCATTCACATTTACAAGAATGGAGGTCGGGAGACCTAGGAATTCATTTGGGAGCCTCCAAAATGATATAATTTTTTTAGAGCTAATTTAGGGTATATTTGGGATTAATAAAGGGGTTTGGGAAAATTTAAAACGAATTTCATGTTAATTAAAAATCTGTGCACGGTTCATTGGAAGTGGTGAATGGTTTTGAAAACCGTTAACCACAATTATGTCCCTCTTATGGGGGTAAATGGTTTCTAAAAAGATGGATCATTGTTTCAGAAACTGTGTTCCATCTTAAAAAATTCACTTTTTTTAGGTTCACAAGGTTTTTTGGGTTCGGTGCATGGTTTGGGAAAACCATGCACCCATAGTACACAACCTCTCCTACTTCCAAATTTCTCCAATTTTTACCCAAACAAATCCATGTTAAGACCCAAAAATGTTATACTCAAAACAAAGAAACATAACACATGTAAACGTGTTTGAAACATCCATAGAAAACATTGAGAAGTTACAAAAAAACAATTCCCAAGGATATCATTAAATCCACAAGTGATTCAGCATCCAATTCTACTACCTACACATATTGATGAACCATGGTTTAATATAAAGAGGTTAGATACAATTTTTTTAACCTTGTCATGAACCCCAACAAGACCTATCTCCTCACATACCACCCAAAATACATATCCTAATTCCATTTATAACATCTTAACACGAATATTCACCCATCAACCTCACCCTGAAATATTAAAAGTGCCACTAGGATATAACATTATCTCCCCTTATCCCCAATACATGAAATAAATTTAGTTGGTTATGTTAATACCATTAGGGTATGGTTTAATCTCAATACACACCATTACGATGTCATCTGTTACTAAAATTCTAGCATGAGGGGCCCATTAATCAAACATAATAAACGTATAAGAATGTTGAAACATTGAGGAAATATAAAACCAAAATACCAGGATCTAATTATTCAAGATAAAATAGTTTTTTGAAATAATAATTTAGAAACCAAATAAAATACACAATTGTAATACAACTCAAATATAATGCTATTCTGACCACTAAAATATAACATCACCAAAAGGACATCCATTGGATTCACCACGCCTCCCCAAAACTCCACAAGGCCTGTAATAAGCATGTTAATGTTAAAATAAATTATCTCATGAATCATTAATATTTGTTAATAATATTTTAAAGATTAATATTCATTATGATAATATTATGTTATTATTTCAGGAATCATTAATATTTGTAGTGAATTGTGAAAATGCTAATTTTTATTAAAAACAATATTTTCATTTCGATCATTTACAAAGGAATATTTTTTAAAATAGTTTCAAATTTAACATATTTTATTTGTATTATTTTTAACCTAATTAAGTTCATTAGAATAAATTTTATGATTGATTTTGGTGTAAAAAAATTATCTACTTATGAAGTCATTTTTTAAGGAAAACCACTTTTCATTATGTTTTATGAGATTATTTTTAAATTAAATTCTACAAATATTATGATTTGAATTTGATAAAACATATTGAATATTTTAAACATAATAATAAATATTAGGTAATAATTTCAAATTAATTGTTTCATAATGAATAGTTAAAAAAGTAATTAATATGTTACCACAATTAAGGTTAAACATGTTTACCATGGGTTAAAGTAAAACTAAAAGGGTTAATATGAATGAAAAAAGTATATAAATCCTTATTTATGGATTTATATATAGCCTAATCACCTTATTTTATAAATTTCATTATTTATGGGTCATCTTTTCGAGAAAATGACTTAATAATATTAAAATGTTTTAAAAATTACCACGCGTGCCCTCTCCATCACCTATAAAATGACACCCATATACTATCCTATCCAAACATCAAGATCCATTTTTTCAACCATTCCTTAAGAAATTACCTTTCTAAAATCGTTCCCCAAGTATTATAGGTATTATTTTGGTATGAGTACCAACCATTGTGGGATTATGATATAAAGCAATGAATTTTGTTTGAAGAAGAGGTTTAACTTTTAATCGAATTTTTTAGTCTTATTTATTCTTATAAAACCTTAAAATAATTTCTAAACATTACAATATAATAAAATAAATATATATCATATATTTATATTTTATTGTTTTTTATTTTTAAACTTAATAAATTTCATTCATCATTTAATGGGAACAAAACCATCATTCATGTGTACAGCGGACTACCGCCTCGTGGACCGATGTAATTTAGTTTTCATCACAAAATATTATAGATGGTAAAAATGAGGGATTAAAATTCTATAATATTATATATATATATATTGTAACTCCCTGACCCCAATTACCCAGAGTCAGTGCATTATTAAATAATATTGGCATGATCACAAAAGATTATGTCTCGAGAGACCGATTAGTTTAGTAGCCTTAGAAACCCTAGATACATTCATAAAGATTAAATTCCATCATAAATTGAAAACTACTACTACAAAACTTGTCTTAATATCCCCTCATACTTTCCCTCCAGGTCATTCATAAATTACTTCTTCACATCCTGGAAAAAATAAAACATTGAAAGGTGTGAGCTCAGATGATCAGTAAGGATAACAATATAGCTGAAACTTTCATAAATAAACATAAATATTTAAGGCAATGTATACCTAAAAATCCTTTTAAACATGATCTTCAGAATAATATGGATAATATAAAATTAAATAATTCCATTTACTTATTCACATGGATATTATACTAGTCGAATAATGACATGAAATATCCAAAACCACTTTCATAATGATGGAATGAAAAATGTCAGACTATCATAACCACATAGCCAAGGCCTCGTGCCAAGACTAAGAATAATATTTTGTCAAGGCCTTGTTCCAAGACAGTAGTTTGTCTCATGAGACCTACCGATGCATCGAGGAGCTATATAGGTCTCCACCCGTCACTTATTATGTCCAATGAATTCATCATATGAACATGTTTAAACATAACGTAAATATTCGTATTAAAATTAGCATAAAAATGTCAATAATTTCACCATAAACCATGAATGGTATAAAAATAACACATCCATAGTCAAACAAATCAAAAACCTTCAATAAAATATGGAAGTTTTGTATCACAATAAATCAACATCAAATAAGATTAAAATCCATCAAAGGATGTTGACATAGATGAAATCAAAACTATTTAAGAGAAATATCACTTTTTTTTAAATCATTTAAAAGTCTCATAATTATAAAATAAAATATTTAGTTTGAAAATATTCTTATAAGATTGTAAGGGAGGCTTTTATGATTTTATAATTGTGTAAAATAGCTGTACTTTCTGTATAGTTAAAAAAGACATTCTTACCTTAATTTTGTCGAAAAGTTTAAAAAGGACCTTGTTTGGAAAACGACAGAAAGATTCATTTCAAACCATTTTATAACAAGTCAAACAAGTGTATAAATGACATTAAACCATATTCTAGTAAATATTAAAAATGTTTTGGAATGCATTTTTATGAAACATGGATGTGGATGATAAAGAGGTCCTAGTAGATAATTACGTATAAACAATCTCGGATAATGAAAAGATTGTGAAAGAAAAGCTTACCTTTTAATTTTAATGAGTCTATGGAATGTTAACCACTTGTATAATAGTTAAAAAATTGTTTCTTAAATTATACAATAACCATATACATAATTATGATATCATATATGATCTTTTAATAATGCTTTATTAATAACATCTTAGTATTATCGTTGTTTTCGGTGTTACCTTACAAGTTTTGTTTTATATGATTTATTACATAAGTCGTGTTTGTTATGGATAGGTTGTATCTTATTCATATAAAGAATTATATAAAGTTCTTAAACACTATTTTTAATCATTAAATGAGAATTAGTCTTTGAATAGATACGATGGGGAATGAATCTCATCGCGTTCGTGGAGACGGTAGTCCGTACGTACGAACAAGCGACAATATCATTCTTTTGATATTAAAATAATATATAATTGGATAGTATATAATATATAACGAATTATTTTCATGTTATATTTATTATTTACATGAATTACACATCATTTTTATACCCATCAATATAATAATATTTTGAATAACAATTACACCACGACGTGGAGACGGTAAGTCGTATGTACGCACGTATGTTGACATTTCATTAAATGGATGGATAGAATACTGAATATAGTTGTACCATATTTATAATAAAATATAATTATATATAAGATACTAGAGTTAATATTTCAGAATGTGAATAACAAAGAAAGAAGAAGTTGAAGAAGAAAGGAACATGAAAGATGGTGGTGAAAACATTACCTCTTATTCGGGTTCTTCGTTTTGATTTGATCAAAAGGGCTCCTTAATATGGATTTATGATCAAAATAAGGCCTCTAGGATGAATTGAGGATATTTTATAGTGTATTTTAGAAGATTTTGGCCGAGCCCAATGGCTTTTAAGGTGTGAAATTGAGAGAATGGGGAGTGCCCTTTTATAGGAGTGGTGAGGGGCACCTTTGGAAAATCTAAAAATATTATTTTATAATAAATTCATATTCGATTTATAATGGATCCAAAGTATATTATATAAATTTTAGGTGGGGATAGGTCTAAAAACACTAAAAAATAGGTTTTAGGTAGTTTAGGGTCACTTTAGTAACCTTATCTTTTAGTCTTAACTCTTAGCTAATTCGTTTGACATTTACCAGGTCAATTTGTATTTTTATATTATTTAGTTAATAAACATACTATATAAATCCCATATACCACCCAAGTGGTCCATTAAAGATACACCGATCAATATATAAGTCTCTTGGACGAATCTTAGATTTTTAGGAATGAATATCAATTTATAATATAATATTTGTTTTAAAAACTCTTTTATGTCAATTTTGACACTATTTGGTATTTGATTTTTGTGAAAATCATAACAGCAATATTATTTAGAAAAAATATTATTAAATGAATAATAAACTGTCATGTTAACCTATAAAATAATTATAATTCATAAAAAGTCCAAAATTACATTTATTTTGATATTTAGAATATCAATTATTTTAATATTTCATTAATTAGGTAATTACTGCATCACCATTGTGTCATAAATAACTTATATTATTTAATGTCTAAAAATATTAAATAAAATACCATTTTGTAGGAAATCTTTTTATATTCCTAATGAATATTTATAATATAATTTATCTTATGTAAAATCTGATATTAAAATTTTTTTATTTATTAAAATTTGATTTTAACTCTTTTAACACTTCTTTGAATTAAATAATAATAAATGTTCTAATCTAATACAAGTGGACATAAATGAAAATATTTTATTTCTAAGGTTGTTTTTGGTCGAGATACACTTGTCCAATAGAATTAGGACATGTGTTAGGGTAATATTAATATCATTTTTACCCTTAATTACCCTATTTACTTTTAATCGTGGTAAATAAAAGTAAAAAGTCACTATTCACCAAAAAATATTTTTATCTTATTGAACAACATTTTACTCCTTGATATTAACTGGGTCTCTCAGATTTTCAAAATTCCATTCATAGATGCAGTAAAATTATGTTTTATGTGAATTTTCAAATTCTCCTAGGAGATGGGTAAAAGACGGTGAAAAGTTCAAAAAAAAATTTATATGTCTAAAATTATTATAAACTGACTCCAAGGAATTACATTGAACTGATATAGGTATTACATATATATTTTGACTTAAAATAAATTTAAATAAAATAAATAATTATTTAAATAAAAAGCCGGTTTTAACCAACAATTCAGTTTTTTCACTATTCATCTACAATTGAATGTTTCTAGAAAAATACCAAAAAATCACCCTAGGCTAATTTCGATATTTTGAATCCAAAAATGAAGTCCATTTTGAATGATAAAATTAATAAAATTTCAAAAATTTGGTATTACTATTCATAACGGCTAGTTTAATTGGTTGTGGTGTGTGTTAGAACGTGAATTTGCGCACAATAAACACTACTGTATTATTCAAAGAGAAGTGTAATGTGGAAGCTTGAGGTGTTACTTTCTTCCCTCCTTCAAATAATTTCATCCTCAAAATTTCTAGAATACTTATGCATGAAAAGACTCGGGTGGTTCTTCATCATATGTTCCTTGGGTTCCCATATTGCTTCTTTCATCTTATAGTTTATCCACAAAACATTTACCAGATGAGTCATCCGATTTCTCAGTACTTGTTCTTTCATATCAATAATCCTGATGGGATCTTCGCAATAAGACAGATCGGGTTCCGGTTCTTATTCCTTGTAAGTGAGTACATGCGTTGGGTCAAGCATGTATTTCCTCAACAGTGATACGTGGAACACATCGTGAACTTTGGAGAGACTTGGCGGCATTGCCAAACGGTAAGCTACATCCCCAATTCGTTCTAAAATTTTGAACGGTCCGATTTACCTGCGACTCAATTTACCCTTTATACAGAAACATATAACTCCCTTCCAGGGAGATACCTTTAAGAAAACACGATCTCCTCCCTGAAATTCCAAATCCTTCATTCGGTTATCGACATAGCTCTTCTACCTACTTTGAGATTCTTTGATGTGTTTTTGGATTACCTTCACCTTTTCCACCGTTTCCTCCACCAGTTCTGGGCCTACAAGTTTTCTTTCACCAACTTCATCCCAACAGGTTGGTGTGAGACATTTCTTTCCATATAACACTGCATATGGTGCCTTGTGAATACTTGAATGGAATCTATTGTTATATGAATATTATACCAGAGGTAAATATTGATCCCACATACCCTAAAAGTCAAGTGAGTAGGATCTCAACATGTCTTATAAGGTTTGAATAGTCCATTCTGATTTTCCATCTGTTTGAGGGTGGTAGGCAGTGCTAAAATGAAGTTCAGTATCAAAGGCCTTATGAAGAATCTTCAAGAACCTTGAAGTAAAATGGGGATCAAATTCTGAAACAATTGATAGGGGTACTCCCTGAAAAGTCAAAACATCATTACTATATAGTCTTGCTAGGCATTCGAGTGGTAAATCTCTCCTTATAGAATGAAAATGTGATGACTTTGTAAGATGATCAATAATAACCCATATTTCATCATTCCTTATAGGATTCTTTGGTAGTCCCATAAAAAAGTTCATCGTGATATTATCCCATTTCCACTCCCTTATGGGAAGAGGTTGCATGACTCCTCCAAGCTGTTGCCTTCCAGCTTTCACTTGTTGACAAACTATACATCTTGACACAAAATCTGCAATCTCCCTCTTCATGTTGTCCCTCCAAAAATGTTCCTTCAAATCACTATACATTTTGATGCATCTAGGGTGTATATAGAATGTGGAGCTATGAGAATCATCTATCAATTCCCATTTCAGATCAGGTATACCGGGAACACAACGTCTCTTCCCAAATTTTAAAATTCCTTCTTCATACACAATGTCTCTCAATCTCCCATCATTCACAGCATTAATCTTCTTTTGAAATTTTTCTTCATCGGTCTAAGAACTCTTAATCCTTTCTAGTAAAGATGGTTTGTCAACCATTTGAAAAATCATTGATGTTTCACCTTCCATGGTTATTCCCATGTCCATCTTCACTAGATCCATGAAAATTGGATCCCTTTCAATTCTCATATTGTTTAAAACTCCATGATCTTTTCTACTCAAAGCATCTTCCACCTTATTTTCCTTCCCCATGTGGTAGTTTATCATAAAATCCTATTCCTTGAATAATTCAAGCCATCTCCTTTGCTTCATGTTGAGTTCCTTTTGTGAGAAAATATACTTCAAACTCTTCTGATTAGTATAAATCTCACATTTTTCACCATAGAGGTAGTGTCTCCATATCTTCAAAGGAAAGATCACTGCTGCTAACTCAAGATCATGAGTAGGATATTCTTTCTCATGAATTTTCAACTATCGTGATGCATAGGCAATAACCCTATCATTCTTCATAAAGACACAACTAAGTCCTTTCTTTGATGCATCATAATAAATAACAAACCCATCATTCCCTGATGGTATAGTCAATATAGATACATTGACTAATCTTCTCTTCAGTTCTTCGAATCCTTCTTCACACTCCTTTGTCCAAACAAATTTAACCCCTTTACATGTGAGCTTTGTTAATGGGTTATCCAACCAGGCAAAATTCTTGACAAAACGTCGATAATAACTTGCTAAACCAATAAAACTATGTACCTCAGTTATACTCATCAATTTAGGCCATTATTGGATTGACTTGGTCTTAGAAGGATCAACAGAGATTCCATCTGTAGAGAAAATATGGCCAAGAAAAGAAATCTCATGAATCCAGAATTCACACTTGCTAAACTTCACATAAAATTCATGTCTTCTAAGAGTATTTAGAAAAATGTGCAAGTGATTTTCATGATCTTCATAGATTTTAGAGTATACCAAGATATCATCAATAAATACCACCACAAAATCATCGAGATATTCCTTGAAAACTCTATTCATTAGATCCATGAATACAGAGGGAGAATTAGTCATCCCAAAAGGCATTAATGTAAACTCGTAATGCCCGAACCTGTTTCAAAATATTGCCTTCGAAATGTCTTCCTTCTTCACACACAATTGATGGTATCTAGATCGAAGGTCATTCATTGAAAATTATTGAGCTCCATGAAGTTGGTCAATTAAATAATCAATGTGAGGTAGGGGATACTTGTTCTTTATTGTTATAGCATTGATCTCCCTGTAGTTGATACATAACCTCATAGATCCATCTTTATTTTTAACAAAAAGAACAGGGTCTCCCCATGGAGAAACACTAGGGAGAATAAATCCCTTATTACTCAATTACACTAGTTGTTTCTTTAGTTCTAATAATTCCACAGTGGCTATTCTATAAGGGGTCTTCGATATAGGCCTTGATCCTGGAATTAAATCAATGGAAAACTCAACTTCTTGTTCTGGAGGATGTCCATGTATATCTTCCAGAAACACATCTACATATTCTTTCACAATAGGTACATCCACTATTTGAACATTACCATACATACCCACATTCATTTAATTGTCTTCCTACCAAATAATTGAATTTAGTTGAGCAACTGGGGGTGGATCTAGATAAGAATTAGGGGATGGCGATTCTGCAATAAAGATAAGGTTTTACTTATCATCATCATCAAAAATCGTAACCTCCTACTTCTTACAATAAATCTTCGCATCATGGTCTGAAATCAAATCCATACCGAGGATTATATCAAACCCAATGATAGGTATGACGGTGAGATCATCAGATAAAGAACATTTGTGTTCTCTAATAGGGACAGATTCACAAAAATTTGTTGTAATGATACATCCCTTAAAAGTTTTAACTGACAACACCCTTGTTAAATCAAATTTAAAATATCAAATTTTCATAGAAAATTGGGAAGATATGAAACAATGTGATGATCTAGAACCAATTAAAGAATTTCTTATACTTGAGGAAACCATTAAATTACTTGCCACCACATCTTTCGGAGCTTCTACCTCAGCAATAGTGATAGTATAATATTTTCCTTGATCCCTTGGACTTTTCTGAGGTAAGTTTCCCTGACTCTTAGGAAATTCATTTTCATAATGTCCCATATCCCTACATTTGTATAATTGGACATCAGAAGCTTCCTTCTTCCCCTTGCAATCACAAGCTTAGTGGCCGTTTTCACCACAATTGTAATAGACTCCAATTCCCTTCAAGCAATTACCAGGGTGTTTCTTCACACATTTACTACAGGATGGATATTCAACTTTTCCCTTATTTACCTTATTTCGATTCCCTGATTGATTAGCATATCTCTTTTTCTCTTGCTTTGCTTTAATGTCATAAGACTTAGAGAATTCTGTTTCTGTCTTTATAGCACATGAGAAAAAGTCTTTGTATGACAAGAAGGATTGTGAGACTAATGCTCGATGGAGAAATGGTTTTAACCCATCAAAGAAACGATCAATATTACTTATTGGGTTATGTATATAATCTCCAGCATACCTTGCTAACCTTGTAATGTTAGCCTCATACTTTGCGACATTCTCATCCTCCTTTTGTCTCAGACTCATAAATTGCCTTTCCATATCTTCTCAATGGTCATGAGGAACGTATTTTTCTAAAAACAAATCTTTAAACTTTATCCATTCAATATTTGATACTTCATCATCTTCCTTTGTGTTTTGAATCAATGACCACCATTGATCAGCATCTTCAGTGAGGCGGTAAACTGCCATGATAACTTTTTCCCTTTCACTAATCCCCAAAGCCTGAAATATTTTTTCTCTAGGGAACTTATCCATTGCTCAGCTACCAATGGATTTGTACTCCCATTGAATGTTGGTGGGTTTTGCCTCATGAAGCGATATAACATTGATCCTTTACGTTGTGGATTAGGGTGCTCCATATGGGTAAGGTTATTATTCATAACCAAAGTGAGTTGTCCCAGTATAGTGATAATCTGATCAGCCCCAGTTGCATCACCAGCGCCACTATAATTATCTTGAGCATGAGGGAAATCCCTACATGGAGTGCGTGCATTGATATGGTTTCCATTTCTTCTACAAGGCGCCATTTCTAACCAACGACATAAACTGGATTAGTTTATGAATCAAAATACATAATTCCATACTTGTAAAACACTTAACATAAATTGAACTATTTATGGATATAATCCATAATCACAAAAATGTTTTCGTTGAGAAAGTATATTCTCATAAACCCTTTATAATGGTTTGTAAAGAAAATGAGAATTATCCTAAGCTTATCCCCCAAGAGTGTCGTAACCAAGAGTGCAGAAAGACGTGTTGTCGTGCACCAGTTCTTGTTCGAGTCATGCTCAAAGCGGTGTTTTAGGGTTTTACCCCACTATACATATGTGCCAGAGATGCCTCTACCTGCTCGTATCCAGACAGGGATGTATTGCTCGGAAAACTCACAAAATCTCTACAATACCAAAATTCTAGAAAGTGCTTCTATACTAATCTTCAATGTTTATCTTAGGGCTATGTGCTCTAATCAATGTTTATCTAAATCTAGCTTCCAAGGTTTGTACTAAACTTTCTCTGATACCAACTGTAACGCCCTGACCCTAGCTACCTAGAGTCAGTGAATTATTACATATTATTGGCACGATCACAAAATAACATGTCTCAAAAGACCTATTAGATTAGTAGCCTTGGAAACACTAGATACATTCATAAATATAACATTACATTGTAAATTGAAAACTACAAAAACAACATAGTGTCTTAATATAACCTCATACTATCACTGCAGGTCATTCATAAAATACATCTTCATATCCTGGGAAAAATAAAACATTGAAAGGGGTGAACTCAGATGCTCTGTAAGGATAACAATATAGCAGAAACTTTCATAAATAAGCATAAAAATTTAAGGCAGTGTATAACTAAAACAAAAGCCTTTTAAACAAGAACATCAGCATAAAATGAAAAAGATAAATTGAAATAATTCCATTTACACATTTACATAGATATTCTATAGTAGAATAATAACAATCAATATCAATAACCACTTTCAAAATGATGGGATGCATAATCCCATAAAATTATAACCATGTAGCCAAGTCCTCGTTCTATGACTACAAATAATATTTTGTCAAGGACTTGTGCCAAGGAACTAGTTTGTCTCATGATACCTACCGATGCATCGAGGAGCTATAGCAGGATCCACCCATCACTTATTAAGTCCAATGCATTCAACATATGAATTGGTTTAAACATAATGTAAATATTCGTATTAAAACTAGCATACGAAATGTCAAAACTTTGTCCACAAACCATGAATGGTATAAAAATAAAACATCCCTAGTCAAACATATCACGAAACATTCAATACAATATGGAAGTTTTGTATCACAATAAATCTACTTCAAATAATCTTAAAATCCATCAAAGGATGCTGACATAGATGAAATCCAAAATATTTGAGTGATATATCTCTTTTTTTAAATCATTTAAAAGTCACATAATTATAAAACAAAACATTTAAATTGAAAAAATTCTTATAAACATGTAAGGGAGATTCGACCATTTTATAACGGTGGAAAATATCTTCACCCTCCGTATAAGTTAAAAAAGACATTCTTACCTTAATTTTGTCGGAAATGTTAAAAAGGTCCTTGTTTAGAAAACGACAGAATGATTCTTTTCAAACCATTTTATAAAAAGTCAAAAAAGGGTATAAATGACTCTTACCCATAGGATAATAATCATTAAAAATGTTTTGAAATACATTTTTAAGAAACATGGATGTGGATGATAAAGAGGTCCTAGTAGATAATTATGTATAAACAACCTCAGATAATGAGGAGATTGTTAAATAAACCCTTACCTTGTTCTTCTCCTTAGTCGATGGTATGTAAACCTCCTGTATAATAGTTAAAAAATTGTTATTAAATTATAACATTACCATATACATAATTATTATTTCATATATGATCTTCTAATAAGGCTTTGTTAATAATATTTTAGTATTATCATCGTTTCAGGTGTTAACTTACTCATTTTCTTTTATATGTTCTGGTAATAAGTCATGTTTGTTATAGATATGTTGTATATTATTCATATCCAGAATAATATAATGTTCTTAAAATTATTTTTAATCATTAAATGAGAATTAGTCTTGAATGGATACGATGGGGAATGAATCTCATCGCGTTTGTGGAGACGGTAGTCCGTACATACGCACGAGCGACAATGTCATTCTTTTGATATTAAAATAATATATAATTGGATAGTATATCATATATACAGAATAATTATAATTTTATATTTATTATTTACATGAATTACAAATCATTATTATACCCATCCAAATAATAATGTTTTGAATAACAATTACACCACGACGTGGAGACGGTAAGCCGTACGTATGCACGTATGGTGATATTTCATTCATAGGATGGATAGAATACGGAATATGGTTGTTCCATATTTATAATAACATCTTAGTATATTGAATATACTGGATTTATTATTTTATAATGGTAGTAACAATGAAATAATAAGTTGAAGAAGAAAGGAACTTTAAAGAGGGTGGTGAAAACATTACCTCTTCTTCAGTTTCTTCTTTTTTATTTGACCAAAAGGGCACTATTCGATGGAATTATGATCAAAATAAGGAGTCTAGGTTGAAGTGAGGATATTTGATAGGGTATTTGGGCAGTGTTTGGCCGATCCCAATAGCTTTTATGCTGTGAAGTGGAGAGAAGGGGGAGTGCCCTTTTATAAGAGGGGTGAGGGGCACCTTTGGAAAAGCTAGAAATATTATTTTATAACAAATTCATATTCGATTTTTAATGGCTAAAAAGTGGATTATTTGAATTATAAGGTGGGGAGAGGTCAAAAAAAACTCAACCAATAGGTTTTATATAGGTTTGGGTCACATTATTAACCTTATCTTTTATTTTTAACTCTTAGTTAACTAGTTTGACATTTACCATGTCACATTATATTTTTATATTATATAGTTAATAAAAACACTATATACATACAAGATACCCCCATGTGGTCAATTAATGATACACCTATCATTATATAAGTCTCTTGGCCGAACCTTAGATTTTTAGGAATTGAATATCAATTAATAGTATAATATTTGTTTTAAAAACTCTTTAATGTCAATTTTGACAGTATTTTGTATTTGATTTTTTTGAAAATCATAAAGACATTATTACTTGGAAAAACATAATTAAATGAATACTATTATTTCATATTAAACTACAAAATTATTGTAATTAATAAAAAGTATCAAATTTTATTTATTTTTATATTTATAATACCAATTATTTTAATATTTCATTAATTAGGTAATTACTTCAACACCATTGTGTCATAAATAAATTAAATTATTTAATGTCTAAAAATTTTAAATAAAATACCATTATGTATTAAATAGTTTTACCATTATAATGAATATTTATAATCCAATTTATCTTATGTATAACCCTATATTAAAAATGTTTTATTTTTTAAACATTGATTATAACTCTTTGAACTCTTCATTGAATTAAATAATAATAAATGTCCTAATCAAATACAAGTGGACCTAAATGATAATATTTTATTTCTATGGTTGTTTTTGGTCTAGATACACTATTACAATAGAATTAGGACATGTGTTAGGGTAATATTAATATCATTTTTGCCCTTAATTACCCTATATACTTTTACCCGTGGTAAATAAAAGTAAAAAGTTACTATTTCCCAGAAATAATTTTTATCTTATTGAACCAAATTTTACTCCTTGATTTTAACTGGGTCTTTCAGATTTTTGAAATTTCACTCACAGAAGTGGTAAAATTAAGTTTTATGTGATTTTGCAAATTCTCCTAGGAGAAGGGTAAAAGACGGTGAAAAGATCAATAAAATTTTTATATGTCTAAAATTATTATAAACTAACTCCAATGAATTACATTGAAATTATATAGGTTTTACGTATGTATTTTGACCTAAAATAAAATTAAATAAAACAAATATGTATTTAAATAAAAAGTCTGTTTTAACCAATAACTAAGTGTTATTCACTATTCATAAAAAATTAAATGTTTTCAGAAAAATACAAAATATTTACCCTAGGCTAATTTTGATATTCCTAATCCAAAAATGAACTCCATTTTGAAAGATAAAATTTATCAAATTTCAAAAAGTGGTTATTACTCTTCATAATGGCTAGTTTGATTGGTTGTGGTGTGTGTTTGAACTCGATGATGCGTACAACACATGCTACAGTATTATTCAAAGAGAAGCGTACCGCCGAAGCTTGGGGTGTTACATATATTATATAATTTCTGTTATTTTTTGGTAAAATGAATATATTACTTACTTTTTTACAATCAAAAAAATATAAAAACATCACTCGTCCATACTTTTGGTCTGCCACCTCACGAGACAATGTATTTTATTTTCCATAACCAAATCACATAGTTTCATATATATGTAGATTTAAATAAATGATATGATACTTATTATAAAATACTCATTATGGAAGGATTAATTAAATCTTCCTTCTTTTCCTCATTCTCTTTGAAAAAGGAAAAAGTTACTCATGTGTATTTGTGGAATACAACCTCCATGATAAAATGTATATCATTTTTCACGTCTTCCTTTTAGGTACATTTATAAAAATGTTATTAATGTATATAAATTATTGATTTTCATAAATATAAATATATATAATGAAACCATTAATATTTTCACCATATTCAGTCAACCAAAGTCATGTCGAATGTATGGGTCATATACTCTCAATGGGTTTTCCCGTCATCATAACTGATAATTTCTATTTTGAGTCCTTTATAATATTTCAAGTATTCTTAACGAAAACCCATTATTCCCATTGTTATAGGTATTTTGTTTTCAAAACATCATTCTTAAAATTAATGGACATTTCAGTATCTTGAATTTTTTTGATTACGGATCAAAGGTGTATTTTTAAGAGTGTAATGATAAAAATGATAATTTTCATGTGTTATGTATATGTTATGGTTCATAGGAAATTATTATGATGATGGGTGACCCCTATATATAATATTATAATGGGTGAGGCTGATATATCACATGATAATAGGTGATCTATATATATCTATCCAATTCATTGAGAAAAGGGACAAAGTAACGAGTTATAGGTTTATCTTAATAGATTAGTAGAATTTAATAGGTAGGTTAGCCAATTTTTAAGAGTGATTATTATATTTATATAAAAATGATTACCAAATATACCTACATAATTTTCCAATGAAATTTGTTTGTTTTCATGTAAATATTACGTTTTCAAAATCTAAGCTAATTGTTGGGAAAAAATCCAATAAAGAATCATTAAATCATTTTTGGGTTGATTTTGCTGGTTGACAAAGTAGGTTTGTATGTGGACATTAAGAGTTTACATGGTGTATTTTCAAGTACCATTGATATTATTGGGAACCAATGATTACAAATAACCAAAAAAAATTAATGGAGCATCTAGTGGATTTACAAAAATAACAGATATAAGGTGGTGTCATTTTTCCGTGTTTCCATAATTTTTTTGTGTCAAAATTGACAATTTGAGAAAATTGTTTTTGGAAAAGGGACTTGCATGCTAGTGTCTTAAATGCTTGTAAAGTTTTTCAACATATGATTTTCAAGATCATATCTTCAAAATATGAAAAAGGAAATAAGGGAATGCATGTTTTGGTGTTGGTTACACAAGGTGACTAGGGTGATAGAGGATTGGGAGAATGGACTAGTTCACATAGAGGAAAGTTGCGTACAACTTTTAGGGTGGAAAAAATTCATATAAATAGATAGCTACCCCACCTCGTTTTTCTCGAATCTCAACATTTATATAAAATTTGATATCTGATCATGGACGTGGTTTTCGAGCACTAGTATAGAATTACGTAGAAGTTGCGTGAAAGATGGTAGTTTCACACAATATTTGTTTGGGCATAAACAAATGTGAGTCACCCATGTTTTGAGTTTGAAAAGGGAGTGTCATGAAAGTGGTTTGGTGACACATGCAAGCCATGCATAAAATAGAACAAAGGTCATCTAAGGGTTGTGTGAAAGTTTTTATTTTTCCAGTACACCTATGGTAAAGTTTTATTTATCATTGGATGAAAGTGGTACATGAACATATCATCTATATATAGTGGTGTATTTATACATTTGTGATAAGGAAGGGACCTAATAGTATTTTAATTGTAAGTAGATTTTATGAAGAAGAAGTGAGAAAACTTTAGTTTTGAGAAAAATGATATATAATTTTTAGATTGGTTATAAACCATTTGGGACACTGATTTCAATCCGATCATTGTAAACAACAGTGCGCTTTTAGTAGATTTGGTAAATCAGCACATTACCATTGTATGCTCCATGGACATAGCCCAATGAGGGTGAAGCAAGTAATATTGCTGTGTAATATTCATTATTTAAATTATATTCATATATTTCTATGGGAAAGAAAGAGAACATTGTTTTGATTAGCGAAAAACAAGATCAAAAGAGGTAGTGGGTTTAATCTATCATACCATGATTCACCTCACCTATCAAGGTATTTGACTTAGTAGGCCCAACAGTTTCCATCATAGGAATGGGTTAATATGTAAGTTTCTCTCTCAATGGAGTTCATCAATCATAAATGGATTCTGTTCTTCTACGGGAAAAATTTTTAGTTATGGAAGAATCAGATGTAATAATACTTTTGATCTTTGAGAATTGATGTGTTTCTAGTATTGAAGCTTGGTATTTAAGCTGATATCAATAGTGTTGTTTTATTAAAAGGTGAAAGAATATAATTCTATGATGAATCCAAGGGAATAAATGCTTTAGGTGGATCCCTACATTATGAAATCTATATGAAGGTGATTTTATGAAAAAATCACAAGTTATGTGGGAAAAGATATTGAATATATCTGAAGAAGATTAAATGGCCAGAGAGGAAAGGTTGCATGTTTTGTGGATCAAGTATAAAGATACAAGAATAAAACTAAATGTGTTTTTTGATGCATTATTTGATAGGGTGAATGTTTTATTGGAAGACATGTGAGGTATTGGAGATGTCATTGAATATATAAATACTGTGAGGCATAACATGATGAACCATCCACTGTGGTTCAATATGAAAATTTCTGTATTGGAAGATAATGATCTGAAAGAGCTCATAGTAGATAACTTGCATAGAACCCTTATAGCATATGAAATGAGAATTGACGATTATGATGTTGTGTAAAATGGGAAATCTTAGGAGGTAACATTAATGGACATTAAGAAACCAACAATTGAATATTCTCAAGAAGAAGAAGTTATAGATGAGGTGATTTCATTTCCTTCTTCAAATCTATAATGAGGAAAACAAAATTAAGGGAAAACTTTCACTAGTGTGTTTTCAAGGTGGAATGATTAGTTATATTACAGAAGGGTTCGCCAAAAAAGTTCCAAGAAGATTATGAGGATGAATTTAAGATTCACATGGGGATGTCTTTAGCCAATGTGAATGTCAAGAAACAGATCAAGAAAAATTTCATTAAGAAAAATAATCCTCTTTTATAAGAATCTAATAGTTCGAATGAATCTAAGGTTGAAGTGGTTCGAGAAATAGAGTAATACCAATAACATGGATAAATTTCTATTGTGGTAGTCATAGCCAGCACCAGAAATGGGAAAACAGTAAAAATGATGAAGAATAAGTTTATAGAAGAGTTGATATGGGGCCTGAATAAGAATTATATCTTGTGGATATAGATGTTTGGAGAACCAAAATAAAGAAATCCATAAAAGTGGTTCATGATGCCAAAACCTATATGCATCAGCAGGAAGAAGAGAAGTCTAAACTGATAAATGAAATTGAAAAACATATGTCTTCTCTACTAGAGAGTTTAGAAAAGATAGTTGAGTATAATCTCAAAATTGTGGAACAGAAGTGTGAAATTGACAGTTTCACTGACACTAGAAGGGGTCAAATAAAATGTATCCACGAACATGAAGAAGATTTTTTTTGGAATATGATGAAAATTAAAGGACCATGAAAAAATATTGGCTCCCAATATGATATCGGGAAAGTGAATCATTCAGAAGACTGAGAAGTTTTAACTAGAGCACAATGGTCTAGTAGAAAAGAAGCAATCATGTTCATATGTAAAGGATGATGTGGGGCTGGACCGAAAACAAAAATTTGGGAAATATGATGTCATACCTTAAGCACTCATTTTGATATTGAAGGTTAATTTGGATATGAATGAAAATTTGAAGATTCAAAGAAACCAAGGGACACCTAGTGGGGTAGAAGTGACATATATGAATGCTCCCTTCATCAGGTGATATTTTTGTGGAAATATAAGGCACTCAAAAAATGTGTGTTCTATAGCCGAATTATATTGAAGGAAAAAAGAAAAGTAGTAGCAACGAAACATAGAATTTTACTCTAGATCGTCTTTTGAGGGATATTGTATTTGGTTCGGTGGATTTGGGCACATAACTAGATATTGTACATCAACCACACAGAGGAATGTGCCAAAGTAGAACCAAAGAGGTCATAAGTCAAAAATCATAGAATCAAAAAGTGAGATGAAAATGTAAAATCGATTTGTATCACTTCAGGATGAATTTGATTAGTCATTCTATGAGGACGATCATGAATTTCAGTTTATAACAAGTGTGAAGTCAAAAACATAGAACAAGAATAAGTGAGATGAGAAGACATTTTTTTGCAGAAATTGCAGCTAAATCATGAGATCACATTGATGTTTGGATACTTTACAGTGGTTTTACATCACATATTACAAGGAATCAGTATCTTGTTACAGGTAGAAAATATGATAAAGAAGGAGTTTTAAAATTTTGAAATGATGGAGGCCTCAAGATAATTAGCTTAGGAAAGGTCAGGTTTGGGGGGAAATAAAAGAGATGTACTAATGTTTTGGTTGTAGAAGGTCTCACTAAAAACTTACTCAGTGTTATTAAACTATGTGACTTAAGGAATTATATAATATTTACTACGAATATTTGTATTGTCAAAGGAAAATATAGTGCAATTGTTCTACATGGTAAAATAACAAAGGGATATATATACCTTGTATGTGGGGAAGAATACAAGTGTTTTTTTATTCACAGAGGAAGAAAACAAGTTGTGGAATAAATGACATTATCATATATATTATCCATACTAGGAAGATCTAGTAAAATGTGATGCTACTAGAGACCTCCCTATTTTATTATGAGATCATACACATACTTGCTGTGTATTCCAAGAGGGGAATATCATTAGGAAAACATATAATGAAATGGAAAATATGTCAATGAGAGTTCTTGAATTTTTTCATGATGATGTTTTTGGACCTATCTCACTAAGATCCATTGACAGGAAGATATATTGTTTTATTTTCAATGATGACTATAGTAGAATGGAATGCATATTTTTCATTGTCCATAAGTCTAATGTGTTCAGTTATATAACACATTACTGGAGGGAATATGAAAAGATTCATGGGCAGAAAATTCAAATGTTTTGTACTAATAAGGGTACTAAATTCACAAATAGTTAGGTGGATGATTATATAAAGAAACACAGTATAAGGGATCAAGTTTTTTAGGGATAACTCCCCAACAGAATGGTGTGGTTGAAAGAAGAAATTGGATCATCAACAACATGGACAGAATGATGAATTTTGAAAAATAAAAACCAGAGAAATTTTTAAAGGAAAATTTATTGATATCATTTTACATTTCTAACAGGTCTCTCTTATGTCAAAATGAAGGAAGGACTCTATATGATATGTGGTATGGAAATAATCCAATAGTAAACTAATTATGATTCTTTGGAAGTATGTTCTTTATTATTAATAAGAAAATACATATGAAATTTTATTCATGTAGAGATGAGAGGATATTCCATGGCTACTCATGAAAAATATAAGCATATGAATTCTTTAATAAGCGGTTGGGAATATTAGTTTAGAGAAATGATATCACTTTAGTAGAAAATGAATAGAATATTCAACAACATGATGAATTGTTTTCTGATGAAAGTGATGAGGAGGAAACCAACATAGGAGGAGCAGAAGTGGCACATGTTGATTCAGAAGAAGATATTGATAATGAGAAGTAAATAGTCAAGTATGTATCTACAATGAAACCAAATAATTTAGCTGAAATTTATAGAAAAATTATCATTGTTGATTAGACAATACCCATTCAAATAAGAAGGATGAAGTCATTATAGAGACACTATTTTTATCTGAGGTATAACATAAATGTTTTATCGATGCAACTAGAGATGAAAACTGATTTCAATATATTAATGAATATCTCTATAAAATTTAGAAGAATCAGACATGGGAGATTGTTTCGAGGAAAAAATATAAGAATGTGATTGGAAATAAATGTGTATTTTTCCATAATATGAATAAAGATGGCATATTGATTCAAAAAAAAAAATCATTTCTGGCATGGAATGGTTACTACCTAATAGAAGGTATTGATTTTGATGAGTCATTTCATCTATTTCTAGGACAGAGAAAATTAGATTATTATTGCCAAACCAGTGCAAAGAGAGTTCAAAATTTTACACATGGATTTCAAGTTATCATTTTGGAATCGAGTTTTGGATGTAGAAGTGTATATAAAGCATCCATATAGTTTTATTATTCATAAATATGAAAACGAAGTTTTCTTGCTGAATAAGTCTCTATATGGGTTTAAGAAAGCACTGAGATCATGGTATTCGATACTAGATTAGTATTGGAAGAATATTTTCTTTCAGTGTGGTGGTTTTGATTATAATAAATTTTTAAAAATTGATATTAATAAATGGATGATGGTGATGGTATATGTCAATGACATAATCTTCAGTGGATTAGATGAAGCATAAGGCATGAAATTTTCAAAATACATGAAAAGGGAGTTTGAAATGACAGTGATTGGAGATATAAAAATTTTCAATGGTTTACATGTGACACAACGAAGGAACAACACATTCATTTCTCAATATAAATATTCCAATGAGGTTTTAAGAAGAATTTGAAGCGAAAATTTCAAGGAGATGAAAACTGTAATTACTACCTGGATGAAACCATAGAAATATGATGATAGCAAGGTAGTTAATAACACTGAATATATGAAAATATTTGGATGTTTACTGTACTTTATAGACAAAAGAACTGATATTTTTTTCCACATTCCAAGCAACGAGATATCAAAGAAACCCCATTGAACGCCACAATATTCAAGTGAAAAGAATGCTTCGATATATCAGGGGAACTATGGATTTCAGTTTTGTGTATAATGGAAAATATTTTCCAGAGCTACTGGGATATACAAATGCAGATTGGGCCGGTTCAATATTTTATAGGAAATAAACATTAGGTGGTTTATTGTATCTTTTAGTACTATGTATTTCTTGCATAAGAAAGAAACATGATTTCATTTCATTGAGAAATACAAAAGATGAGTATATTGTGGCCACTCAAGAGTGAATAGAGTTATTATCGATGAAGCATCAACTTGATGACCTGGGAATTGATGTGAATTACTTGTTCATAATCCAATGTGACAATTAATGTTCTATCAACCATATAAAAAATCTATTCCATCACTCAAGTACAATGAACATTGAAATTAAATATTATTTTACCAACGAGAACATGGAGAAAGAGATTTTGATGTTGATGTATGTGCCTATAAAACTAAAATATTCATAAATTCTAACAAATTATTTATCCAAATAAGTGTTTGAAATGCATTGTATATATTTGGGTGTTCATTCAACTCCCGCACTTAAATGCATGTGAATTTGGGACCCCCTCTCCCCATGGAGAGTGTGTTTTTCCCTAGTATAATGATCTGCATTCTTTTCCCCATGTCCGACCACAAAGGATTAATCTTTAGGTTAATTGAAAAATGGTGATAAATTGTGACTATTCAAAGGGGGTAAATTTTTTCTATAAAGAAGGTAGAAAATGTCTTAGTCATGACACTGAGAGAATCTGACAAGGGGAGCAGTGGGATATGGGGATAAAAGATTGGTGGAGTAACATGATGGGAATTACTCAGTGTTATGAGGAAATAGTTATTAAATATGAAGACGCAAGATGTGATAGTAGAAATGATATATATCATTAAATCTAAGGTTTTTTATGAAATTAAGTGTTTCTTTTCAAGAATTAGTTTCAAGAATTATGTGATTCATTGATGAACATTGCAATATAATCTTGTTTCACATGATTAACATTGCTCATGTGGTCTTAGAGTGTGTCTAGAGTAAGTCTTTTTTCACTATCTTAATTGCATAAATTCAATTGGGGTATAATATGGATCAAGATATAAAGTGGTATATATTTATGAAATAGATTTCAAAAAACCCAAAGGGGAATATTATTAGGAAAAAATACTTAAATGAAACATTAAATTATTTTTGGGTTGATTGTGTTTGTCGACAATGCGTGCTTTTTATTGATAAATATGGTTTCTATGGTGATTTTTCATTTTCCAAACTGATTTTTGAAAACCTATGTTGAAAAATAACCATGAAAAAGGAATGGACCATTTGGAGTCGTTACAAAAATAATAGATATAAGGTGGCACCATTTTCTACTATTTGAAAAATTGTTGGGACACAAAATCGATATGTGGAGAAAAGAGTTTTTTGTAATGGGACTTGTGCTCCAGTATTTCAGAGGCTTGTAAAGTTTCATTCCAAATTTTTTTATGATAAAAATATCAAAATATGTCAAATTAAAGATGTTAACGCATGTTTGTGGATTTGGTCGTGTAAGGTGACTAGGGCAATAGAGGCTTGGTAGAATGGACTACTGTGCCTAGATAAAATTTTTATGTGGTTCTTGGGGTGGATGAAATTCCTATAAAAAGATGTCTACCCCTCCTTGTTTTTTTTCACAGATCAACACATAGAGAAAATTTAATCTCTGGATGTGCAATTATAAAATTACTTATATGTTGTGTTCCAGTTGGTAGTTTCACACCAATATTGGTTTGGGAATGAAAGGGTGTGAGTCTCCAAAGTTTTGAGTTTGACAATGGAGTGTCTTGCAAGTGGTTAGGTGAAAATTGTATGTCATGATTAAAGTATCTTATAGGTCATCCTAGGGTGGAATGAATGTTTTTAGTTTCATAGTACACAAGAGGTAAATAGGTATTCATCAGTTGATGAAATTGGAACATCAACAGAGCATCTATATACTATGGAGGATGCATTAATTTGTGATAATAAAGGGACCTACAAGTCTTTAAACTGTGAGTGGATCTTGTATAGAAGTATGTAGCACACTTTAGTAGAGAGAGTAGTGATATTTCATTTTGTTGTTGGTTTTATGCCATTAGGGAAAATGATTTTTATCCGAACATTGTAAAAAGTAGTGATCTTTTAGGGGATTTGGTAAATTGGCACATTTCCGATGTATTCTCCTTGGATGTAGCCCAGTGAGGGTCAACCTAGTAAAATTTTTGTTTCTTGTCCATGATTTAATTTCTATTCATATATTTCTACGAGAAAGGTAGAGAAGACTGTTTTGATTAGTAATGAAATAATATCTAAAGATGTAGTGTTTTAATCTATCATTCCACGATTCACCCCCCCCCCCCCCCTCAAGATATTTTACCTAGTAGGCCTAAGAATAATTATCTTATGCTTAAATAAATGTTTATTATACTTCTTAAAAATGAAATTTATAACTTTGTGAAAGAACTTTCTAAGGATTTTCTTGGTTGTAAAGAAACATTTATGAGTTTTATTTTATCTATTAATATTTCATATATAATTTATTATAAAAATATTTGGGTTGTGAAGTTGATTTATTGTGTAATAAATATCTTTTCTCAAGTTCAAATTTTTATTATGAAATGGAATATTGTTTTTTATTATGTATATTTAGCGGATAATAGATCTAATTCATTATTTTTATATGTACCCTACTGATATTTTGTTCTCATGCTACAATATTAAAAAACAATCATAGGATTTTCAGGATGAGTTGGGGCAAGGATGAGGTCAGGATGCAAATTTTAATGATATGTCCTAAAAAGTAAAGTTGCTTTAATTTAAGAGAGTTATATTGAGTGAAAAATGGATACTGAGTAGAAGTGTTTACTTTGTGATGTATTAATTTATTTTATAAATTTGATAACATTATTTTATAAAACTTTAAACCTAAAAGATATTGTGGAATGAAAAAAATTAATTCCTTTGTAAATATTCAATTTATGTATGGTTTATGTATGGGTATTTATAGTTTGTATCAGTGTTAACATTTATATAAAATTAGAGGGTATGATGATGAAAAAGGAACACCCTTAAGGTATTATTATTTAAATTTATATTGAAATTATATATTTTTTCTGGATTACCATGCTGCTTCATCTAATAAATGTCTATTTTAAAATGGTTTTCTACAAAGTAAATAAGGAAACTAATATGGGAAGGATCCAAGATCAGAATATCCTTCAAAATTGGGAACCTTAAAATGTTTGAAATAGAACTGATTGGTTTTGATATTTTGATGGATTAGTTAACATGGGATATAGATGGGGGAAGAATACATGAAAGAGAGAAACCTAATATACCATATAAGAATACGTTGATATTGAATCATTTTTTGAGAACACACCCTCCAGTATCTAGTAGATATTTTAAACTAGTTATTGATGATAGATGGATTAAATCTATAGAAAATATATTTTAAGTTAAGGGATATTTGGAGATTCAAAATATTACTCATTGTATTTATCATTTTGATGTTGAAATCAATCAATGGTTGTTAATTGATAATAATACTTGAGAAATAGAATATATTTATGCCATGGAATATGATACATTTACAAATATTTTCCTTAATAATTATTTTCCTATCGTTGTTATGATGAGGTTTTCATGAAAATAATATGATCATAAAAAGTGGAAGAAAACTAAAACACATGAGATATATATTAATAATAATAACATGTATATAATATTGTAAAAATAGAGTATGTGGAATTCATGAATTGTAGCAGTTTTCATCATCCTTCATAGATATTGTTAGAGGAAGATCACCTAGAGAAATCAATGTTAACAGCAAATATTTTAGGGAATACATTAGAAACGTGGATCCATGAAAGATTATTGAGGATACCTGATATCCAAATGGGTTCTAGTACTTTTTCAAAAGAGATAAATATGATTTTCGGAGGAATATAGTGATTTCATTATCTTCCCTCAACATAAGAGGATATCATCCACTTTTATAGTCGAAGACTAAGGCTCCTTGCATCATATATGTTTCAGACTCTGGGGGATAATTCACTGAAGGTTTTCAATAAATTTAATGAAATTCATTTATTCACTCATAAATAAAATAACTGATGAAAAACCATTGGGTATAAATAATAATAAATATATATCACATATTTTTTTATTTTTCATATCCATCACATGCATAAAAATTATAAATTAAACATAATATATATATATATATATATATTTCACATGTATCCTATGTATTTTAACATTAATCAATTTCAATTATATTCTAGTGTACATCCAACAATCTCTAACATCTACTAAAATCCCAAAAGGACTTTATGATAAACCACACAACTCTTTTCAAATCCATCCAAACTCCATTGGATACGAATTTTCATCAAATTATTTCATACTAAATAGAAAAACATCCAAATTTTTATCCTTATCTATGGGCCTAAGAACAATGAAATCCCTATTTTATATATGTATGCAATGAGAAACCACTATAACCACATCACTAATACTCAAGCTATTTAGGGGTCTTTAGTGATCTCCATCCAACATACCCATATCTCTATATGAACATGTCCACCAAAATATATATCATATGTATCATATATATCCTATATAATCCCTTTTTCCAAGACATCAAGCTACCAATAGTCATGAAACATGTCAATCTATTATTATTCTCTCATCATTTCATGATTTTCTCAAAACGACTAACCATGTAGATGAACACACCACATTTCATTCATCTATCTAATAATTATATTGCATGTCAGTTATCCAAATATTTTTATACATCATATGTGAAACAAATATTCATGGCCATGAATTTCCTCAATCATATTCATTAATGGGATGGATGTATTTTCTTTCACTGTAATTGGAAAAATCCCTTCTTATTTTCACTCCAACCAATGATATGATCAGAAACATACCCAAACACCCCCTGATTAGCTATGTTCATATGTCAACTTGCATATTTAAGGTAACATGTATGAAGTTTTCCATTATATATATCATTCCAACATTAGGTAAGAAGAATTAATAATAATTATATACCTGTATGTATATATATAAATATATGACATTACATGAGGTATACTCAAGAGAACAGATCTCATTAATAAGTCACTACTAATTACCTCTTGAATATATTATTCATATCTTATAGAAAAATAATTCCAAAAAAATACAGGATTATATTAATAATATCCTTATAATATCATTACAACATATAAAACTCTATAATGATATTTATTTGGGGATAACTCAAATTCCAACTTTTAGGGGATATTTTCATTCAACTATTCATGTGAAATTAAATTATGGCACATGTGAATGAATAATAATTATAGATTTCCATTATTATAAAAACAAGATAAATTTACAACAGTTTTATCCAATATCTCATCTGTCTAACACATATAGATTATATATGACCCTCATCATGTTTTTTAAATTATTGTTTTTTAATGGATCTGCAAAATTCTCTTGTGTAGCATCCCAAATGATTTTTATATCTCCTTTGTAAATGGTCTCTTATAGGATATGGTATTTACGAATATTTTTTTGGTCATTTGATAAGAATATATTTCCTTAGTCGAAGGAACAAAACTATTGTTTCCACACTATATCTCGATAACTCACTTTAATCTAGAAGCCACACTATATTAAGAAATGAACTTATTAATCCAAATATCTTCTTTCGCAGTATCTGATGTAGTGATGTATTCTGTCTCTATTATTGAGTCCACTATGGTGGGTTTTTTAAACTCATATATTTATTTCTTTCAAAAGAAATTTAAATTCAATCACTTATTTAGTTTTCCATGACTGATAAATAATTGTATCCCTCATGATGTGATCACTTGTATCTTGTGACAATATAGTAAATTAACCACTATCTCTTTGCTACTAGGGTTGTTATTGTTGTAGTTCGTATAAGAGAATGGTTAATTGGACCCTTGGAAACTATATTTTGGGAAAACATTATTAGAGAAAATATGTCTATGATATATTCTAGGTATAACTATAAGTATAAGGCAGTATAATAAATATTTGGTATATTAGAGATTGTTTGGTTTTCCTAGAAAATGCACCCCTATCTGGATACTAGAAAGTGAATAAAACTATAACATGGATACATCTAGGGATAAAAAAATATAAAATGGGTAAATGTGGTATTAAATTGATCATCATTGGTACATAATGATTTGGTATATTAATATGCACCTGGATAGACACTATAGTGTGGGTATTCTTAGCTTAATTTACATTTTACTTATGAACCATTATGATTAATAAGAGGATATAATCTATCCAAAACTACGATATAACATAGTTATATGGGATAAACAAAACTTTTCATTAGTTGATAATTATATGGTTGAACATTAGTTTTAAGGTTTAGATACCAATTTTAAAATTTTTTTTCATGGGAGTTTAGGATGATTAAGGATAATTTGGGAGATATTTATGTGAATACAACCATTGGGATTAGTATGCGTTTTAGTAAAAAGTTTATTTGATGAATAATGATTTTTTATTTTGTGGAATTATGTTTAAAGGTATTGATGACCATAAGGGTTAATATGATATTTGATATTGAGTTTATTATGGGTAATTACAATTTTGAAAAATATGTTTTTTGTATTGAGGACCATGAGATTGAAAAGTGATTTGGTGAGTAAGAATTTAAATTTATTTCATAAGAAGGTAACTATTTATTTGGTGAAAATTATATGATCAAGTTATTATTTTCTAGGATGGGATTTATTTTGAGGAATGTAGATAGATTTAACTTGTATAATCATATATGTTTTTTGTAGTATTTTTATTGTTATTTTTATTATTTTGAAAAATAATTAGTATATTATATAGAATATATTATTAGAGTATATTAATTTTGGTATGTGTCAGTTTAAGTGATTAAATATTATTATTTAGGTAAATATTAAGATGATCTTTGAATAAAATGTAATTAAAATCCTAATATTTGGGATTCAATTTTGTTTGGAAATTTTTTAATAGTTTAAAGGTTAGTTGAACTTTGGTTGTTAGTTTTTCAGTATTAAATATTAATTTATTATTTATTCACTTGAAGGTTTACTAAATATTAGATATTTTCTCATATTTTTATAACCATTTTATTTATGGTTGATAGAGGGAAGCATAAAGAATAATATATCATCCAAATGTGTATCTTATGTTCTATTGAAATTAAATTTTAGTGTTTCATTCATGAAAAATTCATATGGAATTTTCATTTTTAGGAGTAAGAGATGAGATATAAGTGGAAGTTGATCTATGAAAAACCAAAGGATGAAATTATTCTTATAAAATGGAATGAAATAAAGTAAATATATTTTATCATATTCCCACTCATGACAATAAAATAATCAACCAATGTTTTGAAAAATAATTTAAAATATAATTATTATTATTTTACCTTAATTTTTGATGATTTTATGGTCTTCTTTATCCTTTTATGATTTTTAGTTGTCCGGACATTAATTTTATCATGATCATGTTCACAATGAGTTTCTATTTTTCCAAGAATGTTCTATTTTACTACATGTCCATATTTTCAATTCCCACTAATGTTCTCCTTGTTTGGGAACCTTATTATGTGTTATTTTTTGAAACATTTATATTTCCTACTTCCACATTTCAAAAATAGTTTAATTATCCCTTTTTTCAATGTGTGTTCTCAAAAAACGTATTTTAAAATATTTAACCTATTTTTTCTAAGAAAAAATTACAAGGATTTATTTTATTTAAAGGGGGTGGGATGTATCACATAACAAATTTAGTTTGAAATAATATTATTCTTTATGACTTTAATAACATGCAACATGGAGCGTTAAACGAGTTGTGTTATACGATAAAAATATTAGTACTTAAAGATGACCAATATAAACAAGAATGTAAATTATTAGTATGACTATTAAGAACCACATTATTAAAAATATGTATAAAGGATTTATATAATAAAATTTTATATCTTGATATATAATAAATATGTACACCATTTTTTTCGTAAAGTCATTTAATGCTTCAAAAATATGTTTTCTTCATAAATGTTTTTTGTTTCATTTTGGTAGAATATATTATAATTAATAACATACCGTTTCATAGTTTGTATTTTACAAATTTTATATCATTTTTGAAATCATTATAGAATAATAGGCTTGAGAAAAAAATTTATGATTTTTATGAAAGGGTTTATTTTTTACTAAATAATAAAACATGTGTATTTTTTCAACACTAAATTTTTTAATTTAGATCAAGTAATAAAATATTTATAAAATATTTTTCTATTTTTTAATAAATTAAGATAATTAAAATTTAATTAGACATATTCTAATTAATTAGAAAATAATTATTACTATATTTAATTTTTGTATAGTCTCATTTTTAGTCCTAAAACTCATTTTTCTAAAAATATTTTTTCATTGTGTTTTAGGACTTTATATTAAAAATAATTTATGCAACATATTAAAACTGAATATTGAAATATTGATTCAATATTATGAATCAGGTGTGAAAATTTTGACAAATATGTCCCTTTTTATTTTTGGTTAGTTTCAATTGTATGCATGGTAAAAACAATTCACCATGTTGAGGGTAAAACTAGTACAATTGGTTAAGAATATTGGATATGGTGTCAAAATAAACCCAAAACATGACTGTATTTCCTTGGATGAGAGTAAATCAACAATATATCCAATCTTTTATTATATGTCAATTTTGAACCATTATATATTGATAATGACTTTTATATTACATTAAGTGAAAAATAAATACAATGTGTCACTATCTTGATTTTAAAATCTCTTATATATTTTCATTTGGATAAAATGTAGTTATGAAGGAATATAAGATTTGATTTTTAAATATAAATAAATTAATTTTATGATGGTAATGTATTTATAATATTTTGTGATGGTATAATTACCTTAAATACTAACATAACGCTGACTCTATTCTTGTGAAGATAGTAGGAAATATCTAGTAAATGACTTCAAAAAAAATCAAATAAATATATTTTGGATAAATTAATGTGTTTGAATAATGTTTTGGCTACTAATAATACATAATTGATTGTAAAAGAGATTATATATGAAATCAATTGTAATTTGGAGACTAAAAAGTCAAATTAAATGAATAGTCCCAAAAATGTCTTAATGATATTTTATATTAAATAATACTTTATTAAATGATTTAATAATCACAAAAATATTTAATTCTTAAATATAGAATGGTAATTTTTCAAATATTTCATTAATGGAACATATTTGCCACTTGGTGAATTATAAGTAAATTTATATCCCTTAAATGATAAAAAATGGGTTACTACAATTAAACTTGAAAAGGGTAATCGAAGGTTTTAAAACAGAATATAATATCTAAAATGACATAAAACTTATCTGAATTTTATTTTGTGATTATATTTGACCCCTATACTCTTTTTCTTCGAATTCATATCCATTTGGAATCACTTTACATGAGAAATAAATTAATTATTTTTAAATAATTATAGTAATTCTAAGTGAATACATTCCTTTAATATAAAAGTGAACTTACTATCCCCTATTCCTCAAATCTTATGAGTACTCGAGTCTCAAGAAAAGAACAACCTATAAGGTTTTAGGTGTAATCCAAATGTGGTTTTCTAAAGAATAATTGTGACTCTTAATCGAGAGTTTTCATTAGAATTATTCTTCTAACACATTAAAAAATTCATAAACAATGATTATATAATAACATAAGTATATAAACTATATTTTAATACTATTATTATTCTCTTACAACACTTTTTCATCTATTTCTAATTCATATGGGGAATTAATACATCGTTCATGCATACATGTGGACTATAACCCTCCACAAAGTGAAGTGGTTTGTTTTTCATCACCACCTCACAAGGATAGTTATTATGAGGTATTTAATAAAATATATTATATTAATGTCATAATTATGATTTTGGAAAGATAATATTTATCTTTCCTTCTTAACCATCCACTTATTAAAAATTGATAATGCCACTTGTCCATATGTGTGGACTTCGACCCTTATAAGGTGATATGATTCGTTTTTAATGTCACTATTTCATGGTTGATTTTAATATATTATTTGATGTACAATAATAATAATTATTTCTTGTGTAATATTATTTTAATTATGAAACCTTGACCAATTTGACCATTCTCAACCAATCTATTGGTTTTATGATTATAAATCGAACATCCTCGAAACATATGACCCAAATTTAACTGATTTAATAACTATGAAAGGAATGTTAATAAATAACCTAATAAGGATAATACTAATTTAATACTCTTTAAAAAGGGTCATAATAATGTATAAATTTGATATATGTTTATTATAAAATAGAAACATTATATATGTGATGAGTCAGACATGAGTTGAGATGTTTGAAGACTCAATTTATTTTCATTAATTTATATTACATCTTCATTTCCTATATTAATACAATAATATATTTTTAATAAACTATGTTTTTTGACGTTTAATTTCAAATATTTTTATTTGGATTTTAATTTATTACATATAATAAATTCATTTTCTAATTCCCATTTCAATGTAAAATCATTGTAAGGATTTATCTTCTAACCTTTTTTGAGACATATTCTATATTCACCCCTTTTTTCTTTGGTGTGGTGTTTATTCTACCCCTTTTAAATTTTATGTCTTTAATATATTTATATTGATGGTATATAAATTCTAATTATAATTTATTTCTTCCTATGAGGTTATGATTCAAATGTTACCAAATTGGTAGTGGTTTATTTCACAAACTCATCCTTTTTCAGGATTGTTTATATTTAAGTTTATAATGGTTGAAATATATGATATTTCTATCTTAAAACCATTTATTTTATCCTCCAATGGTTATTTTTATAAATTAGTTTTTCTATTTTGTATTCCTCTATCTATTTTCTCAAAATTTATAATGAATTATTTTAAGGAAAACCTACTTCTTTCTATTCTATTGAGAATAATTTTATTCTATATCGATATTTTTATTAAAATTTTATTTATACTATTATAAATTTTTTAATTAAAATTTTTTTAACCATGTTTGAACTTTTATAAAAATGATTAAAAGGAATCATCTCCTTGTTTTCCAAATGAGGCACATTTTACCAAAGAAGTGAACAAGATATTTGTTTTCATTCTTAACGCATCAACAAATTTTCCCATCATCATAAATATTATTTGTCTTAAATATGCATTTATAAATTTATATGGTTATTTTCAAAGAAAATATTTTTTATTATATTCTATAATTATTTTAATATAATTGATTTAAAAATTAAAAGGGTATTTTCCATATGAATTTTTTTGGTGATTTCTAAAATTATTTTTAGACATGTCAACATCCTTTGACGAGTCATATGATTTAATGGGGATATAATATAATAATACAGTACATCTCATTTTTTGGATAGTTTAACATTATTTTTACTAGGGAAATTATTGACATTATATATGTCTGTTCTTCTAATACAGATAGTTATTATGTTGCATTGTTTATTCCTATGATAATTTCATTGGACTTATTATGTGATGGGTAGGGAATGGAATTACAAATCCCCTTGGTGTATTTATATGTATCATGAGACCAAACATGTTGGGTATTTGGAATAGGTCTTACCTATTTATGTATGATGTCTTGGCATGAGGCCTCGATGTTATGTTTAAGATGTCTGAAAATATACATTCCATCATTATGAAATCAGGTATTGATGTACATGTCATTTTATAAATAGTAATGATATCCATGTATATGTTCAATATCATTTTTTATTTACATGGAATTATTTTATCATCATTTCCTTGTCCCATATTATTTATGCCTTATTTATTTTATTACATATTCAATTTTATGCATTACCCTACTATATATATGAGCCCTCCCTTTTATTTTGTCTCGTTTCTCTCGGATTCCAGGACATTCACTCTCATTGATATACTTGGATATTCTGGAGTTCATCACAATGTTCTCAAGGAGACTATTATATTGTGTTTTATTTTTTCAAATGTAATGTGAGATCCAATCATTTATCTATTGATCCTAGGCTAAAAAACTATTTAATCCCAGGGGATTTGATCAATTTTATCTAGTGCCGAATTATTAGCTATAAGTGATTTATTTACTCTAATGAGAACCTTTTTGAGACCTTAACCAGCCAACCTTATGGGTTCAATCAAATTAAGGTTCCCATGGATTATATTCTTTAAGGAAATAATGTTAATGATGACAATAATAATATTATGTGACCATATTCGGTTAATTATTTAGACCAAAAAACTCTAGGTAACTATTAAATTTTGGGTAAATCAATATGATGGATCTGTAAAAAGAGATTTCAACTAAATAATACAAGAATCATATATTATGTTGTTATAATTTTGGAATTCCTAAATAGATAGATGCAAAAATTAATTCCAAATAGTAAGAATATATTGTGAAAGAAAGAGCTCACCCCAAAAATAGATATAATATAATTAAATTGATCATAATTTTCATGGGATCAAATTTAATATTTGTAGATAATAAATAAAATTAAAATGTGATATTCCTTTATTAAAAGTCATATATTATATATAAAAGGGAATCATTGTCACTAAAAATAATTTTTTGATCAATACTATAGAGGAAAAAATAACGAAAGAAATTTCTTTGATTGGTATATTAACTTGATAATTATTCTCAATTTTGAGAAAAATTTAATTTATTAAAGAATAAACATCATAAAAATATCATTTTGATGAATATTTTGAATAATAGAATGATGCATAATTTATTCATTTCATTGATTATATTAATGTCTCTATATTTATTCTTTTCAGAGTGAATCCTGTGATATAAATGTAACCATACATTATAGAAATTTTTAGTAAGATAGATAACCTATAAATGGGTCTATCAAAAACAATTTTAAATAAGATATAAAATGTTTTTAAAGAACAATAATGATGTTAGATAACATATGGTACATCTCTCTTAACTCAGGTATCAATATTATTTGGTATTTAAATTATTTTGAAATACTATGACACCCACTTAGTCCTGATCTGAAAATGGTATCCATTTGGAAATTTTTTCTGGAAAGGATTAGAGAGATTAATATAATTTTCAATAATAACAAATTCAATATATGTTAACCCGATCTTCTAAATATGTTGAGGATTTTTGACTAGGATATAAGAGCTCTAGTATAAATTTCCATGATTATTAAAATATATAACAGAATGGTTAAAAGTTCTTGAATTAAATATAAGAATAGAGGTATGGGAGATTCTACACCACCTTTTAAATTGAAGAAATGATCTTCTACATAAGGGAACTCTTTCTATTTTGAAGAGTTTTGAAATTGGATACATAAATTCCTCTAATTCCTAAAGGGATACAAGAAACTATATATAGAGTATAATTTATGTACTAACGATGTTAAATATAATTATTATTATTAAAATTTATATGATATTATATATATGTTAAACAATTTCTTTTACAATGAATTGGAGTTCAATTATGAGGAATAGTTGATAGTGATAGGTTGGATGTTTCATTTAACTAATGAAGCAAAGTGTTTTTTGCAACAAGAAGATGGATACAAAAGAAAACGATAATTCCCAAATGAATCAATAATAATAGATGTTTAAATTTATATTAACTCTCTTATATGATAAGTGAAGTTATTTTAAAACAAATAATTGTTATGAATAAAATTATTTGTTTTTGTTGATACAAATTTTTTATGATTCCTAAAATTCTATATCATGATTGAAATAGAGATAAGAATAATATGATTATTATCTATGAATAATGTGTTTTTTTAATTTATTTTAAAAAAGGTGATGGAAAGAGGTCAACCAACATTTGGTGTAATATTTTTAGGAATAAATCATTATTTTTTTAATATTTTAGAAAACATATATGATAAATTATAAGGGATCTCATTTAATAGTTTTTATTAAATACTATCTCTTATTGAATTATGATTTATATTCTAATATAATGGAGTTTCATTCTTAACTAAAATGTTTTTGTGTCTTGAAACTGTATTTTAGAGAAAATGTAGTTGATAAGAGGATAGTGGGGGTTTTTTTAAACATTGAGATATTATATTTGTAATAAATAATGGATTATACTAGTTAACTCAAAGTGAAATCCACATCATTTACCAAAATATTTTCAGGTAAATGAATAGTTTGAAAATATAATAAGTGACATTTGAATTAGTTAATAATCCATCTCAAATAAGTTTTTTTGAATAAAATAGTTCTAAGATAATGATGATAAACATTGAAATATTTGTATATAGATAAAACTAGTAATTAAAATGATAACATTTTATTTTTTGCATATAACGAAAATTGAACGTTATATTTAACGTCTTGGAAATGATGATTATGGGGCCAATTTCACCATTATTCAAACAATAATTCCGTATATATGTTACCCATTAAAGGTGTTTTGTTGGTGTGAGTTAATCAGGTTGTTATAAATAGAAGGAGAATTAATACATAGATATGTAATGAGTTTAAAAACCCTAAAAGTATTGCAAAAAAATATAATCTCTTGTGGTCTATAATATAGTATATGATTAGTCATTCACTTGTATATGTTTTTCATAATTTTTCTAGATCATTTTTATTAAAATAATGTTTTTCATTTTTTATAAAATTTAGAATCCAATTTATCATTATTTCACATTTTATACATATATTACATGATGTGATGTGATAATTATCCTCTCAAATTGTCATTGTAAAACCCTATCCCTTATTTAGTTCAGAAATTCCAAGGGAATTTGTATTTTTGAGTATAGTGGATAGATTATTTTGAGAAATAGTATTTGGATTGATAATCTGAGATTTTAAGCATCCCAAGATGTTTTTTTGGGAAATGGTTCAAGGTCTGAGTGGTGTCATGGGTTCTCAGGAGGGTCTATGGAATTTATTGATATGTTATAAGAGTTTTTGGAGGATTATTTCCATGGTTAATGGTTTGGTTCACATGGTTTAAGGAAAACCATGTGGTTACACTTACATTGGATGATTTTTAGTTAAAATTGTATATTTGATATCTTATACACATGGTTGTAAATAATTTAAGATCAATTGTGGATATTCTTGGGAAACCCATGTGGGGTGTCTTGGACTTGGGGCATTTCTCACAGTTAGCACATGGTTATAGAAAAACCGTGAAAATTTTGAAAACTGAGTAAATTTTGAGTTTCATATTTATTGGATGGTATGGTAAACCATCCATCCCAATCATGTGACAGGGGTGTACTTAGAATGTTTTCACCACATTTTTGGTCCATATTATGGATAACTATGCAAAAAAAACCATGTTACTTCTTAAAATTAGCTTTTATGATTTTACCCTTCTTGTTTTTAGGGGAAATGTTCTTATTCCCCCTCACACACACACACCATATGGACAATATTATTACTCTCCTTTGATTACCCTTTGATTTAGGGGAATTTAGATGCGATTTATTGAAGTTTTAGCTAATATTCCTCCTTTGGTTCAATCAATTTTTCTGATCCATTTTTAATTTATGACCTCATTTATTTCCTAGTTAATGTTCATGGATGATTCCAATAGATCATAGTGTAATCATCCATTTATTATAGGGATTTAATTATTCTTGGAGATATGATATCCCTTGACATTAACTACCCATGGCTTGCCAACATTTGGGTGAATGTTTCTTGCACCAATAAATTTATTAAGGTTTTTGTTTAACTAAATAAAATTAATAGTATAATTACCATTGATTGTTATAAAATTGTATTAGTATAGGATTAGGGGTTATTTGTGGACCCTTTAAGTATGATTTGTGGTAGTTCTAGTACAATTATATTTCTAGGCGAGTTTTAAGAAATTATTCATCATAAATTTAAATGAATTTGATTATGAAATTTTTTTAGATTAATTTATTCATTAATTATGTATTTTTATTATTATTTGTTTAATATATTGGGTTGGGTTAAGGTTTTATACTATTGAGTGGTGTCCAATTGGATGTGGATGTTCTTAGGGAAATTTTTTGATTCTTACATTAATAGGGGGAAATGGATTCATATGAGGTTTCTGATCGCATGTACATACAAATATGATATTTTGAAATTTTACTTATACATGGGATTTATTTGGACATTCCACAAAAAGTGGTTGAAAGTTTTTATTAAATAAAATATTAAATTCAATTGAATGTATTAAAATATGAAATTGTGATTGGGGCCATGCAGGGCCCTTGGGAACTGGATTGATTTCATCAGTTTCTAATTGTCAAGTCATTGATCACATTTTATCCCTTGAGAAGACCAAAAACTGACAGGTGAGAAATTAACAAATTTAATGAACATATAGGATATTGGTGTAGGTGACTTGGATTCCTCTAGTAATCAGGAGAACAAATTGTAAATTTGTGGTCTAGGAAGGCCATAATAGAATTGTGAGATGCATTAAAGTGGTTGGGACAGTATGATGAGTATGGGGTGGGTATTTACTTCCCCTTGATATCTATGAACCACATTGGGGTTCTTTGGGTATGTTTTGGGTAGGTTAGGTGTTTGAAAAGATCTTGTAATTACTTGGGTATTAAGAATGTATTTGTAATTCTCATTTGAGAGGTGAAAGTGAGAATTTACTATGAGGAAGTGAAGCCTCAATAATATTATGACAATGTTTAGGGGCATGATTACCTCTGAATTATATTCATTTAACTAAGATATGTATAGGAGAAAAGATGGATTAGGAAGGTTTTCCGGACTATATTGAGACCTAGGGGAATTAATAGGATTCCCTACTATGACATTGATGAATGAGAGATGTTGTTTGTGTGAAATATGGTAGTGATGATTATGGTTGTACCATATGAACCTGAATTAATGAGTGATACTATTAAAGATATTATGATTATTGGTCATACACCTGAGATACCGACCTTGTTTATATGATGCGAGAACATATATATATCTATCCCTGATGAGATGTTTCTGTATTATGTACTTAGCTCCATGATGTTTTTATACACATTAGATACATAGGTGGGGGATGTGGAACCCCTACCCCCATTAAATAGCTTGGGATTCTTTATACACGCACCATGGATCTTATGGTAGGGGATATAACCCTTAACTAGATTTGGATTCAATATACTAACCTGGATGGGATTCATCTAATGAGTTTGTATAATGGTTAGGTTATCCCCCATCTTTTTATCTCATATGTATTTAGTAGTTCAGTCCGTGGGTGTTTATCTCATGTATATCAGGTAGGTAAGCCCCTACGTTATTATGTAATTTGTACCATGTGGGTCATCACTGGAG
Organism: Viscum album; assembly: GCA_963277665.1. Taxonomy (NCBI): domain Eukaryota; kingdom Viridiplantae; phylum Streptophyta; class Magnoliopsida; order Santalales; family Viscaceae; genus Viscum; species Viscum album. Next base: position 1,722,896,837 of record OY728159.1, read on the forward strand.
TTTATATTTTTATGTATACCTGGTGGGTCATCATTGAGTGTTTATCTCATATATACTTGGTGGGTTATCCCATAGTTTTTTATCGGATGCCTACATGGTCAGTTAGACCCTGAGTTTCTGTCTCACAAATACTGGGTGGGTCATCCCTTGGGTGTTAATATCATTTATATCAGCTGCAACAACAACCAGTTGTCTATCTACTATATACCAGGGTAAGCCATACCCCTAGTGATTATGTTGGTTGGTATGAATATATAAGTTCCTCATAGAAACTCTATAATAGGAAAAATCATGTATGTTATTGGGTGTTGGTTTCTGGGTAGGAATTATTCCCCATATGAAGTCATGTTGGTTAGCATGAATATGTGATATGCCTAAAGACTCTACATAACTGGATATCGTTGGTATTACCATCCGTGGGTGTAAAAGTGGAAATCGATGGTCAATAATGAATTACTTATTTATTTTTATAAGTTTATGTATATATATGATCATATTACTTGAAAATACACTAAATTTTTGGTTATGTATAGAACCACATTGGTGGTTCCATAGTAAGTTGTACTCAGATCCAAATCTTGCAGTCATAACACTTTGGTACCCACGAATATCTGTCACATAGTTACAATTGTTGGTTTGGATAATGCCTATAATTTAATTATTGAGTTGAAGAAGCTTAACTGTTATGTAGAGATTTGAATTGAGGTTATTCTATTTGATTATATTAGCGATTTATGTATTGTTAGTATATATTTTATTTTTCTATTTGATTGACCCTGTGGGTGGTTCAAATTTTTATGATTTCATGTTTGCACTTTTTATTTTTATAATTAATTTATTTTTATTAATTTCATGAATTCTTATGGTTTATGATGTAGATAAAAATTTTTAAGTCAATATTATCTTTACCTCTGATATGGGGGTATAATATTCTCACAGTAAAACTATAGACTAATAAAACATGTCCAAATCATTAGGTATAAGGGGAGGAGTTCCTAAGGATCAATCAACCTTGATCTTATTACAGTTCAGAGTGGTCTAGGTCGGTATGTGAAAATGTGTTATCTGAGCTAAGGTGAATGATATCACACATGTATTAGAGTACATTTTATTTTTAAATTACAATGGGAGATATTATACTAGATATAACATCCCAGATAAATAAAGAATATGAAATTTTCATATTTATTAATATTTGTTAATTAAATACTAATTTATGTATAAAGGGGTTTCAATGTTTGAAAGCATACCCAATATGTAACAACATGTTTCTTTGAAATCATACATTGCACACTAATAATATAAAAATATTATTTTAAATGGTAGTTATTATCTAGTCGTTGTATTGGTGGGAATAGAAAGAACCATATAAAATATAATTATACATGTTTGATAAATGTTTTTATATTTATTCAATAAAATATAGAGGCTTAAAATAAGAAAAGAATTCACTTTTAATCATAAATACTCTAATATTATTTAAAAGCCCGATTTACCGCCTTTTGATGGTGAAACCTCATTAAATCTAGTTTTTTTCACTTTCATTCATTTTATTTGACAAAATAAAATCATTCATTAGAATTGGGACATCAAAATTTACTTTGTGTAAACATTTGTAATTTTTCTGATAATGTTAATTTTTTAATGAATAGCGAAAAATATAGTATTTTAATTCAAATCTGCATTTTAATCTAATTTATTTATATGGTTATATTAACATTTTAATTGGTTTTAAAGTTTAAATAGATTATATTTTTATCATTTAACCCAATGTTTTCCATTGTAAGTGATTTCACTTTGAAATTGGACATTAACACGTATCAATCTTCTAAAGGTTATTATTTCTTAGAAACACACTTTTTGTTTTGATGATGTGAATTAATTATAAAATAAATTAATGCAACTTATATGATTTTAATTTTGTAAAATTTATAAGATTTTTTAATTTATAATATAAAATTTTTCTTAAACTGGTTTTTTTGAATTTTTCTGAAAACCATCAATTTTTGATGAATAGTGAAACCACTAATTAGTAGTTAAAAAACTGAATTTTTCATTTAAATGAAAATTTACCACTTCTGTGAATTGAATTTTGAAAATCCAACTTTCATGGTTGTCATTGGTATGTAAAAATTTGTTCAATGGGATGAAAATATTTTTTTGTGAATAGTAAATTTTTTTCTTTTATTAACCATGATTAAAGGTAATTTGGGTAATTTTATATAGAAATAATGTTATAATAATATAAAATTACCTTGAAACATGTCCTAACCTCATTGGACGAGTCATGGAATACATAGAAAATCCATGGGTCAATTTGGGGACCCCATGGAGCCACTTGGGTAAGATAATGAAATTAACAACTTTTTATTTAAAGTAAAAATAAAACTATCCTAAATATGTATTGTTTTACTAAAATAATTATTACATGACGTTATATAAGATATCATTCTTACTTTAAATATTCATTGGAATGGTGAAAATATTTCCTACATCGTGGTAATTTTTTTTATAATTTTCATACATCAAAAAAATTAAATTAATTATGACACATTGATGATGCAGTGTTTCCGTCATTAATCAATGATTTAAATAAATAAAAGATTAGAATTAAAAAAATATCCAAAACAAGTCCAATTATTATTGGATGATTTTATTTATAACATTTTCCACCTTATCTTATACTTTAATTTTTTTCGACCTTTAAAAACCAAAAAACATCATATAATAAAATTATATTTTCAAATATTCTGAATGATCTCCTCCCCTCCCTTATAAAAAGATCTCACATATTACCAATTCCTCATACTTCTCAAGCCCTTGGATCATCAAACCTCTCCTCGAATAAGCTACACATATCATTATCTTCATACTAGATTCCTTACCTTAGGCATAAAGCACTTTAAGAAACCCTTTTGGTTCAAACCAAAGGGAGTTACCCAATTCAAAGGTAATGTCTTCTCTTAAGTTCTTTTGTTTTATTTTACTTCTCCAACCCCTAAACTCTTTTTATTACTTTATTTTATAACAAAACCAGTATAATAAATACAAAAGGATTTTTTTATGAGACTTATTCAAGAAACACTTACTGACACCTCCATCTAATTGGTAAATAACATACTGCTTCACTGGACGACGAACTACTGCCTCACGAAACGATGATTGTTCAATTATCTCCTAACGCCTCTAATAGTGGACATTATGATGACACTGTATCTATATATGATATATATGATATTTATTTATTTTTTATTCTTCTGTATTTTCATTTTTATAGCATAATTTTATGGTTCTCGTAATGGGTAAATGTGATAATTTCATTAGAGGAAGTGCGGACTGCCGCCACCTCAAAGTGATATGATTCGTTCATGCCATAAACGGAACATATAAAGGATATAATTTATGAAATTAAGTAAAATATATGACATAAATATTATAATGAAATTATAATATACCGTTGAATTACTATGTTTTCATTTCATTAAATTGTGAAATATAAATGAAAGTAGCGTTCACACGTACGTACGACTTACCATATCCATGAATGAGACATTTAATTTATTATCTCTAAATGTTATGTACTTATATATATATATATAATGGATATATATATATGATATATATATATAATGGATATATATATATGATATATATATATGTCATCTAAATGATTAATATCATTCTGGAGAAAATGAACTTTTGACCACATGGAAAATTTATAATAAAAACAAGTTCATTTTTTACAGAAGATCAGAACATTGAAACAATGTATGATATGAGCTCCAATAATAAACTAATTGTTATAGCAGGGTAATAAGTAATATAAAAAGGAAAAATAAAATTGAAAAATATTATTAATCATCTATAAAGTAACATAATTTTATTATTCCTAAAGAACAAGGATCATACGAGCGAGTCAAGTCGGAAAACGAGGTAAGGGGTTTCTTATCTCACTTTTAATTCCATGATATTTCCATTATTGGCCACTTAATTATTTCATGTGGTGTATTATTTAATTACATTTGATATATATTATCATGATTACCTTTTTATTCATAGTATACTATAATTAATTTGGTGGTTATTATCTTTTGGTCATATGACTCGATTGATTACAAAGAGGTAAGATGTTTCTTATCTCACTTTTAATTCCATGTGAATTCCATTATTCACCACAAATTTATTGAATGTGGTGTATTATGTACTTCTATTTGATATATATTATTAGGTTTCCCATTATATTCATGTTATTCTGAAATTAATTTGATGGTTATGAACTTTTGGTCATACGACTCAATTGATTACAATGAGGTAAGGGGTTTTTATCTCACATTTATTCCCATGATATTCATGCAACAGTTGCCACTATTTCCCTTTGTGTGGTGTATGTACTTCCCATTGTTGTATTATTTGTTTAATATACTTTAATTTATTGGTTTTTAAATCTTCATTGTATGATCCTTCTTTCATGGGGTGTATGTTTTGAAAGTTACCCAAATCGGGAAGGGAACCTTTCACGCTCCTCTTTTTAAAAAGTTTTATTGTTGTTATGTCTTTTTATTTAAATATTATTATTTTTGGATATGTTATTCTATATCCTTATTGTTGTAAATTTTATGTCCAATGGATGAGATACCCTTTTATCTCTCATAAACTCATTTTCTGAATTTTAATGTGACACTGTTAGGCTGTCGAATTTTTGTAAGGGAACTTCTTTACCCTATTTTAATTCTTTGGGTTAAACCTATACGTCTTGATTATGTCATGATATGAATATGTGTGGATGAGCTATGATTATTTTAAACATAATATCCACTTATATTGGGTGTATTTATATTTTTCACACATAATTACGTAATTTATTTATCCTTAATATAAGGATACCGTCATTGTAAGGGACATTGTCTCAAATCCCATTCATTGAGGCATATTTTTTTAATACACAATTTTCTTTTAAACGCTGTATAAACACCTTTTACATTTCATTTCATTCAAATGGAATATTTATTTACGCGGTGTTTTACTAAATGACAAAAAAAGAATGTTTCTTTTAGCATACGCGGTGACAACGAGCTTTCAGCCGCCGTGAGTAATATTTGATATTTGTCTTCCTTAACAAGCCATGCTGTTTTTAAAATGAATATAAATACTGTATACTGTTTTACTTATTTTTGTATTGAAAATGGTTTTGATAATGTATTTTTCATGTCAATATATTTAACTGATATATTGTGATTGAAATGTGGAAATGTTATATTTCCTTTATGTTTGTTTTATGTGTTATGAAAAAGATAGGGTTCTTGGGAATTGTTACGTATACTGGTGGTTCCGTGTTAAACCTTGGTCAGGTGAGCTCTAGATATCTCTCCAATGCATTGTGTAATTGGACGGAGGTAAACATGAATGTTTCTCATAAGATATGTAGAGAATATACTATAATGGGTATTCCAAATTTAACTCCACACTTATATGTGATAGCTAAAATGTATGTATGGTATGGATGTAACATGTTACCTTAGTATTAATGTTTTCTATGAGTTATTTATAAATTTTATGATTTCATGAGGTATGTTAAAGATCTTATGTTATATAAGTAATGATGAATTTTTTTTTCATTCTTTACTTTATAACCCGTACTGAGATTTTTATGCTCATCCTAGGTTTTGTAAGGTTTCTCCGAGGACATAAATATGAATAGGGTCAAAGATGTGATAAAGGAAATGTAATTCTATTTAAAACATGGAACTAGACATCACTCTTTTTTCAAGAGATTCCATTTTGTGAAAAAATGGAAAATAAGTAGAAATGTCTACTTTGTAATTTTTTGAGATGAAATAGTAATGTCCTAATTCTCTAGAACTCTAAACCTGAAAATGTCCTCAATGTGAATTATTCATTTAATTAAATATTATGTAATTTTTTAAGGTTAGGTTCTTATAGTTAGTATTAATGGTCTGTTTAGATAACATTAGAGGTTAGGCTATTCTTTAATCATAAGTGACATTACCATAATGGTTATGATTTTAAGAAAATTCATAGTTTTTTAGATAATGTGAATGAGTTTAAGATAACATGAATAATTATATCATAGTATTTAACCTCCTTATAAGAGATTATATGATTATTTTACTAATATACTCACACTGAGTTTTTTGTTTTAGTAAATGGCTGGATCTAGCAGGCACCAAAGTAATAGTGGTTGTGAAGAAAACTATGACGGTTTTCTGAATGATAAATTGAATTAAATGGGTTCTATAATGAGAAATATTGCTGATATTCTCAAACAACTATCTGGAGACATGATTGGAAACTTGAACCATGGTGATTTTTATAAGGAAAAATATATGCAAGAAGAAAATCTCTACAGATGTTCAGTTAATAATCATAAAGGTAAGTATGCTCAAAAACCTATGTTTCAATGATGTGGAATGAAACACCTAGGAAAATGTTTCAACGGTACTTGAATATGCTATAGATGTGGAAATGAAGGCCATAAAGTAAGAAACTACCATGGAAAATAGAATCATCTTGTTGACTCTAGGAAAGGGAAAGAAGTTCATTCTGAGGGATCAATTGAATGGTTTAATTGTGGTGTGCATGGTCATTATACCCACACTTGTCCTATGAAGATGTTTCGGGAATGGGATCACTAGGATCGTACAAATATTTGTTTATCAATACCTAATTAAATTCTAGTTGAGGATGAAGACACCAAAAATAACCAATGAAAGGTTTGAATTATTTTATAACATATGTTTTGATATTATGGAATCTTAGGATATGATTCATGATTTTGTTTGTTGGAAATAAGTATTTCAGAATAAGTTGGAAATGAATGGTAAATTGATCATGAAGAATTTTGAATGAGTAAGAATTCAACATATATGTGATTCAAGAGTTATGGTAAATTTTAAGATGGTGAAATTCTTAAAAGTATTAAGGCTCTTTTGATGATGGGATTAAATTAGAAGTATTTTTATAGTATGTGTAACCCTGATGTTTGATATATTAAAATTTTATGAAATAAATAATTATCTTATCTTTTGTGTCTATAGTTATAAAGAACCATTTGTGTTTATATGATCCTTGAATTTGAGGAAATTTTAGGTTAATACATTTTGGGATGCAAAATGAATGTTATTTGACAACCTTCATGGTTAAAATATGTTATGGTTATTTTTGATGAATTTATCACTTATTTGGAATGTTATAAAATTATATAGTTTTTGAAAAAGGACAACACACAGACCGTGGGACAACCTGTTGAGTTTGAAAAAGCTACAAGAATCGAACCCACAACCAAAGTGAGACTGGTATTTATCACCTACCGCTGGACTACATGAAGTCCCTGGTTGGTATGACTAATTTTGTTTTGTTAGATGATCTTATGAATCCCGAATAAGTTTATTTTGGGTTATCTATAGAAATGATTAACCTATCATGGAAGATATGTGATTAGGTTAATTACTTTTCAATATGAGACTTTAAGAGTAACTGATGTTATTTGGAGATAAAAGTTAAGATTAATCCGGGAATACTACATGATTAAATCCGTCTGAGATTTGGTTTCAATCTTAGTATAGAATCCATTGAAGAATTTTATGGACTTCTTTTTATTTAATGGTCTTCGTAGAACATTCGGTTTTGTATGAAAAATTTTGGATGTTAAGAATAGTTTTTCTTTTGTAAAAGATTGTCCTTTTTAGGGATTATCTGATCTTTTACTAACCATTTTGGTTTTGGTTAAAGTCTAATGACATGAAAAATATATCATTCATCTTTCTTGGATTTTCAGATTCTCTCAAGGTTGGTTATAGTGCTTTTAATGTGAAAAAGTCATCCTGAATAGTCATCGTTTGGAGAAAATATGAGATACTGTTAGAAATATAGTAAAATATGAAAGTCTACAAGACAAGTAAGTATGTATCCTTATGTTTTCAGTTAAGCTCATAAATAAATTCCTCAATGAAAAGTAACCTTAAAAAATTTCTGTTAACTTTTCATACTGGGGAATCAAAGACAGTTTAACCCATCATATGTTTTTGATTTTCTAGGGGTTAACTTTTTCTTAATCATGTTTTCTATCACTCTTTATCAGAACTTGACCATTTATTTTCTCTTCCATATCCATGTCTTCCTACATGGAATCCTAGTATGGGTAAACTAAGGTAACCTTTTTACTTCTCTAATTTTATTTTAATGTTATAGTTTTATTGAAACTTTTTCAGATGTGGGGCTTTTAGTGAAGTTTCTCAGCCCAATTTTAAAATTGAGAGGACGTAACTCCCAAATGGGGGGAAGGATGTAACATCCCTGATAAATAAATAATATGACATTTTCATATTTATTAATATTTTTGAATTAAATATTCATTTTAATTTAAAGGGGTCTCTAGGTTTGATAGCGTACCTGATATGGAACAATGTGTTTCTTTGAAATCGTACGTTGCACAATAACAATATAATATTATTATTTTAAATGGTAGTTAACACCTAGCCATTTTATTGGCGGTAATATAAATAACTAACTAAAATATGATTATACATGTTTTCTTAATGTTTTTACATTAATCCAATAAAGGTTAGAGGCTTAAAATAAAAAAAACTTTTAAGCATAAATACTCTAATATTCATTAAAACATTGATTTACTGTCCTTTGATGGTGAACCTTCATTAAATCTAATTTTGGACACTTTCATACATTATATTTGACCAAATAAAATCTTACTTTAGAATTGGGACATCGAAATTTACATTCTGTAAATTTTTGGAATGTTTTCGATAATGTTCATTTTTTAATGAATTTTGAAAAATATTTTATTAAAATTAAAATATGATTTTTAATATAATTTATTTATATGGTTAGATTAACTTTTTAATTGGTTTTAAAGTATAAATAGATTATATTTTTACCATTTAACCCATTTTTTTCCATTAGATGTAATTTCACATTGGACAATAAAATGTATCAATCTTTTGATGACTATTATTTCTTAAAAACACGCTTTTTGTTTTAACGACTGGAATTAATTATAAATTTATATTAATGAAACTTATGAATTTTTAATTTGGTAAAATATACCTAATTTTTGAATTTTTAATATCAAATTTATCTTAGAGTGAATTTTTTGAATTTTGTTGAAAACCTTCAATTTTTGGTGAATAGTGAAACCACTAAGTAGTAGTTAAAAAACTATTTTTTTGGTTTGAATGAGATTTTACCACTTCTGTGAATTGAATTTCGAAAATACAACATTCATGTTTGTCATTAATAAGTAAAATTTGGTTCAAGGGGATGAAAATATATTTTTGTGAATAATAATTTTTTTACTTTTATTAACCGTGATTAAAGGTCATTAGGGTAATTTAATGTAAAAATAACATAATAATATTATAAAATTATATTGAAACTTTTCCTAACCTCATTTTATGAGTCATGACCGACCAAGAAAATTCATGGGTCAATTTTGGGACCCCATGGAGCAACTTGGATATGATATTGACATTAATAACTTATTATTAAAAATTAACAATAAAAATGTCATAAACATGTATGGTTTTACAAAAACAATATTAACATGGGGTTATATAAGGTATAATTTTGTCAATAAATATTCATTGGAAATATAAAAATATTTCCTACAAAATGGTATTTTTTTTAAATTTTTTGACATTAAATAAACAAAAAAATTTATGACACAACGACGATGCAGTGTTTATGTCCCTAATGAAGGATTTAAATAAATGGTAAGATAATAATTAAAAAAATATCCAAAACATGTAAAAAATAAAATTGGATGATAATATTTCGAACATGGGCCACCCTATCTTCGAATTTAATGTTTTTGGACCTTTAGAAACTAAAAATATTATTTAATAAAATAATATTTTCAAACATTAAAAAGGATCCACTCCCCATATAAATTTCCTTCACTTCATACCCATTTATAACACTTCTCAAGCCCTTGGATCATCCATCGTCACTCCAATAATCTCAAAATATCCCTCTCTTTATCCTAGAAGCCTTACCATAGGCATAAATCACTTCAAGAAACCCTTTTGGTTCAAACCAAATGGAGTTACCCGATGTAAATGTAAGGTCTTCTCTTACGTTATTTTGTTTTATTTTACTTCTCCAACCCCCTAAACTATATTTAATCCTATTTTTTTATAACATCAAATGTATCCTCAATATAATAGGATGTTTTTATGAGAAATATTCTATCTAAACTTACACACACCTCCATATAATGGGTAAAGAACATACTGTTTCAGTGGACGGTGGACTACTACCTCACGAAAGGATGACTGTTCAATTATCTCCTACCGCCTTTCATGGTGGCCATTATGATGGAATTTTATCTATATATGTTGTATATAATATTTATTTATTATATATTCTTCTTAATTTTCGTTTTTATAGAATACCTTTATGGTTCCCATAATGGGTAAATGTGATAATTTCATTAGAGGAAGTGCGGACTACCACCCCCTAAAAGTGACATGACTCATTCATGCCATACATGGAAATTATAAAGGATATAATTTATGAAATTATGTAACATATATGAAATAAATATTATACTGAAATTATAATATACCTATTAATCACTATGTTTTCATTTCACTAAAATATTAAATAGAAATGAAAGCAGCGTTCATTCGTACGTACGACTTACCGTCTCCATGAACAATGCATTTCATTTCTTATCTTCAAATGTTATGTACTATTATAAATAATTATATATATATACAAGATATATATATTATATATATATTAAATCTAAATTATGAATATCATTCTTTAGATAATTGACTTTTTACCACATGGACAATTTATAATTATAACAAATTCATTTTTAACTCATGTTCTGAACATTGAAAAAATGTCCGATATGAGCTCAAGTAATTAACTAATTGTTATATGAAATTAATAAGTAATATAAAATGAATAATAAAATCTTAAAATATTCTTAATCAAGTATAAAGTAACATATGTTTATTATTCAGGAAGAACAAGGAACAAGCGAGCGAGTCAAGTCGGACAATGCGGTAAGGGGTTTCTTATCTCACTTTTAATTATGTGATATTTCCATTGTTCACCACTTATTTATTGAATGTGGTGTATTATTTAATTCAATTTGATATATATTATCATTATTATATTTATATTAATGGTATTATATAATTCATTTTGTGGTTATTATCTTTTTATGATACGACTCGATTGATTACAACGAGGTAAGGGGTTTCTTATCTCACTTTTAATTCTGTGTGATTTCCATTGTTCACCAATTATTTATTTCATGTGGTGTATTATGTACTCCCATTTGATATATATTATCATTATTCCCTTTTTATTCATGGTATTTTGTAATTAATTTGGAGGTTATTATCTTTTGGTCATATGACTCAATTGATTACAACGAGGTAAGGGGTTTTCATCTCACTTTTATTCCCGTGAGATTCATGCTACATTTGACACTATTTCCTTTTTTGTGGTGTATGTACTACACATAATTGTATTCATTGTGTAATATAATTTAATTTATTGGTATTTAAATCTTCATTGCTTGATCATTCTTTCATGGGGTGTACGTTTTGAAATTTACCCAAATCGGTAAGGGAACCATTCACCCTCCTATTTTTAAAAAATCTTTTTTTGTTATGTATTTTAATTTACATCTTCTTATATTGGAAGATATTCTTATATATCATTATTGCGGAAAATTTTATGTCCAAGTGATTGGATACCCTTTTATCTCTCATTTACCGATTTTCTGAATTATAATGTGACGCTGTTAGGCTGTTGAATTTCTGTAAGGGAAATTCTTTACCTAATTTCAATTATTTGGGTCAAACCTATAATTCGTGATTATTTATTTCTATGAATTTGTTCGGATGACCTCATATTATTTTACACTTAATATCCAACTATATTGAGTTTATTAATATTTTTCATACATAATTACGTAATTTATTTATCCTTAATCTAAGAATACCACCTTTGGAAGGGACTTTGTATCAAATCCCTTTCATTGAGGCATTTTTTAATACCGGGATTTCTTTTATACGATATATAAAAAACTTTGAATTTTAATTTCATTCAAAAGGAATATTTTTTTATGAGGCTTTTTACTAAACAACAAAAAAGAATGTTTCTTTTAGCATACGCGGTGACAACGAACATTCCACCACTGAGAGTATTATTTGATCATAGGCTTCCTTAACAATCTGCAATGTTTTTAAAAGGAAAATAAATACCATACACTCTTTTAAATATTTTGGTTTTGAAAATAAATTTGTTAATGGATTTGTTATGTAAATATATTTAAATGATATATTTTGATTGAAATGTTGAATTTTTTATCTTTCCTTTATGTTTTTTTATGTGTTATGATCATGTTATATTTCTTGGGCATTGTTACATATATGGGTGGTTCTGTGATAAACCTAGGGTGGGTGAGCCTGAGATAGCTCTCCAATGCATTGGGTAATGTGACAGAGGTAAACATGAATGTTTCTCCTAAGATATTCAGAGAATATACTGTGATAGGTATTCTAAATGTAACTCTCTACATAGTTGTGATAGCAACAATGTAGGTATGGTTTGGATGCCACAATTTACCTATATGATTTATGTATTATATGTGTTATTCATAAATTTTATGATATCCGGAGGTATGTTAAAGAGCTTATGTTATGTATGTAATGATGAACTAATTTTTTCATTCATTGTTTTATAACCCTTACTGTGATTTTTATGCTTATCCCATGTTTTGAAATGTTTTTCACAGGACTTAAAGATGAATAGGGTCAAGGATAGGATCAAGGAAAAGTTATTCTTTCTAAAACATGGAACTAGACAAGAATCGGGTTTTCAAGAGTTTTTATTTTGTAAAAAAATTGAAACTAAGTAGAAGTGTCTACTTTGTAATCTTTTGATATGTAATAGGTATGTCCTAATTCTCTAAAACTATAATCCTGAATAGATCCTCAATGTGAACTATTCATTTAATTCCATAATATGTAATGTTTTAAGGATGGGTCCATATACAAGAGATATATGAATGATTCAGATCATCTGATAGAACCCCAAATGGTGCATTTTGAACTCCTTTCCATGTAGTAAGTCTAGGTTACCAAAGGTATGAGATTATTTCACATTGTTTTTAATGTTATAGTTATATGATATCAACTATATTGACATGCATGGGTTTAAAGATTTATGATTTATGACCTATTGGATTTCTCTCTCTTAGTAGTATGTAAAGAGGATAGTTCCCATGTACTATATTTGGCATGTTTGTTTCACATGACATTCACCTAAATGTGTGTGATTGATATCACTAAAGATAGAGGGTTCATTTGTTAAAAAAATTGCTAACAAATTATCTAATGTTTTCCATATAACATGGAAATGCAATTCTACACTACAGAACCATAATTTAATCCATTTTTATGAAAAATCTTGTGGATCTAAGAAAGGGTGATAGATGATGATGAGTATATAGTCACTCAATATAAAGTATTTAAAATCACCCTTAATAAGAAAGAATACGAACTTAGTGACCTGGTGATAATTCTAGAAAGAATAATATGAATGGTTATTTAATTATTCCACAACATTCTATATGGTTTTTTACCATACATATTCTATGGGGCATTCTACTTAAATGAACTATGTCTTTGTGATTCATTTGGTACAGGTCATCTACGGGTTATTATTTCATATACATTCCTGTGAATGAGTCCCAATCTTCCCGGGATTAGTCTGATGTGCAAAAAATCAGAGAGGGAGGGCTCTCTATGAGTGTACGACGTTTTCACATGTGATTTGTGTTTTTTATATGCAAAAATCTAAGATGGAAATTTTGGAACTTGAATTTCCATGTGTTTCATGAGACAAAAATAGGTTCTTCCCATTATATTTGATTCATGTGGATTGTGACCATGTACTATATAACATATTGATTAGTTAAGAGAGATTAAGGTTTTTAGGCGTGACTCAAGATAATGGTAATCATGGCACTGCATAGAGGATGAGAAGTGTTATTCATACAGGTAACTTGTGAGAGGGGTTGACTAAATTTTTTGATTTTATTTGAGGTATAAATAACAGTGTAATTCTTAAATTTATATTTTTAATAAGAGGTTCTATGGATTTTATGGAACATGCATGGACAGATGCCTTGATGAAATTGGTGCTTGCAGGTTATGCCTAAGAATGTGATTTTCACCTGATCATGAGTTTCTTGAGTATGTAAAATATTCTAGGAGGGGCATGAGGAAAGGGATGGGGTAGGACATATGGTTTTATGATGTGGAGAACCATGAGTATTTCTAAATCTCTATCAAGGCTAGATTTCAAGGGAATGACAGGTCGAGAACCATGAGTGTTTCTAACTATTTATATGGTGCTTTCCATATAACATGGAATGAATTTATAGACTACAGAACTGTAATTTAGTCCATTTTGATGAAAAGTATTATGGATCTATGTAAAGGTGATAAATGATGATGAGTATATAGTCCCTCAATATAAAGTATTTAAAATGACCCTTAATATGAAGGAATAGGAACATGGTGACCTCGTGATTGTTCTAGAATGAATAATATGAATGGTTATTTAAATATCCAACAACATTCTATATAGTTTTTTCCCATATAGTTTCTAAGGGACATTCTACTTAAATGAACTGTGTCGTTGAGATTCATTTGGTACAGGTCATATACGGTTTATTATTTCATATAGATTCATGTGAATGAGACCTAATCTTCTAGGGATTAGTCTGATGATCATATAATCAGATAGGGATGGCTCATTATGAGCGTATGACGTTTTCACATGTGATTCAAGTTTTGTATATGCAAAAATCTAAGATGGCTATGTTGGAACATGAATTTCCATGTGTTTCATAAGACAAAAATAGATTCTTCCCATGATATTTGATTCATGTGGATTGTTACATTGTACTATATAACATATCGATTAGGTAATAGAGTCTAGGGTTTTTAGGTGTGACTCATGATAGTGGTGATCATGGAATTCTATAGAAGATGAGAAGTCTTATTCATACAGGTAACTTGTTAGAGGTGTTGGCCAAATTTTCATATTTTCATTGCGATATAAAGAATGATGTAATTATGAAATTTATATTTTTTATATGAGGTTCTATGGAATATATGGAACAAGCATGGACAGATGCCTTGATGAGAATTGGTGCTAGCAGGTTCAGCCTATCAAATTATATAGTGTTTTCCATAAACATGGAAAGAAATTCTACACTACAGAACTGTAATTTAGTCCATTTAGATGAATAGTCTTGTGGATCTATGAAAAGGTGATAGATGATGATGAGTATATAGTCCCACAATATAAATTATTTAAAATGACCCTTCATAAGAAGGAATAGAAACATGGTGACCTGGTTGTAGTTTTGTAATGAATAATAGGAATGGTTATTTAAATATTCAACAGCATTCTATATGGTGTTTCCCATATAGTTTTTATGGGATATTCTACATAAATGAACTGTGTCGTTATGATTCATTTGGTATAGGCCATATACGAGTTATTATTTCATATAAATTTATGTGAATGAGACATAATCTTTCAGGTATAATTCTAATGTGCATATACTCAGAGAGGGAGGGATCCCTATTAGTGTATGACGTTTTCACATGTGCTTCATGTGTTAATATGAAAAAATCTAAGATGGGTGTGTTGTAACATGAATTTCCATGTGTTTCATGAAACAAAAACATATTATTCCCTTGATAGTTGATTCTTGTGTACTGTGACCTTATACTATATTACATATGGATTAGGTAAGAGAGACTTGGGTTTTAAGCTGTGACTCAAGATAGTTGTGATCATGGAATTGTATAGAAGATGAGAATTCTTATTCATACAGGTATATTGTGAGAGGGGTTGGCCCAATTTTCTGATTTTCATTGAGGTATAAATAATTTTGTAATTCCTAAAATTATATTTTTTATAAGATGTTCTATGGAATATATGGAACATGCATGGATATATGCCTTCATGAGAATTGATGCTAGCAGGTTCAGCCTAAGAATGTGATTTTCACCCGAGCATGAGTCTCTTTAGTATGTAAAATAAACAACGAGAGGATTGAGGAAATGGATGTGGTAGGACAATCGGTTTTATAATCTGATGAACCATGAGTGTTTCTAACTCGCTATCAAGGCTGGATTCCAAGGGAATGACTAGTCGAGTGCCTGGCCCTCTTATTCTTGGATTCCCTTTTAGGAGTGTAGTGATATCATCTGTGGATTCTCGTGACATTTAAATGGCATTAGATGGTGTCCAAGAAAATAGATTTCCTAGGAATGGTTGATACATAGATATTTTAAGTGGTACTATCTAAGGTGTCATGGCTTAATGGGATTAATAATCATGGTGAGAATGATTAATAATTTTGGTGAGTGAGCATAGGTTCAATGGTATGCGACTCATAAAGCATGGGTTATGTTTTTTATTTTGATTCAATAGATTATTAAACCATTAAATTTAAATTATATAGATATTGAAATCACATGATGTGGATGCTTTTTTCATTTGGATTATATATGTTGTGGCATAGGAACATACTCCAATTATGTTTAACTGATATAAAGGTAGTGAACTCTGAATACACATAGATCCAGTTACATTTTGAATTGATGAAAAATTGTATGTGGGTTGGGGAATGGTTTGAGTTAGATAAGAGGATTTAAATATTTTAGTACCAAGTTTTTTAAATATGGATTTTTATTTCCCTATTGTGTGAGGAGACATCTTGAATGGTGTAATGCATGAGTGCAGATCAGGAGTGACACATGTTTGATGATGGAACCAATTCAAGAACAACTCAAGGGGTAAAATAAGGTATGTAATATTGTGGGGAGTACTCCAATTTACCTTTTAGGTGGTAGACCTAATTAATATTTGGAATTTAATTAGGTGTTTTGGGATTAGATTTTTTGAATTGGGATAGATGGATCTTGTGATTCCTTTCAGGGTTAGGCTTTAAATGATTTTAAAGTGGTCTGAAAGTGAGTCATATTGATGATGTGATGGTATATAGGAGAGATTATGAAGTATAATAATTTTGGTTGAGGATATTACTATAGGATTTTACTAAAATTTGTGTTTGTACATCGATATCAATGATTGGTTGGTAACATGATGTCTTTAACAGTGACAAAATCATCATCTGGTGTTTTGTTAGCACATCATAAACTGAAATTGATTGTTTCTTGATTGGGATACCATAAGTGTTTTTAATCTTACTTTTGGAAGTAATTAGGTGCGTTGGGTTTGAAACCACACCATAAATTTCATGTTTAGTGTAGTGGTTGTGTTTTCAAGATTGGTGAGGGCTTTCTAATGAGAGGATAGTGTATTCGATCTATGTTCTTCGTGATGAAGTCTCATCTTATTTAGTTTAGATTCAGGAAAAGGAAAGACTCTATTGATTTCTAATTATATGACATGTATTTGGGTTCAATGAGTATAAAAACAACAATTAGGTCCAATAATCACTACGAATGTGTTTTGATATGCATGTCTAATAGAGTGAATCATTATAGGTCACAATTAGCCATTATAAATTGATATATATTATGGGAAGCACCATGAACCAAGTGATAAATCATTTAGTGACATTGTGATTCCCTGAGATATATGGGTGTGGTTAGGAACCATCTTGGTTGTTTTATGATGTTACAAGATGATAAATAGAATTTTGATTGTTGTATTATGTGTACTTTGACCAACACTATAAATCTTGTTCAAAAATTTGAGTTAGAGTGAAAATATTTGATAACGAATTGATGAAACTTGTCGGTTAATATTGTTGGTTGATTGTTTGATGATACTTCATTGGAATACGAATTTTTAATGTGGGGAGGTTTTAAAACTACATACTTTTTTATTTGAAAAATTCAAATTGAATTTGAAATTTTGAGTTTTGGGCTTGGTTCATCTTGAGAATCAAGATTCATATCGATAATTAAAGTGTTTTAGAATCCAAAGATTATTTTTTGGATTAGTCTTCATGACTGCTAGGTGCCTATAGCTATCGAGTGATTATCATGGAATTTTGGTTAATTATGTAGACTTTTTTTAGGTTCTTACCATGATGAATGATTTAGGTCACATAATTTAGGGTAAACTAAGAAGATAACTTAACTAAAGAATATTTTCTGTTCAAAATGTATAACACATGGCATATATTCTTGGTTTGGGGTAAAACATACACTTTTAAAGCTAAATAACGTGCGGTGGATTATACCAAGGGAAGAGAACCTGGTTGGTGGACCATTTTATACAAATAATGTGAAATAATTCAGACTAGATGTAAACTTATTTGAATGATTGGAACATGGTTTGGTAATCCATTCATCCTCACCATGGAAGAGTTGTGTACTTAGATAGGTCCCACTATATGGTGGGGAATATTTTGGAAAACACTTTATCCAAACCATGTAGTTGACTAAAAGTGCATTTTTATTATTTTTCTTCTTTTTGTTTTTAAGGGGCGATCCCCCATTTTCTTATTCCACCTCATTCATGTACCCCAATTGGCATTACATTTATTCTTCCTTTGGTTCCCCTTAAATTTGGGGGATTTTGTATGTGATTTCGTTATGTTTTAGTTATGAGTGATCCTTTGTTACCCTCAACTATTTCACGATCTCTTTTTTGTGTGACTTCAATTGTATACAGATTATGGTTCATGGATGATTCCACTAGATCTTGGTAAAATCATCCTAATATGATGAGGATTCCATTATTCTTATCTAGAGTATGTCCCATGATGTTGACTACTCATTGTTTTTTTGACTATTCATTGAATGTATGTTGAAATGTCAAATTTATTATTGTTTTTGGATTTAATTTACCTAAAGTAGAAATGAAATCCGATTTTAATGTTAGGGATTTTTTAAAAGATAGGTCTGGGGGTGAATCATGGACTCTCCATGTATGATTCATAGTGGTTCCGATTGGACAAAAATACCTAGTGAGTTTAAAGAAATTATTGATAATTTATTTAAATTAACTATATTATGAATTTATTTTAAAATAATTGTTTAATTAATTAAAAATTATTTATAGTTATTTATTGGTTTTCATAGTTTGAGTTAGAAAATTGGGATATTGAGTGTTCATAGATTGGGAATCCATAGGCTTGGGTAGAGTTTTTGAGTATTTATTTAAATAAGGGAAGTGGCATCATATGTGGTTGGTGGTCCCCTATACATACCCTTATGATATTTAGGAATTTTATTCATGAATTTGATATGTTTGGTCCCACTACTATGGGATTTAAACTTTTTTGATTAAATAATTTGTTAAATTTAAATTAAATTATTGGAATTTAACAATGTTCCTAGGGTGATATAAGACACATAGTCAATGTCATGATTTTCTCAACCACTAATGGTCAAGGGATTGATCACATTATATAACTTGAGACTAACATACCCTGATGGGTGAGATGTCAATAAATCTATTGAACAGAGAGGTCCATAGTGCTGGTACCCCAGATTCCCCCTCGTAGATGAGATCACTAATTGTTAATGAGTAGCTCGAGTAGGTCATAACTTAACTGTGAGATTACATAGAGATTCTGTTCAAGTGTGATGAGTATGGTGTGAGCGTTTCCTTCCCATTGAAATTTAATAACCATTAAGGGGATACTTTAGGTATGTTTTAGACATTTTGGGTGTCCGAAAAAATCTTGTAATGACATGGGTATTGAGTATTGCTTTTAAACTTCTCTATATAGAGGCTCTTATGAGACTTTCCTAGGATAAAAATAATTAATTGATGATATTTTGATGATGATAAGGTGAATGATTCCCTCTGAGTTATGGGTGTTGACCTATGAGATGCATGGGAGAAAAGAGGCCACATGAAGGGTTTCCAAACTTTTGGGTCAATAAGGTTTCTTTACGAATTTTCCTTTCCTCTATCTTTTGGAAATCACAAACAATCTATCTTAAAAAGAATTATATTTTCCCTAAGGATTTTTTTAATGAAGATAATTTTAATTCTCTATAAAATTTTATCATTTTCTTTGTTTTCATTAATCATTTTATTGTCTCTCTAAATCTACCTCATTTTATTCCTACGTCTAAAAATCAGTTTAACATCTAAAACCTCAGAATACGATAAATCCTTAGTTATAGAGTATTCTATTTTTAGGATCCAAATTCTATGAATATAATTCTCTTAATTCTATGAAATTAAAACACTGAATTATCTATATATTAGACTCCAAATTCTCTGAAATTCAGACACAAAATTCTATGAAATTTGGACTCTGAATGCTCTGAAATATAGACCTTGAATTATCTGAAATTCAAACTCTGAATTCTCTAAAATTCATACTCCAAATTCTCTAAAATTAGGACTCAAAAATCTCTAAAATTCAGACTCAGAATTATCAGAAATTAACACTTCTAATTCTCTGAAATTCAGTCTATGAATTCCTCATAATTCAGACTCCAAATTCATTAGAATTCAGACTCAGAATTCCTTAGAATTAGGAATCTGAATTCCTTAGAATTCAGACTATAGATTATTTAAAATTGACACTCTTAATATATTAAAATTGAGACTTTCTGTACCTTATAATACAAACAAAAAATTCCTCATCATTCAGACTCTAAATTCCATAGGGTTTAGACACCAATTTCCTTATAATTCAGACACTGAATTCTTCAAAATTCTGATTCAGAAGTCATTGAAATTCAGACTCTGAATCCTATAGAATTCAGGTTCTGAATTCCTTGGAAAACTGAATCTGAATATCCATGATTTATATTCTCCGAGTGTTTACTTGGTCAACTCCAAACATTATTTCTCCTTAGACTCTGAAAATTCTATATGGTTAAGCGTCCTTACTTTCCTTATAATTGTTATAGTTATGAAATGTTGTTGTAAAATCTGATTCTAGATAATCATTTTTTTAGTGACATGTTTACAGGTCCATCCGAGACTCAAGGAGAAGTATGACTGTTGGAGGAGGGAGCTGATAGTTAGAAATGTTCCTATAAATAGGATCTCATTTGAACGAATAATTTTTTATTGATCACTCTAGAGATTTCATGCTGCTGAAGGTATTTCTTGAGAGAGTGACTCCCATGCCTTGTACGTACTGAACATCTTGATCTGATTTCTTCATGCGTCTTCGATTGTTGTTGTGTACAATCAAGGACCACTAAGGACAGAAATAGAGAAGTATAAACTACCTTATTGTTCGAGGGCTTCTGTGGATTGGAAAATAGAGGCGTTGACTACCTTAAAGTTTGAGATCTTTCAGGGATAACAAGGCATATTCTGATATTTCTATCAAGGTCTTACCAAAGTGTGGGTCATGTAGTCTTTCATGAAAGTATAAATCAAGTGACCTTTATCCAATGCTATTGTATACCCTTATATTTGGGTTAAAATATTTCATACTTGTTACACATTTTGTTTCATGTTTATTTATGAAGTTTTTTGATAAATGAAGAATGTATAACCTTCTTATACATTCTTGTTCTTTTGTATACTTTGATAAATAAGATTCTATACACTTTAAGGTAGAATCTTTTCCTTATAAACTATCCTTATATTTTATTTCCCAAAACATATTTCTGGAATCTAGAATGTTTGAAAAATTAAAAGTGGTCTTTTGAATTTTCCTGGATTAACATTGTTATACAATTTTTTTCCTAAAGGATAAAAACGAATATTTTTAAGCCTACAATTCGCCCCTCTTGTAATTGGGAATCTACATCATTATTTTGATCCTACGATTGGAATCAAAGAAGGTATCTGAAATACTTATATTCACATGTATGTTTCCATGATCAAGTTTTCATTGCTCAAATTTTTTTCCTTGCTTAGGAATTTTAATGTCTGTTTACAAAATTACACTATTTACAAGTTTTTGTGTAATGATATTTTGATTTAGAGTTGTAGGAATGAATGTTCGTTTGATTGAAAATATAAATCCTACTAGACCACCTATATTTTATTAGAATGATTATGAGTAATGGAAAGATCATATGATGTCATTTTTTATTAATAATGTAGTAGACAATTTTGTAATGATTTCTGGATATTACAAGATTTCTGATAAGGAAGTATGAAACTTCAACAATAATGAATAATCATAATATCATCTAAACTATAAGGTACATAACACATTGTTATGTTCCATAATCATGAATATATGTAGTCAAATTTCTTCTTGTGAAGCTACTAACTATATCAGGAAGTAATTTGATGATACTCATTATCATACATCCAAAATTATATAAACAAGCAGAGCTATTCATAGAGCAGAATATCATGGATTTATATTTCTCTATGGAGAACCAGATTGTAATGTGAATCAAAGGTTTATGAAAATTGTTAAAAGATTACAATTTATGGGTGATAAAGTTCTAAATGATGATGCACTTGAGGAAAATATTATAGATATATTGCCTAATGAGTGGGAATCTAAGAGAAAAATTATTGATGAGAATATTAATGTATCCCAAATTACTCTTGATGAGATTTTTGAAACTCTTATTCAACATGAGACAAGAATGAAAAGAGATGCTAATATGAATAAAAAGAAAAATGGAAATGGAACTATAGCCTTTACTATTACTAATGCCAAGCATCTTAAAAGGGTTATATGATCCAAGTCTAAGAATGTCATTATTTTATCTGAATCTTGTAAAAGTGAACATTTTGAGAATGAGCTAGAAAACATTTATTGAAGGATGAACAATATAGTTAGAAAGAAATATTTTCAGTATAGATATAAGTCGAATGAAAGAAAAGACTATAAAAATTTAGAAGATACTTTCAATGAATGAAATCGATCAGGAAATATCATGTCATATTGTCATATTCTTAAGGAAAATGATAGAAATGAAAAGAATTTTGAGAGGAATAGAAATAAGAACTACAATGCTTAATATAAGAGAGTTTTGAAATCCAATGACACCTGGTGTGCCAGTGGTGGAGACTCTTCTGATGAATTCTCATAGTATGAATCATCTTGTAAGAATAATCTTGGTCGACAAGCTAGACTACCCATTGATAATCATTTTATACTGGACAAGGTACACAATGTTGAATCTATTACCAATGTATCATTGAATGAAGACTATACTGATAATAAATACTATATGTCTTTAGATGAAGAATATTCTTCTGATGAAGATAATACATTACCTTCTGACGAAGAAGTGTCTAGGTTTTCTAAAATTATTAAGAATGAAAATTCCAAACTCAATAAAATGATTGATAAATTAAATTCTAGAATTTTTATTATTACTAATGATGTATCAAATCTTTATAATGATCTAGATAAAAAAAAATTATTTTGAAAGTATTTCCAAAATCCTTGAGGATGTTAATTCTGAGAAGGATAAACTTTCTATGGATCTTGAGAATGTAATTTCTAAGAAAAATATTTTAAATACTAACACTAATTATATAATTAATGTATTTAGGATAAAAACATAGTTATAAAACCTAAGTAAGAAATATTCTCCTCGAGGAAGTGTTTGTAAAACATTACCTCTGGTAAGGAAAACATTGACAATATGTATTCCAAAATTCGACCTCTAATGAATTGTTCTAGATTTTGTTATACTCATTCTAAACCATTTATTAGTAATAACTATTTTCTTTCTGAAATTACTCCATTTTCACTAAATATTAGTGTGGTGGACATTGGAAAAAACATTTTTCTTTAAATAAAAAGATGTCTTTAGGTTTTTATAAAGCTTATTTTTCTAAAAAAAATGTCGATTCCTAAAATATTGCTTTCTGGAATTTCATAATCCATGAAATATTTGGTTTCAAAAGTCTAACACGTTTTTTATTTTCATTAAAATAAAGATAGTACCAACAAAAATACATGGTACATGAATTTTTTATCTTCCTATAATATTATTGGTAACAAAAGCATCATTGAGAAGATTATCAAGTTGAAAGGAGGAAAAGTAACATTCAGAGATAATGATTAGGGAGAAATGTTTGGTATAGGTAAAATTTTTCTTCTTGGAAAAACATTGATTTCAAATTTTTTATTTGTAAAGGGTCTGATGAAAAAAATCATTAGCATAATCCAATTATGTGATTAATGTTACCTTGTGATTTTTAGGAATGATAAATTCTTACTACACAATTCCAAGGATGAGTTTATTCTTTCTACCCACAGGCCAGAGAATGTATACCCACTAAACCTAGAAGACCATAGTTTCCAAAATCTACCTTGAAATAGTGCAATGGAAGATCAATCTTTATTATGGAATAGAATTTTGGGACACTGTAACATTAGGAACCTATGTAAACTATATATGAAATGACTTGTTAAGGATCTACCAGAGCATAGATTTTATTATTCAAAAGTTTGAGATCCTTGTCAGCATTGAAATAAAAAAAATCTAGTTTTAAATCTGTGGATTAAGTCTCCACAACTGAAGCACTATAGTTAGTGAATATGGAACTTTTTGGACCAACACAAATTGGAATAATTTGAGGAATATATTATGTATTTTTCCTAGTTGATTATTATACTAGATTCATAAGGGTCTATTTTTTAGCAAAGAAATCTGAAGCTTTTATTTCTTTTAAATTTTTTAAAGCCCAAGTTATAAATGAGATAAAACTTCCCTTGATAACTATTCATAGTGATCATGGGGGTTAATTTCAAAATTTATATTTTGAAACTTTTTGTAGTAGAAAAAGTATTAGTCATAACTTTCTAGCTCTATGAACTCCTCAAAAAATGGTGTTGTTGAAAGATTAAATGGAATTCATTAAGAGATAACTAGTACCATGTTTATTGAATAATCTATAGATAATAACTTTTGGGATGAACTGTAAGTACATATTGTTATAGTATAAATCTGGTTTTGATTAAACCATTTCATAATAAAACTCCTTATGAGCTATAGAATGGTAGAAAACCTAGACATTCCTACTTCAACAAACTTGGATGTAAGGTATTCATTCTGAATACTAAATATAATCTACATAAATTCTCACCCAAATTTGATGAAGGAATTTTCTTACATTACTACACAAATTATGAGGCTTATAATGTTTTCAACAAAAACACTTGTACTATTGAAGAAACAGTGCATGTTAAATTTGATGAAAATGATCCTTTTGTTTTCAAACAACCTAAATCTACATCTTCAGATGTGTATTAAAAAACTTATTATTAATCCTTGATATAAGATCCTTCAGATAAAAAAAATGTTCAAGAAAATGTTTCTGAGGCATTTAACCCATAATATTTTCTACTATATATTGATCAATAGGATTTACAAAACCCAAATCAGTTGATTTTTTAGAATCATCCCAGAGATAGTATCATTGGTGATGTAAATCAACCTGTAAGGACTAGAAGTTCCTTAAGAAATGAATTAGAACTTATAGTATTTCATTCCAAATTAGAACGAAAAAGCACTGATGAAGCTTTATGTGATTATGATTGGATTAAATCCATGCAATATGATCTAAATTAATTCTAAAGAAATAATGTCTGGGGCTTGGTTGAAAGACCTAAAGAACCATTGATTATTGGAGTAAAATGGTTCATTAAAATAAGTGTGATAAAAATTGAATCATTATAAGAAATAAATATAGATTATTTTTAAAGGATATAATCAACAAGAAGGAATAGACAATGAATAAACCTATGCTCTAGTATCCAGACTTGAACCTATTTATATTTTATATGACTTTGCAGAATTATTCAACTTTAAATTTTTTAAAATAGATGTAAAATGTGCTTTCCTTAATGGATATTTTCAATTGGAATTTTTGTTGAAAAAGCTCTTTGTTTTGAAGAAAAAATCATATTGAGTATGTTTTCACACTTACTAGAGCTTTATATGGACATAAACAAGCTTCTCGATCCTGGTATGATAGACTTGCATGATTTTTGATACAAAACAACTAGGTCAATAAAAATGATGATCCAACGCTTTTTCAAAAGAAAAATAAGAAAGATGCATTGGTTGTTAAAAATTTTGTTGATGGAATTATATTTGGTTCAACTCAGCAATCTTTAACTGATTCATTTGAAAATATTATGAAATCTGTGTTTGAAATGAGTGTGATGTGTGAGTTAATATTTTTCCTAGGTTTTCAAATTTCTCAAAAACTGGAAGAAACCTATATATCTCAAAATAAGTACATTAAATAGCTTCTTAAATATTATGGTCATTACAATAATAAGAGTAAAATTACTCCCATTGGTAAATGAAATTCTCTTGACATAGATGAACGTAGGAAAATAGTAGATCAATCGTCATATTGAGGTATGATAAGAAGTATACTATACATGATATCTAGTCATCTAGACTTAATTTTTTTTGTATTCCTATCTACAAGATGTCATTAAAATCATAAGGAATCTCATTTAAAAGCAGGTAAATTTTATTTCGACATTTAAAAGGAGCCAGGGACTTAGGACTTTTTTTTTACTTCTGGAAATTATTTTTTTCTAAAATGTTTTTTGGTTGCTGATTTTAGTGGATGTAGAATGGATATGAAA
This sequence comes from Viscum album, assembly GCA_963277665.1. NCBI lineage: Eukaryota > Viridiplantae > Streptophyta > Magnoliopsida > Santalales > Viscaceae > Viscum > Viscum album. Next base: position 1,722,923,412 of record OY728159.1, read on the forward strand.
AGTACATTCAAAACATTTCATTTATTAGGATATTCATTAGTTTCATTGTCATGAAAAAAGCAACACCCAGTACCACTTTCAACTACTAAAGCTGAATATGTAGTAGCTGGAAGTTGTTGTTCTCAAGTGTTGTTGATACAACACACACTCATAGACTATGGTATGAGTTTTACAAAAAGAAAGATATTTTTTAGATAACACTAGTTCGATTTCCTTTATTAAACACCCTTCACATCACTATCGTGCAAAATACATAAATATAAGGCATCACATTCTTAGGGATCACACACAAAAAGGATATATTATTCTTCAATTTATTGGAATGCAAGATCAACTTGCTGATATATTTGAAAAATATTTACCCCCTAATAGATTTTAATACATTAAAAAAAGTTAGGAATGATAAACGTCAGCTAATATTCCATATTTACCATCAATTAAAACCTATCTCCTTATAGTAAGACACTCCTTTTCCTAGGGGGGGAGGTGTAAATTTTATTAATAAGTAAATTTTTTGAAGTAAAAATTTCATTAATCAAAATTTTTATAATCAATATTTTATTAATAAAATATATTTCTTAATCAAATTTTTTTTTGTAGTCAAAATTTCCTTAATCAAAACTTTTGAAATCAAAATTTTTGCAAAGTCAAAAGTTTTTAGTCAAAATATTTATAGTAAAAGAAATTTTAATCAAAATGTACATAATAAATTTTTTTCCTTAATCAAACTTTTCAAAGACAATTTTTTTTCGAAGTAAAAAACTCTGAATTTCAAATAAAAACTCTTTCTTAAGAAATTTATCTGGAATCAAAAGTTCTTCAAGATCAATTTTCCTTATTACTATTAATTTTCCTTGAATTTTGTAAGGTATTATTCGATTATTAAATTTTCGTAATCTTTTTTTATTTGTATTTTCATTCAACATAAAATAATTTTTTTTGGATTCAGTTTTCCTTAAATCTGAATTTTGATCTTAAAATCTCAAAATATCAGAACCTACCATATTCATTTTTCAGTTGTCATCTCAACCATTAGATCTGATCAAAATTGTTTCCACCGTTCGATCTTTTTGGGAAGGTGAATTGTTGCCTTAAACGCCTATATAAAAACCAACAGATAGTTATCCCACATCAATTTTCAAGCCTTGGCATCCTAAATCTCTACTCCTCTTATAATGGCATATTCTGAATCATCATGTTTTACTCAATTCTGAATGTATGTGGAAGCTTCTCCTCGGAAACAAATGTCACCAGTAAAGAAAATCTCTAAATGGAATATATACAGGGAAAGGTTAGTAGATCTGAAATTATTTTCTATTTACGATTATATTATCTTGAAAAATATCAATTGGGATGGCTGAGAGAGCTTATTGTAACAAAACTGAAGGCATATGATCCATTTTATCTAGATTTATTGGAGGAATTATATGAATCTGTAAGTTTATTCAATGAAGGAGAGAGAGAAATGTTTTCATTTAAAAGGTATATAAATTACTATTCCCTTTCCTATAGTAAGGTTGGTAATATAATTGGAATTCCATATGATGGTGAAGCTGCATTATATACCCATAAGCTACCAGATTTATCAGGATTGTTCGATAAGGAAATGTCTATAGAGTGCCTTGGTTTGAAAGAAGTTAAGAATCTAAATATCAGAAATATTAATTTGGTGAAGTATGTCTTACTTACAATCATGAATATCAAGAATGAGACTCTCAAATCAACAATAATTATGTATATGGTTATTATCTTCAATATTATAGTCTTTTGTCTCATATCATTTAAAATCCCTTGTAGTTCTAAGCCAATGAATTTCATGGTCATGTTGAATAGTGATGACACCCTCAAAATGATGAAAGATGGATTCAATAGTGAATCCGTAGAATTTTATTATTTATCTGAAGCATAAATAGATGCCCTATCAAGGAAACTAGAAGTGTCTGAGACTTCCAAGAAGGGTGGTAAGAAGCGGAAGGTGAAGGAACCAGAAAATAAAGAAAAGTCTTTTTCTGTTAAGGAATCTCAATCAGCACCACATAATCCAAAGAAGAAAAAGACTTGTCCAGATGAAGTGGATGCTAAGTGGAGATAAGACAACATGAATAGGAAGCAAGGGAAACCTAGTTTTTTATTCGAACCTAATAAAGAAAAAAGCTTTAATGTTAAAGGCTATTGAGGATCTTGAGAAGAAATAAAAATAAATAAAGAAAAAGAAGATAATATATGAAGATGATACTGTTTAATCCCTTCTCAAGGCTGATGAAAAATTTTATGAACAAGTCGAGGTTCTGGAATTGTTTTTACAAGAATCACTTCTAGGGACTATATGAATGAAAATGGTGATTCTTGAACTAGAATAAGAAGAAAAAGTTCATGAAGAATAATTTGTAGATGAAGAATAATAAGTATGTGATAATATATATGACATGATAAGAAAAGTGGAAGAATATCATGGGAAAGATAGTCTATCTAAAAAGTTTTCAATTTGACCTTATGAGGCTAAATTGACCAAAATTGTTCCAGAAGGAAAAGAGGATAAGGAGCAGGAAGAAGCGAATAAACCGTCAAATGGTGAAAGCATTTACCATGACTTTATTCAGAAAGAGGATCTAGTGGCTGATGCTGAAAAATCAAAAGTTTAAGAAGATAAAATAGTTCAGCTATAAAATAGTAAACTTGAATAACCAAAAGTAGTAGTGAGAATTCCGAAAGCTGAAAATTTAAAGTAGGTGATGGTTGATACACCTAAGAAATCCATAGTGAAAAAGAAAGATGTTGGTGGTTCATTAATGAAAATAAGATAAAGAGATAGAAAAAGAATCCTCACCAACCAAACAATCTGATTCAGAATCATCCTCTCTTGGACATGACTGTGTAGTCCAATATTTAAAAAAGTTAGTCGATACCATTCCATTATTTCAATATATACACTCGATGTTTTTGATGCTTCAACCCTCGTTTAATAAGAAATCGGATTCAGTTACCATGCTTATCGATAAGTTTTTTAGGCCTGAGGATGATTTCAAAGCCTACTTTATAGGATATGAAACCCAAATATTATCATGAAAAAAAAGTGGTCATGGGAGAAAATAGAAGAGATGAGAATCATTGTTGACTTTCAAGAATGTGTGAAGGATTCTTTTGACATCGAATAGGGAATGTTCAATGATCTTACTAAAAGATTATAGGAAAAGCTACATCTCAAATAGAAAAGTTAGAAGTAGGAAGTCAAGGATATGAATGGGAAGCTTAAGTTGGTTTCATTGAATTGGAAAAAGGAAATATATCTTAGAATTGAGTTTGAAGAAAACTCAATAAGGAAGAAGATCTTTTGAATTCTCAAGCAAAAATTCTCAAGGCTTAGGAAAAAAATATCAATGCCACAGAGAAGAAAAGTGAAGATCATTATTATCTACTAAAGATTGTTGAATAAAATCAACATTAGTTTAAGAAGATTAAAACTATTGTGAAGAAGCTAATGCCAAAGGAGAAGGAAGGATAATTGTTTTCCTAATCCAATATTTTGCTGTATTTTCTCTTTTGTACACATCTTTTAAATCATAATTAAATTTTGGGTTTTCTTAATATATTTTGTTGTATAGTACTAGGATTTAGGGTTCCATTTTTTCCATTTCTTTTATTCCTTATTGAAAATCACAAAGGGGGAGAACGAAGTGATAAAAAGAATACAAAGTAATGAAAATTATTCCTTATGCAAGGGGATGTCTATCTATGGGGCGGTTTTATCAGAGAATATTTCATTATGCAAGAAAAAATAAAAGATCTTTAAGGAAGTCAAGAATACGAGTTATAGGGATTTCAAAACCTAAGGGGGAGTTAATCGTATTCACTATAATCTATAATTAAAGGTAGATAAGTTTTTCTATTATGTTAATAATGAAAATTTCTATGTTCCTATATAATTTTTTTGTAAGGTTGTTTTGCATTCCAAAAAGGTGGAGATTTTTGAATTAATAAGGATTCTTTATGTCTTTTCTATTCTTCTATGTTTTGAAAATCACAAAAACTCTATCATAAGGAAAATTATTTTTCCTTAACAATTATCTTAGTGAATAAAAATTCATTCTCTAAGAAAATTTTATTCTTTTCAATGTTTTCATTATTCGTTTTATTGTCTCTCTAAATCTAACTCATTTTTTCCTATGTCTAAAAATTAGTTTTACATATAAAACCGTGGAATCCTATAAATCCTTAACTAGAGAGTATTCTATTTTCAGGATCTGAATTCTCTGAATACCTGACTCTGAATTCCTTGAAATTTAGACTCCAAATTCATTGAATATTAGACTCTGAATTCTATTAAATTCAGACTCTGAATTATCTGAAATTAAGACTCTTAATTCTCAGAAATTCATACTCCAAATTTTATGAAATTTGGACTCCGAATTCTTTGAAATTTAGAATTAGAATTCTCGGAAATTTAGACTCTGAATTATCTAAAATTTAGACTCTGAAATCTCTGAAATTATTTCTCCGAATTCTCAGGAAATTCAATCTCCAATTTCATTGAAATTCAGACTCAAAATTCCTTATAATTGAGGCTTAAAATTCCTTAGAATTCAAACTTTGAATTCATCAGAATTGGAACTCTAAATTCCTTATAATTCATACTCTGAATTCCTTAGAATTCTGACTCTGAATTCCATATAATTCAGACTCCGAATTCATGAGAATTCAGACTATGAATTTATAATAATTTTGACTCCGAATTTCTCAGAATTCAGACTCCGAATTCCATAGCGTTCAGACTCCGAATTCCTTAGAATTCGACATCGAATTCATCAGAATTCATATTCTGAATTCATTGGAATTCATTATCAATAATCTATGTGATTCAGATTCTAAATTCCATGAAAATCAGAATCCTCATATCCATGAGTTATAGACTCATATTTTTTATGTAGTTAGACTCTAAAAATTGTTTTTCCTTAGACTCTGAAAATTAGATTAGGTTAAGAAACATTATTTTACTTACAATTGTTATAGTTATGAAATGATGTCATAAAATCTATTTTTATCTATCCATTTTTTGAGTGACACATGTACAAGTCTTTCCAATATTCAAGGAAAAATATGACCATTGGAGGAGGGAACCAACCATTAGTGAGGTGCCTATAAATATGAGGTCATTTGAATGAGCTCAATACCTATTGATCACTATAGAGATTTCATTCTGCAGATGTGATTTCAAAATAGAGAGTCACCTAGGCCTTGTGTGTACTGAACATTTTGTTCAGATTACATCATGTGACTCTAATTGTTTTTTTGTACAATCAAGGACTTTTGAGGATAAGAAGACAGAGGTACCAACTATCTTAATGTTTGAGGCTTTCGTAGATAGGAAGACAAATATTCCAACTGCTTTAATGTTTGAGGGTTTATGGGGATATCAAGACAGATTCTGATATTTCTATCGAGGGCTTACCCTGGTGTGTGTATGAAATAATTTCATGAAATTATAAAACAAGAGTCCTTTATCCAAGGTTAATGGATTCTGTTATCATTGGGTTAATAGATTTAATACTTGTTAATTGTTTTGTTTGATGTTTATTTTTCCTATATTTTGATAAAGGAACAAATTATAACATTCTCATACTTTCTTGTTCTTCTTTATACTCTGATAAGTATGATTCTATACACATTAAGGTAGAATATTTTCCTTGTAATATTTCCTTTAGATTCATTTCTGGAACCATATTTTCAGAATCAAGAATGTTTTTAAAACTAAGAGAGGTCTTGTGAATTTAACTTACTTAATCGTGTTAAACATTGTTTTTCCTTATGGTTAAAAACGAATTTTTTTTAAACATATAATTCACCCCTATTGTAATAGAGAATTTACGTCATTATTTTGATCCTACAAAAACTAAGTTGATGCCTAGGGGATCATAGAGGGTTCCCCATTATGATGTTAGACCTAGAAAGAAGGTGTTTACAAGAAATCATGTAGAGATGAATGAGTTTTTCACCGTAGAAACCTAAAATATATGTGATCTTATTAGGGATATAATGAATATAATATAAGAACTTGGTAGTTTGACCTTATTATTGTGAGATGTCGTTATAGAGATGGACATCTTTGATGAGATATTTTGGGTGGATGTACTACCCTCTGTGATTTTTTAACACAGAAATGATCTGTGGGAGGGGAATGTGACCCCCTTCCCATCCACACATAGCATTGGATAACTTGTAAATGATCCTTATATATTATTTTGGGGATGAACCCCACCCCCCTCATAAATTTGGGTGATATGGACTAACCTGATTTGGATTCATCCACAAACCATGTATATCATGTGGTTACCCCTTAGGTGTTTATTTCATGTATACAAGGTGGGTCATCCTCTAGTTGTTTATCTCAGGTATACTAGGTGAGCCAAACCCTAAGTATTTTTATTATATATAGCAGGTGGTTCATCCCATTGTTTTTTATCTCACATATATCGGTTGGGTTAGTCCTTTGTGTTTATCTCATGCATATAGGGTGTGTTATCCTTCAGGTGTTTATCTCATGTATAATAAGTGGGTCATCCCTTATGTGTTTATATCACATATACCTTGTGGGTTAACACATGGTATTTATCTCATATATGATGGGTGTGTAATCACCCAAGTGTTTATAAACTATATAAAAATGTTAGTTATACCCCATATGATTATGTTGGATGATATAAACATATAATCTGGTCAGAAATACTATAACACATGAATATTTATATATTTTATTGGGTATTGGTTCTAGGGTTTGACTTTGTCTCCATGTGGGGTTACATTGGTTGGAATGATTACATTATCTGCTCAGGGACACTATATCGCTGGGGGAAGAATGTATGACTATGCCCAGGTGTCACTATAGAACCAGAAGAATTAAAATGATTTATTTATTTATGTAAAATGTATTATTTATTTATTTTATCATATAAAATGAATATTCCTTTCATTTCCTAGTTATATATGGGACAACATTAGTGGTTCCTTAATAAGTTGTACTTACACCCTACATTGGTGGCCAATAAACCTTTCTACTTAAAATTACCTCCACTTGGTTGCAGATTTATGTTTGGGTGAGGCCCAATGTTGTTTAATGGTTCTATGAGTATTGAGTGGGATATAGAGACTGCAATGAGGTGAGTTCAAGGGATTTTATTATAGCATCATGTATTTATATTCTATCTATTATTTGTAAATGTGATCGACATGGTGAGTGATTTTTGTCTTTGTGACTACCAAATCTTATATTTTATTTATTATTATTTATTTATGTATTTGGTTTTATGTACTCTAAATTCTTTTTAATGTATGAAATTATTTATTTCCCTATCATTTCACACTATAATATGGGGGTATAGTCTCCCCATTATATTACTCTAGATACCCACTACTCGTCAATATCATGTACCATATAAGGTTGAATGTCTGAGTTCATGTTTCCCGCAATATGGTTACTATTCAGGGTGATTCAGGTTAGGGTATAATGTTGATTTTGAAAAATTATGACCCAGGATCATCATGAAGAATTATATGTTGTGAAAAAATGAAAATATTTATATGGGTTGTGTTTAATTGGGTTTTTAGGATAGAATATAACTTATTCATGTAAAAGAATCCAACAAGAAACCTCAACCACAATATCACCATTATATAAAACAAAAACAATGTATAAAAATCAATGATGTGCCAAGTGTACATTATATAGATGATAGATGGAACTCCTACACAAAAACTTATTTTTTATGTATATCACTATGAATAATAGAAAGGAATTCCTATTTTATGGTGTATACATTGACAAACCTACGTCATCTTATTTTTAGGTGGGATTCTCCTCAACTTCTATGGTATTCTAGTAGCATTCAACGCAAAGAAATTAAGAAAAATAGAGATTTTAAAAAATCAACAAAATAATTGAGGGAAAGGATCATATTCTTTAATCATGGACAATGAAACATTTTTATAGGAATCATATGAGACAACCCAATAATAACATACTTATATATGATATCATTTTATATGAAAATTCATTACATTTCATAATAAATCTCAACCAAAAACCTATATTATTATTGTATTTTATGATTAGATATACAAATAACTAATTTCAAAAAAAAAATTATAACATATCCCAAAAATATTCTTCACAAACGATAACTTTATAGACATATCATCCTTAATAATATTCTTTATTACCTAGGGAATGAAAACTTTTGGGTGAGCTCAGGCGCTCAGTAAGGGATGAATATAATTGATATGAGTTGATGATTATAATTGATTATATTGTGAACATGTGTGTATGTGAACATAATTAATGTATGAGAAAATAACACAAGAAAATTGTACCTAGAAAAAAATTTATTGTTAATCAAGAATCATGAAAAATGGATTACAATATGACATGTATATGAATATAGAATTATTATCAATTATAATAATCCATAACATAAGAATGTGACATTACATAAAAATTTAGCACCTACGTAATCATATAAACTCTTTTATTATGTCAAGGATCACTACCTAGACCATCATCAAAATGTTATAGAGTCCTATAGTGGATTGGGTTCACATACCATTCCCATAAACACAATAGATAGTGTCCCTTGTATGATTGGGTTCACTCCCTATACCTATACATTTCATCTCATGATATATAAATCTTTATCCAATGCATTGGAGGAATATATAATTTTTGGGCCACCAATTACATAATGAAAAACCATAAATATGTATTATAGGTGAATATGAAAATATAAATAATTCCATCATAGTATAATTAACCCATGAAAATGAAAATGCTTTCCTAAAAACCATCACAAGTATTAAAAAGTAATAATTTACAGAATAAATGTGGATAACTATACTAAAGCATATCCCTAGTGAAACAAAAAAAATATTTAATTATATTGATGTGTATGGAAAACAATTTATAAAGGTATTAAAAAATTTATTTTAAAAATAAGAAGAAATAAAATTTAATATTTATATCATTTATGTTAAAAGGAAATAATCTATAAAACAAATTTTTTATAAAATAATTTTAATTTTAATTAAATAATGATATAAAATTAGGAAAAAATGAAATGTATTCCTAATAGATAAAATCATAATGATGATAGAAAATTGTCTTGCGGAAAATGTTAAAAATAATTCCTTTTATACTACTGAAAATGTAATTCAAGGTAAATTTATAATGATCTTAAGAAATTACTATATTAGGTTTAAGGGAATATATAAATCCATATAAAAAACATGGACATTGAGGAGCACTATTTTTGACCATAAAAAAGAGATAAAAGTTGTTTCATTTACAAGTATCATTTTGAGTGAATTATAAACCAATGAGATTGTAAATTGGGAGAATACATGTTAGAAATAAATTATATAGATGGAATAAAAATATATGGGGTTTTAGAGAGAAATAACAAAACATTACCTCCAATGAAAATTTAGACATAGGAAAACCTGGTTTTAATTACATTTCAAATATTTTACGTGGAACACATTAATTGGATCTAACTATAAAATAATCAATATACCTATTGGATACATGTAAACCTAATTTCCACATAAATAACGACTATATATCCAATGACCACATATCGAAAACATATATATCCAATGATAATATATAATAATCATATTACATTCCTATATTTAACCTTACACACTTCACTGAATTTCATTCACTAAATTCATTTATTTTTATAAAATAATCTATTTTTATTTTTCTTCACTAAAAATTAAAAAATAATAAACCCTCACTTATGGTGGAGGGAAAAAATTAAAAATCCCAGGAAAGACTTAAATATGGATGAAAAGATTAAAAAATATATTAGAACACCTAAAATATATCCATAGAAAAGTGAGGTATTTTCAAAAGAATATTAACCAAAATCTATTCGTCCTAACAAACAATGTAAAATTTAATTCTACTACTCATTATTGTATTTCTAATTCATATTTCCAAGGAATTGTTTAAATAAATATTTTCTTTTGAATCATCTTTCAAAATTATAGTAAAACAATTCTTATATTTATTAAATTAATCTATTATAGAGAATCTACAAAAAATTATTTTTTTTATAATATTATCATAGAAAAAACTGTCAAATCTTGAGAATTATTAGAGGACATAATCATTACCATTCTAGGAGTATTTGATTAGTTTCTTGGTAGGGGAAATTTCTTCTCTTTAATGTATTTTAATACCTATACATCATTTCTAGGATGCTTCCCATTATCAATAGTAGTGATTTTTCTATGACTAATAATTGGTGATTTAGATTCATCCATGCCTTTATCATTTTTGGCTCCATCAAATCATGCTTCTATATCTTCTTTGGGAGAATAGCTATTATCACCAGCTGGAAAAAAATATTTGTCTTCAAAAGGATTGGATTTATAATTCATTTAACGTAAATTTCTTCCTACTTTCAAAAAATTAGTCCCCTCAATTTTTCCATCTAAGTATATAATATCTAATCCAATAATCAAATTATTGGTATATTTTTTATCTTGGAATTGTTTTCTACAAAATTTCCCATCCTATAAGAAATTATAGATACTGATGTACCAGCATCAATATAATGTAGTTTAAAAGTATCACAAACTTCTGAAACATATTTATCATTATAAATTAAATTAAAGTTAGTCTTAAAATCAATAATATATAAAAAGGAGTCTTATAATGAAAAAAAATATATAGAATGAATCTATTTTACCTAAGGTGGAGTATCCTACCGGAAGAACTCCCTCAACTTCATGAACCTTTCCTCCAATATAATTACTTGAACCATCCACCAAAATATAATATTTCAACTCTTCATTCCTAATATAGCCTACTACAATAGGTTAGTTATTTGATTCATCTATCAACATTTGAAACTTATCCTAATCATCCTTAAGGTTTATGCTCAAATTATAAATGGTTAAATGATACCATTTATTAATATCTGAGTGTGATTCAACCATCTACTTTTAATTGACACTTGTTTTAAATTTCCCTATAGAAGATCCATTTTTTATATTCCACAATATATGAGATAGGAAATAAGGTGAGTAAAACTGGACACATCGATCACATAAAACATGGTAAGGGGGGATATCTTCATAGTGAACTTATTGAAAAAAAAAATATTTATTTTATTTATGATCTAAACCATTAAAGGGGGATATGAGGTCACATCAAGCTAAACACACACCCGACTAATCAACGGTCATGAAATGATGACAGTATAAGAGAATAACCTGATTTCATTTCCTAAACACATATAAATTTCAAAGAGTGCGACTCTTATAAATAGATGATGTGGAATTCTAAAATATTTAATCCATGTCAGCACTAAAATTTATTCACATATCTCAAGAGAAAACAATAAGAATTTTTTGAGAACCATTATAATAAATGCCATCTTTCATTATCCATGTATATATAAAATTCATCAGTATCATCAAAATAAAAAACAATTTGATCCATATCTGAGTGACTAATATTAGCCCTATAATATATAATGATCTCCATTATCTTATGGATAATATCATGGTTAGTCCATAATCCTTTGATAGTTCATATGAGAGTATTTGAAAAAATAGTAGATTATATTTTGATTTCTACATTTTATAATGAAATATATGGATCTATATTAAACATAAGTAGATAAGGAAGAAAATCTATCATGCTGAGAGATATCTTTACGAGATCGATCCTAGTGGGTGTTAACAAAGGAAATATTTTCACTTGAATGGAAATGTGGAACAGTATCACTAAGATATGATTGATATGTGGTGTGTGGTCAAGAACGATGTGGTTAAGAGAGACTTTATTGGGATAAGATCAATATATAAAAGAATATATAACAAATAAATTATTATATTTAATTTTTTTTTCCTTTTATCCATAGTCATAATTGGGGACACAATCTTTAATGAAATCCATAATGATTGATATTTCATATAAATTGTATTTTTATTTACATATGCTTTTATTTTCTGGAATGGCCCGAAGGCCTAAATTTTTTTGATAATCCACCATTCATGGGGTGAGGTGGAACCCTTATAACTCTAGAAGACATAAGAGAAAATTAAATGACCCGTAGGTATTAGAGAAAATCACCCAAATAATATAAGCTGGAAATTATCCTCCTGAGAAAATGTCATGATATTAGTAATCCACCTTCCGAAGGCTGGTCGGATAGTTGTTCTGGGAAGAGCTGCACAGGCCTAGTATAGAAGGAAATGTCATACCATCATCAATATTCCAATTCCTATTTGCACATCTTTGGTGAATGCGCATACTCTAAATCCACATTTGGAGCATAGTCCCTTGTAATCTAACAAGTACAACTACAAATTTCATGTGGACCAAAGGCCATGAAGTGTACTGAAGGCCATGGGGTGGCCGGAAGGCCTTGAGATACAACTAGGCCGAAGGCCTTGGGTGGTCTGAAATCCTTACAAGACATAAGGACCAAAACAATGGCTCGAAGGCCCTAACGTAAGAATCGTTCTAGCTACTATAGTACCAAACTATACTTGCTATAGTAAATACTATAGTATCTTCTACAGTACTGCTATCGTACCAGGAAATATGTATCCACATAGATTTGATGGTGTTTCATGTGAAACAATATATCCAACACATTAAGGTAAAAATTAATGTGGGTGGTTATATTCTACCCCTCTTAAAATAATTTTACTATAAAAATCTATTTACCCTGATAAAAAAATTGTGGTACTTCATTCACATTACATCTTTCAGTTTCCATGATCTGTCCTTAAACATATGATTCCTCTAAATAAATTCAACCTTGTGAGTAGTATTGTTTTGTTTCTCATATTATATGTGTATCTCTATGTTTTTTTCATCATAAGATATATCACATTCTAAAAGGTAATACAAGGAATACATCATACACTAAGGAGAGTATTGGTGGAAGTTCAAATTTATAATTCATTTTACCCACATGACAAATAATTTTGAACGGGCCAATGTATCTGGGTATTAGATTTACCTTATTCCCAAATATCAACACCCTATTATATTGTGATATTAAAAGGTGTACGTTATTGCCCACATATAAATAAAAAAAATAAATGATGATTATCAAATTATCAGATTTATGGACTTTGTAGAATTTTAATGTGTTTTTTGAATGGATAAAATCTTCTCTATCATTTGTTGAGAATGATTTGGTCCATAAATCATCAACTCACTATTTTAATCATAAAATGTTGAAAAATTTATCTTATTCCTATACATATATACGTATATTTCTATTTGACTAATAGAATTTAAATGGTTATTATATAACTATTCTTCTAGGTGGTGTTGATATTAACTACCTTTGAAGTACATCATGAATGATCTTGTTATATCTTTCACTATTTGAAAATGGGTTGATAGTGGTAGTTTACTTTTGTTTTTTATAGTTTATATTACCACCATATCATCTTATGTTTACTTAATGAAATCACTACTAGATGTGGAATCAAAAAATATTTTATATAATTTTATATAATATCAAAGTACTTTTATTATAATGTTAGGAAAAATTATTTTAATGGATGTTTTTTAAATTTTTATTGGTGTTTTGGGTATAATTTCCATACAACTAATTGTGGTGGTTAAAACAACCACTAAATAGATTATGATATTTAACATTGGATTAAACCACCATTAAATTATTTCTCTTATTTAGTGGGGGTTTAAAAACAATTATTTATTATAGTATAAAAAATAAATCACAAACTTATATATACACTAGAAAACATAATAGCTGTAACGATTATATCATCACAAAAATATTACACATTTCATCAGAAAATTTAAGTAAACTTTATTTCCTCATATACACATCCCTATTATTGGTTTTTTGTATATATATAAATAAAAATATGTATTTGATATAAATAAATGTGTTTAAAAAATAATAAATAACTCAATTAGATACATGAGTTATCATAAGGTAAAACATAATATAATATATATTAAAACTAAGTACATATAAGAACATTAACTTGATAGATGGCATAAAACTATGTAAATAAAATGACCATGAACCATAGTGGCATGTTATAGGGGTGTATAATATACACAGTAAAAATATATCATAATCATAAGTTATTAATAATCACTAATACAATAAAAACATAATGGACTAGGATAATTTCCAATGTCCCATAAATAATAATATCTTAACCTATAATGATTTAACTAATATAATGTTGGTTTATATATTATCATTCCAACTAATCACATAATATTAAATCCATATATATTTGTCAAACATAAATAAGAAAACAATAATATATCCTAAATTTTTGATAGAATGCTTAAACCATGAAATGAAAATGTGTTACAAAAAAAGTTTCTTAGGGTAAAAATTCTATCAAAGAAACAATATGGATTATAGCATGATTGTATATATCCAGTGAAGTGTGTAAAATATAACACAAGACATGTCCAGATGGTGTAACATAAAATTTTACTTACTAATATTAAAAATCTATTTAATAATATTAATGAAATTGTAGAATATTTTTTAATAATCTTCCTCAGGTTTTTCACAACATGGAATCATACAACAATAATATAAAGAGTTTTTTATCATTCATTTTCATGAATTGTTGAAAACCTATTAAAATTATCATAAAAAATACTTTAAATGTGACTAATGAGCAAATAATATAAAATAACTCAAAAAAATAAGTTTAATATTGAGTAGGAATAATTGAAATTATAAGAAAAATTAAAGGACATCCAAATTTAAATAATTTTATAATATATGAAATATATAAATATAATATAAAAATGAAATGTGATGGAATCAAGAAGTAAAAATATTTTTTCTAAATAAACCGACATATAAATATTTCATAAAAGTATATAGGCTATAATAAAATGTATACAAGAGGTATATATTAAATTAAAAAAGTGATCAATATGAGTGTTCCCCTTACATCAGGACACCCGAAAATATAACGACAACAATATTTATATCCATTAATATGAAAAAAACTGGATAATTTCATAAATCTATGTTTAATTAAACACACAGCATACATGTATTGTGTTTAATTATACAAAAAAACATAAATATAGTTCAAAATCAGTCATCACGACTACTTCCAAATGAGTTATAGTCATCTCCATATCCATATCCATATTCATCCCCACAAACATATTTTTGTTCTTGTATTATAATTTTTTTAAACTACTAATTAAATTTATATTTCAACATAAAACCTATAATAATTTGTGTTCTAGATTATTAGGAAATTTTTTAATATACCTACTGAATATGCCCAAACATTGATGTTATTACCCTGGGGATATATCTAGTTGTATTTTGCAATAATTAAACTGATGCATTTTATAGAATGACAACCTCTATATCCTAATTTTTTCATGACTATCCTATAATTGAATTTTGTTACCTTTATATTGATTTTTTTCAAAATAATAAATTGTTTTTCATCTTCTAGAATGAAATAATAACTATGACCTAATAATATACAGTTACAAAAGATGGCCCCAATTTCCATCTGAAGACATGAGATTCTAAATTTTTAAAACCCATCTCAGACACATGACCATGAAGCTCATTCCTTAGGACATGAATAATATGATAATCATAGGACAATGAGAATTAATATACGAGTTATTAATCCCAAATAAATATTTTTACCTATAAGTCTAGTATCATTCAAATTTAATGTAATAAAAAATAACAAAATATATAAGTGATCTTATTTACAATTCTTATAAATAAATGGAAATTATTAATGAAAAATATTCAAAAAGGTTGAAGTGGTTATAATAAAAATATGCAAAACTAATTTTAAAAATACAAGGTATTAATACTCAAACACATATATTTTTCATTAGCCAGTAACTTTCAAACTAATATTAAAAACATAAAACTCAAATAAACCCTTTATAAGATATCATTTTGTCCAATAAAGCTAATTTCAAACATTAAAATGATATCTAAAGGAATCGTCTTAGTGGTTTCTTCTAAATACATAAAAGGGAAGGATATATCTTTGGTTTTTAATTCAAGATAAATATTTTATTCTATGATAATAAAGAGTGGTTTATGAGTAAAATCAAACAATTATATTTATTAACGATTTATAATGTAGTGATATTTCGAACACTATCTTGTAGAGAAATTGATTAGGCTGTAAAGAATATGATGATGAATCTAAGATATATGATTATAAAATATATTTTATGAAATCGAAAATAGGGAGGAATAGAAATTTATACCCCAACATCATTTGTAGTCACATTCATAAAACATCCATCATCATATTTTGCATGGAAATCGAATCAATATTCTATCAAAGTAACTTGTTTCCCTATCATATTCATCTACAAGAAAAAATATAAATAAATATTTAAATATATGAAATAGATAATATTATAATATATTTTTTCTAATTAATGAAAATATTAGCTTATTATATATATTTCTTAAATAACTATTCAAACTGTATTTGTGATGGATAATCTATTTCACTGCTCGATGAATTTTTCATTGAATCTTCCTAAAATAAAATAGATATAATTTAAAAGAAAATGTGTGTGAGTGTGCCAATATAATGATATCAATATAATAATATATTTTTCAATTCCATATTCCTTTCTTATTGAAGACTATTGGAGAAAAATTCCACAGCTCTCAAGGTAAACCTTTAGGTACCTTATCATACATTTTTTGAAAAGTCAATTACATTTCATTAAACACTTTCCCTAATATACATTTGAAATCCTTCCCATTATTACCCAAATATTTTAGTTTCCAATTATGTGTGATAACATCAACCATAGGAAAGTGGACGAAAATTTGGAAACATTAATTCATTCAAATTTTTGTAATTTAAGTAAATAATGCCATTCAATTTCATCTATGATTGGAAATGAATTAAAATTACCTTTCTATATGAATAAAATACCTAATTCTTCAATGATATGGGAATATGTCTCCAATATAAAAATGTAAGTGGATGTTCCACTAGATCACAATCCAATTGGCCCACAATCAAATTGAATAATCTTGTATAATAATTTAACGAGACCTCAAAACTATAAAATGGCACAACCATATTCATTCAATTTAGATTATACACGTATGATCAATCAATGTTGGTATCTCAACCATTATTGTTTGTATTTGTTATAAAAAATAATCTTTTTGTATACAAATGAATTAATTATTTCCACATTAAAATTTTATCCTATAATCATAACCCTCTAATATTATTATGAGACAAATGGAGTGACCACATACTCTCTTGAGGCATGAACATCACATATACATCCTGATGAATCTATAACAACTATTCTAGTTATACCTGAGAGGGAGTTAGGGGAATTCTATGTGTCATCAAGAGGGTTATAGAGGCCTGGTTATATGCCATTGAGAGGTAGATAGAGGGAATTCTAGATTACATTGGGATGTAGCCATAGGGTGAGATAAATATAATATGTGAGGGTTGATCAGGAAAATTTAGTGATATTTGAATAGTGGGTGAATCATCTACCTTCAATTGAATCCAATCATTGATTTTTTTTAAAATTCCCAAAATTTTAAAAAATAAAAAACATTTTAGAACATTTATCTTATGATTGGTATAACATTAATTTTTAAAAAATTAACCACGTTATTAATAAAAATAAACATAAATAAAAATTAATTATATATTAACAATTAAAACCATTTCATACCTAATACGTGAACCACACTCTCTAAACCCAACTACAAAAGAACAAAAATATACCAAACACAAAATTTTTGGGTCCCTCCAACCAATTCTATAATCCTATGCATTACTATTAACCCCAAAATTAACACATATTGTGGCATATGAGAAATAATACATAACCATTTTCAAAAAAATAAATTTGTTCTTTATTCCAAATAAAAAACTTATATAGACATAAAATCCAAAACCATTAGGGTCCACTCGATGTTTGAAATAATTTTTTAAAATTAATTTTCAGCATTCATATTCTAATTTATAATAAAAAAATTATTATATAAGGAGAGCTTAATCATTACTAAAAAAAATTAAAGAAGGGTTACAATTATAAATGACTAATAATAATTTATATTTCCCTATTAATAAAATATCATACTAGATCCTAAAACCATATAATTAACATAGATTACTTTCAAAAATATTATACACTATTGAATATATGGAAAATAATTCAAGTATAAATAACATTTACCAAGTAATATTTAAGAACATGTATTATTATTTTGAAATTCTCAAAGAGAAAAGGGGAATATATATATATATGTTATAAAATTATACCTTCAACTAACATAAGGATAGATTTTCTCATAGAAAATGGCTTGTCATTAGTGTAATTATTGGTTGTTGGAGGGCTTTCAGATCACCAAAAATACCTTACCTCACCAGAGAGCCTGAAAATCCCCAAGAGAAAGGGAGGATCAGGGATGGGATATGGGATGGATCAGAGAAGTGGTAATGGGAATGGGATGTATATACCTTTACATGGATGGTGTCACCTTGACAGAGAGCTTGCATGCGGCTACACCTTCCCAAATAAACTGTTGGACGCCAGCAGAAAGGAAGGTCATGGTGAAAAGGGGGAAAGGTAGGTCTAGGGGGAGAGAGGTTTTGGGGGTACATTTATTTTTTTATAAATATTTTCCATGATGGTTTTCTAAAAAAACAATGAAATAAAGGTATATTTATTTATTAGTGGTTGTATATACCACCACTAAAAACCCATTGTATCTTATTATTTTCATCTATTATTCTAGGATTTTAATAGTCCTTTAATATTGACCATATTTATGAGGATGATAAGTTGTTGTTATTCTCAACTCTGTGTCCAATACATATTGAATAATTCTCTAGAAAAACATTGTCAACCTTAGATATCAGTTAGATATATTTGAGAGTTGTTCTTAATACATATTACCACTTAATCAGTATATATTATAAAAAATTAATCGTGAATACATATTATGAAATAAAAATGAAATGTGATGTATTATTAAGGTGATAAACTATATTCAAAAGTAATTATGTCCTTTATATTTATTTAGAAAAAATATAAATAAATCATGGTGATGTTATCTCATTACAATAGAGGTAAAACTAACATTGTTATTATCCCCATAGAATTATAATATTAATCCTTAAATTATTTTCATACCAAGCATTGAGATATATAATCTAAAATCTATATCTTTATGTTGAACCACTAGAAATTATTATTACGATCTATATAAATCTTTTTACTTATAGTATTAATAGAGAATGATGAATGATGTGCTTGTTCTAGTAGCTCCTTCTTCAATTCTAATATTGAATGGATGTATATTTGTTTCCTGAACATTATAATTATATCATTGTAAAGGTTAAAGTAATGTATATTTCATACACTATTTATTAGCTTTATATCCTCCTTGCAAACCTCCTTGATCTTTACATGAATGGATGGTTTGCCTGTCACTTTGGAAATATAGGATTTATCCCCTTACCTTATGATTTCATAGTCAATCCTTGGAAATTCCTTGAGTATTGGGTCTTTTTTAATCATTATAATGGATATGGTAACATGATATTTCCAACTCAAAGCATCAATTTCCTTATTTTACTTCCCAATATGGTAGTTTTTTTTATTTATAGCCATTGATTAACTCCTACCTTCTCTTTTGGGGCATGTTCTACTACTTCTATATATAAATAAACATTAGGCTATTAGGATTGGTATATATATCAAAAAATTTAACATAGAGATAATGTATCCCTATATTTATATAGATATTACCACCTCTATCTCCAAATCACACATCATGTATTTTTTCTAATGAACCATTCATTTATGTGAGGAATAAGCTTCCATGATATCAATTTTCATGAGGATACATATCAATATATTAATTTATTCGTCACTCTATATCACAAATCATTCTCTACCGCAAGGATGTGTGAGTACATGTGATGTGGACATCTGCATTGACTATCAATTTAAATAATGCAAATAAGGAGTGTTTTTTCAGTGATGTAAGCTATGTTGGGATGAACTCCATCAAAATCCTTACTGGTGAAGTGGTGACATCTCGCGGTGTGGCTCTAGGAAGCTCATAGCTCAAGATTACGTGACCCAAGGATATGATACATAGATCTTTTTATTTTTTTAATTTCAAACTCGAATAGGTTGTCTTTTTATATTATGACTTGGGATAGGTGGTTTTGGAGATATTTGTCTCATGTTTTTTGATTTTTGTAATTTAGTTGGAGTTTTGGTATGGATCGCACTACATGTGAGGTTCCGACATACCCATAAAGTGGATTTTGGAAAAAATAGAAAAAATGAATTTGTAGTAGAGAGTACAGGTCTAGTGACCAACCTTATAATATTATACTTGAAATTATTATCACATTCATCTATCCATGGGAACATTACTCCATTTTATGTTAACATGGTTAGTGGATTTGACAGTTTCCTGAAATTCATATAAAATAATTGATAGTATCCATATTATCCATGAAATATATGGATATTTATAATAATGGTTGTCTTATAAATTATTTAATCACAAACTTATTTGAATAATACCAAAATATGCACTCAATTTTTATTATATGACCCAAAATGATACTTTCTCTTACTAGATTTCACACTTACTAAACCCAGTATATAGTTTCTCCTATATCAATGCATTCATCATAATCATAAAATAACCATTATTCTCCTAATTTATCTTCAAATATATAATATTTTAATATATAAATACTACCAAATATTGATTTTAGTAAACTATAAATAATCAATTCACCATATACATGAAGTTGGTAGGGGAATTTTATTGTCTCAATGGAATCAAAATGAATTCATTGTGTCCATATCTTGTAGTGAAGCTTTTATTTGGTATATTATCCTCTCTCACCCATAATTGATGATATCTAGACCAAAGGTCAACATTTAAAATGTATATATCCATCAAAATTGATCGAAAAAGTCCTCAATATATTGTATATGATACTGGTTCTTGATTGTAATCCTATTAATCCTATGATAACCAATGAATTGACACATTGAACCATATTTATACATAATATTAAGGATAGGGTCAACCCATGTTGAATAACATTGTATATAAAACCCCTATCATGATTCTCTTGTATTTTCATCTTTATTTTATATAATTAAATCAGGTCCATTCCAAAAGGATTCTATGATATTATATTAGCATCGGGAAAGAGTTATGTTAAAAAATTAACTTCATGATCTTTCTTAATAATATACAAATTCATATAAAAAAACATTAATGAATTCATTCATAATTGGACTATCCTATATATAGATATTATCCTTAACTATTTTATGAAAAATTACCCTTGTGATTGGGTATTAAGATCGATATAATGGAAGTAATTTCTTTTGGGATTCTATAGTCATCCTTTCATTGATATATACTCATATGTTGATTTGGGAAATAAAGTTTTATTTACATTTCCTATCAATTAATATGGGATCATCATAGAGAGAGATAATATATGGATGATTGTATCAAATTGCGTACTTTATTGGTACCCGTAGATTCATCATCATTTTTTCCATCTCAAGTAATTATTTCCCAATTTTAGTGCATTGAGTTAATGGAAAATATTTATTGAAAAATTTATACATAAAATCCTCATATTCCAATAATTATATTTTAACCAAAAAAACATATTCCTAATGGTTTTGTATAATTAATCAGATTTATAGTCCAAATGATAATATTTAAATTAACCTTTTCGTTCTCCAAGAACTAGATAATAATGTTTTTTTTGTTTTGTTGAACAATTGATCGGTAATTAGTGGATCAGAAGAACAATAAAAAGAGGGTGGACATTGACACATGGAGGATTCAATGTTGAGTTGCTCTGTACTTAGTGTGTCTTTTAGTTTGACATGGTTCATATAATTATTAATTTCATGGTAATGTTTGATGAACATTTCACTAAGATTTCATAATCCAACCCCCATAACATTTGGTTTCTCATCAAAATAATCATTTCATTATCCATCACATTCACCATTTAGTTGGTTATTATGGTTTAATACATTAACTAGAACCAAAAAGGTTTGTTTTAGTATAATGTAAGAATTAAAAGAGAATGGAATCACATAGAAATGAATATTAATACTAATGTATCCTAAATTATGAAAACTTCATTAGAACCTATGAAACGTTATATTCATCCAAAATCACTTTTGGTTCAATAAATGTAGTTTTAAGTTCTATCCTTATATTATTCATAACATAATCCAAAACATTAGCTAAAACACACTCTATTAAAATTTGAGGCAACCCAAAAATGACATAAGTAAATATAAGATCAGTTGACCTGAATATTCATTACATCTAAAAATAAATCTCAGCCATTAATCAATAGTTATAGTGTCTTTGAATATTATATAATAACCAAATAATTTTAAAAATATTCCTCAACATCTCTCAAAAATAATATTCATAAATGATAAAATTCTATAAATATCATATATAATACTCTTTTTCTTTATCAATGGAATGGAAAACTAAATATGGGTGAGTTTAGATGTTTTTTAAGGGGTGAACATAAGATATATGAACCAATGATCAGAAGTGAGAAAAATGTAAAAATGTGGACATGAGAGCATAATTATGGTACATGAACATAATATAAGTAAATAATACCCAACAAAATATAGTTCACAAATCATGAATCGTTATATAACTCAATCATTATGACACGTATTTGAATGTGAAATCATGATGCAATTATCATAACCCTTAGTATATGAATGTGGAACTACATAATGAATATGTAATAAAAAGGTGGTACATGATGAATTTCCTATTTTATTTTTGTTCTATTGGTTTTCAATTTAATTGGTGGAGGACATTTTATGTGTGTTAAATTTATGGGTGAAGGAAGTTTTATCTATATAAAAATTTATGGGGATTACCATATATTTTTTATAGTGTAATTAGATAGATAATTGGTGAGTGGACCTAAAAATATGATGTTTTTAGAGATAGACATCATGTTTATGAATTTTTTTACATGTTTTTAGAAGCATCAACTACCAAATATTTTCAAGGAATAATGGAAATGAGAATGATCATTCATCTAAATTTTTTAAATACATCTATTGAAGTATTTAATGATAATTATTGATGATGGATTAAATATTTAATGAATAAATCATGAAAATTGGAGATGAATTCCATGAGATATTAGGTAATATGGATACAAAAATTAGTGCTGAAAGATCTCATGGATAAATAATTTTGAAGATTTATATTGGAGCTAGAAACTCAAAGGTGATGGATTTTATAAAAATACTCTACTTGAATTTTTAGATATTGAATGTACTTAAGAATAATTTTGAATATGGTTAAGAACTATTAATAAATTCCAAAAGGAGTTTTGAGTTGTTTTGAAGAAGTTGACATATCCTAGAGCTACTTTGAAGAGGATGTGGACCAGTTTGACAAAATCTCGAAAATTTCTATGTTTAGATTCATATGAAGATGAGAAATACCATATGTAAAGTTGGGACAAGATGTTCATAATGTTATAACAATATACTAGTATGGATTACATTTACAGCCCATAAGGTTGGGACAACCACGTGCCATAATGTGTATATAGATTTCATAAACGGTCTGGAGAACCCGAGTGTATATTTGAGAAACGTCCTAGTAAGGTTCAGACATGTCACCAAAATGTTTGTATAGTTCCATTGTATTGTTGAGAATAAACATCATATATTATAATAAAATCGTGTATGGTGCATCTTCATAAGGTACATGAAGCATGATAATATTTAATAATTGCATATAATTTGAGAAAAATTATAAAAAAATTGGGATTTTCGGAAATTAATTATTATAAATTGGAAATCATTTTGGATGATGCAATTGTTTTTCTTCCATGTTCAAAAAGGAATGAAGCTATGATTTTTAATGATTTAATGTTAAATATAATGATTATGTGGTGGGTGAAATTTATGATAAAGAAATACAGATTTGATGATTTTTCCAGAATAATGATGATACTATTGATTCAATGACTTGGTTGATAATTAGAGTTTAAATTATTATTAGTAGACCAGAATGAGTGAGTTAAAATATGATATTATAGACTTATTCAAAGGAGATAAAAAATTATTGAGATTCGATTCTTGTAATTTAATATAATTGAAAATGTGAAATTCCATATGCCATAAAATCAAAAATGAAATGTGAGGATGTTTGAGTTTTTCTTGAGTGTTTTATATTTCACAAGGAATTTTTGGTTCTTATTAAATAAGAATATGAGAATGGGTTCTAAGATTATAGTTATTGATGGATTGTATATAGTCAAGTTGAATCTAATTAGGATTAATAGGAATATCTTAAGTCATGTAATGAGAATTTCCTTGTCCTAATCTAATTATGATGTTGTTGAATTTTTTTTAAATATCCATGTAGACTATTTTATTGTCGTTACATGTGAATTTTTTTAAAATAAGTGAATGATGAGGTAATTGAAGAAATTAAATTGATATCGATTCAGCTAATATTTAAATTTTAGGAGAAGAAAATAGAAGGTGGTCTTAAAACCCTATGTTGAAATTTGGTCCATGTGAAGATAGTTTTTTCAGAACATAAAATATTATGTAAAAAAGTAGTTATATTACTATATTTATTTACAATTACGAACTAAAAATACCCGATGAATTCCATTTATATAAATTTTAAATAAATGCATAAATTTAATATAGTATTATGATATGTCAAGAATATATAGAAAAAATGAATGTGGAAAATATGAGGAGCCACTTCTATTAAGGAGTTGTGTATAAGCGAGCTAAGAGAAAAAAATATAACTCAAGGATGAAAAAGAGAAGTGGTATTACTAGATTATTAATTCAAACCTACTATGTATCAAATATGAGGGTGATGATATATATTTTGTATAGAAAAGTTAACAAAATAAATGGAAGGCACGTATTGTCTCAACAATACTATAAAAATATTATTTATTTTTTATGCTCACAAATACCCATGGTTGTTTGACGAATGATATTTATTTAAAAGAATTTTAGAAAAATTAATACTCATTTTAAAATTTATTCTGAAAATATTTTCATGTTATTATTTTGTATGGATTGTTCATTAAAGTGTTTTAATGTTTTTTTCATGTTCTAAAAAAACGGTTCACACACTACATGTTCAAGCGTATCATAAGGAACAAACCATATAATCAAAACAATAAATATAGAGCATCAGTCTTATGATGTTGCACAGTATAGTTCAGGAATGCTATGTTTGGAAGGAACATTACATTTGGAAAATATGACTATATGGTTAATCAACCCTATATAAGTAATGAACCCTACGATTGATGAAGAAAAATTATAATACATCAACCATAATTTTATGATCAACCCTATGTTTTCAACTCTATGTTTGGTATTTTTTTCGTTTCCTGAAGGATACCTATGTTTCAATATTCAAAAATAGAGATTTAAATTCTCAATTTTATCTGAGATTTCTACAACAGTATTTAAGAAAATAAATATCTATTCAAATCTATTTTATAATTAATTTAATTTCTCTTTATGATCAATTCAATGAACCATATTAAATGTAGAAAAACACCCCAATTTATAAAGAATGTTACGACTCTTAAAAAAGATTTTAAATTTTAATTTGAGTGGTCTATCAGGCTATATCTTTAGATCTACTAAATAGAAATAAATCTATATATATGATCAAAATATCTTTTTATACAATAAACGATATATATGATATATAACTACATTCATTCTTCTGTGAAGATCATTTCTATAGAACGACTACAAAGAAAAAAGGACCTGAAAATTTTCTATGAGAGGACCTACTTTGAAGTTCTATGTTTTGAGACTCTTACTATTGGAACTACTGTTGTTTAATGTATTTATATATATTGAATATTATTTGAATAGAGGAACTCTTGAGAGATATTCATTCTTGATGAACATGTATATTTGAAGAAGAAAATACACATTTTTTTAGTTGTTGTATCATCTATGAAGATTAACATGTGACATAAAAAAAATAAAACCCTTTTGATTTATTGTAGTATCAGATTCTCGGACTCAGTCATGGTGGATTATCAGCTTATTTAAGTAATATGTAAATTAAAGATTCCCTTTGAAAGAACCAAAAGTCTCGGTTTAGCCTTATTTTAAAGGTTTCCATTGCCTGTACTGAGCTTTAGATTTAAGGGTCTTGTGATTAGAGGCAATTTCTTGTAAAAAACATCATGCCCGTAAAGAGAAAATTGGAGGAGTGGAATTCAAGATATTAATTCCCCGAATAATGATTAAAATGGATGTGTTCATCTTTATTTTTTACCTTCTTCTCAATTACATATATTACATAATGTTGCATATCTTTATTAATCAAAAAGTAAGTCAAACACCATAATATGTTAATATTATTGAAATGTTATAATTCACCACATCCTATGTATCATTGTATTATTCCAACCTAACAATTGGTATCAGAGGAGTTATTTTTGATAAAATAGATAAATCTCTAGAAATCTTGAAAGAATTAGGACTGTACAAAATAGATGTCAATAACTTATCTGAATGAAGATATGTTTATGATTCAAGATCCATATTTTAATGGTGAAATCTATTGATGATGAAAATAATGAATGATGATATATCTAAAGAATATTGTGTTTAATGTTGATTGGAAGATAACCACTCCTTATGTGATTCTTGAGAAACTAGAAACTTTTGATATTACAATAGGAACTAAATATGTTATCAATTCGAAAGAAATGAATGCCATAACTAGTGGACTTTTACTTGATGAATTCAATCAGGTATCACAATGTCCTATTACTGATGAAATTTTAAAAAAAACTCAATATCATATAATGGAGCTTATAACATTTGTTACATGAGGTATTCCACTTCAAAACTATATATAGACACCTTGATAAGGTTCAATGGAGAAAAAATCACAAAAATGAATTGATGGTTAACAGAAATTGTCATCAATATTAATTCCTTGGGAGATCCAATTTCAAAATAAGATCAAGAGCTAAAAGTACATCGAGAACTTCCCTCTAAATGAAATAAAATATCTACAGCGCTTTAGAAATCATTACCTATCAAGAGTTTGACTATGTAAAATTAATTTGAACGTGCATGATGAACAAATTATAAATGAATGATGAAGGTGGAGATCATAAGATTATAAAAAGGGAAAATACTACTCTTAAGGTAACATCTCAGTAGTATA
Organism: Viscum album; assembly: GCA_963277665.1. Taxonomy (NCBI): domain Eukaryota; kingdom Viridiplantae; phylum Streptophyta; class Magnoliopsida; order Santalales; family Viscaceae; genus Viscum; species Viscum album. The sequence continues at coordinate 1,722,950,744 of OY728159.1, forward strand.
AAAGAAAATAATAAAAGACATCAAAACCGAAAAAGATTCATATTATTCAGTCTCTAAAATGGAATTGGCTCAGCTATCCTAAAATTTTAGTAAAGTATACTGAAAGAAAATAGGCTTTATAAACTTCTTTTTAATGGATTAAAATAAACCATAAGAATAAAGATATAACAAATTAATGAATATTTGTTAAATTAGACCCAATATCCCCTAGTTGAAAGGTGAAATAAGAAGTACATAAAAGAAATATAAAAAAAAGATAATTATGTGTTGATTGAAAAAATGGTTTTGAATAATTTTTGGATCATATCTGAAGACTATACCAGTACCTTCAAATTATATTTAAAAAAGGATCCACAAAATCAGAAATTAAATATGTGTTTTATGGATATGGAAAAAAAGATATATAATATTATTATTCTTCTAATTTGAACTATTATATCTTTTCATATAATAAATTAACAACTTACTATTCTATTCTAGATGACAAATATGAGTATTTATTAGAGAAAAAAATAATTGAAGAATATTTATAATGTTGTTTTAAATAAAATAGAAGTAATATTAAAAAACATCCAGAACAAAAAGAAAAATTGATAAAATTTCATCAGACAATAATATTCATGAATATAAAATCAAGGAATTATATGATGAAGTATAATATTAAAATTATGCTGAAATTATTTTAGCTAAATGAGAGAAAAATATAAATTAAATTCTTTTAATTTTTTTTATTAAAAGATAAAAATATGGAATTGGAAGCAAGGGTGAAAAATAAAAATTATACAAAACATATTTTCTGCCCATTTCAAAAAATGCTACCTTCTAATAAAATGGAAAAAAGGACATTATTATAAAAATTATTACATAATAAATCCAAAAATAAGTGTTAGTAAAAATGAGTTCATTTCTATAAGCATTATTGAATCTATTTAATACAAATTTGGAAAAAATAAGGTAGATATAGATTCTAATATCACAACATGTTGATATAGCTGGGCCCATGAAAATATAGGTTCCCAAAAAACATATGTTTAAATGTTTTTATAGGTAAACGGCCAGATGAACAAAAAAATATGGTTTGTCTAAACACATGAGTGGAGAATCCTAAAATGTACATACATTGACTCAAATGGATTGGGGTCTAGTCACTTTTGGTCAAAATATAAAAGGAATGATTTTTGGAGATGAAACTATTGTAGATTGAAAGAAAATTTCAATCAACGGCGTACTACATTTAAAAGAACCAAATTATAACCTAATAAGTATTTCACAACTTTGCGATGATGAATTTTATCTTTATATCTCTTATAATTCCTAATTAGTTTTCAAAGAAAAATTTCTTAGATTCAGAGCACCTAGAAGTAAATTTTTTTTATAATTTTGATATAAATTTCTTATCTAAATAGAAGGAAAATTATTTAACTAATAAGACAAATGATCCATGGATCTGGTAAAAAAACACTTTAAAATTGAATTATATATTCGTCACATTTATAATATAAGGAAAATTTAGTTTCTAATTTTGCTAGTATTAAATTGGAATATGATAAATTATGTGATGCATGAAAAATTAGAAAACAACACAAATCAAATTTCAAGTCAATTAATAATGTTTTAGATCTAAAATACTAGAAATTAAACTTATGTATATGTTTGGACCATCAGGGGATGAAATTTTTTCATGGAAATTATATTTCTATGTTTTAGTTGATGATTTTTTTATTTTTTACTTGTGATTAATTTCTAAAAATAAAATGTGAGGTATTCATTATTTTTTAAAGTTATTTCAAAATAGTTCTAAAAGAAAATGATTTAAAACTACTTTCATTAAGAATTCATTATGGTGGATAATTTGAGAATCAGGATTTTAATTCTTTTTTATAAAATATAGGTGTTAAACACACCATATCTGCATCAAAAATACCTCAACAGAATGTAATTGTTGAAAGAAGAAATAGAAATATTCAAGAAATGGCTAGGAATTTGTTAAATAAAAACAATATTCATGTATATTTTTGTTTAGAGGATGTAAACACATATTTCTACCTTATGAATATAGTTTTTAGGAGAAGCCTTATTAAAAATACAACCTATAAAAACATGAACAATAGATTACCTAATGTAAATTACATTAAAGTATTTGGATACAAGGTATATAAAATAAATACTATGGAAAACATAGGTATATTTGAATCAAAAAAATAGATGAAGGAATATTTCTATGATAATCAACTACTTTTAAAGTTTATAGAGTGTTTAATAAAAAATCATGTTTTATTTAAAAATAATTTCATGTTAATTTTGATGAAACTGAATATTTCATTATAGAGAAAGAAAAAAAATGATAAAACTGACTACATTGACAATATAATACGTGTTTCCCATAAGTTTTAATTTAAAATTTTTTTTACTGAAATTTAGTTTAGTTCAGAGGAACATGAAATCGAAGAACCAAAAAGTGTCTTTCCTAGAGAATATAGAACCTTAAAGGATCATCGTGTAGAATCTTTAATATGAAATCAAGATATTGGAGTTAAGAAAATAATAAATTTAAGAAACCTAGTTGAATTTTATATACTTCAATCTAATCTAAAACATAAGTCTTTTGAAGAATCTTTATAATATGTTAGTTGGATATTGTACATTCAAGAAATACTATACAAATCCACTAGAAATTATATTTGGGAATTATTATGAAAGCTAACAAATTACCCATCAATAGGAACACAAATGGGTCTTTTGAAATAAAGATAATGATCAAGGGATCAAAATAAAAACAAAAATAGATTTGTAGAAAAATCATGTAATTGGAAAGAATGAATAAATTATGATAAAGCCTTTTCACTTGTTGCAATATTTGACACAACTAGAATAGTTCTATATTATGCATCTCATATGAATTTTAATTTATATTAGAGGATATTAAATATTCCTTTTTAAAAGGATATTTAACTAATGATGTTTATGTTGAAAACCCAATTGGTTTTTAAAATCATCTCAAACAAATTCTTTTCTAAAACATAAAAAATCCCTTTATGGAATTAAAAAAGCACCAAGAGCATGGTATAAAATATCATTCAATTTTTGGTTTAAAAATGGATTTTTATAGGATTAGTTGATCATTCTTTTGTTTAAGAAATTTTTCTATCTAATAGTTTATTGGTAAATATTTATGTTGATGATGTAATTTCCGGTTTAACAAAAAATGTATTGATTTTTAGATCTTATGAAAAAATAATTTTAAATGAGTATGATGGGAAAATTAAATTACTTTGTAGGATTATAGATTTATCAAAATGATTATGGAAATGTTTTAAATAAAATTAAATATATTATTAATATATTTAAATGGATGGTTCTAGAAAATAGTTAGACTTCTTAAAATCCTTGTGTACCAATACAAAAACATGATATGGAAGAATATAGAAAACTAGTTGACAGTATGTATTATAGAGGTATGAATGGTACATTATTTCATCTTACTTCTAGAAGACAAGTAATAATGTTTTCTATATTTCATGTGCTATATTTCAGTCAAATCTAAAATAATCCAATATAATTTCTATTAATATAATTTTTATATGTTTAAAAGGAACATTATTTCAATATCCACTTTACCCAAAAAAATTCCTAATTTTTTTTATTTCATATTCCGATGCTTATTTTGGATGATATAGATTCGATAAAAAAATCACCACATAAACCATTTAATTTTTATAAAAGCATTCAGTATCATTGTTTAGTATGATACAGCACTAAATTTCTATGTAAATCGATGAAACATAATATCTATCTACTAATATTTGTTATACACAAGTGTTGTGGGTAAAACACACATTGCAGTAATTTGGATTCAATTTTAATAATATGCATATTTTATGTGATAATACTAGTTCTATAAAGATTCAAAAAAATCTTATAATTCATTATAGGACTAAGGATATTAATATAATGCATCATATTCTAATATATTATTTCCATAAAAGTATATTTCTTTATAATTATTAAATACAAAATATCAATTAGCCGATATTTTTTACTAAGCCACTTCCCACAACATGTTGTGATTTTATTAAGGAGGAGTTAGGATTATTTAATTTTAAATAAATGATTCTTAATTTATTTCATTAATTTATCTATCAGTTGATTTTCATTATTCAATTCATTTATTCATTTTTATTATTTTTAAATAAAATTAATGTAATTAAATTCTATTTTTAAAGAGCATATTTTCAAAATTAAAATTTAATAATTACCACACATAATCAAGATGAAAAACGAGACTGCATCAACAATTTTTCCAAAAAATCTTCATCTTTCCTTCCCCTTCAAATTCAAAACATTTTTACTACTAGATCCCAAGTCTTTATTCCAGACCCTAAAATATTAATTCCTTCAATCATTAGATTCTATGAAATAATGTTGACCAAGTGAATAGATAAAGGTGAACCAGGAAATCTGAACAGCGGTGTGTCCCCTTCAGAAATATTATTCATGGAATGTCATTGATTTGGAATGGATGTATGAAACTAATCTTAGGGTTAAAAATTTCTTTCATATCAAAGTTTTTAATTACTATTTAATGAAGGAAATGCATACATTATTTCTGAGTTATAACTAAAGTTGTTTTTTTAGAAATATTTAGTGTAGTTTTGGTGAAAGATAGGATATAATAACTTCATGAGTAGTTGATAATGAGTTTTCAATCTCCTCATTAGAAATTTCTTAGATCCTAAAATTCCCTGATGAAGGATTATTCCATTTTTATCTTGAAATAATTGGAAATCTGGATCAAAAATCATAAGATATCATTTATTTTCTTTTTTGTTCAACCAATACTAGGAAAATGTTTGTAAAAGATCTTGTGGTTGGACCTAAATTTTTGTTAATGTTTACTCCGAAATCTATAATTACAAGTACTGATGTGTTGGAAAATATTGTATACCCAGACATGTTTTTCATGTATCTCTTTATCATTGATATAGAATTGAAATTCCCATGATTCGTGTTGAAATATCTGAATCACTACATCAATTCAGAGGAAAAGAATCCTTTATAACCATGTGAATGGTTTATTTCACTACATTTTAAAAATATTGAGATTATACATTTTAATTTTCATATTAGATGTCATTGTAGTAATGTTTAAAATGATTGTACTCTAATAAAATTAGGATTGTTTTGGATTACATTAAAATGAAAACTATTTCCAATGAGTGAAACTGACCAACATGAATCAGGTCCTATTACTCAAGGGGAGAAACAAATCTCAATGTTATAGGATCATTATGTTTATAAAATAAAAAATTTTGAGAATCTTGTGTAGAAGGTGTTTCTCAACCTGTTAAAAGAAAAATATTTTATGATATAATATATCCGGATGATGAAGCTTCAAAAGAAAAATCAAGTGAGGAAATTTTCAAAAGGATAAGTATCAAAGAAGAAACTAATCATAAATATCTAGAAGATGAAAAAACTAAACCCGGATATATGACTTCATTAGTGACTTTGGAACAAACAGATCAACCTATGAAACAATAGGTTGAATGTAAAGAACAAAAATAAAATACCCATTAATCAGATCGACATAGAGAAAATGATCAGTAAGGAAATAATGTTTATAAATTAGTAACATAGACAATTAAAATTTTTGAGTTTCAGGTTGTATCTACTATTCAACATTCCATGTATATAACTTCTTTTTTATCTATAGATAAGAATGAATTCCTTGATGGTATTTCTTTTTTATGTGATATTTTTTCAGATAATTATTTAAATGTTTTGAATGAGGATCATTTAGAAAATAATTATGATGAAGGAATATATGATTCTCTAATAAATTAGATAGAACTCTTGGTTATAAAATTCAACAAGGTATTGGAGGAGAACTATAGTTTTCCATAGGAACTAGAATCTTCTATAAAATATTTAGAAGATTTATGAAATTCATCTATTTCTATATTGGAATTAGAGTCTCCTCATACCGAGCATTAAAAATTCATATAAAATTTTGTTTCTAAAATAGATTTTTATGTGTTTAAAATAGAAATTCTTGATCAATTTGGGAAACTGAAAATAAAATCTATTAAAAAAATATTTTCTCGATTTAAAATGGTATTTGGGTAGTCAGTTTGAATCAACAAATGGAAGTTTATATAAAATATGAGCATCTACTTTAGCTCCACCATCTTCACTAGATTCAATCAGAATATTTAAAACAATCAATTCAGTAATGGTAGAAATCAATGAAAACCTTTAGTCTCTTCACAAGTTCCCATCTCCATGTGTTTATATATAATCAAAAAGATCTTATTGAGAAGTTGACATCAAGTAAACCATGAATCATAGTTCTACTAAATCTGTTTAGTTAAAATCTTACTCAATTTCTATAGATATAGGATACTACTAATGACTTATGAATGTCAATCTAATTTAAAATTTGAATGTAACCAAGATTCAAGAATTTAGATATGGCAGTTAGCTGAAAATATTATAGAAAATTTTCAATGATAGATACTAGAGTTAAAACTAGGTTTTCAAGATTCTTATGATTCATCAGAACTAGAAAACACTACTGAACAAATCCATTTATCATCTACAATCCCTTTTTAACCTCTTTCCTCAGCCAAAACGACTCGTGTCTTTATAAACTCTATTCTAATAAAAATTATTATGGTTTTTGAAATTATATATATCATTTATATATTTTATTGTATATTTTTATCAACTTCCATAACACATCATTTTCTAACTAGTACACTATAACATTCATTTTCTATTCTGTGAAAAACTAAATATGTTATAATCCATTTTCAAATACATTAATTTTGAGATCCCTAAAACGGGGATAAAATTGGGTAAACACAGGATTCCTGAATTGAGAATATCTTTTCTATTTTCTCTAAATATTGTGAAATATAGTTTTTCAAAATAACAAATATATTTATTGAAAAATATTTCTACTGTTTACAAATCCTATATTCTCTGTAAATTATTTTTTGGGTTTTATGATCATAAAAGAAGGGAATATTGTGGTCGTGTATTGTCTCAACAATACTATATAAATATTATGGATTTTGATGCTAAAAATACCATTATGTTATTTACTGGGGATATTTCTTTAATTGAATTTCATGAAATTAATACTCATGTAAATATTTATTCCATAATTATATTGAAGTTATTAAATCTCATGGAACATTAGTTGAAGTGTTCATAACATTTTTTAGATAGTTCTAGAAACATTATTCATACCCTATGTGTGCAAGAGTAATGTATGGAAAAACCCTACATTCAGAACAATGTGTATGAATAATCAACCCTAAATTTTTAATGTATGGTTTAGAAACCTTACTTTTGAATGGAAACTTACATTTGGTACAAAGTAATTTATGGTTAATAAACCTTGTGTAAGTTAGGAATTCTATGTTCGATGAAAAAAATGTATGGTACATAAACCCTAATTTTATGATCAACTATATGCTTTCAACCCTATATTTGGTAGTTTTTTTCATTAGGGAACCCAAAATTTGACTATTCAAAAATAGAAATTAAATTCCACAATTTTATCCAAGATTTCTATAATGGTATTGATACAATTAAATATCTATTCAAAGCTATTTTACGACTGATTTATAGGATAATTATGGTCAATTCAAAAAACTATATTGAAATGATTAAAAAACTTGTATTTATTAGGAATGTTATGAATCATATGAATTCATTAATATTTTAATATAAGCGGCCTATAAATCACCATTCCTGTTTTTTATCAACTAAATGAATGATATAAATACGATATGGGTATTTTCAAAATAGATACACAATATTCACGATATAAAAACACATTATTTCTTTTATAAATTTCATCTCTATATAAATTCTTCAAAGAATGAATGACTCTGTTATTTTTAAGCAACTATCTCCTCTGGTGCTATATGGTTTCAATCTCATACAACTAGGACTACTTCGGTTTGTATTTATATTTTTATTAAACATCATTTAAACACATGATCTCTTTAGTTCTATTCAATCATGAAGAATATTAATCTTTGATGAATAAGATCCATATTATATCAATTTTTGATGTATTTGTAAAGATTAACCTATTCCATCAATGAAATAAACTATTTTGATTTATTGTAGTATTGGTTACTCAAACTGATTTGTATTAGAGTATCAATTTCCCAGCCAAATCTATGGATAATCGGTTCCCTGTAAAAGAACAAAAATTCTTGGTATATCCTTATTGTAAAGGTTTAAATTTCCAATACTCAGTTTTGGATTTGAAGGTATTTTGATAAGGGGTCCTTTCTAATTAAAATCACTAAAATCATAAAGGGAGAATTTGTGGAGTGAAATAGGGGATCTTTTCCCCCCGAACCACTAATAATTGTTTTGTTCATCTTTACTGATCATCCTATACTCAATTTCATACAGTATAGAATGTTGTGTGTCTGTATTAATCACAATGTGAGATAAATTCCATAATATATCAACATTATCTAAAAGACACAATTCACCCCCTGCTTGTGTACCTTTTTATTATTCTATCTAAAAAAAAGAGAATTTATAATCAGAATAGAGTTGAATAAACCCTATAAGTTTTTCATGTTTTAATCAGGAGAATACCCAATTTTTAGTTTTCTCCCTTGAAATATTCATATAATATTTTATATTCATTGTATAATCTCTCAATAAGATTATTTTTCGATTCTTCATGAGAATATTGAGTTAATAGTTTATGACAATTAGATTCTAAATGACATGGGAAGCTTTATATATTTTTAAAATTTCACGTTTCCTGATTTTTTCCTAAATATACAATGGTTGATAAAATTCTCTTTGTTGAGGAAGAAAATTAGTTTTTGTAGGAGTAGTAACATCCGATAAAAATAATTTCTGATCAATATCAAGATGTATATGTTTTTGAAGAACTAGTGAAATGGTAGTATAAATAGTCTATTAGAGGTATTAAATGTTTAGTTTTTTGATATATTGGATACTTATCTAGTTAACATGGTGAACTAACCTAGATAATGTTACACACCTATTTGTAGGACGATTCCTAGGAGACCCTACACTTTAATAATAATATTTGTAATGAATAATATGTGAATTGTATATACTATAGTGACCAAGGCGTATCATACATTAATATTACATCATTTTATATGAATATTAAATATATTAAAAATACACATGCATGAGGACCATTATAGTTTAATGAATTTTGAATGATGTAACACAATATTCTTAATACACGAATGATCTTCAATGTCACCCATAATGATCTTTCCCTCTATTAATCCAACATAAAAAATGTTCTTTATAACATAGGGAATGGAAAAATAAGAAAGGGTGATCTCAGTTTTTCATTAAAGGTAAATAATGAAAATATATAAGCATTATATGAGCATAGTAGTATCATAACCTGAGCACGTCATTTGAAAACCATACATTATGTATCAATGATCCAAATCCTGAGTCATTGAATAATTATTGGAATTTCATAATATATGAATCATAATGAAATCAAAGAACATGATTAATGAGAGTATAACACTATTAAAAGATATATATTTACAGAATACACATAATATTATAATATTAAAACCATGTATAAATATTTATTGGTTCCCTCATTAAATTAAGTACATAAAATAAATCACTCGAATAAACATATAGACAAGCAACCAGTTCAGAAGAAAATATTATGGACATGAATGATTGGTCCATATACAACATTGTGGACATGTAATCGGGTCCACACATGACATTTTGAACTGGTAGTTTGGTTCATCCATAACATTGTAAACATGTAATTAGGTTCACTTATAATATTGTGAACATGTAATTAGCTTCACAGATAACATTATGAACAAGTAATCAGGTTCGTGCATAATATTTTAAACATGCAATCCGTTTCACACATAACATTTTCAACAGGTAATCAAGTTCACTCAAAACATATTTACTCATGAGTTACCCATCGTTACTTAATTAATTTGAGGTAGATATTGGACCCACCTATATAATAAGTAAATATATATTAATTTTGGAAAATGATCATAAAAAATTCATCTTCTTATAAACCATGAATTTAAATTGGTTTTATAAACATTTCATCATATCATAACCTATGTAAAAGATATGGGTTTCATAATCATGTCATCATTTTATGACATTATAACCTATGGAATAAGAAGTTGTTTTCATATTAATTTCATCATGGTATGACCCATTAAAGATGAACATGTTTAACAAACATCTTTTCATAAAAAAATCCATTCATAAAATGAATAGTTATATTACCCATGGCTAATATCCCTAGTATGGAATATGAAACATCAATATATATCATCTTAGATGGAAAATTATTTTGAAAGAACATTTAAAACATTTCATTACGAAAATTAATTTTCGTTGAAAATATTTTTAAAACATAAAACTTTATTCAAAATAATTTTATCTGAAAATATCATTTAAAACAATTAAATGAATTATTTTAAATAATTTAAAACATTTTTATGGAAAATATCATTTCATCTTTGAAAATCATTTTTAAAAAACATAAAAAAATTCCAAATCATTTTCTTTTTAATCAATTTATTTAAAATCAAAAAATAATTAAAATATTAAGGAAAAGGTTTTATTTTCAAAGAACACAGAAACCTTTTACGGGATTCTTGAAATCATTGAATGGTCATGATAACATGATATATTGTTCATTACTTGCTTATTAAAAAATATTCCTTTCATATTTTTGATAAAAAATGGGAATTGATTTTAAAACAATATGAAGATTCCTATAAAAATATTAAAAAGAAAATCACGGTTGAAAAAAAATTTAATAAATATTAAAAAAAATTAAAACTATTTTGAAAACATTGAACAAAATGGTTTGGAATGAAAAATGGTTTTTGACCAAAAAGATGATTTCTCTTAAAAACATTATTTTGGAACACTTAGGTACATGAAGAAAGGAAAATGAATAGAGAAAATTTATTATTATGACATAAGTAGAGGATAATAAATTTCCTGTGTTTATTTATATATATATCATATGGTTTTATTATTGGAATCATAATCATAAACAATCCTGATAAATTATGAGATTGAAACACAAAACTCTTATCACATAGGTAACATTGAAACATAATTCTCATAATAGAATAAAATTAAAAGAAACATAAACATTAATGAGAATAAAAATATTTAGGATATTACTTATCAAAGAGTTATTATATTGACCTATTGAGATTATATATATTCATAACATAATGTACATCTCAAAGAAGAGAAATTGAGACAAAAAACCCTATCACTATAGAAATATTTTTAATCATAACAAAAAATAGAGAATAAGATAAAATGAAAATTTAAATTTCATAAAAATTATGTTATTAATGATATAATATTTCCAAGGGATGGTATATACAGTATACAAAATAAAAAAGTAGTGAATTTTCATATGTCTCCCTGAAGTAAAAGAGAGACTAAAAATCCCTTACTATATTTATTGACCTCCATCGTACTCATTAAAACCTCTTGTATAATAAATATAATTTTATAATAAATCTATCATATAACCGTAATTATATATATAATCTCATATTTTTACCTTAGGTCATTTTATTATCCATTTATTAATAATTCCATGTTAAAGTCACATTTTGGGTAATAACCGCTTTGTTTTTCTTATATATCTTGATTTCTTAATTATTTTAATGTTACATTGATCATGGATCCATCATATACAGAATAATAATCTTGAAATAGTCATCATATTAATAAAATAAATTTTAATTTTAAAACCTATCGTGATATATCATTTTGAGAAATGATGTATTTTACGATCATGGAGATGGTAGGTCGTACGTACGCATGATGATGTTTCAATTTTTCAATAGTCATTATGTAATGTGGGTAAGTAATATGTAATCTTTATGGAATTACAATAATATCAAAATTACCATATTATATGTTGGAGGCACGACCGTTATATGCAGGAAATAGTGTATGTTTTATGTCTACTTTCAGTCACCATTAGAGGTTTATAATGTTTTCTCGTAAAGGGATCACATAGTTCAAGAAGACAACAGTATGAAGGTGGCATAAATTCTTAGTGTTTGCCAAATTTTTCAGCTTAAAAATTAGAAAATAGTGAAATTTTTGTTTGGAATTAGAAGTTGTATGCATAATTGGAGGCTGTTTGGAAACTTGCACACAAGGATTATTTTGGGATCAGTGCATCAAAATATGGGAAATGAAAAAAGTTCGCACAAGACATAAATGTGCAAAAAATATGGTCTCACATGAAAAAATCTTACGCACCCAATGCGAGGCCAAAAGGGGTTTTTTGCACTCGTAAAGAAACTTTCGTGCACCCATAAAAACACGTTAGGATATTTCATGCAATGTAATCATGGGCCTATAACTATTCATCTAACCCCATATAATACTTAAAAATTTTCATGAAAAAATCTTGTTTCTCAGCCATGCGAAATATTTGTGCATGAATGATCGGATGTGAGTACATTTTTCAGGCAAGGATATACTTTATTCTGAAAATGACATGTGAACCCTACGATGTAGTTGTGCGAAAGATAAGTGTTTCACAAAATGTAGGGGTTGTTTGAAATTCATCTTTCATGAAATTTCTAAAATCTTTCTTACATGTTGACGTATTGTCTGCATGTGTGTTGTTATTCTTCCTACAGGTTTTTGAATATCTGGGTCATTAGTTCACTGCTTTCAAGTGCATCCATCCAGGACCTTGATGGATAAAGTGTCTCATGTTGAATAGAGACAACAACATCAATAAAAATCTATTTAAGAGGCATTCATGTCTATAAACTGAGTGATACTTAACCTAAGGCAGTGAGCTAGGGGAGTCAACTGGGGTGACTTGAGGGACATAGTGAACTATCCCTGAACATTTGTAAAGGCATTATGCCTAGGATATAGTGACAGTATCCAAACCATATAAACCATGGATTGTATAGTTTAGTGGAATTAGGTATGCCAAAAACATGTCAGTGTATTCTCCTTGGATGTATCCATTAGTGGAGAACCATGTAAAAGTGATATGTGATCTCTTTTTTTATGTTTTTTTCCTGTTCCCATCTGACTTACAGGTTTAATGAGTTCCTACCTCCGTGGGAACACGATCCTTATTTTAAAATAAAATGTTGACACCTTCATTTACCCCTCCCCTCTTAGGGTGTCCCAGGGTCCAACATTACATACTCATACAAATCATTTAACTAGTGTTGTGATTAAAATATAATGTCACATCACTTTGTGAAGGTTGTAATCCACACATACATGAACAATGTCATCATCTTCAAGTGAGTGAAAAATTAAAAATTAAAATGATATATTAATTGATCATAATGATAAATATGTAATTGTAATCATATTTATTTCATTTATATAACATATATTTACCCTTTTATCTTCCATGAAAATTTTTATTTAAATTCAAATCACATCGTTTCTTAAGGATATAGTCCGCTGTACACATGAGCAACGTGGCTGTATCCCCTACGGAATGGAAAGTAAAAAAATCTATATAATATTATTACTCCATTGTTATAAATGTTTATTAATATTATATATATACTTTATATTCATCATAATCTTTATCCTTCATAGGTGGTAAATAAAAAATTAATGACATCGATTCGTATATCGGTAATCCTCCGTATAAAAGAATGAATATTTCGAAACTCATTTGATGGATGTAGAGATGGTTGTGGTCCATGAATATAACATAACAAGATATAAGTATATGGAAGTTAAATATATTTTTATATCGTGATTTTATAATAATAATTGAATTAGGTGTATCAAGAAATAAAAAATTTTAATTTATTATTTTTACATCATTATCTGGTATCCTCCTTAGGTTTAGAGAAAAATATTTCATTGGTAAAATTTATATCCATTTTATGTATTATATAGTTATATTATGGAAGTTTTGATGTTATGTGGCCTTTTATTAGACTAAAAAAGTGTTTGAAGGAGTGAAAGGGAGATGATAAGTGGTGGCCTTTTATAAGTGGGGTGAGTGGCACAGTAGTAATGTTTTTGAAAGAGTGAATTCCACCCACATTTTATTCCTGTCACATGTATCCGACAATGGATAATTATTGATAAAATATGGAATAAGGAAAAAATATGACCATAAAATGGTTTTTGTACAATTTTTTTTATTTTTAGTCCTTATCTCTTTAGTTTAACCCCTCGGTAAAACCATTTATACCATAACTATGGTAAATAATTTTTTTACTGTTTTCACTATTCAATTTTGTTAGAAATTAATTTGACCATATTATATAATATAAATAATTATTATTATAAATATATAATCCACTTTTAGAAGTTCCATTCACATAATTGGAAAATTATAATTTAAAATTAATCCTATAGACTCATCTTTAAAGAAGGATTTTAAATAGAAAATGTTCAAAAGGTTACAATGATTTTATATTAACATTCAATTTAAAATTATTAAAATGACATAAATTTTATTTATTTATGTAAACTTAATCTAATTTTACTTTAAAACCAGTTAAAAATATAATATATAATTATTAATTATTTAAACAAGAAGGAATTTTTCAGTTAAAACTAGGTATTTTACCCAATTAATTAAAAAACTAATCTTTTCTGAAAATTTTTAGTATTTCATCCAAATATAAGTTTGTCATGATGATTTAAAAAATAGTTTTTATTTAATTAAATTAATTTTCTAGAAGTTTCAAAAATTAATTTTAAAATAATTGTTCAAAATGAAACAAAACTATTTTTTAAAAAAATATTATTTTTAGCGTAAAATTTCATTTATTCTTATTTATCATCTAGAAAAAACAGAATACAAATTTTAAAAAAATTATTAAATATATAATATATAAATTTCATAAATATCATTAAATTTTTATAAAAAAATTATTTACGTAAAACATGCTTTTTCATAGAAAAGTAATTATTTGAGAGAAATAATTTCATTATTTTCATATAGTTATTATTTTTATTTATAATTAATATATAACAAAAAATTCATCGTATATAAATGTGTAAACAAAATTTTCATAATTTATTTAATCTTATTCATACCCTCTATTCCAATGGCTAGGTGATAAATATCATATTAAATAATAATATTTTAATAATATGGGACATTTTGTTTGAATTCAATGTTGTTGTAACACATAATAGACTTAGTGTTGTGTGTAATGAAGTCCAAGAACAATGTTTCATGTAATGAAATATAAAAATTAGTTTTGTGAATAATGAATGGTTAACTCAGTGATTTATTTGTTATAAAATATCAAAAACATAAAATTAATTTGAAAAATATATTTCATAAAATCTTAAGAGGTTTCATTATACCCCTTCTACAATAAATTTCTGCCTAACAATTAGTCTCATTCATCAAAGGTTTAACATTTGTAATTTGTTTATAGAAACCTAATTCATAAAAAGGGTTAATAAAACATCTTATTGAATAAGATAAAAATATTTCAAAAACTCATCTAGAATAACAGATATTCCGTTTCCAAATAGTAGAGAATAAGTGGGAAGTGAAAACAACATCCAAGCACAGAAAACTAATATTCAAATACTATTGGACAGTGATAGGGAACATTGATCACAATAAATTGGTTCATGTCGATAGGTTAATAACCCCAAAGATATAAAGCAAAGTTGTACCAAAATGGTCATTGATATCCTCAAAAATGATGATAACAAGGCAAATTTTTATTCCAGCATCCTTTTCCTGTAGTTTAATAATTTTCACGAGAAGATATAATCACATGATTTCATTCCATGTAATAAGAACAATCTCATACATTGGTTGTGACTTGATCAATTTTCACTTCATCTCTTACTATAATAAAGATAGGTAACTTTTTTATGCCTAGAGCACTAATGGATAATAAGATCTAAAAATAAAATGATGATTCATTACGTTTATCTTTAGTTATCATATAAAAATGATTATAACAGGTTTTCCAATATGGATAAACCCTCATATGGAGAATTAATACATTAATATCTAATGACTCTTCCAAATATCAACATTAACAATTAAATATATGATTAACCTTATGTCCATTCAAAATGATTAATATCTAACACTTTATAAAAAAAGCTCACTAAATTTCCAAAATGAACATATCATTAATCCCCGTATACCATAATGTGGATCTTGATTATGACAGACCAAACATGTGAATACCATCATTAGTTATTCTCTTAAAACATGGTCATAACACAAATTACAATAAAACCTTATTGAAAATATGCATTATTTATTATTCCTTAAATAAAACATAGATTATTGGATATATTCCTTAAATCCAAAAATGGTGTAAAATCTATTAATTATAGCATAAACCACTTTGTTTACTATTCATTAATCATTTATAAGGTAATCAATACTATCTAATTTACTTATTTATACTCAACACCTCCTTATGCCAATAACATGATCTCGACATCATGAAAATATTATGCGTTATCTTTCCTTAATAAAAATACCACCTTTCCATTAAATCACTTTTCTATTCAATCAGTACCATTTAACATATTATTAAAGTCATTATTGAAAAAAATCAACAAAAATATTTATATATATGCATATAACCTAATTATGTAATTAAAATACATATACACATCGATTATTTATCCTCATCCCTAAGCCATTATTTAGCATTCCTCATCTAATTCCCCAATACCCCTTTCCTTTCATATATCATTCAGAGTCTCTTCCACAACAAAAGTGTAACCATTTCTCATTCCCACTTTCTATTCCCTTCAATATATTTTACCTTATGAAATAAATATCTAAAATTTTCATACATTCCACATTTAAATCATTTATCTAAGGATAATATCTTAGAAAGACCAATATTCCCATCCATTTCATTAACTAATCTTTTTCATTTTACTTCAGAAATTTATTACTATATCTCCTTCTTCTAAACACATAAAACATATTATAATTATTTTAATACATTCCCTAGAGTTCTTCATCCAATATTTTCAACATATTAAGAACATAATATTCATTCATTTAGGGTCTCCACAACATAAAAACATGGAATACTATATCCTTGTCTTCTTTGGAGAGTCTAAGAGTTAGTTATTCCATATTTTATTAATCATGTTTCATGATAACTAATTATGAATAATAACAATAAACTTCACTCTATTCATCATTCCATTTGTATCCTCATCATAAAATTATCTATCATATTAAATGTTCACTCAGTTCCTTATAGTTTCCTCCAATGACTAAAAACATAAAATAGAGTGTGAATAATGCTAATCGTAATGGGAAACCAAATAATCATAAAATCAATTATATGGTGTCTAATTCATAAAACCTTCTTTTTAATCTATAACACATTAGGTTTATCCTAGGTAATTTATAGTCATTGTCTATTTAAATCCTTCAAGATAGTTTGTAAGGATTTTGTGAAATTATAATGAATAATCCCCAAGATTGAAAAAAAAATATATGTAGAAAGGCCCATTTTCATGCTCCAGGTGATGATTGAGTCCAAATCAATATTCCATTTTCATAATTATTTCCCATTGGTACCTTTATTCTATATCCACATCCACCCGTAGTATACAAATAGTTATTTAATCTCCTAGAAACTACATGTTCTATACTTTAACTAAATTCCAAGATAATTTCCTACACTTAAACTCATCTTTATACTTAACGTTAGATATATACCTATACATGTCCTTAGAAATATCCCCAGGGATTTCACTAATGTTTTTTGATCCTAGTATCGAAATTTTAACTAAATATTTCCACTGACAGAAACTATAGTGACTTCAGCTTATCATACATGGATATTACATCTTTTTATATGAAAATTCAATACATTACACAAAAACACTATTGAGGGTCCTTATAGTTTTATACTGTGACAAACACGGAACTTCATATTCATAATTCAAGTAGGTCTTCAATGACTGCCATAAATATATTCCCCTTTACTACTCCTACTTAAAAACCATTCTTTATAACTTGGGGAAAAGAAACATAATAAAGTGTAAGATCATATTCTCAATAAGGATAAAAAAGGGAAATATATAATCATAACATGAGAATATGGGTGTGATATCATGATCATTACATTTTGACTCAGGGCATAAAGATTGGTTGTTTATAAGACAACAATCATAAGGAAGAAAAGAATATAAACCATGTGAGAATAACAATATCATAACAAATATATTTGTGGCATACAGATATTCTTATAACACTGAGATCATTCATAAATAGAGATAGGTTTACTCCTTAAGTTAAGGAAATGAAATCATTCCATCATAAAAACTTCTGGACATGCATCCCAGTCCATAGATAATATTATGGGCTTGAAATTTAGGTCCAGATATAACATATTGGACATGTAATTAGGTTCACACATAATATTTTGAACAAATAGTCATGTTCATTGATAATACTGTGACCATATAATCAATTTCACGCATAATATTTTTAAACACTTTATCAACTTCATGTATAATGTTGTGAATAAGTAATCACGTTCATTCCTAACATTATGAAGATTTAATTGGGTTCCTCAAAATAGGATCATTCATAAAATTTTGAAAATTTAATCAGGTTCACATATAAAATTTTGAATATGTAATCATATTCGTGCATAACATATTTTCTCATGAGTTTCCCATCATTAACTAATGTATTGGAGGTAGATATAGGTCTCACCTGCACCATAATGAAAACCATATTTATGCATTCCAAAATATAATAAAACAATAATCACATCATAACCCATGAAATTAATTGGGTTTCATAAAAATTTAATCACATCACAACCTGTGGAAAATATAAAGGTTTTATAATCATTTCATCACTTCATCATAGCTATAACCTTGGAAAAATAAGTAGGTTCCATATGAATTTTATCCTGGTATTATCGATGGAAAAAAAACTGATTTCATAAATATATTTATTCACAAACATATACCATTTATATAATGAATAAGTATGGTATCATGGGATCATATCTCTAGTAAGGAATAATCTACTTCAACGAATTTCATCATAGATAGAAAATGATATTGAAAGACCGTTTACAACAATTCTTGATGAAAATCAATATTCGTTGAAATTTATTTTAAAAAAATAAAACATTTTTTTAAAATTAATTTCTTTGAAAATGTCCTTTAAAACATATAAAAGAAGATTTTGAAATCATTTAAAACATTTCATGAGGAAAATATCTTTTCCCCTTTGAATTTTATTTTCAAAAAACATAAAATATTTTCAAAATAATTTCCTCTTGAAATTATTTATTTAAAATTAAGAAAATTCTAAATATGGAAACAAAAAATTTATTTGAAGAGTGCATTTAAAACTTATAAGGGAATATTGAAATCATTGAGCGGTCATGACATCGGGAAATGTTGTTCATGTTATTCATGATAAAACCAATGATTATTTTCATATGTTTATTAAAATCAAAATGGGAATTGTTTGGAGACATAAATGAAGAGAAAATTCAATAAAATAATAAAAATTCTATAATAGATAAAAAATGTATTGATAAATCTTTTGAAAAATGTGAGAAAAATATTTCAGAAGATGGTTTTTGAAGAAAAATGGTTTTCATCCAAAAAGATGATTTTTCTTAAAAACATTATTTTTGAACACCTGATTACATGAAGAGAGTAAAATTAAGGGAGAACATATATGATCACGAAATAAACATAGTACATGAAAATACATTATTTTCATTAGTAATATATCATAATATTTCATTATTAGAAGGATAACCACAAACCACACTGATAAAAGTAGAGAATGTAACATAAAACTCTTTCCAGTTTGGTAACATCAGAAAATGAGATGCATGAATGAATAACATTAAATGGAAAATAAAATATCATAATGATAAATAAATTCATTATTTTTAATTTCAAATGGGGTTATATACACCTCATGAAGTAATATAGGTTGATAAAAAAACATATATATCTAAAAAAGAAAAGTGAGAAAAAATACCTTACTACTTTAGTAATATTATGAATCATAAATAAGAATTAAGAATAAAATAAAATCAAACATTAAATGTCATTAAAATAATGGGATTCATTAAATAACATGTAAAAGTGGAATAATATATACCACACAAAAGAAATGAGTGGTTAATTTTCATATTCCTTCTAGAAATAAAAGAGAGACTAGAAATCACTTATTATAATCCTTGACTTCATTTTCACATATTAGAACATAACATATAACAAATATAGATTATTATAAATATATTACATAATCATACATATATATATCTTACCATATATGATTAAATTATGTTCTTCTATTTCCCATTTATTACCAACTCCAAGGTAAAGTCATGTTTTAGGTAATAACCACTTTTTTATATGTACTACTTTTTATATTTTTGTTCCTCTTACATTGATCAGGTATCCATTGCAACTTCCAAACTTTTTAGGGAGGTGGTAATTCATTTAATTTTCTTCAAAATATCATTGATTTTTTCCTTTTATTGTAAACCTGGAAACCATGCCTAAGGGTTGGTTGGTTTTTTCTATAATGGATGATGTTAAAAGGCTGGAGGTTGGAAAAATACTAAATAAATTATGTGTATAATAAATACATGACCTGTATTTATAATAAATGATGTGTAATGGTCTTACTAGGCCTTTTTCAAATTATGAATTGGGTTTTCCTATAGAGGAAATATCCCAATCATTATACTGCGTGTAATGTTTTTTGGACTATGTACATATGATGAATCATTTTTTAAAAGGGGAAAGGGGTGAAGGTTTTGAACGCACTGGAAAAGTGGTTGGGGTCGAACCAAACATTGATTTTTACCATGATGAATGATTATTTTGGGATCAATACAACAATTAATTCAAGTCTCCATGGAATAGAATCAACGATTTAGAAAAATAAGGAAGAGGCCAGAAACCTTTAGAGAGGATCTTACACATCATGTTTTTAATTCATTTAATTAATTTCATAATGAAAATAATACATGGATCTTTAGTATTTTATTTGTTGATGATTTTGATCATCTATAATGAGCCTTCCAGATTATCTTTTTGTGCTTGCAAGGATCCAAACTATAATCCCTCTAGTGGAGATCAACACATGCTTCGATGGCCTTCGATTGACTCTGCATGTTCTCTGTGAGCTACCACGGAATAGAGAGTGACTTGTGTATGTAGTTATTGATCGCTTGTTCTTTAGACTTGAAGAGTGTCTCCCGTTCATGAGATGGGAAGGAGGAGGATTCGAGAGAGAAACTGTTTATCACAATAATTCTTAATTCACCGGGTGTGCAGTTCGGTATCGTGTGGTGTTTGGAATAATTGGAATACTTTTCTATTTATATGCATGGAACATTAGTTAGAATATTTAATGTCATAACAGATAGTAAATACATTCATGAAATTAGATAAAATTCATGCTCATAATAACAATAACACGTCATTATTGATGGTGTTCCAACATGCGCAAAATGGAATTATAAATTAAATTTTGCGTCATAAAATAATAGCAGCGCCATTATTATTTTAACTTGATCAAAATAGTAAAATAATTATTTACCATCTTGAAAATAATTATTTTACTACCAGACCGTCCTTGGTCTTATCGAACTCCACTTCCATTTATTGACCACCCGAATAAATAAATAAATAATTTTTCTCTTAAATAATTATTTTATTTACAAAATAGTAAATATATATTTATTAAATGTTCAATAAAATAATTAAATTTATTTTATTTTATTTATGAGATCATTATAACCTGTAAAAAATTATTCCACGATCATGAGAATAATATTTTTTTCATTAATTAAATTCAAATATAATTTCTCCGAGACAACCAAAACACAAAGTGTGTGACCCTCAAGGATTTTTTTTGTTGGCATTAGGGGGGCTTGCCTATAGTCCATGTGTACATTCTAGCAATGGATCAAGGCACCCATGAGAATAAATGTAATGTCGCAAAAATGAAATCTACATATGAACACTCAGTGTGTAATATAATCCCTTTATAGCAATATCTCATCAAGCAGGTTTCATGATAGTGTCATCAAATTTTATACTCGATTTTTCATTCATTGAATTCCTAAAATAAAGTCATCATTACACCATGGCCATGGAATTTCTTCTGAAGGTTCTATTTCAATAAAAGGGATGAGATATCAAATTCCAAAAATGGAAGGGAAAATTTATTCCTCTAATTATCCATTAATAAAATTTCACTCCTAACGCACCAAACGTACTCTACATCCCACCAACAATCTGCATGACATATTTCGTCAGTTAATCAAAGTGCGCAAATCGTGAAAAGTTTTAATGATAATCTTAATTTATAAGTATCATTACACATGCTCATAGATATAAATATTTTTTGACACCAAAACATGTGTAATTCCTACTAGATGGTCTTTTTTCATAATCTCTTATCTTGGATGTAACGCCCTGACCCTAGTTTCCCAAAGACGGTGCATTATTTTAATACATTGGCATGATTACAACCAATAAATTCCCAAAAGACCAATTACTTTAGCATTCTTGAAAAATATATTACACAAATTGACGTTACATTACACATTCTAACATACAACACAGAAAAAATAATCCATTGAGAATTCCATTTCCCCCTTAGCTAAACCATGCATCTCAAACAAAAACACTTCTTGAGATCCATGGAAAATAAAACATATGAAGGGTGAGCTCAGATGCTCAGTAAGGTTAAATAATTTAGCGGAAGATAAAGACTTTCAAGGCAAGATGTGTAATAAAAACAACATCCTTTTTCAACATAATATTTAACATAATATGGAAAAAATAAACCAAACATCACCATGCAAACAAGCACATAGATATTCTACTAGTCAAATAATAACATGTAATAACTAATTTCATTCCGAGGAAATCTATAGTACAAGACATTAATTTCATTGTCAAGGCCTTGTGCCTGGACCTATGGGCTAACAGTAAATATACCCAAACCCAGAGAGCCACCGTAACCGGACTCCATTCCGAAGAGCCTCTCTAACCAGACTCCAACCCGGAGAGCCTCTGTAACCAGAATCCAACCTGGGGAGCCTCTGTAACTAGACTCCAACTCGGACGGTCTTCTATAACCAGACCCCAACCTAGAGGGCTTACATTTACTGGTCCCCAAACCTGATCATATAAGTCCAACACATACATCTTAAGAAGAGGTTGAAATATAACATAAACATTGGTATTAAAACTAGCATATGAAATGTCAATATTTTAACCATAAGACATGAATGACATAAAGATAACTCATCCATAGTCAAACGAATCACATAAACATATATATAATATGAAAGATTTTTATCATAATAAATAATGTTCAAACAAGTGTAAAATAAATCAAAGGATGTTGACATAGATTAAGGCAAAACTATTTGAGAGAAATATCTCTTTCTATTTTGAAATAATTTAAGATTCACTTAATTATAAGGAGAAAATTTATTTTCAAAATATTTTTTTAATATTTTAATGGATGATTTGATGATGTTATAATGGAGAAAAATAGCCGCACCTTCCGTATAAGTTAAAAAATACATTGTTACCTTAATTTTTTCGAAAAGGATGTAAAGTACCTTGTTTAGAAAATGACGAAAAGATTGTTTTCAAAAAAATATACAGTCAAATAAGGGTATAAATGAATTTAACACATCATCTAGTAAATAGTAGGTTTTTTTTTAAATACATTTTTTGAAACGTGGATGTGGATGATAAAGAGGTCCCTCTAGATAATTATGAATAAACAACCTTAAATAACGAAGTGATTGTAGAATTAAACCATACCACGTTTTAATCAATCGAGTCGTATGACCAAAAGTAAATAACCGCCAAATCATTTACAGAATACCATGAAGATAAAGAGAATAATTATAATATATAACAAATGGATGTACATAATACACCACATTCAATAAGTGGCGAACAATGGAAATCTCACAGAATTAAAAGTGAGATAAGAAACCATTTACCTTGCACTTACCTTTGTTTGAGGGTACATTTAACATCCTATATAATGACCATTGTTTGTTATTATATTATAAAATAACCATATTGATATTTATTATATCATACATGATTCATTTATGACTTTATACTACCCATTCAATAATTATTTTCATGTTAAATTAACATTTCAGGTAATAATCACTTTCTTTATCGTATGTATTTTAACTTGTTATTCTTGAAAATATCATTTATTTCATGATTTAAATACTTCCAGAATTCAAACATTGAGTCATATATCATATATATTTAGAATAGAAATATTTATAATAGATAGATATATGAAATACAAAAAAAGTTTATGGAGATGGTAGGCTGTACTTACGCATAAACGTTGTTTCTGTTTTCATATCGTATTGAAAGGAAGTAAGTGAATAAGATATATGTAATTTCATACATATATATATATATATATAAATATATATATCTCCAATGGCATTATTATTTCATATATTACATACTTATTAGTAATACATATTTTTTTAATCGTCAATGAATGGTGAACGCGGAAATGAATCTCATCGCGTCATGGAGACGGTTATCCGTACGTACGCACAAGAGACAATATAATTTCCTTAATGGTTTGGAATTGGATGGTATATTAATTTTACATAGACAATATCATGTTACTTTCATTATTTATATACATATTACTCATCATTATATCCATCCAAATAATATAGTATTGAATAAAAAATTACATCACGTCGTGGAGATTGTAAGTTGTATTTACAAACGCATGGTGACATTCTCATTCATAATATGGATAGAATAATTAATATAGTTGTGAAATATGTATTATAACATCACATTATATTGAATATACTAGAGTTATTATTTTATAATGGATACAGTAAATAAACAGTATGTGGAAGAATAAGAGAACGTGAAAGAGGGTGGTGAAATCATTACCTCTTCTTCAGGTTCATCCTTTTGATTTGATCAAAAGGGCTCCATATGTATGATTTCTGACCAATATATGGCCTCTTGGATGAATGTAGGATTGTTTTTAGGATATTTGATCAGTTTTTGGCCGAGTCAAATGGATTTGGAGGTGTGAATTTGAGAGAAGGGGAAGTTCTCTTTTATAAGAGGGGTGTGGGGAACCTTAGGAAAAACATAAATATTATTTTATAATAAATTCCTTTTTGTATTATAATGGCTTGAAAATAAATTATTTAAAGGATAAGGTATGTATGGGCCAAAAAACTCAACCAATATGTTTTAGATAGGTTTAGGTCACCATATTAACCATAAATTTTAGATTTAACTCTTAGTTAAATAGTTTTACATTTACCATGTCTCTTTGTATTTTTATATTTTATGGATAATAAACGTACTATAAATTGCAAATAAAAACCCAATTGGTTCATTAATGTCATATATATTATTATATAAGTATTTTTACCAACCCTTATAATCATAAGACTATTATATAAATTAATAATATAATATATGTTTAAAAAACTATTTTATGTCAATTTTAACACTATTTGGTATTTGTATTTTTGTTTAAATCAAAACATTATGATTACTTCAAAAAAAAATATATAACCAACCATAACATTGTTAAGTCAAAAGTCTTCTTTTGACTTTTACATCATGTTTTGGAAATCACAAATATATTCTATGTCATGTTTTGGAAATCACAAATATATTCTACGTCATGTTTTGGAAACCACAAATATATTCTATGTCATGTTTTGGAAATCTCAAATGTATTCTATCATATGTTTGTAAATAACAAATTGTCTTTTATCATGTTTATCGTATCGTACGATGTTGATCGTACTGACCAAAACGTATCGTACTGACTCTGTCAAACGTATCGTACTGACTCTGTCAAACGTATCGTACTGACTCTGTCAAACGTATCGTACTGACTCTGTCAATCGTATCGTACTGACTTCGCTATTCAGATGATCATTATTTGTTTTGGTACTTTGTCAAAAACTCTCTCTACATATGAATCGTACTCATGTTTTACATTTCTATATATCTCTTATCCTAACAAAACGATGTCGTTGAGTTAGTTATATACTAATCAAAACGATGTCGTGCTTTCTGTTTCAATATGACCGTTGGAGGCAATATGACTGTTGGAACCCGAGGCCTATAAATAGGAGGTCATTTGAAGCTGAGAAGACACTGATGAACGAAGAGACTCTGTGAACTACGAAGATTCTAGAGAGAGACACTGTGACTTCTCTCATCAGCTTTGTGCGACCGATCATCGTATCGAGGGCTTTCAAGTAATTGAAAGACAGAGGTGCCGATTACCTGCAAAATCGAGGGCTGTCGGGGATAGGCAGACAGACGTGCCGATCATCGTATCGAGGGCTGCCGGGGATAGGCAGACAGACGTGCCGATCATCGTATCGAGGGCTGCCGGGGATAGGCAGACAGACGTGCCGATCATCGTATCGAGGGCTCACCAAGGTGTTGGTGAGACAGACCTTTTATCCTAGGTGAAAGGATAACCCTTCTCTTTGGGTTAAAAGAATTGTATTACTTTTACATTTCCACTGTTGTATTAGAAAGGGATTTGTATTGTTTTCTTTCTTCCTTACATATTCAATTGTAATTGTTTCAATTACAATCATTCTATTACATATTGTTTTGATTGGTTCTATACGCTTTAAGGTAGAATCATTCATATCTGTATTACTCTGATTATTGTGTTCATCTTCAATACAATTGTTTTGCATTACATTAGTATTACAATACATCATACCTTTTACATTCAATACAATTGTGGGTGTTTGTATTAGTATTAGTTTAAGTTCATTTAAACTAATCTCTTTGTTACTAAAACTCAAAGGTTTTTAAACCTACAATTCACCCCCCCTCTTGTATTGTTCCATCTAATAGACTTTTATATCGACTATTCGATCCAACGATTGGTATCAGAGGAGGTTTTCCACTGACTTGTATTACTAGCTTTATTTCTTATTACTTTCTTAAATACTTACTACACTAATGTGTGGAGTGGAAAAGTTGTTTTTGTTATATTAGATGGAAGGAATGAATATTGGATCAATAGATAATCTGAATCCTTCTAGACCACCAATCTTTGATGGGAATGATTATGAGTATTGGAGAGATCGTATGAAGACTTTCGTCATCAATACTGGTGTAGACAATTTTATTATGCTTACTGGGGGTTACAAAATTCGTGAAAAAGAAGTTAGTACTTTCACCAATCAAGAGAAGCAAGAATATCAACTGAATTACAAGGTACGCAATACTTTATTATGTTCTATGACCAGGAATGTATATAGTCAGATATCTTCATGTGAAGCAGCCAACTGTATTTGGAAGAAATTAGAAGTCACTCATTTTGGTACATCCAAAGTTATCGAAACAAGGAGAGCAATGCTTCGAGAAGAGTATCATGGATTTGTTTTTCCTTATGGAGAGCCAGTTTGTAAAGTGCAACAAAGGTTTATGACAATTGTCAACAGCTTACAATCTATGGGAGAAAAAGGTCTTGATGATGAAGCTCTTGTTGATAAGATTATAGACATTATGCCAAATGAATGGGAGTCAAAAAGAACAGCCATTGATGAAAATAGAAAAGATTCCCAGATTACTCTTGATGAACTCTTTGGAACTCTTCTACAGCACGAGACAAGAATGAAAAGAGATGCTGATTTCAATAAGAAGAAGAATGGGAATGGAAGTGTAGCTTTTGCATCTAAAGCTAAAACACCTGAAAGGGTTACAAGGTCTAAATCCAAGAAAGTTGTTGTTTCTGATTCAAGTGATTGTAATCTTTCAGACAATGAGTTAGCTAATCTTGCTCGGAGGATGAACAAGATTATGGGAAAGAAAGATTTTCAATATAGATTCAAAAAGAAAGACATGAAAGATAGGAAAGATTCAGAGGTAACTTGTTATGAATGCAAGAAAGCAGGACATATAAGGCCTGATTGTCCTTTACTGAAGAGGAAAGATAGAAAAGAGAAACACTCTGAAAGAAACAAGAAAAGGTTTTATAAGACAAAGAAAGGCTTGAAAGCAAATGATACATGGAGTGCATGTGGTAGTGATTCCTCAGATGATTCTTCAGAATATGAAACGTCAGGACAAAGGAATATTGGACTTCTAGCCAGACTACCAATTGAAGATCATTGTCTCATGGCTAAGGTACATAATGCTGAAGCTGTTACAAATGTCTCTTTAAATGCAAATTATGTTGATAATAAATATTATGAATCTTCAAATGATGAACCCTCATCATCAGAAGATGATACTTTACCTTCTTTTGAAGAAGTTTCTAGATTCGCTAAGTTACTTGAAAATGAAAATTCTAAACTCAAAAAGAGATTTGAAAAAGCAAATTCTAGAATTTCTATTTTGACTAACGAAGTATCAGATCTTTCTAAAGATCTTGATGGGAAAACTTCTGATTTTGAAAGTATTTTGAAAACCCTTGAGAAAGTCAAATCTGAAAAAGATAAACTTTCTAAGGATCTTGAAACTGCTATTTCAAAGAAAAACTTTTTAGAGTCTAACTCTAGTTCTAATTCAAATGTTTTAGAAAACAAGAATTTGGTTTTAAAACTAAAGTCAGAGATTTTATCCTTGAAAAAGTGTTTGTCAAACTTTACACATGGAAATGAAAACTTTGATAGGATGTACTCTCAAATAAGACCTTTGAGAAATCGTTCTGGTCTTGGTTATACTTATTCCAAACCTGTTTTTAGTAATAACTATTTTGTTCCTCAAAAAACCATTTTTTGTTCCAAGTGTCAATGTGGTGGACATTGGAGAAGAGATTGTTCTCTTAACAAAACTCAATCCTTAGGATTTCATAAAGCTCATTTTGCAAAACAAATGTGGATTCCTAAAATTCTTTTATCTAATCCTTCTGGATCCAAACAAGTTTGGATTCCGAAAATCTAATTGTTTCTTTTTCAAGAAAACGAGAAGTGTATCAATAAGAACATTTGGTACATGGATAGTGGTTGCTCTCGACATATGACTGGAAACAAAGATTTCTTTGAAAAGGTTATCAAAGCAAAAGGTGGAAAAGTTACCTTCAGAGATAATGCTCAAGGAATGATTGTTGGTATATGTAATATGTTTCAAATGTTTTTTTTGAAAAAGGAGATATTGTTTTACAATTCATCGGAACGCAAGAACAACTTGCTGACATTTTTACAAAACCTTTACCTTTCGATAGATTTGAATTCATAAAACAGAATCTAGGAATGATTACATTAAAATAATCATTCATATCTACTTCCTGTTTTACATCTCTCCTAATAGTAAGGAACTCCTCGTAAAAAGGGGGAGGACATTTCTTTATGTCTTTATGTTTCTGATCTTTAAATATTTACTCTCTTTATATATGTTTCTTTTTCTGTTTATCGTATTGACAGTTTTATCGTTTCATTTTCAGTTTTTCTGTTTATCGTATTGAAATTCTTTTCCATCGTACCATTCAATAGTTTTTGAATCGACCGATGATAGTATTCAAATTATTTTCCATCGTACCATTCAATAGTTTTTGAATCGACCGATGATGGTATTGAAATTCTTTTCCATCATACCATTCAATAGTTTTTGAATCGACCGATGATAGTATTCAAATTCTTTTCCATCGTACCATTCGATTTTTTTTGTATCGACCGATGATACTATTCAAATTCTTTTCCATCGTATCATTCGATTTATTTTTGTATCGACCGATGATAGTATTGATATTGTTTTCCATCGTACAGTCGGTTAATGGTAACAACTATTTTCCATCGTACGGTCCGATCATAGTAATGACTGTTTTCCATCGGCATCATGATTTTTTCTTCTTCTTACGATTGTATTAACTTTTGATTCATACCAAAAACCAGCAATCACCTTATGTTCTCCGACAGGTTTCTTTTCATTTTTTTTATTTTTCTTTCTTTGTTTTAATCCTAACCATTGATCTGGTATTATCTAATCTCGACCGTAGAAGTTAAACGGTCATCTCTTTATTGCCTATAAATACCCCTCTCCCCTCCCCAAACCCACATTGAAGTTTCAGGAATTGAGGCGAAGCTCTGCTCCACCAGCTATAAACCATCGTACGATCTTCTCAATCGGCATCATCTTTATGTCTCAATCCTCTGCCAACACTCCCGCTGAAATGTCTTCAAAGACCTTTACAGAGAAAGACTTTCACAGGGAAATGTTAGTATCCCGAGAATTTTTCGATATGTACGATTCTACAATCAAGAGGATTATTTTGTTTCAAGGATGGGAACATCTCTGTGTGGAAAAGCCTGATAGTCAAGATCCAGTTCTTTTTGATGAAGTTTGTCAGTTTTACAAAACCGTGTCTTTCGACAAAGATATGACTATAAACTTCGCTGTGTACGATCGAAAATTATCTATGTCTGTGAAACAAGCGGCACACTTTCTGAATGTTTCTATAGAAGGGGATTCATTCTGTCCATCTCACAAACTACCAGAGGAAGTTGGTACGTTCAATAGAGAAAGTGCTGAAAAATCTTTGTTTGTTATTAATGAGGGAAAGAGGAAAGTTTATCATCTTTCACCGGACAATCGGTTTGTCACTTTATGGATGAAAGGTTTTCTTGTCCCAAGGAAAGGGGATAGAGAAACTCTTAAAGTTTCTGATGTCTTTATGCTCGATTATCTTGTGAATATGAGGAAAGTAAATCTCATGGGATATATCTTTGAAACCATCAAGAATGTCAAGAAAGGAGGGATTAAATCCCAAATAATAATGTATCCAGCCATCCTTACGAAATTCATTCTTGAGAGTATGAAGTTTTGTAACATTCCTTTGAAAGGAGAACCTATGGATTTGTGGCCGTCTTTGATTAATAAGAGTACGATGAAAAAGCTGAATGTTTGTTTTGATTCAAATTCAAAACTTTTTGTCAGAGATGTAGAAGCTGAATTGCCTGAGAATCAATCGGCACCTATGCCATCCAAGGACAATCAATCCGCTGGTGTTACTCGAAAGTCTGATCCGCAGACTAGTTCAAAGCCAAAGAAGAAGCCGAGGTACAGTAAAGAAGTTGTTGCAAAGTGGAGAAAGGACAAGGAACAGAGAAAAGAGGGTGATCCAAAGTTTGGACTTGACCCGGCTGAGGCCTTTGCAGAAAGAATAAGGGTAGAAGAAACCCTTCAAGCTGAAAAGAAAAAGAAGACACTTTTGAAGAGAAAGGCTCAGGACTTTGATATCTCTAAAGTCTTGAAAGCAGTTGAAGATGCTAGTGCTCAACTAACTGTGGAAGTGCATCAAGAGCCCATCGTACAGAGTCTGCCTGAGAAAGAAAAAGGAAAACAAGTGATAGAAGAAGTGGAAGTAGAAGAAGGAGATTTTCTTTTAGAATTTCTTCAAAGTTCAAAGAAAAGTAGAGAGGAATCGCTTCAAAAGCTGAGCGAAGGTGTTCAACAAACTCCTCATGCCGATCAGGAAAGATCTCCGGATAGGATGTCATCTCGAGAAAAGAAAGATGCTCAATCTTCTCAGTCTGATAAAGTAGTTGTCATTAGTGACAGTGGAAGATGAAAGAAAACAGAAAGAAAAAGCGAAAGGGAAACAGCCAGTTGTTGATTCAAGAAGATCGTATGAACTAGCATCGTACAATGATGATACCGATTCAGAGCATACAATCTCTCTCAAGAAGAGTGATTACATTGTTCATGTTTTGAGAAGAATGGAGAAAACTATTCCTTATTTCCCGAGGCTGGAAGGGAAGATTGATTTTATTACTGAAAATCAGAGAAAGAAGTTTGGCTCTGTGAAAGAATTGAGAAAGAAAGTCTTGTCTGTAGAAGCCGATTTAAAAGTTCTTTCAGAAAGCTCAGTTGCTCATAAGAAGGCATGTAATAAGATGACTAAGTGGTCGTACAAAACAGAGAGCTCAATCAATGATCATGAGGTTTCTATTGAAGATATAAGAAGGTTATCAAATGAGCTTGCCATTGCTTTCAACAAGCTTGATAAAGAAACAATTGAAAGGCTGAACCTTTTATCTTCTCAAAGAGCCGATGTTCCTTCAGTGAAAGATTTGCAAGATAGGATGAATGCTTTCCAATCTGAATTCTCGAAGGTTTCATCTTTCAAAGATGAAATGGTTTTACTGAAGAATCAAAATTCTGAGTTGTCCAAGGATAACAAGACTCTGCAAAACAGAATTGATACTCTTGAAGAAGTAATCAGAGTACAGGAGGAGACCATCAGAAATCAAGATCAGATTTTTGCGGATCAACAGGACCTTCTCAAAACTCAGGGTGAATCAATTTCTGAAGACAAGAAGGAGATCAAGAAGATGAAAGCTGTGCTTCATGAGCTTATAAATAAAGAGAAGGAAAGAGAAAACAAATGATTGTTGTATTTGTTTCTTTTGGAACTTGTTTGTTTTGTAATAACTCTTATAATCCTTTCTCTTTTATCCATTGTCTTGTTTTACTTCACTAACTCTTCCAGACAATTCGAGATTCCTCCTTTCATTTTGTAAATCACAAAGGGGGAGAATATTTACAAAGCAAAGATTGTTTTACAAAGGGGGAGAATGCATTACAATTCTCAAGAAAAATCTATGAATACAATCCTTAGGAAAGTCAATACCTAAGGGGAATTAGTTGTATTCAATTTCTTATTCAGAAGTGTTTTCAATAACTCAGGGGGAGATAAGTATTTCTTGTTTCATTTACTTTGTATGTTTGTGCTTTCCAAAAAGGGGGAGATTGTTAAGTCAAAAGTCTTCTTTTGACTTTTACATCATGTTTTGGAAATCACAAATATATTCTATGTCATGTTTTGGAAATCACAAATATATTCTATGTCATGTTTTGGAAACCACAAATATTTTCTATGTCATGTTTTGGAAATCTCAAATGTATTCTATCATATGTTTGTAAATAACAAATTGTCTTTTATCATGTTTATCGTATCGTACGATGTTGATCGTACTGACCAAAACATATCGTACTGACTCTGTCAAACGTATCGTACTGACTCTGTCAAACGTATCGTACTGACTCTGTCAAACGTATCGTACTGACTCTGTCAATCGTATCGTACTGACTCTGTCAATCGTATCGTACTGACTTTGCTATTCAGATGATCATTATTTGTTTTGGTACTTTGTCAAAAACTCTCTCTGCATATGAATCGTACTCATGTTTTACATTTCTATATATCTCTTATCCTAACAAAACGATGTCATTGAGTTAGTTATATACTAATCAAAACGATGTCGTGCTTTCTGTTTCAATATGACCGTTGGAGGCAATATGACCGTTGGAACCCGAGGCCTATAAATAGGAGGTCATTTGAAGCTGAGAAGACACTGATGAACGAAGAGACTCTGTGAACTACGAAGATTCTAGAGAGAGACACTGTGACTTCTCTCATCAGCTTTGTGCGACCGATCATCGTATCGAGGGATTTCAAGTAATTGAAAGACAGAGGTGCCGATTACCTGCAAAATCGAGGGCTGCCGGGGATAGGCAGACAGACGTGCCGATCATCGTATCGAGGGCTGCCGGGGATAGGCAGACAGACGTGCCGATCATCGTATCGAGGGCTGCCGGGGATAGGCAGACAGACGTGCCGATCATCGTATCGAGGGCTCACCAAGGTGTTGGTGAGACAGACCTTTTATCCTAGGTGAAAGGATAACCCTTCTCTTTGGGTTAAAAGAATTGTATTACTTTTACATTTCCGCTGTTGTATTAGAAAGGGATTTGTATTGTTTCCTTTCTTCCTTACATATTCAATTGTAATTGTTTCAATTACAATCATTCTATTACATATTGTTTTGATTGGTTCTATCCGCTTTAAGGTAGAATCATTCATATCTGTATTACTCTGATTATTGTGTTCATCTTGAATACAATTGTTTTGCATTACATTAGTATTACAATACATCATACCTTTTACATTCAATACAATTGTGGGTGTTTGTATTAGTATTAGTTTAAGTTCATTTAAACTAATCTCTTTGTTACTAAAACTCAAAGGTTTTTAAACCTACAATTCACCCCCCCTCTTGTATTGTTCCATCTAATAGACTTTTATATCGACTATTCGATCCAACAAACATTTCATATTAACTTGTAAAATATGTTAAATTTATAAAAATTCTAAAATTACATTTATTTGGATATTTATAATGTCAATTATTTTTATCTTTCGTTAATACGATAATTATTGCATCATTATTGTGTCACAAATAATTTTAATTATCTAATGTCTGAAAATTATAAATAAAAAACAATTATGTATTAAATTATTTCCTCTTTCTAATTAATATTTATAGTCTAATTTATCCTATGTATAACCCTATATTAAAAAATGATTTAGTTATTAGATTTTTATTATAAAACTTTTAACTCTTCTTTGAATTAAATAATAATAAATGTCATATTCTAATTGAAGTGGACATAAAGGATCATATTTTATTCCTAATGTTTTTTTGGTTGAATTAAACTTATTCAATAGAATTAGGACATGTGTTAGGGTAAGAATATTATCATTTTGACACATAATTACCCTATTTACTTTAAACCGTTGTAAATAAATAAATATGTACTATTCACCAAAAAAAATTTTTTTTCTTATTGAACTTGTTTTTTTAATGATATCAACCATGTATCTTGGTTTTTTGAAATTATACTCACAGAAGCAGTAAAATTATGTTTTATGCAAATTTGCAAATTCTCCTAGGAGGTGGGTAAAAGACGGTAAAAAGTTGAATAAAATTTTATATATCTAATATTATTAAAAAATGACTCTAATGAATTACATTAAACATATATAGGTATTATGTATCTATTTTTACCTAAAATAAATATAAATACAATAAATAATTATTTAAATAAAATGTCGGTTTTAAATAATAACTGTGTTTTTTTACTATTCTTCAAAAATTGAAAGTTTTCAGAAAAATACAAAAAATGCACACTAAGCTAATTTTGATATTCAGAATTCAAAAATGAATTCCATTTTAGAGAATTCAAAATATATAATTTTATTTTATTAATTTAATATTAAATTCCATTTTCAAAACCAAAAGGTGTATTTTTAAGAAACAATTACTATCAAAAGATTGACACTTGTTTATGTTCAATTTCAATGTGAAATTATTTAAAATGACCAGAATTGGATTAAATGGTAAATGTATAATCTATTTATACTTTCAAACTATTAAAATGTATAATTTTACACTATAAATTATTTTGATGAAATCAATTGTTTTTAGTTAAAATAGAATATTTTTCATTTTTCACCCAAATATGAAAGTTATCAAAAAAAACACCAAAAATTTATTGAAACTAAATTCATAAGTCTCGATTCTAAATAAGAAGTTTATCTTGTCAAATTTAATATTTAAAAGTTTCAAATATTAGATTTATTAAGGGTTCACTTTTAAAAGGTGGTAAAAGTTCATTTTTGAAAAATACTTCTTTTATCTGAAAAAAATTAATTAGTCCCTACATTTTGTCTAAGAAAATCTTAATATGGATTCTAAAATTATAAGGATTATATATAGTTCAAAATTCTGTTAATACTACTCATAACCGTTTTTGAACGACTAGTTTGGTATGTTGTGGTGCACTTGAAATCGGTGTTGCGTGTAGTGCAAGTTTTTGAATAACATTGAAGAAATAACATACTAGGAAATCTTGTGGTGCTACATTATTCCCTCCTTTAATAAATTGTGTCATTGCAATTTGAAATTGTTCTTCGAAAATATAAGGTTGAAAATAGAAAATACATTTGTGGGAAAACCCACATCGGAAATTGGGTTAATAATCTTTAGTCTTAATAAGTGGAAAAGGGAAATGAAAGGATCAACACTAAATTATGATCTCTATTATGAGATATTTGTTAGAAATTATAGACACATAATTGGAGGAAAAAGTAAATATTTATAGGGAGTGATTCAGGTCATCTTCCACAAATAATTGTATAATTGATGGCCTCAAATACCTCAATCTATTATGATATAAAATTTCACCGGTTCCACAAAACTGAAGGTATTAGGATAACAAAAATTTAGTTTTAATATTCCTTAACTAATGTTTAAGAATTAATTTCTTCATAGAATAAGAGAATAAATATATATATATATATACTTGACAAGTAGAGTTCCATCCTTTAACTAATTTCTACCACAAACTCTTCTTTCACTCAAAATGATAATAGAACTTAAAAAATAAATTATATTTATCCTATTAGTATAGGGTTACAAAAAATGAATTTATAATTTATCTACCAAACCATTTAAAAACAAAATTATTCAATCCAGTATATCACGTGGGTCAGTGGTAGGTGATACACCCTTGTCAATCTTCAGTTGCGGGTTTAAGTCTCGCAGCCATGCCGGACGCAACAGGTTACTACCCAACCTCCAATTGTTTCCTTTTTATGGAAATCCAAAAATAATCTCAAACTAGACTTATCCAAAATACTTCTGTCCAAACACACATTCCAAAATTTATTAGGAAGGTAAACACAATGAAGATCTTTTTTCCATGTAATAACATATGCACACGTTCATAATGTATTCTTTTAAAACACTCCATCATCCTGAATTACCATTAAACCTTATTGATTACATTCTTTCTCCCATATCCTTTATATAATATTGGATATATTCCTTATATCCAATAATATTGAATATTTCAATAATGATGAAATAATAAAACTATTAATCAGTTCCAAGGAAGTCAAGAATATCTGATATAATTTATCAAAATCAACCATCTCTTATTACAAAATCACGACCTCATTAGTGGGACCATATTAAGGATTATATTACCTTCAAACATGTATTTTTCAAAAAAGTGTTGCTTACTATTAAATCACATTTCATTGAACTATATAATCTAATATCATCAATAATATAGTACTATAGAACAATCCTTATTTATTTCCACAATTCATATAACTAGTATATTGTTGATACAACACTAAAATGGAATATTTCTATAATAACTACATAAGAACATGAGGAATTCCTCTTCATCTGAGGTAGTATCATAACTTGATTATTATCCAATAGAATTATTTAAGGTATACTTGGATGACTGGGACACTGATCCTTATAGTGTCCCAACTCCATGGAGATGAATAATTGTACGATAGAAACTTTTTTCTTACCCTTACAATCACGTACTTGGTGTACTTTTTCTCCACACTTATAATAAACACACATTCCCTTATAGCATTTACCAAGGTGATTCTTTCCACAATTATCTCATATGGGAAAATCCTTCTTTTCCCTCTTCCCTTTTTCCATCTTTCCCTCTTCCATCCTTTTCTTATCTTGTATCCATTCAATGTCGTAGGACTCAGATAATTCTTTACTTCTCTTACTAACACATGATACTAGTTTTTCATATTTTGAGAATACATGGGAGAATATTTCCCTTCTAAATATTAGCTTTATACCATGAAATATGTGAACCTTTATAATCTTTGGATCATACATATTACTGGAGTCCACATTCCTTCTACTGGGGGTGATTATTATACAATGTCATACTATAGGCCAGATTATGAATTGCAATGAATAATTCCAAACATGTAAACTACCTAATATAAATTGAGTAGTTTATGGATATTATCCATAAAAATAGTTTATTTGAGGAGGTATATACTCTTAAATCCTTTATAATGATTTTAAATGAGAATAAGAATTATCCTATGCATATCCCTCAGGAGTGTCGTAACCAAGAGTGCTGCAAGGCCCATTATTGTGCACCTGTTCCTGTTCATGTCTAGATCAAAGCAGTTTTTCAGGTTTTACCCCAAGGAACATCTGTGTCGGAGCTGCCTCTACCTGCTCGTATCCAGATAGGGATGTATTTTCATGTAAAACTCACTCAATCTATACATTAACAAAATTCTAGGAGGTTATTTTATACTAATCTTCAAATATTATCTTATGGTAATTTACTCTAATCAGAGTTCATCTAAATCTAGTTTCCAAGGATATTGCTACACTTCCTTTGATACCAACTGTAACGCCCCGACCCCAGTTTACTCGAGCCAGTGCATTATTTTAATACATTGGCCTGATTACAAGGAAGCACATCCCAAAAGACCGATCAATAAGTAGTCTTGAAAAATACATTACATACATGGATGTTACATTACACATTCTAATATACAGAAAAAAAATCCCTTGAGAATTCCATTTCTCCCTTATATTAACCCGGCATCTCAAACATAAAACTCTTCTTTGAATTCTAGGAAAACAAAACATAAGAAGGGTGAGCTCAGATGATCAGTAATGGTAAATAATTTAGCAGAAGCTATAAACTTTTAAGGCGTGATGTATAATAAAAACAACAAACTTTTTAATCATAATCTCAAACTTAATATGGAAAAAATAAACCAAACATCACCATATAAACAATCACATGGATATTATAATAGTCGAATAATTACATGTAAAAACTAATTTTATAATGAGGGAATGTATAAAACCGGACTTTAATTTCTATGTCAAGGCCTCATGCCAGGACCTATGGGCCAACTGTAACCGGACCCAAACCCGGAGAGCCTCTGTAACCGGACTCCATCCCGAAGAGCATCTGTAACCGGACTCCATCCCAGAGAGCCTCTATAACCGGACTCCAACCTGGAGAGCCTCTATAACTGGACTCCAACTCGGATGCTCTACAATAACAGGACCACAACCCAGAGGGCTACTTTTACCAGTCCCCAAAATAGAACATAAAAGTCAAATACATTCATCTTATAAAGAGGTTGAAATTTAACTTAAACATTGGTATTTAAACTACCATATGAAATGTAAATATTTTAACCATAAACCATGAATGGAATAAAGATAAATCATCCATAGTCAAATATATCACAAAACATTAAATATAATATCGATGTTTTTTACCATAATAAATCAACATCAAACAAGTGTAAAATTTATCAAAGGATGTTGACATAGATGAAATCAAAACTTTTTGAGTGAAATATATCTTTCTATTTTGAAATCATTTAAGAGTCACATAATTATAATGGAAAATTTTAATTTGAAACAATTCTTTTATGCTTGTAAGGGAAGCTTCGACGATGTTAAAATGATAGAAAATAGTCGCACCTCCCGTATAAGTTAAAAAAGACATTGTTACCTTAATTTTTCGAAAATGTTATAAAGTACTTTGTTTGGAAAACGACTGAAAGATTCCATTCAAAAACTTATAAGGTTAAATAAGGGTATAAACAAATTTAAAACATTTTCTAGTAAATAGTAAAAATGTTTTAAAATACATTTTATGAAACATGGATGTGGATGATAAAGAGGTCTCAGTAGTTAATTACATATAAACAACCTCGGATAATGAAGAGATTGTATAATAAACCCTTACCACATTGTAATCAATCGAGTCATATGACCAAAATTTAATAACCACCAAATCATTCACATAATATGATGAATATAAAGAGAATCATGATAATATATATCAAATGGAAGTACACAATACACCACATGAAATAAGTGGCAAAAAATGAATATCTCACGGAATTAAAAGTTAGATAAGAAACCCCTTACCTTTCACTTTCCATTGGTCGAGGGTATGTTTAACCTCTTGTATAATGACCATTGTTTGTTTTTAGATTATACCCGAACCATATTAATATTTATTATATCATACATGATTCATTGATGAATTTATACTACCCATTTAATAATTATTTTCATGTTAAATTTACATTTCAGATAATAATCACTTTCATTATCGTACGTATTTTAACTTGTTATTCTTGACCATATAATTTAGATCATGATTTAAATCGTTCCATAATACAAACCATTATTCATATATCATATATATTTTGAATATAAATATTTATAATAGATAGATATATGAAATGGAAAACAGCGTTTATAGAGACGGTAGGTCGTACGTACGCATAAACATTGTTTCTGTTTTCATATCACATTGAACGGAAGTAAGTGAATATTATATATTTAAGTACATAAATACATATATATATCACCAATAGAATTATTATTTCATATATTACATACTTATTAGAAATATATATTTTTATAATCATCGATGA
The DNA here is from genome assembly GCA_963277665.1 of Viscum album. Taxonomy (NCBI): domain Eukaryota; kingdom Viridiplantae; phylum Streptophyta; class Magnoliopsida; order Santalales; family Viscaceae; genus Viscum; species Viscum album. The sequence continues at coordinate 1,722,990,915 of OY728159.1, forward strand.
ATGATGAACGTGGAAATGAATCTCATCACGTCGTGGGGACAGTAATCCATACGTACGCACAAGTGACAATATCATTTCCTTAAAGGTGTGGAATTGGACGGTATATTAATTTTAAAGATACATTATCTGGTTATTTTCATTATTTATATACATATTACTCATCATTATATCCATCCAAATAACATAGTGTTGAATAAAAAATTACACCTCGGCATGGAGACGGTAGGTCGTACGCACGCACGCATGGTGACATTATCATTCATAAGACGGATAGAATAATGAATACAGTTGTTCAGTATTTATAATAAAATCACATTATATAGAATATAATAGAGTTATTATTTTAGAATGGAAACAACAAAGAACGAGTAAGTGGAAGAATAAGAGAACTTGAAAGAGCGCGGTGTAATCATTACCTCTTCTTCAGGTTCATCCTTTTCATTTGATCAAAAGGGCACCATAGGTTGGATTTATGACCAATGGACGGCCTCTATAATGAAGGTATGATAGTTGGGAGGATATTTTGGCAGGGTTTGGCCAATAGAAATGGCTTTGGAGGTGTGAATTTGAGATAAGTGGATGTTCCCTTTTATAAGATGGGTGAGGGGAACCTTAGGAAACACTTATAATATTATTTAATAATAAATTTATTTTCAGTTTCTAATGGCTCCAAAATGAATTATTTAAAGACATAGGTGGGTATGGGTCAAAAAACACTCAACCAATAGGTTTTATATAGGTTTAGGTTACCATATTTACCTTAACGTTTAGATTTAACTCTTTGTTAAGTAGTTTGTGATTTACCACATCTCTTTGTATTTTTATATTATATGGTCAATAAACATACTATAAAATGCCAATAGAACTAAAATTGGTTCATTAATGTCATATATATTATTATATAAGTCATTTTGATTAATCTTAGATTCTTTAGACTATTATATCAATTAATAATATAAAATTTGTTTCAAAATCTATTTTATGTCAAATTTGACACTATTTGTAATTTGTTTTTTGTTAAAATCATAACAACATGATTACATCGAAAAAAATTTATCTATCCAACCCTAACATGACATATTAACCATGGATTTTTTTTTTAATTTATAAGAAGTCTCAAATTACATTTATTTGTATATTTATAATGTCAATTTTTTTAGTCGTTCATTAATACGGAAATTATTGCATATTCATTATGTCACTAATAAATATAATTTTTTAATGTCTAAAAATTATAAATAAATTACCATTTTTTATGAAATATTTTTATATTTCAAATGAATATTTATAGTCTAATTTACGTTATGTATAACCATATATTAAAAATGTTTTAGTTATTAAACTATGATTTTACCTCTTTTAACTCTTCTTTGAATTAAATAATAATAAATGTTCTAATCTAATCCAAGTAGACCTAAAGGATCATATTTTATTCATATGGTATTTTTGGTCGAATTACACGTATCTAATAGAATTATGACATGTGTTAGTGTATGAATAATATCATTTTTACCCTTAATTACCCTATTTACTTTTACTCATTTTGAATAAAAGTAAAAAGTTACTACTCAAAGAAATTATTTTTATCTTATTGAACCACATTTTTCATACTGGTAACAACTGTGTCTCTAGGGTTTTTGAAATTACACTCATAGAAGTGGTAAAATTATGTTTATTTCAAATTTGAAAATTTTCCTTGTAGGTGGGTAAAATACGGTGAAATGTTCAATAAAATTTTATATATCTTATATTATTACAAAATGAATCCAATTATTTACATTGAATATATATAGGTATTAGGTATATATTTGTACCTAAAATATATTTCAATAAAATAAATAATTACTTAAATAAAAATTCAGTTTTAAACAATAACTCAGTGTTTTTCATTATTCATCAAAAATTGAATGTTTTCAGAAATATACCAAATATTAACCCTAACATAATTTTGAAATTTAGAATTCAAAAATGAAGTCTATTTTACAAAATTCAAAACATAGAGGTTTCATTTGTTAATTTAAAATTAATTCCTGTGGTCAAAACCAAATGGTGTATTTTTAATAAATAATAATTATCCAAAGATAGACACTTGTTTATGTTCAATTTCAAAGTGAAATTACTTACAATGACCAGAATTAGATTAAATGGTAAAAATATAATCTATTTATACTTTCAAACCATTAAAATTTATAATTTAACATTATAAATTATTTCGGATAAAAAAAGTTTTTTTCAGGTAAAATATTGTATTTTTCACTATACACCCAAATATGAATGTTATCATAAAAACAAAAAAAATTTATTGAAACTAAAATCCTAGGTCCAGATTCTAATGAAGAAGTTTATTTTTTCAAATTGATTATAAAAAATTTTCAAATATAATATTAAAATCGGTTTTACTATTAAAAGGCTGAAAAAGTGCATTTTTGAAAAATACTTCTTTTATTTGAAAAAAATAAATTAGTTCTTACATTATGTCTAAGAAATTCAGAATATGGATTATAAACTTATAAGTATTATATATAGTTAAAAATTCAGTTAATACTTTTCATAACTTCTTTTGAACCTCTATTTTGGTATGTCTTGGTGCGCTTGAACTCGGGGTTGCGTGTAGTGCTTGTTATTGAATTACATTGAAGAAATATCGTACTATGAAATCATGGGGTGTTACATTGATGATGACCAAGAGCAAACTTTATGAGAGGAAGCGTTGACTACTTACGAGTACTCACACCTGACGGTCTACATGCTATGTTTCCTATTATTGTATGTAATCCAACTGTAGAACTATAATTAAGAATATTATTATATTATTTCAAGGTTCTCAACATAGCGGGGAACTGCCATGACCTTATCAATGTAACAAATACTCTAGGACATTATTACATCATAGTCATGCAGAACAATCAACAATATGTAATAATATGTTCAATATTTAAATACATTAAAAGTCAATGTAATCAATGTACAACCAATTGGTTCTAGGACACCAACTCTTAAAAACTCCCACTTGGACTAGATCCAACTACTTACAACATTCAGACCAATAGACCTCTCATGGTGATCATGTTTCTATAGAGTCAAGACATTAGTCAATGGATTTACCAGGTTATATTCCATAGAAATACTACTCACTGAAACATCACCTCTCTGAGAAAAATCCCTCAAGATATGATACTTCTGAAGTATATGCTCCCTCTGCTGATGTGGCCCTGGCTCTTTTACAAGAGCCACTACTGCAGTATTATCATAGTGCATTGATATGGGATATGTACTGCTTGTTGTCACATCCATCTCCTGGATGATGCTTCACATCCAAACTGCTTCATTAGCTTCCTCAGAATCTGGGATATACTCAGATTCTACTGTAGACTCTATGACCACACTTTTCTTTGAGCTCTTCTATCTCACTGCACCTCCATTAAAATTGAAGATGTATCCTATTTTCACCAACAAGTCATCTTGAATAGTCTGGAAACTATAATCTATATATCTTTTGGGTACTAGTTCCTCATCTCTTCAATAAACCAAGAACATATCCTTAGTATGAATTGGATACTTTTGGATATGATTGATTACCATCCAATGTGGGTCACCTGGGTCATCTTGATATATTCGTACTTCACTCAATGCTTAGGCGACATCCAGCACAGTACATAGCATGGCATGCATGACTGACCCAATCACTGATCCGTACGGAGTCCTTGCTTTTATAAATCATTCCTCATGTGTCTGATGACACATTTTCCTGGAAATATGAATGTCATGTTATTATGGAAACAATCCCCTCTTGGACTGTTCGAAACGAAATCTCTTCAGTGTCTTATCAATGTAAGTACTTCTAAATAGGACCAAAAATATCTGGGATCTATCATGATGGATCTTCTTCCCAGTAAAATATGTTTCCTCTCCCATGTCCTTCATGGGGAAACATTGATTCAACCATTCTTTAACAGACTATAAGACTAGTATCTCATTTCAAATATGTAATATTTCATCAACATATACTACTACGAAAATGACTACACTCCCACTAAACCATTTCTTGACACAGGGATCACATTCATTCTTGATAAAACCAAATGTCATTATAGCTTCATCAAAATTAATGTTCTTTGACCTGGATTCTTTTTTAATCCATAAATGGATTTCTACAACTTGAATACCATATTTTCATCCTTTGGAGTAATAAACAATTCAGGGTTGTCCTGTAGATATCTTCCTGAAGTATCCCATTAAGGTAGGATGTTTGGAAATCCATTTTACAAATCTCATATCCACGGTAAGTGGCAATGGCCAATATAATTATGATGGATTTCACCAATGCAACTTGTGAAAAGGATTTATCATAGTCAACGCCTTGATGTTGTTTTATCCTTTTCGCAACCAGTCATGCAATATAGGTTCTGAATTTTCCTTTCATGTCCATTTTCTTCTTGAATACCCAATTTCAACCAACATGCATTACATTAAATGGAGGATCTACCAAAATCTAGACATGTTTTTGGTATATGGAATCCATTTCAAAATTCATGGATTCTTTCCACTTTGCAACATCTATGCCACTTATTGCTTCCATATAGGTTAGAGGATCATTATTATCAACTAATAATGAGTCACCGTCCTCGGTAACTAAAAATTAATACAATTAATGTTCTTTAACTTCTCATTTACTCCTACGCAGCTCTTGTGTATTTGGAACAACACTTTCTTCCATGAGGCATTGTGTAATCTATTACTCTACCAACTCTTGTATAACTTGAGCCTCAACATCATCAAAAACTATCTCTCTTCCACGAACTATTTTGGATATTTGATCCCTCTTAAGGAATATGGAATGTATTGCCACTATAACCTTTTTGTTTGAGGGGTTTTATAGGCAATCTAACCTTGTTTCCTTAGGGTATCCTATAAAGGTACAATTTGCGCCCCGAGGTGCAGGTTTTTTTACCTGAAGTGTCCCTAAAAATGCATCACTTCCCCACACATGTAAATTAGATAATATTTCTTTCTTTCAACTCCAACACTCATATGGAATACATTTTATCAATTTATTTGGAACCTAGTTTAGTATTTGTTCCATTGTTTTTAATGAATTTACCGAATGGAAGACTCACATGACTCATCATTGATATCACCATGTCTAACAAGGTGTAGTTACTCCTTTTTATCACACCATTCTACTGGTGCGTGTAAGGAGGATTTAGTTGGGATAGGATCCCAAACTCCTGTAAGTAATCAATAATGTAATGATTAAGATATTATCCACCTTAGTTTTAGCATAGTTTCTTAATCTTCTTACCATGTAGGTTCTCAAATTAATTCTTATATTGTTTGAACATATTCAAAGAATCTGACTTATACCTCATAAAGTATATATAGCCATATCTACTAAAATCAGCAGTAAAAGTTATGAAGTATGAGTAACCTCCCCTTTCATCAATTGGAAATGGTCCAAAAACATTGGTATGAATCATTCAAGAAGTTCTTTTTCCCTTTCACCTTTCCTAATAAATGGGGATTTGGTAATTTTTTCTTGTAAACATGCTTGACATATGACAAGTCGTTTTAGTTAGACAGAATCTAAATATCCATCATGATGTAACGTTGTCAAGAGTTTCTTAGTTACATCACCTAGCCAGTGATTCCAAATTTGGGTGTGGTTTGAGTCATGTGAAGTATCCTTATTATTTATTTCCATTACAATGTGTGTGAAATCCAACACATAATGAATTATGTATAAATGTTCCCTACCAAAACAAATTCTATATTTAGAAAAGAAGCAACATTCATTTTGAAACATGAAAAAAAACCATCTATATCTAATCATGATATAGAAATAATTTTTTTTAGTAATATAAGGAACATAATAACAACCCTTTAACACAAAGATCATCCTAGTTGGACACAAGAGGTGGTAGTCCCCAATAGCTACAGCAGCAATTCTAGCTCTGTTGTCTGCTTGCAGATCCACCTCCCCACGTTAAATCTTTCTGAATCGACTTGGTTCTTATATTTTGATACATTTGTGAGCTATAGAAGCTGTATATAATACCCAATTTTTTAAAAATATAAATTTTATTTGATTAAAAACATACATGAAGCTTCCGCTTACCTCTTAGGCTGGGTGCAGTTCATCATCCAGTGGCCCTTCCAGCCACATGTGAAACAAACAACCTCATGTTCCTTTGTCTCCCCTTTGATCTTAATTTTATTGTAAGGTCATGAATAAGCTTTGGGATTAAATGTATCTTCCATACCATTCCTCCTATTCATCATAAGGATAGATGCATTTTCATTCTTCATATCTTTTCCCACTTGGTGAATGAGGATAAGAAGATGAGATGGAGACTTCTCAATGTTGTTCATAATGAAATTGACAACAATTTTAGAGAATCTATAAGGGAGTGTTGTGAGAATGAGTTCGATGCCCAGTACTTTAGGGAGATTAAACCCTATAACCTCCAGGTGCTCAATTTAGCCAATGATCTTGACTCCATGAGGCCTAGTTGGGGAACCTTCTCTAATATTACTCTAAAAGAGTGCCTTAGAGATCTCAAACAATTCTTATCTTTCTCTATCCCATTAAAGATCATAGAGGTGCTTGAGAATTATATAAGCATCCATGTTTCCATGAGAATTAATAATTCACTAGACATTGATGATAACATTAAATATTGAACATCGACCACGTCATTCATTAGTTTCTCTTAGACCAAGAAATCCTCATCACCCGCCTCATGGGTAGATGGACCAGGTAATGACGAATCCAGCTCATAAGATTTCCATTCATGGAATAGGATAACCTGAAGGCATCTAAACCATTCATTAAAGCTACTTCTAGCGAGGATGCTGTCTTTATCCAGAATTGATAACAGGGATAGTGTGGTTGATAATATTTTTTTTATTTTAAGATTTAAAGAGAATATCATTAGAACTTTCTTGATTACATTTTATTGGAAATATTAAATTTTTATTAGGTCATCCACTATTTTATCAATTCCCAATGTCCCTCACAATTGAACTCATAATGAATAATTTTCATGATATTATAGTCGTAAGGATCCATAGTCCCCATCGCATAACCCCAACAAGTGTTGTTCAAGCTATTAGAGTTTATTTATATAGGATGGTCATCCCCAATTGTGGACTTGCAACTCCTTGATCTATTAAGTGGACTCCCCAATCATAAACTCTTGACATTTGGATTTCCACAACTCTTGCCTTTAATATTAAACCATGTTTATCAAGGGATACTCCACTTGATGTAATATGGGTAATCAACCTAAAACCTTTCATAAGGGCTATGTCTATAAAAGTAAGTGCCCCAACAAGGGTTGGTCAAACAAATAGTTTTATTGATATTGTCCCTTAATCAAGTAACGAAATGCTTTTTCTGAATTAATATTTTATTTTATGGATTTTTATCTCTTATGGATGAATTGATTATTATCATTATTACATGCTTTTAAATATTAAGTGGAACTTACTTAAGTGATTAACCATGTATTGATAATATTGATGCATAATTCTGGTTTATTTTAGTTCCATCTTGCATGCATGTTTACTTCATTAATTATGTTACCATGACAACACATCCAAAATGATAAACCATGTAACTAAAAGGAATAAAATGAATTTCATGATCATGAACTTTTCTAAAGGTTATTTTATCTAGTGGTTGATGAAATAACCCCAACCTATGGGAGAAACATATTGAACATTTTGGGTTCGTGTTTATAGAATTCCACCTATCTACTAATGTATCTCCTAGGATTGGTTTCTTCACAGCTCCATCTTGAACCGCCTCCACAAGATTGGGTGTTCCATCCCATACATATGCCTTTTTATAAGATCACTTGCAAATGAGGTGTAAAAAAGGGATTTTTACATTAAAGAAACATTGGGCACGCATGACCTAAATATTAATGAGAAGAAGGCTTCTAGAACAACAAATTTAATTTAAAAAAATAAATTGAAAGAAACCATACATATAAAAAGGTATTGGTATAGCTCATGATCATCATTACATGAAACTATATTTACACATAAATAAAACTATAATTCAAATTTTTAATAGTTCTTGTTTAAGACAAATCACACTCAAATCAATTAATTATCATCTTTAGTTAATAAATCCTTTTATATTAAACCCTTTTATGAATTTCATTTAGATTCTCATCCATCCTAATTTTTAACCAATAAATTCATTTAAAATTATCTTCGTACGTTTATTGTATCTTGGGGGAAACCCGGTGAATTCTCATTCATAACTACCCAATGAGTAGAAATAAACATTACACAGATGTTAAATTAAAAACCAATATATAAAACACATATCACATGTTTTCCTCATATTTACACCCAAACTATGGTACATATCTCATGGGTTTCTATAATATAATAATAAATTTTAATAAATCTGTGTAATTTGGATGAGTACACGGTGTGTAGTTCTGACTACCCAGCGTGTATTATCATTCATTTTCTATCTGAAGTACACGACTGAGGACATGGAATGTACATGTACTTGGAAAATATTCAGAGTACACTATTTATTCAGTGGACCACACACCGTGTAGTGTTTGTGTTAAACAGTTTTCAGTCGGGAAATCCATGTATGGGGTACACGGTCCAACCCTAACCCGAAGGGACTACACGATGTGTCCAGTGGACTACATGGTGTGTAATCTAGAAACCGTGTGCCACAGGTTCTAGGTCAACACACAGAGTCATTTAAGACTTAGAAAAATTCCAACGCATGGTTTGGTTTGGAAATCTGGTCTGATGCATTGAATCTTGAATAAACAGCTTGTACTACTAAGTACACATAGTGTGTTATGGTGTTGTATGAACCTGAAGTTTTTCACCTCTAGATGATACCCACTACATTATTTTAATCAAAATTAAAAAAAAATTGTTTCTTTAAGGTGAACGAGAAACAAAAGAGGAGGAACATATCTCATGATTTAGATTTGTAGAGTAATTAATGTGAATTGAAATAACTAAATTATTAAATGCATAAATCATCAATGAAATTTTTCAATAATTATAATCTATGATGTAACTCCTCTAATACCATTCCTTGAAGGTTCTGGACATAGTAGAAACATAGTAGGGATGAAACCCAACATTGATTTTAACCATGATCGATGATTATTCCGGGATCAATACGACAATGAACGCCAGTCTCCTTGGAATAGAATAAAATATTTAGATAAATAATGAAGAGGCCTGAATCCTTTAAAGAGGAATTTACACATCATGTTTATAATTAATTTAATTAAATTAAAAAAATTCTGAATTTTCATTATTTTCATCGTCGATGATGTTGATCATATAGAATGACCCTTCCAGATTTCCACTATTTACTTGCAAGGATCAAAACAAGAATCCTTATAGTGGTGATCCACACATGCTCTGATGGCCTCTGATCGGCACCACTCATTCTTCGGGTGCTAGCATAAAAAGGAGAGTGTCTTTTCTCGCTCGTTCTTGATCTCTAGTTCTTCGACCTTAAACAACATATCTCGTTCATGAGAGGGGGAAGGATGATGATTTGTGAGAGACATTTTTTAGCTAAACAATTCTCAATTCACCAGGTGTGCAGTTCGGTATCGTGTGGTGTCCGACACAATAGGCATACTTTTCTATTTATAGGCACGAAACTTTAGTTGAAATATTTAATTGCATAAAAACAATTAAATACATTCAAAAAATTAGAGAAAACCCATGATCATAATAATCTTACAACATCATTTTTATGGTGCACTAACTTGCGTAAAAAGGAATTATAAATGAAATTCGGCATCATTAAATAATAGAAGCGTCATTATTTTTTTAACTTGTTCCAAATAGTTAAATAATTATTTATCACCTCACACATAATTATTTTACTACTAGACCAGCCTTGGTCTACACTAACACCACTTCCTTTTTCTGAACACTTGAATAAATAAATAAATAAATTATTCTCTTAAATAAATTTTTTATTTACAAAATAGTTAATAAATATTTATTAAATGTTTAATAAAATAAATAATTATATTTAATTTAATTTATGAGATCATTTTAACATGAATAAAATTATTTCATGGTCCTGAGAATAATATCTATTTCATTAATTAAATTCATAAATAATTTAACTGAGACCACAAAAACGCTTAGTGTGTGACCCTCTAGGATTATTTTTGATTGGAATTATACATGCTTAACTAATGACCAAGAGTAATATCTAGAAATGAGTCAAGTCACCCAAGAGAAAGAACATAATCTCTCAACATGACAACCACATATGAATTCTAATTGTGTAATATAATCCCTTTGTCGTAATAACTCATCAAGAATGTTTCAGGATAATGTCATCAAATTTCATGCTTGATACATCGTTCTATGAGTACCTAAAATAAAATCATCATTACACCATGGCCATGGAATTTCATGTGAATGTTCTATTTAAATCAAAGGTTCGAGAAATCAAATTTTAAAAATAGAAGGGACAGATCCTTCCTCTACTAATCCATGGAAAACATTCCACTCATGACGCACCCAACATACCCTACTTCCCACAAACTATATGCCTGGTGGTTTTCGTTAGTAAAAAAATTGTGTGGGCCATGACACTTATTAATGATAATATTAAAGTCTATGGATCATTACACACGATCACCGATAGAAATATCCAATGACACTAAAACATGTGAAATTCCTACTGGAAGGTCTGTTCTCGTAATCTCATCTCTTGGAGATTACTAAGTGCAAACATTATGACATGAAGCCTCATCTGCATATGAGTACTCACACATGATGGACTTCAGGCTATGCGTACCATTGTAGTATGTCATCAAAATGTATAAATATATTTAAGAATATTTTTATATCATTTCAATGTTCTCATCATAGAAGGGAACTACCAAGACCATAGCAGTGAAAAAAATCCACTAGTACTTTATTACATCATAGTCATAGAGAACAATGTACAATATGTAATAAGATGTTTAATATTTAAATAAATTAAAGTCACATGCAATCAAAGTTAAACTAGTTGGTTCTAGAAGACCAAATCTTACAAGGGTGTCATTTTTTACAGAACACCAACTCCTTCTCCAAAAGGATCTTCAAAATAAAATAATTAAATTCCTAACATAGAATATTTTGGTTCATTTCCATATCAACTTTTTTTTCTCTATCATTGGTTGTGTTGGATTTTTATCAGTGATCTCTATACTCCTATTCATTCCATCCATAATTTATCTTTCTCTTCTTTGTGATATTTTGCTTCAAGATCATATGCCCTATTTTCAGCGTTTTTTCTTTTTTTACAACCTCTTCCATTATTTATCGATTCAAATGATAATACAGTAAAATTGGGCTTTCACAAGCCTAAGATAGGTGGTCAAGAAATTATCCATAAAATATTAGGTGTTTAAAGCATTTCATCCATTGTGTCACACACCAGACACTTCCTTACATTTCCATAAAAAAATCATATTTATAGTAATTTAACCAAGCTTTTATACATCTTATAGGGCTTATATAATTGTTATAGGATGTTACCACATATAACTCCACTCATTTTAGTGTGAAAAATTAAATTTCATATTAAATTAAAATGGGTAAATGACCAACAACCTCTTATGTGGGTTAGAACTATATTAAAATTTATATTTCCTTGTTTTATATATTAAATTTATTAATTTAAGTAAATGGATGTGGGTGGAAAGGCCCCTTGACATGTTTTATATTTATATATGGATTATCTATATTTTTACACACATTGTGAGATTGTGATAAATAAAAATAAATTTTTAAGAGGTGATTCCTTGTGATTATTATTAGGCCACTATTATTGTCCAATGAACAATGTTTGAGGTATTTAATAAGTATATATTTCATGATCTCTTACATTGGGTGATAGGCATGGTGTCTCAGACCATTTAATTTTAGTTGGAAGATCAACTTGACATTCCTTGTTCCATTACTTCATGTGTTAGGCATAAATACTGACACCATTTTTCTAAGTGTTGATCATGATGACTCTCCCCACTATCTTGTGTGAAGACAATGATGTCTCACATTCTTAGGATATTTTGGGCTATTTCCATTGCTAGACCTCTTATCTTGTTAAACTAGTCATTGATGCATGATATGAACCATGGGTCCAGCTAGTACCTTGTATCCGTGTATATTATTATATATCTCCTTACATATCTACCATGTATACATATTATATATGATTTCTTATAAATGGATATATGTGGTATGGTGAGATCAAACATATTCTAACCTATAATGAAGAATGTAAAGTCATCTGGATGTCCTATTGAAACCTAAACTAACTAGTATTTATTTTACAATAATTTTTGTTATTCATTATACATGAACACTTATACTATATATACACAGACTCAATTATTCTAGAAATTGATGGTGGTGTCCTAATAACTTAATCTCACATACTACATGATCCTACCTTGGTACTATAGTAGACTTTGTGTTTGTAGGTATTGATAAGGGAAAGCACCCTATATCGGATGTTTGATTTGTTATGTTTATGTCATGGATCATTGGAGTAGAGGACCGAACGGTTGCTTGTGATGCTAGTGGGGATATCTTTTAGCCTTTTTTTACTTTTTGTATAGAATGTTGTGTATGACCTTATATGTATCCCATGTATCACATTTATGTACATTAATATGCCTTGACATCATTGTATAACAATCCACCTATGGATTTTGGTTATTATTACTCCATGGATGTTTCCTATTTTATTTTTCTTATTTATGGTATCTGTTTCACCTATGATTTCAGTTATAATATGCTTTCATTATTTATATTCATTTATTATAACCATTGTGCTACTCTAATATGATGATATAGTCTCCCCACCATACCACCATAGACCATCACACTAGTCAGCAACCTCTAGTATACAGGGAGCCATGGTTGAGACCATGTGACCCACTAGATAAGGTAACTATTTTAGTGTCTTATAGATCATGATGTTACAATGTTGAATCAGAACGATATTTTTCCCTTTTTAACTTATTGTTTGGGTATTATACATGATACTAGGATGTATTAGAATTCCGTAATAAGCTTATGCCTATGATTAGCTAACCCACATACATGGGATACCAATATTACCTGGGATGGGATACTACTGTTTTAATTAGTTATTATTATAGTTTATATGATTTCATTGTTGGGTGATGCAAATGTTTTTTGACCTTATTTTTATAATTATTAATTTTATTGTATATTCTCTATCCTTGTCCAGGTATTGAAAGTATGAAGTAGTTCATACATCATCATTGTCACTTTAGGACTTATATGACATATATTTTTCCTTTCCATGTTTCCTTAATCTATGCATTTTCCTACTATATATAGTCAGTTCCTTGATTATTATATATGGAAATGTGATAATTTTTCTTGAATGGATAATATAATGGAATTAATTAAATTATATAAATTAATCAAAATTATATTTTCTTTTAAAATTTTTTGGAAGAAACTTAATTAACCCATTATTGTATGGTCTGGAATCTAGACGTACTAGTTATAAGGATCAATATGACATTAGAAGATTTGGTTGGTTGAATTACAATGGAATTTTATGAAAAATTTACATCATTAAATTGGGAACGGTAATTTACTCCATAAAATCATTACGTAGGACCTTTTACATACTAATACCAAGTGTAAAGGCTTGGTCACAGAAACAAGACATGCCAATTGAAATTTATACAAGTATGAATTTTATAAATTGGGCATTGTGATAAATTTAACAAGATTGTGATATATATATATATATATATAAGAATGAAAATAAATGAAATTAATCCTTTTAAACTAATGTTTTACCACCAACTGGGATTTCAATTACAAAGTAAAGAGTGTTTTCCTCTATACCATTCAATCAACAATTCATATACCAGAATCATAATATTGTGATATGATACCTAGAACCAATCCTGGCCTTAATAGTTGGTATTTGGGGTTTTTTATTATATTACATATAGACTATTATGGTCTTTGAATTTCAACTTCACCATGATTTTATAGCAATTAAATGGATGTGGGATCTTTTATAGGAAGGCTTGTATGTATCCTAATTGTTTATCTGAAATATTATTAACTATTAATTTATCTTCTACGTAGTGTGTTGAGAATTATATAATCATTCCTCCAAATTGTCCATGATTTGTATGCAAATATGTATGTGACACCCATGATCCATATGTGGTGGTCCCTGAGACACTAGAATTACCACCATTAATGCCTCTAGAGGCAACACCTACTATACTATGATTGGGAACTAGAGCCTAGTTTCTAGAGGTTTTACTTTGTATCATGTAGAATTTTCAATGAGATTATCAGCCATCCTTTAATATATTAGAGTTGACATGGGAGTTTCAGTAGCAGAATTCTCTCACCTTTTCAGGGAATGGTGGGCCTCGAGCAGTAGATTCATGGATAGAGGTCACGATTTTTATATTTGAAAATATATAGACGACCCTTGAGTGGAGGGCCATTCTTGGTGAGTAAATGTGACATGGATCAACCAAATGATGGTGGGATTTCATTCCACAGGAAGAGTGATGTTGTTATATGGTCTCTAGGGACTTATAGATGGTTATTTATGATTACTTCTTCCCAAAAACATTGATGGTTGACTGAGCTAGTGAGTTCATGGAGTTGAAGTAGGGAGTTGTGCTTATGATGGAGTATTCTACACATTTTCTAGAGTGTCAGTGATTTATAGCTACCATATATGGTGATGAGCACATAACTATGAGATGATTTCAGGATGGTATTGTATATTCCATATGATCATAGGTTAACATTTTTCTTGTAGACTACTATTTCTAAGGTAGTCGATCAAGACCTAATTAATAAGATAAATTTGATGGAATCAGATGGTGTTAGTCAGGGAAGTTCATCACCCATACCTTGAAATGGTTATTCTAATGGATGATACAGTCACTTTAGTATTTCACTCAGGGGTAGGGTTAATTAGATATCTCAACCTGATAGTTTCAGTATATGTCATCATTGTTGAAATATTGGACATATGAAAAGTTAGTGCGTGTGAGATCCAATTAGAGTAGGTCTTATAGCACCTCATCTAGAAGGAATTTGGAATACCACTGGATGATCAGGATAAGGAGGTGGCTGAGTTAGAGAAAAACAGACTCAACATTCAAAATGTTAGTAGAGTGGGCCTGCTCAGGGTAATCATGTTGTATCTCATGGTTGTGGTACAAGCCAATTAGATGCAAGGAATCATGTTCCATAAGAGAAGAGCACTAGAACATTTACTATTCGAGATACTATTATAATACCTTTAACATCAGTTTTTTATTTATTTTACATATGTGAATTTCACTCTTTTATATCTATGACTATTTTGGAGAGTATGGTCCTCGAATAAAGTACATTTTGGGCATGATAAACTCAATACACTATTGGATTTCCAATATATGAGTGTTAATCAATGTGAGGAATATCCCCTTGAGATAGGAGGTTATCTCTTCCCATGGAATATATTTTTCATTGATATGATAGGGTTGGATGTAAATTTTAGGATGGGTTGGTCGATTCACTATTGATCCCATATCAATTTTCATTAGTGGAGGGTGACCTATAAATTAGCATAGGTTAGTTTAAAAATTCACCACGGAGAATGAGATTTACATTCATCTTGATCTGGACCTGAGTAGTATGGTCCAAGAAGAGTGATGACCAACATCACTCTTCTATTCTTGGATGATCAGGGGATACAACATGCTATTTTCTATCCTGTTGTGGATAGTTTTAGGGATATCGTCCCTGATGAATTTTTTGGTCCAACTCTTTAGAGAGACGTAGAAATTACCATTGATATAGTGTCGGGAGTGGGATCAATGACTATTATTCCTTAAAATATAAAACCTGTGAATCTTATGGAGGTTATGAATTAGTTAGAATAAGTAGAGACTAATGGTTTTGTCTAACCCAGTACCACTCTATAGGGTTTACCAATCATTTTTTCTAAAAAGATAGTGTAGGACCCGGGGACACCCTGAGAGGGGAGTGGCTAATCAAGGTGTAAAACTTTTCTTTTAAAACAAGGATAATATTCCCACATTTATTGGAACTTGTTAAACATGTAAGACTGACGGGAATCCAAAAGAAAACAATCACCTGAAAAGAGACCACACATCACTTTTACATCTTTCACAACTAAGGGCTACGTCCAAGGAGCATGCGCCGACACATTCCCGGTCAAACCTAATTCCAGTAACCATTACTAGTTGTGGATTACAAGGTTTGGGTATAGTCACTCTATCCTATGAACACTACCATTACAATGGTTTAGGGATAGCTCCATGTGTCCCTCAGATCACTTCCATTGACTCCCCCAAGCTCACTACCCTGGGTGAAGTCACACTCAATTTGTAGAGGTGAAGGTCCCTTCAATAGATTTGCATTGAAGGAATCATCTCTTTTCAGAATAAGACACTACCATCATCGATGTCCTGAATTGATGAACATGAAAACACTGAACCAATGAACCAGATATTCAAAAGCATTTGAGTATCTTAAAACAATCCTAGTGTGAAATACCTAAACATGTGCGCATGATTTGGTATTTGTTGCACAATTTTACTTTCGCACAACCCTCTATTATCCTACAGTCCTTATCATTCGTGCAACTGAACCAAAGGGTTCACATGGTCTTTTCAGACTAATGGAAAACCATTCACACATGATTATCTCTCTATAATTTGTTCACATGCAAATCATTCGGGCATTAGAGAAACCAATAACTCATTATAAAACTATTTTTTTCATAGGGATAGTGGCATATTTATAGTCCCTTGATGACCATACATGCAAGATACCTATTAATCTTCCTCAGTGCGCATAAGTTTCTTTCCAATCATGCAAAATGCCTTTTGACGTCGCATTGGTCATGTACGATTCTTTCACCCAACAACATCTTCCACACACATCCATCCCTTGAGTGCACATTTTTCCTTTTCCATATTCTGATGCACTGATAACAAAACTATACTTGTGTGGAATGTTCCTAATCACCCTTCAATCTTGCACGAAAATCCTTTTTCCAAACACACAATTATCCAATTCCTGCTTTTTAGGCCAAAAAATTTGGTAAACACTCGGATACAGTGCCACCTTTAGTACTATTGTTCCCCTTGAACAGTTTGATCCACTTCCCAGAAAACATTCTAATCTTCCAATAAGGATTGACAACAAAACAGACCAAACTCTAGTTCATGAATATAATGGTCATGGTTCCAAAACTCTCCCATTTGTATTTGTTGGGAATCACCATATAAATTCAATAGAGAACTAGAAACCTGAAAACCCCAAAACGCAAGAATCAAATCATCCAAAACTCTATGACTACGTGAGAAATTATCAATGTAGAAAAGAAAAGGGGAAGTGTTAATTGGGATCCCATGTTTTGGATTTCTTAAAGTCACATTCCTAGTTATTATCTTATTGTGCCACAGAAGCATTACATATCCTGAATGTCTTCCTTCTCATCCAATCACCGAATTCTCATCATGTCATAGAAGCATGGAATGTTCATTACATGTACATGTCCTGGATGATAAATTTATTCCTTTCTCCCCCATTGGAAACAAAACCAAAGTCTAGTAAAATTTCATTGAATAGCTCAAAACACCCCTGGATAGTATCTCCCCTTTAAACTTTCTTATGCACTGGGAGGTGACAGAACACCAAGGTTTAGACGATGTTTCTCAAACATAACCACTGACAATGTCTTACTAAGGATATCAGCCACATTCTTATCAGTTCCCATATAATCCATTTTAATCATGCCATGTTCAGCTTTTTCCATGATAAAGGGATATTAGATTTCAATATGTTTTTATGATAATGATGAATAGTATTATTCGTAAGATCAATTGTGTTCTTGTTATCATAGTAAATCACTATTTTTTGTTTCACCTCATCACAAATATCTTTATGTTGATTCTTCATCCATAGTAGTTTAGTGCATGCCTTTTAGAGGATATATACTCAGCTTTAGCAGTACTAAGAGAAGTACTTTCTTGTTTCTTTATCAAACATCCAACACATTTCTGCCAATAAATAATTCTCCATCACTGGTGGACTTTCTGTCCACTACATATCTAGCCCAGTCAGCATCAGAAAACACGAATAATTCACTTTCCCTTTCTTTCAGTAACGAATAAACCATAATTTTGAGTTCCTTGAATGTACCTCATGATTCGTTTTACTACTTCCATACGTTCTTTCTTCAGATTACTCTAAAATGGGTCCACTAAGAACGTTGAAAAGACAATATCAGGTGATGTTGCCATTAGTTATACCAATCTTCCAATAATCCTATTGTACATGGTGGGATCTACAAAGGTCCCATGGTTATGATTTCTATGTTCGTTTCCAACCGCAATCAGATTTGACATTTATTTGGAGTCAGGTACATTAAATCTCCTCAACAAATCTCTTTCATACTTTTCCTAAGAAATGAATGTGTGATATTCTTTTGAATCACCTACTTCTATAATAAATATGGGTGCTCACTAATCAAACACATTTCAAATTCTTATTTCATCTGATAGGAAAATTCATCCACTTATTTCTAAATGCTTCCCCCAAATATAATTTCATCAACGTAAACCAGATCAAAGATCTGATATTTAACAGAATTCTTCACATAGAGATTGTGATCTACTACACCTCCTTTGAATATTTTCTTCCTGAGATAAGAATATATTCTGGAAGACCATGCTCATGGTGCCTGCTTCAAACCATAGAGGGCCTTCTTAAGTTTACATACCATTGTTTCATCGGTACCTAAAAGAAAACCCATTGGTTGTTCAATGTAGACTACTTCCTTGAGAAAACCATTAAAGAATGATATATTGACATGTATTTAAAATAATTTATATCCACTTTTGATTCCAATGGAAAGAAAAATCCTAATTGGATCTAGTCTAGCCACTGGAGAAAAGGATTATTTAACACCAATACATCCAATATATGAATATCCATTACATAACAGTCATTCATTATTTCTGATAACACATCCATGATATTCAAACATGATCTAGAAAATCCACTTTATACTAATCACATTGTGAAATTTGCATATTTTGACCAGATTACATGTCTTATTCATTTCATTTTGAAATAGCTCATCTTTCATGGCCTTCACCCATGATTCATCCTTTGCAGCTTCTTCAAACAAGGATGGTTCCACAGTTGATAGAAATTCAGATTGTGCATTACTCCTCATTCTCCTTGTTTGTATGGGTGCAGTAAAATACCCAATGATATTGGATTGATCAATTTCTACTCTTTGATTCCTCTATTGTGGTTCATCTGAATTTCATCCAGATATGGTTTCAACTTCATATTGTTTTTCTGAGTCAACGTCACAATGTTAATCCTGAGTGTTTTTTACACCTTCCTCTATTACTATTTTTCCCTTTTCTCTATGTTCACATTCTTCCTCATCTTCTATCTCATCAGTATAGTAATTCCTTGAAGCATTCAGGGTTTTGTCTTCAATGATCTTAACGTCACTACATTCCACAATCCTTCCCAATTTCTTATTTAAACACTTATAAGATTTTTTGTTCATTGGATATCCATGGAATATTACTTCATCTGCATTGTCACCATACCTCCCTTGATTCCCTACTTTGTTTCGGATGAAGCATTTACATCCAAAAATATGAATGTATTTCAATGAAGGATTCCTTCCATGCCACAGTTAATATGGTATCTCTGTTTCTCCCATATAAATCCATGTTCAATTTTGAATGTGCACTGCCACTTCAAGTGCATCATTACTATAATGGAGAGAGATATGACTCTCAATCAGCATAGTTCTAGACATGTTTTTGACCTGTCAACTCTGGTGCTCAATAAATCCATTTTGTTGTGGAGTTATCACAATTTCTACCACATGTTGTATTACAGGATTTTCAAGAAATTATCAAACATAATTGATGTGTAGTCTCCTCTATTGTCAGATCACAAGACTTTGATTGTTCATTTAGTATCATTATTAAAAATTTTGCCATAAGTTTTCATGTAATCAAGTACATGCCACTTCCTTTGAATAACCATTACACAAGCCATTCTACTATATTCATAAAAAAAAGGATGTAGTACGACTCTATGAGATTCTATAATGTTCATCGTGCCACATATGTCTTTCTAGAAGAGATCAAGAATGTGTGATACCCTTTTCTTCTTTGGCCGATATGAACTATAGATTAGCTTCCCCTATATGCAATTATCAAAAGTATTTTCCTATTCACGTTTATGAATGGGGATATCTATGAATATCAGTAACATAGATATCTTTTACATGAATTTTTTGTTGATTTTCCCCAGCCTTCAATGCCACATGTTGTTTTCTTCTTCAACAGACAAGTAGCACGTGTTCTCTTTTTTGTCAACCTGATATAAGTTTCCATCTATTCTGTAGCCTTTCATGAGAGAAATTCCCTATTTTTTCATTATAGTGCAACCTTTTTGAAATAAATTTACTATTAGCATTGAGTCACCCAGTTGACTGAAACTAAGGATATTTTTACATAGGCTTTATACCTAAAGAACTTCAATCTTCTTCAGCTTTCCTTTGGCTAGAGCAGAATTTCCACTGCCTTTAATTTTCAGAGCACCATCATTACCAAACCTCACTGTTCCATCAACCTTATTTTTAATTTTCATTAAAAGGTCATCATTTCCAATTAGATTGCAAGAGCATACACTATCAAGAATCTAGGTGATTTTGATTTTTGTATCTTTGAGGGACACTTCTACAAGATTGGATTTCTCAATTTTCTTATTCTCATTCCATGTGATATTGGATTAAGCATAGAACACTGATGACCTTCTAATTATTTATTCCACATAATCAAATTCTACATACATGTACTCTTCGTCCAAAGGAGAAAACTTGTTTGTGAGAAAAACACCATTAAGAGGGTGAGTATTGACCCATATTTGGGAGATGTATGAATTTCATTTATCATACCTCTACCTACAATACAAAGCATTATGTCCAATTTTGAATAGTGAGAACAGTATCCATAGAAACTATTTCTTCAGTAAGATGTAATATATGAAATAAGACTCCTTTGGGACTTTCCAGATATTCCCCATTCAAATTGATCCTTACATATTCACAATAGGACATGGTAAGGCCTAGATAGCCACATATTTGGCACTTCATGAGTGGAAATGCCTTCTCACATATATTTCTCCTCATGCCTTCTTCCATGTGAAAATAGTTGGACTGCCTATCATTTATGAACTTTTTTGGATAATATTAATTTCTTATTTTAGATTGGATTTAGGATTTTTTTCAGCTCTATAGGAAACTTTTCAATGTTCCCAACTTTCATCTAGTATATCTTTTGGATATATTTACTTCTAGCAATTGATGTCTCAGCTTTAAAACTGATTCCTCTATTTCCCATACAAGAGGGTCATTGATCACTCAAGATATTTTCAACCCCATATGATCCAATCTTGGTTCTTACTAGAAATTCTGTATATGAGAATCTTCAAAAATGAATTTTCTTCTTTTCCACTTTTAGGGTTGATTGACACTGCTATTTACTCCTATATGTAACAACATATTCCTCAAGTCCCTGAACAGTCTTCGACTTCACATTCAATATGGGCGTAAGGTCAATGATCACCTTGCCTTGTTCTTAAATTCAAATCTTATGTTCCAAAACATTGTCTGTGATTTAAAGTATTGAAGAATGTACTCTCACTAGTTCTTCCAGTCATTCAATTTCAGCATCAAGAACATCAATATATTCTGATGGTTCTTCCACCATTGATTTTTGCTAATTGCATCTGTTACATTTATTCTCAGGTTTGGATAATTGATTCTTATTTTGAAACATGGGATCATCATTAGCAGTCATCTGGTTATATTTTTCTTTATTGATCGATGGTTCTTCCTTATCAATGGTAGCCATTAGGGAAGCATGGTTTCCAGTTTTTTATTTGGTTCTACTTCTTTGCCGAATTAAATATCATCATCTTCCTATTCAGAGAAAAAACTCTTCTTCGGTAATTTCTTTTGAGATTTTAAGTATTTGTTTTTGATTTTTTTTCGAGGTTTCTCAAGGTCTTACACTTCTCTCTCTTCATCGTCGAACTTTCTTGGGAATTTTGAGGCAATGTGCCCAACTCTTCAACAAAACAACATGTCAGAGGTATGTTACCTCTAAATTTACATTTTCCACTATTCATCTTATTGGAAATGAGGTAATGTATTTCGTTTTCCTCATCATCTTAACTGCAACTATCTCTTGAAATTTTCAGTTTCTCCATGTATTTGAATTCCATTTTCTTAAAAACACTTGTCGTTGCATCTTTTGGTTTGAATCTCATCTCATATACCACTAGACTACTTATAAGTTCATCCATTGATAGTTTAGATATATATATATATTCAAATATTAACACCATTTCATTATGTATAGGTGGAAGTCTTCTCAATATTTTCTTTACAATATCAATGTCTTTGATTTCCTCTCAAAGACTTCGAATTTCTCCCACTAGTTTAGTAATTCAATTGATGAAGGAATATACATTCTCATCAGGATGTATGTTCAGATCGTAAAAATTATTGTGAATGATTTGATGTATTTAATCCATTTATTTTCTATCTCCTTCATAAATATTTTCATGTTTCTCCCACATAAACATTTTTATGGTGCAACTCATTACCTTTAGATAAATTTGATCTGAAAGAGCCGTAGTGATAGTATTCTGAGCTTAAGCATCTATATCATAAACTTTGATGTTTGTATCAGTAATAACAAGGATTTTTGGGTCATTAACTTGTATTCATTGCATATTAGTAAAGAATAATTTCATTCCAAGGGATCTTAGATGAGATCTCATTATTTTCTTCCAAATATGACTATTACTTACATCGAAGAGAGGTATACCACTGGCATTGGAAGCATTCTCCATGATAGAAAAGGAAGGATTTAACACCATTAACCATTACACGATGACAGTAGCTGTAATACCCTGGGACACCCTGACAGGGGAGAATTAGGGTGTCAAATTTTACTTTTAAAACAAGGTTGTTGTTCCCATGTTGTTATGAAACCGTTAATCATGTAAGACTGAAGGGAATCAGAAATCAAACAATCACATGCAAAGAGACCATACATCACATTAACTTGGTTCAACACTAAAGGATACGTCCAAGGAGAATACAAAAACAGGTTCCCAATCACATATATTACCACTATACTTCACTAGCTATGGATTACGAGATTTTAGTATAGTCTGTCTATCCCAGGAACACTTCCATTTCAATGGTTGATGGATAGTTTAGTTTGACCCTTGAATCACTTTTGTCGACTCCCCCAAGATCACTACCCTGGGAGAGATAACAATCTTTTTATGGATGTGAAGTTCCCTTCAATAGATTTTCATTTATTTCCTTTTACATGTTCAGCACGAGACACTGCCTGCATCAAAGACCTGAATTGATGCACTTGAAAGCACTGAACCATTGAACTGAATATTCAAAATAATATCAGTATCTTAACCCAATGCATGTGTGAAATACATGAACTTGCGCACAATATTTGGGATTTTTCATTCAAGTTGACTTTCACAAAACCCTTACTTTTCTCAAAACCCTTTTCTTTTGCACAATTGCACTCAAGGGTCCACATGGCCTTTTTAGATCAATGGAACACCATGCGTGCCAAATTAACTCTCTATAATTCTTTCATGTTCCAATCTTTGCATCAGATCAATCGGATTTTTGTTGGAAAATTATTTTTTTTCTTCCTTGGTGGTAGTTTTATATTGATAGGCCTTTAAATACCATGAGCCCAAGATCCTGACAGATCTTCATTGGTGCCTGTAAGTTTTTTTTCTGAGAGTGAAAAATACTTTTTAACATCGCATTGGGTGCATAATATTTTTTCAAGCAACACCATATTTCGCCCACATCCATATCTTGAGTGAAATTTTTTCCATTTACATATTTTGATGCATTGGGCCCAAAAAAGACCTTGCTTTCATGTTTATAAACACCCTTCAATGTTGTGTGTTACTCCCTCTTCCATGCACAAAATTTTTTGTTTCCCAATTTTAGGACCAAAAAAGTGGAAAACCCTGGGAAAAAATTCCACCTTCAACACTATTTTCCTCTTGAACTGTATGATCCCCTTCCTAGAAAACATTCTATATATCCAATAAGGATTGACAAAAAATACAAACAAAACTCCATTTCTTGCAAAGAATGGTCATGGTTCCAACAGATGGATGACACCCTTAAGTTGTGCCTATATTATCGATGGTTGAAGCTTATCACAGTTAAGAATTTGAATCCACTAACATGAATAGATGACCTATCTGATCATCTCCTAATAGTGAATGTTATTTCAAAGATTTGTTTAAGCTCATAATGCCATCAGGTCCATGTTAGAAATTCAGAAATACCTCATAGGTATTTCTGAAGTAGGTATGGCCTTTATGAATACATTATAATGTTTTTCTATCTCATGAATGAGCCAATTTTTATCTTAGAACTAATGAATTAAATTTTTCACCTGTATCAGGATTCATTGGTGGTTGTATTTTGGGATGAAACCTAAGAGTATTCTCTCACCCAACACAATCATGACCAATATCAATACATTATTCTGAATACACTGGTATATGACAATATTTATGAAAAGATCCTCAAATTCCACTTTTCGGTCGAAATTCCTGTTTTTGGGACATATCATCTTGGATTCAGGAGTATAGATAGATATAGAGAAGGTGAGAGTTGTAGTTTTATCAGGGTTTCCCAAGAATATATTTGACAAAAAGCGTTTCTTAGGGGTATTCAGGTATTCCTAACATTTCATCTAGAATTTATCAAGAGAAGAAGTTCCTCTATTAGTCTTAACTAAGAACAGTGAGTAATTCATATGTTCTTAAGCTGGTGAAATATCATTTCAGAAATTAAAATGATGATTGACATCATTGCTGATCCTGATTCTACATGATCTAGTTAGGAGTAACACAATTTATTGTACCACATCATAGATCAGACTAGGATCAGTTATATTATATGATTAGAAAGGTTTTGCTTATGGATACCATAAGATGAGGACTCACGTGCATAATTACCTAACACATGATCTTGGGATGGTAGTTATTTTAGGATTTATATTTTTTGGTCAATTAATTACCTGAGGATTATTTTGTTTTATTCACTGATCACAAAATCCTCAAGTAAATGTTTACATAGAATGATCTGAATTTCAAGTAGCAGAGATGGGTTGAATACCATCAACCCATAAATTTTTTAGGTCACCTATATACCTAGAAAAGTAAATTTAGTATCTGATTATATGAAATAGAAGACTCAAAAGCTGGTGGACCAGGAGGTAAGTGTTGAGTGTATGTTTAGAGACATGTCACCAAAGATGCATGTTGAGGTTCAAAAATATCATAGTTATATAGTTCCCAAAAAATTTACAGTGGCCTATACCCATATACAATTTGTAAGGAATTAGGAATATTTTTCATCATTAGGTCCTAGCCTTTTGGGAATGTATCTTAGATGATGATTCATATTATGGTTTCACAATGGATGATGATGAGACCTTATGCAGGCATGGGTGTCTTTGGTTTCCAACAAACATATGAGAGGAACTTATACAGGAATATCATGCCTCATCATGGGTAGTATATCTAAGTGTCACCAATATGAATCAAGACTTACATCACCAGTATTTTTAGCCTGTTATGAATTGAGAGATAGTCATCTTTATTTCTATGTGTTCTACCTACTAGCAGGTGAAGGTGGAACATCAGTGACCGGTGGTACTTTCATATCCATTGGGAATCCCATAATGAATGATTGACGATATCTCTATATATTTTGTGATATGTTTTCCTAGATTGACTGGAGTCAACAATATAGATTGGGACATCATTGAACAGTTTATGAAGGTCGCACATTTCCGACCAATTTAGGAGGCCTTCTCAATTAATGGCCTAGGGAGGTTATACATCTGGGAGGTCAAACACCTCCATATAGATCTATGTTCAATTGTATCAGGAGGGGATGCTCATTTCACATTGTGATTATTGAAAGGGTTTCACAATTACTTGTTTAAATAGGTTCTTTTGAGAATGTACTATCACCCTCAGATTGACGGATAGATAGAGTACAAGATTTAGGCAATATAGGACATGCTCCATGAATGTGAACATGACAATGGGCGTTCTTGGGAGAAACAACTACCCCTAGATGAGTTCTCCTATAATAATATCATTCCAGATATTATCTAGATGACTCTTTATGAGGCCTTATATGGAAGACCATGTCGTTCACCTATGTGATGGTAAGAGGTAAGGGTGGAAAAAATACTTGGACCATGTCTCCTTTATGTGTCATTAGAGCTATTTTATCTAATTAGAAATATTTTTTTGATAACTCATTCTAGAAAGTAGTCATATGAAAATATTTATTGATGATCTCTTGAGTTCATGGTATTGAATCTAGTTTTATTACATGTTTCTCCTAGGTTAATAAATTGACAGACTACGAGGCAGGGTAATATTTTTCATTGAATCCTTTGACCATTCGAGATTGTTGTGTGGGTCGAACTAGCAGATTATGGGATAGAAATTCCATAGAGATAACAGTTTATGCATGACATTTTTCAGGTGCCTCTGATTAATTGATATTATCTAGACTAGAGGCATGTTTTACAACCTATGGAGGTTGAGTTAGATGGGGATTCTTTCTATGAGGAGTACCAAGTGAGCATCATTGATCAGATCATGAAATGTCTTTGAGTTTGTTTAGTTCCATTAGTGTTGTTGATGTGGAATCCCCACCAAGTACAAGATGAGCTTGGAGAGTTAAAGGTCAGTCATTTTGTATAATGGATGAAATTATTGTCATAAAATGATTTACCACTATTGAAAATTAAACTCAAGGATGAGTTGTTTAATGATGGGAGGTTATAAAATCTTATATTTTCCAAGATGTGTGAATTATTTAAATTTTAGTTAAAAACTCATCATGTTTTCACATCAGGTTTAAACCGAGAAACAGTTCGTAAAGGTTGGTCAATTGTTTCTATAAATGAAGAGGCATAAAAGCTAGAGTCTAGTCATAATCCAAATACATGATGTGTATTATAAATACAAGTCTGGTATTTAAAAAAAACATATAATGGTCTGGCCAGACCCCTTGAAAATTGTGAATTGAGATTTATCTAGGAGGAAAATGATCTAGCTTTATACATGTTTTAATGTTTACACACCTTGTAAAGATGCTGAATCAGTTTTTTAAAGGGGCTATGACTCATTTTTTATAAAATTATCCCCTCCTTCTCCAGACGGAGCTATGCAAGAGAAACCCTTCATGCCTAGCCATGTATCTTCTGATTCTAATCTATCTGGAATCCGTTTGATCCACCATTAGTTTTATTGTATTCCTCTTGGTAAGCTCTCTACTCAACTTCCTTTTTTCATCATTTATCTTTTCGTTATTTTTTTCTATTTTGGTGCAATATCATATTCCATATTTTCAATTTTTTGCGATTTTTTATGATATCATTCAATCTTATTTGATTCAAAGGTAGATACTATATGAGTGGTCATCCATAGGCTTAAAGTAGGTTGTCTAATAATCATCCCCGAAATTTTATCAGATTTATTTTTTTCATTGTGATGTACGTCGTACATTTCCACAAATTTTCTAAGAAATTATTTCCTATTTCTAATAATTAGACCATGATTTGATATATCTTTTATGATTTATTTAATTTTTATAGGATATTACATCATTGAACACCATCCCTTTGGGTATTCTAATTTAAATTACCTCTTAAATACAAATGTGTAAATGAACAACTACCTCTTAATTGGATTTTATTGACCTCAAACTATATATTATCTTATTTTTTAAAACTAATTTCTTAATTTAATTAAATAGAAGTGTGGTAAAAGGTCATTCAATGTATTGTATATTTATATATGGATGATATAAATTATTACACCAATGTTGATATTGGGATAAATAATTATAAAATTTTAATAGGTTATTCCTTTTGATTATTATTAGGACTTGATTATTGGCCAATGAATATTGGTTAAAATATATTTTTAGCATGGTGTTTCATGCTCAAATATTTTGGTTGATGGGCATGGTTTCTCACATTGTTTAATTTTACATAGATAATGGACATGATGTTTCACACACTCTTGCATCGAGTGTTGGGCATGGTGACTCACCCCACTATTCCAAGTGTTCAGAAAAAAGAATCACCCCACTATCATGAGTGAAAAGAGTGAAGTCTCCCATTATTATGAGATTCGAGGCTAGTACCCTTACTAAGGCTCTTAGCTCATTAGACTAATCATGGAAACCTGAGTTATTCCCTGGGTCCAGGTAGAACCTAGTATCCATGTATATTCTTATGTATTCTCTAATATATCACATGTGTATACGTTTAAATATATATATATATATATATATTATGATTAAAAATAATTGGATATACATGATACACTAAGATAAGACATACACCAGACTATGATAAAGTTGGTAAATTCATCTATGTGTCCTCCTAAAACCTGATCCAACTAGTATTTATTTTTCATCATTATTTATTATTCACTATACATGTACACTAATATGCTATATAAACTAGGATTATTACTATAGACATCGTTCATAGTTTCATAATGATTTTATCTCACACCCTACTCGGGCTTCCCATAGTACCCAACTAGACTTTATTGTTATTGGTATTGATAAGGGAAATAGCCCTATCAGGAATGATGGATCTATTTTTTATATTTCATTGATCATGACTGCAAAGGATTGAGAAAATACCCATGATACTAGTGGAGCTAAATTTTGGTATTTTTTTACATTATTCACATCATGTTGTGTATTTATATTCTTTGGATACTCTCTATCCCCATGTTTTACATCACCAGGACAAGATATCATTGTATATGAATCAACCAATGGATTTTGGTTAATATTATTTCTTAGATGTTTTCTATTCCACTATGCTTATTTATGGTATCTGTTTCCACTATTCTATTACTTATATTATGATTCCTCTATTCCAATTTATTTATTATTACCCTTGAGATACTCTAATATTAGGGTATAGTCTCCCCATTATACCACCTTAGACCCCCTATACTCCTCAAAAGCCTCTGGTGTATGGGGAGTCACTCAAGAGGCCATGTAACCCACCAGCTTAGAGCATAGTTTTATTTTATTATGGGGTAAGACTTTGTAACGTCCTAACCTAGGTTCCACAGGATGGTTACCCAATTCGGTCGGCCACATGACCTCAAGCACACCTTCATGTATGACAGAGGCTTCTGACTAGTATGGAGGGTCTTGTATTACATTAATGGGGAGACTATATCCTCTTTGATCAGATTAATACATAGTGGAATTAATAAAAAATAGAGGAATCAATATATATAAATAAACAATACCAATATCTCATTATAATCAATGAAGGAACATAATATCATTCTGAATAGAAAAATTTAATGCAAAAGTATGTGTCCAGTTTCTAAAATGAAGATAAAAAATAAAGGCACCAAAATCTCTAAAGCTAGTCGCAAACCATATTTGGTTCCCTTATCCAAGCTCCACCCCCAATATAGTTGTCCAATAGAGAGCCTTTTCCCTTATCATGTCTTCTAATAATAAATTCTACTCGGGTACTGATTAAGAATCCTGAATAGTGTGTGATTAAAACTTAGTATGCCACCAACAATAGTGTATAAAACAATATGAACTCAGATAATAGTGTATGTGGTTCTGTATATAAATAATTAAAATACATAATTATACAATTAGAAAATTATCAATTATTCCTCATTTAACCACATAAACCTCAGGTTTCTATAGAAACATGTATCTCAGTACCTACTCCGGCCCGTGCCAGAGTCTGATCTATCCTTGAGGGATATCCTATGTTTGAATGACCATTTTAGCATTATTATTTTCAAAAATGACTGACTATGATTCCATTAATTAATTCACACATTAGAATGACCATCTTACCATTAATTATTCCTTAGTTGAATTCCCATGTTACCATTCACCATTTAATACACATAATTGAATGATCATATTACCATTCATAATACTTGGCCAAATGTCCATGTTACCATTCACTATTTTATAATATATAATTGAATGACCAAGTTATTATTCATAATACTTTTTCAAATTTCCAGGTTACCGGTCACTATTTTACAATACAAAATTGAATGACCATGTTAATATTCATAATTGTTCACCGAATGTCCATGTTACTGATCACCATTTTGCATTACATAATTGAATGATCATGTTACCATTCAAAATACATTGTGGAATTTCTATGTCACCATTCACCATTTCACAATACATAATTCAACGATCATGTTACCATCCATAATAATTGGTCGAATGTGAATGTTACTATTACACATTTTACAATACATCATAATCACGAAATTTTACACATATATCTCTACCACAAATTAATTAATTCAATAAATAATTAATAATTTTACAATATTAACATTCATTAGTAAATTTATCAATAAATATTTTAACTCACAATTATGTCTTCTCAAAATTAAGTTCAAATAAATTATCCAATTCTGTCATCAATATCAAATATTAAGTTTTTTGAAGATCATATTCCCCAAATCCCACAATTTCAGAATTATAAAATTAATTAACCTACCAAATTAATCATTTCTATTCAAAAAAAAAATTTATAATCCAAAAAATATACTCTATAATTTTTAATGTACAAAATCAAAATAGTGAATATATGATATGAACATTAGGCCACCTACCACAATTTGTTGACAATGCTCGCCAATAAATAATCACCAATTTGATGTGGATAAGTGAAGAACATAACGAAGAGAGGGATTTAGATCCATATCCTAAATCTGATATCAAATAAATCAAAGTCTAATATTTATTTATTTAAAACCCACAAATAATTTAATAATGTGTTATACCCTTATAGGATGTGCAAATTTTCAACAATTTAATTTCAACCCATTTTTTTCGAAGAAACTAAACTCACCCAAAACCCATCTGTACCCCTTCAACCATTTATACATAGAATTCATTAATTAAAAAAAGAACACATCTTGGTTTTTTCTATAATGGATGATGTTAAAAGGCTGGAGTTTGGAAAAATACTAAATAAATTATGTGTATTATAAATACATGACCTGTATTTATAATAAATGATGTGTAATGGTCTGACTAGGCCTTTTTCAAATTATGAATTGGGTTTTCCTATAGAGGAAACATCCCAATCATTATACTGTGTGTAATGTTTTTGGACTATGTACATATGATGAATCATTTTTTAAAAGGGGAAAGGGGTGAAGGTTTTGAACGCACTGGAAAAGTGGTTGGGGTGGAACCAAACATTGATTTTTACCATGATGAATGATTATTTTGGGATCAATACAACAATTAATTCAAGTCTCCATGGAATAGAATCAACGATTTAGAAAAATAAGGAAGAGGCCAGAAACCTTTAGAGAGGATCTTACACATCATGTTTATAATTCATTTAATTAATTTCATAATGAAAATAATACATGGATCATTAGTATTTTATTTGTTGATGATTTTTATCATCTATAATGAGCCTTCCAGATTTTCTTTTTGTGCTTACAAGGATCCAAACTATAATCCCTCTAGTGGAGATCAACACATGCTTCGATGGCCTTCGATTGACTCTGCCTGTTCTCTGTGAGCTACCACGGAATAGAGAGTGACTTGTGTATGTAGTTATTGATCGCTTGTTCTTTATACTTGAAGAGTGTCTCCCGTTCATGAGATGGGAAGGAGGAGGATTCGAGAGAGAAACTGTTTATCACAATAATTATTAATTCACCGGGTGTGCAGTTCGGTATCGTGTGGTGTTTGGAATAATTGGAATACTTTTCTATTTATATGCATGGAACATTAGTTAGAATATTTAATGTCATAACAGATAGTAAATACATTCATGAAATTAGATAAAATTCATGCTCATAATAACAATAACACGTCATTATTTATGGTGTTCCAACATGCGCAAAATGGAATTATAAATAAAATTTTGCGTCATAAAATAATAGCAGCGCCATTATTATTTTAACTTGTTCAAAATAGTAAAATAATTATTTACCATCTTGAAAAAAATTATTTTACTACCAGACCGTCCTTGGTCTTATCGAACTCCACTTCCATTTATTGACCACCCGAATAAATAAATAAATAATTTTTCTCTTAAATAATTATTTTATTTACAAAATAGTAAATATATATTTATTAAATGTTCAATAAAATAATTAAATTTATTTTATTTTATTTATGAGATCATTATAACCTGTAAAAAATTATTCAACGATCATGAGAATAATATTTTTTTCATTAATTAAATTCAAATATAATTTCTCCGAGACAACCAAAACACAAAGTGTGTGACCCTCATGGATTTTTTTTGTTGGCATTAGGGGGGCTTGCCTATAGTCCATGTGTACATTCTAGCAACGGATCAAGGCACCCATGAGAATAAATGTAATGTTGCAAAAATGAAATCTACATATGAACACCTAGTGTGTAATATAATCCCTTTATAGCAATATCTCATCAAGCAGGTTTCATGATAGTGTCATCAAATTTTATACTCGATTTTTCATTCATTGAATTCCTAAAATAAAGTCATCATTACACCATGGCCATGGAATTTCTTCTAAAGGTTCTATTTCAATAAAAGGGATGAGATATCAAATTCCATAAATGGAATGGAAAATTTATTCCTCGAATTATCCATTAATAAAATTTCACTCCTAACGCACCCAACGTACTCTACATCCCACCAACAATCAGCATGACATATTTCGTCAGTTAATCAAAGTGCGCAAATCGTGAAAAGTTTTAATTATAATCTTAATTTATAAGTATCATTACACATGCTCATAGATATAAATATTTTTTGACACCAAAACATGTGTAATTCCTACTAGATGGTCTTTTTTCATAATCTCTTATCTTGGATGTAACGCCCTGACCCTAGTTTCCCAAAGACGGTGCATTATTTTAATACATTGGCATGATTACAACCAATAAATTCCCAAAAGACCAATTACTTTAGCATTCTTGAAAAATATATTACACAAATTGACGTTACATTACACATTCTAACATACAACACAGAAAAAATAATCCATTGAGAATTCCATTTCCCCCTTAGCTAAACCATGCATCTCAAACAAAAACACTTCTTGAGATCCTGGGAAAATAAAACATATGAAGGGTGAGCTCAGATGCTCAGTAAGGTTAAATAATTTAGCGGAAGATATAGACTTTCAAGGCAAGATGTGTAATAAAAACAACATCCATTTTCAACATAATATTTAACATAATATGGAAAAAATAAACCAAACATCACCATACAAACAAGCACATAGATATTCTACTAGTCAAATAATAACATGTAATAACTAATTTCATTCCGAGGAAATCAATAGTACAAGACATTAATTTCTTTGTCAAGGCCTTGTGCCAGGACCTATGGGCTAACAGTAAATATACCCAAACACAGAGAGCCACCGTAACCGGACTCCATTCCGAAGAGCCTCTCTAACCAGACTCCAACCCGGAGAGCCTCTGTAACCAGAATCCAACCTGGGGAGCCTCTGTAAGTAGACTCCAACTCGGATGGTCTTCTATAACCAGACCCCAACCTAGAGGGCTTACATTTACTGGTCCCCAAACCTGAACATATAAGTCCAACACATACATCTTAAGAAGAGGTTGAAATATAACATAAACATTGGTATTAAAACTAGCATATGAAATGTCAATATTTTAACCATAAGACATGAATGACATAAAGATAACTCATCCATAGTCAAACATATCACATAAACATATATATAATATGAATGTTTTTTATCATAATAAATAACGTTCAAATAAGTGTAAAATAAATCAAAGGATGTTGACATAGATTAAGGCAAAACTATTTGAGAGAAATATCTCTTTCTATTTTAAAATAATTTAAGATTCACTTAATTATAAGGAGAAAATTTATTTTGAAAATATTTTTTTTAAGATTTTAATGGATGATTTGATGATGTTATAATGGAGAAAAATAGCCGCACCTTCCGTATAAGTTAAAAAATACATTGTTACCTTAATTTTTTCGAAAAGGTTGTATAGTACCTTGTTTAGAAAATGACGAAAAGATTGTTTTCAAAAAAATATACAGTCAAATAAGGGTACAAATGAATTTAACACATCATCTAGTAAATAGTTGGTTTTTTTTGAAATACATTTTTTGAAACGTGGATGTGGATGACAAAGAGGTCCCTCTAGATAATTATGTATAAACAACTGTAAATAACGAAGTCATTGTAGAATTAAACCATACCATGTTTTAATCAATCGAGTCGTATGACCAAAAGTAAATAACCACCAAATCATTTACAGAATACCATGAAGATAAAGAGAATAATTATAATATATAACAAATGGAAGTACATAATACAACACATTCAATAAGTGGCGAACAATGGAAATCTCATAGAATTAAAAGTGAGATAAGAAACCATTTACCTTGGACTTACCTTTGTTTGAGGGTACATTTAACATCCTATATAATGACCATTGTATGTTATTATATTATAAAATAACCATATTGATATTTATTATATCATACATGATTCATTTATGACTTTATACTACCCATTCAATAATTATTTTCATGTTAAATTAACATTTCAGGTAATAATCACTTTCTTTATCGTATGTATTTTAACTTGTTATTCTTGAAAATATCATTTATTTCATGATTTAAATACTTCCAGAATTAAAACATTGAGTCATATATCATATATATTTAGAATAGAAATATTTATAATAGATAGATATATGAAATACAAAACAAAGTTTATGGAGATGGTAGGCTGTACTTACGCATAAACGTTGTTTCTGTTTTCATATCGTATTGAAAGGAAGTAAGTGAATAAGATATATGTAATTTCATACATATATATATATATATATAAATATATATATATCCAATGGCATTATTATTTCATATATTAAATACTTATTAGAAATACATTTTTTTTAATCGTCAATGAATGGTGAATGCGGAAATGAATCTCATCGCGTCATGGAGACGGTTATCCGTACGTACGCACAAGAGACAATATAATTTCCTTAATGGTGTGGAATTGGATGGTATATTAATTTTA
Source organism: Viscum album (assembly GCA_963277665.1). Classification (NCBI taxonomy): domain Eukaryota; kingdom Viridiplantae; phylum Streptophyta; class Magnoliopsida; order Santalales; family Viscaceae; genus Viscum; species Viscum album. Next base: position 1,723,026,252 of record OY728159.1, read on the forward strand.
CATAGAAAATATCATGTTACTTTCATTATTTATATACATATTACTCATCATTATATCCATCCAAATAACATAGTATTGAATAACAAATTACATCACGTCGTGGAGATTGTAAGTTGTATTTACAAACGCATAGTGACATTCTCATTCATAAGATGGATAGAATAATTAATATAGTTGTGAAATATGTATAATAACATCACATTATATTGAATATACTAGAGTTATTATTTTATAATGGATACAGTAAATAAACAGTATGTGGAAGAATAAGAGAACGTGAAAGAGGGTGGTGAAATCATTACCTCTTCTTCAGGTTCATCCTTTTGATTTGATCAAAAGGGCTCCATAGGTATGATTTCTGACCAATATATGGCCTCTTGGATGAATGTAGGATTGTTTTGAGGGTATTTGATCAGTTTTTGGCTGAGTCAAATGGCTTTGGAGGTGTGAATTTGAGAGAAGGGGAAGTTCTCTTTTATAAGAGGGGTGAGGGGAACCTTAGGAAAAACATAAATATTATTTTATAATAAATTCCTTTTTGTATTATAATGGCTTGAAAATAAATTATTTAAAGTATAAAGTATGTATGGGCCAAAAAAACTCAACCAATATGTTTTAGATAGATTTAGGTCACCATATTAACCATAAATTTTAGATTTAACTCTTAGTTAAATAGTTTTGCATTTACCATGTCTCTTTGTATTTTTATATTATAAGGATAATAAACGTACTATAAATTGCCAATAAAAACCCAATTGGTTCATTAATGTCATATATATTATTATATAAGTATTTTTACCAACCCTTATAATCATAAGACTATTATATAAATTATTAATATAATATATGTTTAAAAAACTATTTTATGTCAATTTTAACACTATTTGGTATTTGTTTTTTGTTTAAATCAAAACATTATGATTACTTCAAAAAAAATATATAACCAACCATAACATTTCATATTAACTTATAAAATATGTTAAATTTATAAAAATTCTAAAATTATATTTATTTGGATATTTATAATGTCAATTCTTTTTATCTTTCATTAATACGATAATTATTGCATCATTATTGTGTCACAAATAATTTTAATTATCTAATGTCTGAAAATTATAAATAAAAAACAATTATGTATTAAATTATTTCCTCTTTATAATTAATATTTATAGTCTAATTTATCCTATGTATCACCCTATATTAAAAAATGATTTAGTTATTAGATTTTTATTATAACACTTTTAACTTTTCTTTGAATTAAATAATAATAAATGTCATATTCTAATTGAAGTGGACATAAAGGATCATATTTTATTCCAAATGTTTTTTTGGTTGAATTAAAATTATCCAATAGAATTAGGACATGTGTTAGGGTAAGAATATTATCATTTTGACACTTAATTACCCTATTTACTTTAAACCGTTGTAAATAAAAAAATACGTACTATTCACCAAAAATTATTTTTTTTCTTATTGAACTAGTTTTTTTAATGATATCAACCATGTATCTTGGTTTTTTGAAATTACACTCACAGAAGTAGTAAAATCATGTTTTATGAAAATTTGCAAATTCTCCTAGGAGGTGGGTAAAAGACGGTAAAAAGTTAAATAAAATTTTATATATCTAATATTATTAAAAAATGACTCTAATGAATTAAATTAAACATATATAGGTATTATGTATCTATTTTTACCTAAAATAAATTTAAATACAATAAATAATTATTTAAATAAAATGTCGGTTTTAAATAATAACTGTGTTTTTTTACTATTCTTCAAAAATTGAAAGTTTTCAGAAAAATACCAAAAATGCACACTAAGCTAATTTTGATATTCGGAATTCAAAAATGAATTCCATTTTAGAGAATTCAAAATATATAATTTTATTTTATTAATTTAATATTAAATCCCATTTTCAATACCAAAAGGTGTATTTTTAAGAAACAATTACTATCAAAAGATTGACACTTGTTTATGTTCAATTTCAATGTGAAATTATTTAAAATGACCAGAATTGGATTAAATGGTAAATGTATAATCTATTTATACTTTCAAACTATTAAAAGGTATAATTTTACACTATAAATTATTTTGATGAAATCAATTGTTTTTAGTTAAAATAGAATATTTTTCATTTTTCACCCAAATATGAAAGTTATCAAAAAAAACACCATAAATTTATTGAAACTAAATTCATAAGTCTCGATTCTAAATAAGAAGTTTATCTTGTCAAATTTAATATTTTAATGTTTCAAATATTAGATTTATTAAGGGTTCACTTTTAAAAGGTGGTAAAAGTTCATTTTTGAAAAATACTTCTTTTATTTGAAAAAAATGAATTAGTCCCTACATTTTGTCTAAGAAAATCATAATATGGATTCTAAAATTATGAGGATTATATATAGTTCAAAATTCTGTTAATACTATTCATAACCATTTTTTGAACGACTAGTTTGGTATGTTGTGGTGCACTTGAAATCGGTGTTGCGTGTAGTGCAAGTTTTTGAATAACATTGAAGAAATAACATACTAGGAAATCTTGGGGTGCTACATTATTCCCTCCTTTAATAAATTGTGTCATTGCAATTTGAAATTGTTCTTCGAAAATATAAGGTTGAAAATAGAAAATACATTTGTGGGAAAACCCACATCGGAAATTGGGTTAATAATCTTTAGTCTTAATAAGTGGAAAAGGGAAATGAAAGGATCAACACTAAATTATGATCTCTATTATGAGATATTTGTTAGAAATTAGAGACACATAATTGGAGGAAAAATTAAATATTTATAGGCAGTGATTTAGGTCATCTTCCACAAACAATTGTATAATTGATGGCCTCAAATACCTCAATCTATTATGATATAAAATATCACCGGTTCCACAAAACTGAAGGTATTAGGATAACAAATATTTAGTTTTAATATCCCTTAACTAATGTTTAAGAATTAATTTCTTCATAGAATAAGAGAATAAATAAATATATATATATATATACTTGACAAGTAGAGTTCCATCCTTTAACTAATTTCTACCACAAACTCTTCTTTCACTCAAAATGATAATAGAACTTAAAAAATAAATTATATTTATCCTATTAGTATAGGGTTACAAAAAATGAATTTATAATTTATCTACCAAACCTTTTAAAAACAAAATTATTCAATCCAGTATATCACGTGTGTCAGTGGTAGGTGATACACCCTTGTCACTCTTCAGTTGCGCGTTTAAGTCTCGTGGCCATGCCGGACGCGACAGGTTACTGCCCAACCTCCAATTGTTTCCTTTTTATGGAAATCCAAAAATAATCTCAAACTAGACTTATCCAAAATACTTCTGTCCAAACACATAGTCCAAAATTTATTAGGAAGGTAAACACAATGAAGATCTTTTTTCCATGTAATAACATATGCACACGTTCATAATGTATTCTTTTAAAACACTCCATCATCCTGAATTACCATTAAAACTTATTGATTACATTCTTTCTCCCATATCCTTTATATAATATTGGATATATTCCTTATATCCAATAATATTGAATATTCCAATAATGATGAAATAATAAAACTATTAATCAGTTCCAAGGAAGTCAAGAATATCTGATATAATTTATCAAAATCAACCATCTCTTATTCCAGAATCACGACCTCATTAGTGGGACCATATTAAGGATTATGTTACCTTCAACCATGTATTTTTCAAAAAAGTGTTGCTTACTATTAAATCACATTTCATTGAACTATATAATCTAATATCATCAATAATATAGTACTATAGTACAATCCTTATTTATTTCCACAATTCATATAACTAGTATATTGTTGATACAACACTAAAATGGAATATTTCTATAATAACTACATAAGAACATGAGGCATTCCTCTTCATCTGAGGTAGTATCATAACTTGATTATTATCCATTAGAATTATTTAAGTTATACTTGGATGACTGGGACACTGATCCTTGTAGTGTCCCAACTCCATGGAGATGAATAATTGTACGATAGAAACTTTTTTCTTACCCTTATAATCACGTACTTGGTGTACTTTTTCTCCACACTTATAACAAACACACATTCCCTTATAGCATTTACCAAGGTGATTCTTTCCACAATTATCTCATATGGAAAAATCCATCTTTTCCCTCTTCCCTTTTTCCATCTTTCCCTCTTCCATCCTTTTCTTATCTTGTATCCATTCAATGTCGTAGGACTCAGATAATTCTTTACTTCTCTTACTAACACATGATACTAGTTTTTCATATTTTGAGAATACATGGGAGAATATTTCCCTTCTAAATATTAGCTTTATACCATGAAATATGTGAACCTTTATACTCTTTGGATCATACATATTACTGGAGTCCACATTCCTTCTACTGGGGGTGATTATTATACAATGCATACTATAGGCCAGCTTATTAATCGCAAGGAATAATTCCAAACATGTAAACTACCTAATATAAATTGAGTAGTTTATGGATATTATCCATAAAAATAGTTTATTTGAGGAGGTATATACTCTTAAATCCTTTATAATGATTTTTAATGAGAATGAGAATTATCCTATGCATATCCCTCAGGAGTATCGTAACCAAGAGTGCCGCAAGGCCCACTATTGTGCACCTGTTCCTGTTCATGTCTAGATCAAAGCAGTTTTTCAGGTTTTACCCCAAGGAACATCTGTGTCGGAGCTGCCTCTACCTGCTCGTATCCAGATAGGGATGTATTTTCTTGTAAAACTCACTCAATCTATACATTAACAAAATTCTAGGAGGTTATTTTATACTACTCTTCAAATATTATCTTACGGTAATTTACTCTAATCAGAGTTCATCTAAATCTAGTTTCCAAGGATATTGCTACACTTCCTTTGATACCAACTGTAATGCCCCGACCCCAGTTTACCCGAGCCAGTGCATTATTTTAATACATTGGCCTGATTACAAGGAAGCACATCCCAAAAGACCGATCAATAAGTAGTCTTGAATTATACATTACATTCATGGATGTTACATTACACTTTCTAATATACAGAAAAAAAATCCCTTGAGAATTCCATTTCTCCCTTAGCTTAACCCGGCATCTCAAACATAAAACTCTTCTTTGAATTCTGGGAAAACAAAACATAAGAAGGGTGATCTCAGATGATCAGTAATGGTAAATAATTTAGCAGAAGCTATAAACTTTTAAGGCGTGATGTATAATAAAAACAAAAAACTTTTTAATCATAATCTCAAACTTAATATGGAAAAAATAAACCAAACATCACCATATAAACAATCACATGGATATTATAATAGTCGAATAATTACATGTAAAAACTAATTTTATAATGAGGGAATGTATAAAACCGGACTTTAATTTCTATGTCAAGGCCTCATGCCAGGACCTATGGGCCAACTGTAACCGGACCCAAACCCGGAGAGCCTCTGTAACCGGACTCCATCCCCAAGAGCATCTGTAACCGGACTCCATCCCAGAGAGCCTCTATAACCGGACTCCAACCTGGAGAGCCTCTATAACTGGACTCCAACTCGGATGCACTACAATAACAGGACCACAACCCAGAGGGCTACTTGTACCAGTCCCCAAAATAGAACATAAAAGTCCAATACATTCATCTTATAAAGAGGTTGAAATTTAACTTAAACATTGGTATTTAAACTACCATATGAAATGTAAATATTTTAACCATAAACCATGAATGGAATAAAGATAAATCATCCATAGTCAAATATATCACAAAACCATAAATATAATATCGATGTTTTTTACCATAATAAATCAACATCAAACAAGTGTAAAATTTATCAAAGGATGTTGACATAGATGAAATCAAAACTTTTTGAGTGAAATATATCTTTCTATTTTGAAATCATTTAAGAGTCACATAATTATAAAGGAAAATTTTAATTTGAAACTATTCTTTTATGCTTGTAAGGGAAGCTTCGACGATGTTAAAATGATTGAAAATAGTCGCACCTCCCGTATAAGTTAAAAAAGACATTGTTACCTTAATTTTTCGAAAATGTTATAAAGTACTTTGTTTGGAAAACGACTGAAAGATTCCATTCAAAAACATATAAGGTTAAATAAGGGTATAAACAAATTTAAAACATTTTATAGTAAATAGTAAAAATGTTTTAAAATACATTTTATGAAACATGGATGTGGATGATAAAGAGGTCTCAGTAGTTAATTACTTATAAACAACCTCGGATAATGAAGAGATTGTATAATAAACCCTTACCACATTGTAATCAACCGAGTCATATGACCAAAATTTAATAACCACCAAATCATTCACATAATATGATGAATATAAAGAGAATCATGATAATATATATCAAATGGAAGTACACAATACACCACATGAAATAAGTGGCAAAAAATGATTATCTCACGGAATTAAAAGTTAGATAAGAAACCCCTTACCTTTCACTTTCCATTGGTCGAGGGTATGTTTAACCACTTGTATAATGACCATTGTTTGTTTTTAGATTATACCCGAACCATATTAATATTTATTATATCATACATGATTCATTGATGAATTTATACTACCCATTTAATAATTATTTTCATGTTAAAATTACATTTCAGATAATAATCACTTTCTTTATCGTACGTATTTTAACTTGTTATTCTTGACCATATAATTTAGATCATGATTTAAATTGTTCCATAATACAAACCATTATTCATATATCATATATATTTTGAATATAAATATTTATAATAGATAGATATATGAAATGGAAAACGCCGTTTATAGAGACGGTAGGTCGTACGTACGCATAAACATTGTTTCTGTTTTCATATCATATTGAACGGAAGTAAGTGAATAATATATATTTAAGTACATAAATACATATATATATCACCAATAGAATTATTATTTCATATATTATATACATATTAGAAATATATATTTTTATAATCATCGATGAATGGTGAACGTGGAAATGAATCTCATCACGTTGTGGGGACAGTAATTCATACGTACGCACAAGTGACAATATCATTTCCTTAAAGGTGTGGAATTGGACGGTATATTAATTTTAAAGATACATTATCTGGTTATTTTCATTATTTATATACATATTACTCATCATTATATCCATCCAAATAACATAGTGTTGAATAAAAAATTACACCTCAGCATGGAGACGGTAGGTTGTACGCACGCACGCATGGTGACATTATCATTCATAAGACGGATAGAATAATGAATACAGTTGTTCAGTATTTATAATAAAATCACATTATATAGAATATAGTAGAGTTATTATTTTATAATGGAAACAACAAAGAAAGAGTAAGTGGAAGAATAAGAGAACTTGAAAGAGGGCGGTGTAATCATTACCTCTTCTTCAGGTTCTTCCTTTTCATTTGATCAAAAGGGCACCATAGGTTGGATTTATGACCAATGGAAGGCCTCTATAATGAAGGTATGATAGTTGGTAGGATATTTTGGCAGGGTTTGGCTAATAGAAATGGCTTTGGAGGTGTGAATTTGAGAGAAGTGGATGTTCCTTTTTATAAGATGGGTGAGGGGCACCTTAGGAAACACTTAAAATATTATTTAATAATAAATTTATTTTCAGTTTCTAATGGCTCCAAAATGAATTATTTAAAGACATAGGTGGGGATGGGTCAAAAAACACTCAACCAATAGGTTTTATATAGGTTTAGGTTACCATATTTACCTTAACGTTTAGATTTAACTCTTTGTTATGTAGTTTGTGATTTACCACATCTCTTTGTATTTTTATATTATATGGCAAATAAACATACTATAAAATGCCAATAGAACTAAAATTGGTTCATTAATGTCATATATATTATTATATAAGTCATTTTGATTAATCTTAGATTCTTCAGACTATTATATCAATTAATAATATAAAATTTGTTTCAAAATCTATTTTATGTCAAATTTGACACTATTTGTAATTTGTTTTTGTTAAAATCATAACAACATGATTACATCGAAAAAAATTTATCTATCCAACCCTAACATGACATATTAACCATGAATTTTTTTTAATTTATAAGAAGTCTCAAATTACATTTATTTGTATATTTATAATGTCAATTTTTTTAATCGTTCATTAATACGGAAATTATTGCATAATCATTATGTCACTAATAAATATAATTTTTTAATGTCTAAAAATTATTAATAAATTACCATTTTTTATGAAATATTTTTATATTTCAAATGACTATTTATAGTCTAATTTACGTTATGTATAACCATATATTAAAAATGTTTTAGTTATTAAACTATGATTTTACCTCTTTTAACTCTTCTTTGAATTAAATAATAATAAATGTTCTAATCTAATCCAAGTAGACCTAAAGGATCATATTTTATTCATAAGGTCTTTTTTGGTCGAATTACATGTATCTAATAGAATTATGACATGTGTTAGTGTATGAATAATATCATTTTCACACTTAATTACCCTATTTACTTTTACTCATTATGAATAAAAGTAAAAAGTTACTACTCAAAAAAATTATTTTTATCTTATTGAACCACGTTTTTCATACTGGTAACAACTGTGTCTCTAGGGTTTTTGAAATTACACTCATAGAAGTGGTAAAATTATGTTTATTTCAAATTTGAAAATTTTCCTTGGAGGTGGGTAAAATACGGTGAAATGTTCAATAAAATTTTATATATCTTATATTATTACAAAATGAATCCAATAATTTAAATTGAATATATATAGGTATTAGGTATATATTTGTACCTAAAATATATTTCAATAAAATAAATAATTATTTAAATAAAAATTCAGTTTTAAACAATAACTCAGTGTTTTTCATTATTCATCAAAAATTGAATGTTTTCAGAAATATACCAAATATTAACCCTAACATAATTTTTAAATTTAGAATTCAAAAATGAAGTCTATTTTACAAAATTCAAAACATAGAGGTTTCATTTGTTAATTTAAAATTAATTCCTGTGGTCAAAACCAAATGGTGTATTTTTAATAAATAATAATTATCCAAAGATAGACACTTGTTTATGTTCAATTTCAAAGTGAAATTACTTAAAATGACCAGAATTAGATTAAATGGTAAAAATATAATCTATTTATACTTTCAAACCATTAAAATTTATAATTTAACATTATAAATTATTTCGGATAAAAAATGTTTTTTTCAGGTAAAATATTGTATTTTTCACTATTCACCCAAATATGAATATTATCATAAAAACAACAAAAATTTATTGAAACTAAAATCCTGTGTCCAGATTCTAATGAAGAAGTTTATTTTTTCAAATTGATTATAAAAAATTTTCAAATATAATATTAAAATCAGTTTTACTATTAAAAGGCTGAAAAAGTGCATTTTTGAAAAATACTTCTTTTATATGAAAAAAATAAATTAGTTCTTACATTATGTCTAAGAAATTCAGAATAGGGATTATAAACTTTTAAGTATTATATATAGTTAAAAATTCAGTTAATACTTTTCATAACTTCTTTTGAACGTCTTTTTTGGTATGTCTTGGTGCGCTTGAAATCGGGGTTGCGTGTAGTGCTTGTTATTGAATTACATTGAATAAATATCGTACTATGAAATCATGGGGTGTTACATTGATGATGACCAAGAGAAAACTTTATGAGAGGAACCGTTGACTACTTACGAGTACTCACACCTGACGGTCTACATGCTATGTGTCCTATTATTGTATGTAATCCAACTGTAGAACTATAATTAAGAATATTATTATATTATTTCAAGGTTCTCAACATAGCGGGGAACTGCCATGACCTTATCAATGTAACAAATACTCTAGGACATTATTACATCATAGTCATGCAGAACAATGAACAATATGTAATAATATGTTCAATATTTAAATACATTAAAAGTCAATGTAATCAATGTACAACCAATTGGTTCTAGGAAACCAACTCTTAAAAACTCCCACTTGGACTAGATCCAACTACTTACAACATTCAGTCCAATAGACCTCTCATGGTGATCATGTTTCTATAGAGTCAAGACATTAGTCAATGGATTTACCAGGTTATATTCCATAGAAATACTACTCACTGAAACATCACCTCTCTAAGAAAAAACCCTCAAGATATGATACTTCTGAAGTATATGCTCCCTCTGCTGATGTGGCCCTGGCTCTTTTACAAGAGCCACTACTGCAGTATTATCATAGTGCATTGATATGGGATATGTACTGCTTGTTGTCACATCCATCTCCTGGATGATGCTTCACATCCAAACTGCTTCATTAGCTTCCTCAGAATCTGGGATATACTCAGATTATACTGTAGACTCTATGACCACACTTTTCTTTGAGCTCTTCTATCTCACTGCACCTCCATTAAAATTGAAGATGTATCCTATTTTCACCAACAAGTCATCTTGAATAGTCTGGAAACTAGAATCTATATATCTTTTGGGTACTATTTCCTCATCTCTTCAATAAACCAAGAACATATCCTTAGTATGAATTGGATACTTTTGGATATGATTGACTACCATCCAATGTGGGTCACCAGGGTCAGCTTGATATATTCGTACTTCACTCAATGCTTAGGCGACATCCAGCCCAGTACATAGCATGTCATGCTTGACTGACCCAATCACTGATCCGTACGGAGTCCTTGCTTTTATAAATCATTCCTCATGTGTCTCATGACACATTTTCCTGGAAATATGAATGTCATGTTATTATGGAAACAATCCCCTCTTTGACTGTTCGAAACAAAATCTCTTCTGTATCTTATCAATGTAAGTACTTATAAATAGGACCAAAAATATCTGGGATCTATCATGATGGATCTTCTTCCCAGTAAAATATGTTTCCTCTCCCATGTCCTTCATGGGGAAACATTGATTCAACCATTCTTTAACAAACTATAAGACTAGTATCTCATTTCAAATATGTAATATTTCATCAACATATACTACTACGAAAATGACTACACTCCCACTAAACCATTTCTAGACACAGGGATCACATTCGTTCTTGATAAAATCAAATTTCATTATAGCTTCATCAAAATTAATGTTCTTTGACCTGGATTCTTTTTTAATCCATAAATGGATTTCTACAACTTGAATACCATATTTTCATCCTTTGGAGTAATAAACAATTCAGGGTTGTCCTGTAGATATCTTCCTGAAGTATCCCATTAAGGTAGGATGTTTGGAAATCCATTTTCCAAATCTCATAGCCACGGTAAGTGGCAATGGCCAATATAATTATGATGGATTTCACCAATGCAACTTGTGAAAAGGATTTATCATAGTCAACGCCTTGATGTTGTTTTATCCTTTTTGCAACCAGTCATGCAATATAGGTTCTGAATTTTCCTTTCATGTCCAGTTTCTCCTTGAATACCCAATTTCAACCAACATGCATTACATGAAATGGAGGATCTACCAAAATCTAGACATGTTTTTGGTATATGGAATCCATTTCAAAATTCATGGATTCTTTCCACTTTGCAACATCTATGCCACTTATTGCTTCCGTATAGGTTAGAGGATCATTATTATCAACTAATAATGAGTCACCGTCCTCAATAACTAAAAATTCATACAATTAAAGTTCTTTAACTTCTCATTTACTCCTACGCAGCTCTTGTGTATTTGGAACAACACTTTCTTCCATGAGGCATTGTGTAATCTATTACTCTACCAACTCTTGTATAACTTGAGCCTCAACATCATCAAAAACTATCTCTCTTCCACGAACTATTTTGGATATTTGATCCCTCTTAAGGAATATGGAATGTCTTGCCACTATAACCTTTTTGTTTGAGGGGTTTTATAGGCAATCTACCCTTGTTTCCTTAGGGTATCCTATAAAGGTACAATTTGTGCCCCGAGGTGCAGGTTTTTTTACCTGAAGTGTCCCTAAAAATGCATCACTTCCCCACACATGTAAATTAGATAATATTTCTTTCTTTCAACTCCAACACTCATATGGAATACAATTTATCAATTTATTTGGTACCTAGTTTAGTATTTGTTCCATTGTTTTTAATAAATTTACCGAATGGAAGACTCACATGACTCATCATTGATATCACCATGTCTAACAAGGTGTAGTTACTCCTTTTTATCACACCATTCTACTGGTGCGTGTAAGGAGGATTTAGTTGGGATAGGATCCCAAACTCCTGTAAGTAATCAATAATGTCATGATTAAGATATTATCCACCTTAGTTTCAGCATAGTTTCTTAATCTTCTTACCATGTAGGTTCTCAAATTCATTCTTATATTGTTTGAACATATTCAAAGAATCTGACTTATACCTCATAAAGTATATATAGCCATATCTACTAAAATCAGCAGTAAAAGTTATGAAGTATGAGTAACCTCCCCTTTCATCAATTGGAAATGGTCCAAAAACATTGGTATGAATCATTCAAGAAGTTATTTTTCCCTTTCACCTTTCCTAATAAATGGGGATTTGGTAATTTTTTCTTGTAAACATGCTTGACATATGACAAGTCGTTTTAGTTAGACAGAATCTAAATATCCATCATGATGTAATGTTGTCAAGAGTTTCTTAGTTACATCACCTAGCCAGTGATTCCAAATTTTGGTGTGGTTTGAGTCATGTGAAGTATCCTTATTATTTATTTCCATTACAATGTGTGTGAAATCCAACACATAATGAATTATGTATAAATGTTCCCTACCAAAACAAATTCTATATTTAGAAAAGAAGCAACATTCATTTTGAAACATGAAAAAAACCATCTATATCTAATCAGGATATAGAAATAATTTTTTTTAGTAATATAAGGAACATAATAACAACCCTTTAACACAAAGATCATCCTAGTTGGACACAAGAGGTGGTAGTCCCCAATAGCTACAGCAGCAATTCTAGCTCTGTTGTCTGCTTGCTGATCCACCTCCCCACGTTAAATCTTTCTGAATCGACTTGGTTCTTATATTTTGACACATTTGTGGGCTACATAAGCTGTATATAATACCCATTTTTTTAAAAATATAAATTTTATTTGATTAAAAACATACATGAAGCTTCCCCTTACCTCTTAGGCTGGGTGCAGTTCATCATCCAGTGGCCCTTCCAGCCACATGTGAATCAAACAACCTCATGTTCCTTTGTCTCTCCTTTGATCTTAATTTTATTGTAAGGTCATGAATAAGCTTTGGGATTAAATGCATCTTCCATACCATTCCTCCTATTCATCATAAGGATAGATGCATTTTCATTCTTCATATCTTTTTCCACTTGGTGAATGAGGATAAGAAGATAAGATGGAGACTTCTCAATGTTGTTCATAATGAAATTGACAAAAATTTTAGAGAAGCTATAAGGGAGTGTTGTGAGAATGAGATCGATGCCCAGTAATTTAGGGAGATTAAACCCTATAACCTCCAGGTGCTCAATTTAGCCAATGATCTTGACTCCATGAGGCCTAGTTGGGGAACCTTCTCCAATATTACTCTAAAAGAGTGCCTTAGAGATCTCAAACAATTCTTATCTTTCTCTATCCCATTAAAGATCATAGAGGTGCTTGAGAATTATATAAGCATCCATGTTTCCATGAGAATTAATAATTCACTAGACATTGATGATAACATTAAATATTGAACGTCGACCACGTCATTCATTAGTTTCTCTTAGACCAAGAAATCCTCATCACCCGCCTCAGGGGTAGATGGACCAGGTAATGAAGAATCCAGCTCATAAGATTTCCGTTCATGGAATAGGATAACCTGAAGGCATCTAAACCATTCATTAAAGCTACTGCTGGCGAGGATGTTGTCTTTATCCAGAATTGATAACAGGGATAGTGTGGTTGATAATATTTTTTTTATTTTAAGATTAAAAGAGAATATCATTAGAACTTTCTTGATTACATTTTATTGGAAATATTAAATTTTTATTAAGTCATCCAATATTTTATCAATTCCCAATGTCCCTCACAATTGAACTCATAATGAATAATTTTCATGACATTATAGTCGTAAGGATCCATAGTCCCCATCGCATAACCCCAACAAGTGTTGTTCAAGCTATTAGAATTTATTTATATAGGATGGTCATCCCCAATTGTGGACTTGCAACTCCTTGATCTATTGAGTGGACTCCCCAATCATAAACTCTTGACATTTGGATTTCCACAACTCTTTCCTTTAATATTAAACCATGTTTATCAATGGATACTCCACTTGATGTAATATGGGTAATCAACCTGAAACCTTTCATAAGGGCTATGTCTATAAAAGTAAGTGCCCCAACAAGGGTTGGTCAAACAAATAGTTTTATTGATATTGTCCCTTAATCAAGTAACGGAATTCTTTTTCTGAATTAATATTTTATTTTATGGATTTTTATCTCTTATGGATGAATTGATTATTATCATTATTACATGCTTTTAAATATTAATTGAAACTTACTTAAGTGATTAACCATGTATTGATAATATTGATGCATAATTCTTGTTTATTTTAGTTCCATCTTGCATGCATGTTTACTTCATTAATTATGTTATCATGACAACACATCCAAAATGATAAACCATGTAACTAAAAGGAATAAAATGAATTTCATGATCATGAACTTTTCTAAAGGTTATTTTATCTACTGGTTGATGAAATAACCCCAACCTATGGGAGAAACATATTGAACATTTTGGGTTCGTGTTTATAGCATTCCACCTATCTACTAATGTATCTCCTAGGATTGGTTTCTTCACAGCTCCATCTTGAACCGCCTCCACAAGATTGGGTGTTCCATCCCATACATATGCCTTTTTATAAGATCACTTGCAAATGAGGTGTAAAAAAGGGATTTTTACATTAAAGAAACATTGGGCACACATGACCTAAATATTAATGAGAATAAGGCTTCTAGAACAACAAATTTAATTTAAAAAAATAAATTGAAAGAAACCATACATATAAAAAGGTATTGGTAGAGCTCATGATCATCTTTACATGAAACTATATTTACACATAAATAAAACTATAATTCAAATTTTTAATAGTTCTTGTTTAAGACAAACCACACTCAAATCAATTAATTATCATCTTTAGTTAATAAATCCTTTTATATTAAACCCTTTTATGAATTTCATTTAGATTCTCATCCATCCTAATTTTTAACCAATAAATTCATTTAAAATTATCTTCGCACGTTTCTTGTATCTTGGGGGAAACCCAGTGAATTCTCATTCATAACTACCCAATGAGTAGAAATAAACATTACACAGATGTTAAATTAAAAACAAATATATAAAACACATATCACATGTTTTCCTAATATTTACACCCAAACTATGGTACATATCTCATGGGTTTCTATAATATAATAATAAATTTTAATAAATCTGTGTAATTTGGATGAGTACACGGTGTGTAGTTCTGAATACCCAGCGTGTATTATCATTCATTGTCTATCTGAAGTACACGACCGAGGAAATGGAATGTACATGTACTAGGAAAATATTCAGAGTACACTATTTATTCAGTGGACCACACACCGTGTAGTGTTTGTGTTAAACAGTTTTCAGTCGGGAAATCCATGTATGGGGTACACGGTCCAACCCTAACCCGAAGGGACTACACGATGTGTCCAGTGGAATACATGGTGTGTAATCTAGAAACCGTGTGCCACAAGTTCTAGGTCAACACACAGAGTCATTTAAGACTTAGAAAAACTCCAACGCATGGTTTGGTTTGGAAATCTGATCTGATGCATTGAATCTTGAATAAACAGCTTGTACTACTAAGTACACATAGTGTGTTGTGGTGTTGTATGACCCTGAAGTTTTTCACCTCTAGATGATACCCACTACATTATTTTAATCAAAATTAAAAAAAATTGTTTCTTTAAGGTGAACGAGAAACAAAAGAGGAGGAACATATCTCATGATTTAGATTTGTAGAGTAATTAATGTGAATTGAAATAACTAAATTATTAAATGCATAAATCATCAATGAAATTTTTCAATAATTATAATCTATGATGTAACTCCTCTAATACCATTCCTTGAAGGTTCTGGACATAGTAGAAACATAGTAGGGATGAAACCCAACATTGATTTTCACCATGATCGATGATTATTCCGGGATCAATACGACAATGAACGCCAGTATCCATGGAATAGAATAAAAGATTTAAATAAATAATGAAGAGGCCTGAATCCTTTAAAGAGGAATTTACACATCATGTTTATAATTAATTTAATTAAATTAAAAAAATTCTGAATTTTCATTATTTTCATCGTCGATGATGTTGATCATATAGAATGACCCTTCCAAATTTCCAATATTTACTTGCAAGGATCAAAACAAGAATCCTTATAGTGGTGATCCACACATGCTCTGATGGCCTCTGATCGGCATCACTAATTCTTCGGGTGCTAGCATAAAAAGGAGAGTGTCTTTTCTCGCTCGTTCTTGATCTCTAGTTCTTCGACCTTAAAGAACATATCTCGTTCATGAGAGGGGGAAGGATGATGATTTGTGAGAGAAATTTTTTAGCTAAACAATTCTCAATTCACCAGGTGTGCAGTTCGGTATCGTGTGGTGTCCGACACAATAGGCATACTTTTCTATTTATAGGCACGGAACATTAGTTGAAATATTTAATTTCATAAAAACAATTAAATACATTCAAAAAATTAGAGAAAACCCATGCTCATAATAATCTTACAACATCATTTTTTATGGTGCACTAACTTGCGTAAAAAGGAATTATAAATGAAATTCGGCGTCATTAAATAATAGAAGCATCATTATTATTTCAACTTGTTTCAAATAGTTAAATAATTCTTTATCACCTCACACATAATTATTTTACTACTAGACCAGCCTTGGTCTACACTAACACCACTTCCATTTTCTGAACACTTGAATAAATAAATAAATAAATTATTCTCTTAAATAAATTTTTTATTTACAAAATAGTTAATAAATATTTATTAAATGTTTAATAAAATAAATAAATATATTTTATTTAATTTATGAGATCATTTTAACATGAATAAAATTATTTCATGGTCCTGAGAATAATATCTATTTCATTAATTAAATTAATAAATAATTTAACTGAGACCACAAAAACACTTAGTGTGTGACCCTCTAGGATTATTTTTGATTGGAATTAGACATGCTTAACTAATGACCAAGAGTACTATCTAGAAATGAGTCAATGCACCCAAGAGAAAGAACATAATCTCTCAACATGACAACCACATACGAATGCTCACTGTGTAATATAATCCCTTTGTCGTAATAACTCATCAAGAATGTTTCAGGATAATGTCATAAAATTTCATGCTTGATACATCGTTCTATGAGTACCTAAAATAAAATCATCATTACACCATGGCCACGGAATTTCATGTGAATGTTCTATTTAAATAAAAGGTTTGAGAAATCAAATTTTAAAAATATAAGGGACAGATCCTTCCTCTACTAATCCATGGAAAACATTCCACTCATGACGCACCCAACGTACCCTACTTCCCACAAACTATATGCCTGGTGGTTTTCGTTAGAAAAAAAAGTGTGTGGGCCATGACACTTATTAATGATAATATTAAAGTCTATGGATCATTACACACGATCACCGATAGAAATATCCAATGACACTAAAACATGTGAAATTCCTACTGGAAGGTCTGTTCCCGTAATCTCATCTCCTGGAGATTACTAAGTGCAAACATTATGACATGAAGCCTCATCTGCATATGAGTACTCACACTTGATGGACTTCAGGCTATGCGTCCCATTGTAGTATGTCATCAAAATGTATAAATATATTTAAGAATATTTTTATATCATTTCAAGGTTCTCATCATAGAAGGGAACTACCAAGACCATAGCAGTGAAAAAAATCCTCTAGGACTTTATTACATCATAGTCATAGAGAACAATGTACAATATGTAATAAGATGTTTAATATTTAAATACATTAATGTCACATGCAATCAAAGTTAAACTAGTTGGTTCTAGAAGACCAAATCTTACAAGGGGGTCATTTTTTACAGAACACCAACTCCTTCTCCAGAAGGATCTGCACAATAAAATAATTAAATTCCTAACATAGAATATTTTGGTTCATTTCCATATCAACTTTTTTTTCTCTATCATTGGTTGTGTTGGATTTTTATCAGTGATCTCTATACTCCTATTCATTCCTTCCATAATTTATCATTCTGTTCTTTGTGATATTTTGGTTCAAGATCATATGCCCTATTTTCAGAGTTTTTTCTTTTTTTACAACCTCTTCCATTATTTATCGATTCAAATGATAATACAGTAAAATTGGGCTTTCACAAGCCTAAGATAGGTGGTCAAGAAATTATCCATAAAATATTAGGTGTTTAAAGCATTTCATCCATTGTGTCACACACCAGACACTTCCTTACATTTCCATAAAAAAATCATATTTATTGTAATTTAACCAAGCTTTTATACATCTTATAAGGCTTATATAATTGTTATAGGATGTTACGTCATATAACTCCACTCATTTTAGTGTGAAAAATTAAATTTCATATTAAATTAAAATGTGTAAATGACCAACAACCTCTTATGTGGGTTAGAACTATATTAAAATTTATATTTCCTTGTTTTATATATTATATTTATTAATTTAAGTAAATGGATGTGGGTGGAAAGGCCCCTTAACATGTTTTATATTTATATATGGATTATCTATATTTTTACATACATTGTGAGATTGTGATAAATAAAAATAAATTTTTAAGAGGTGATTCCTTGTGATTATTATTAGGCCACTATTATTGTCCAATGAACAATGTTTGAGGTATTTAATAAGAATATATTTCATGATCTCTTACATTGGGTGATAGGCATGGTGTCTCACACCATTTAATTTTAGTTGGAAGATCAACTTGACATTCCTTGTTCCATTACTTCATGTGTTAGGCATAAATACTCACACCATTGTTCTAAGTGTTGATCATGATGACTCTCCCCACTATCTTGTGTGAAGACAATGATGTCTCACATTCTTAGGATATTTTGGGCTATTTCCATTGCTAGACCTCTTAGCTTGTTAAACTAGTCATTGATGCATGATATGAACCATGGGTCCAGCTAGCACCTTGTATCCGTGTATATTATTATATATCTCCTTACATATCTACCATGTATACTTATTATATATGATTTCTTATAAATGGATATATGTGGTATGGTGAGATCAAACATATTCTAACCTATAATGAAGAATGTAAAGTCATCTGGATGTCCTATTGAAACCTAAACTAACTAGTATTTATTTTACAATAATTTTTGTTATTCATTATACATGAACACTTATACTATATATACACTGACTCAATTATTCTAGAAATTGATGGTGGTGTCCTAATAACTTAATCTCACATACTACATGATCCTACCTTGGTACTATAGTAGACTTTGTGTTTGTAGGTATTGATAAGGGAAAGCACCCTATATCGGATGTTTGATTTGTTATGTTTATGTCATGGATCATTGGAGTAGAGGACCGAACGGTTGCTTGTGATGCTAGTGGGGATATCTTTTAGCCTTTTTTTACTTTTTGTATAGAATGTTGTGTATGGCCTTATATGTATCCCATGTATCACATTTATGTACATTAATATGCCTTGACATCATTGTATAACAATCCGCCTATGGATTTTGGTTATTATTACTCCATGGATGTTTCCTATTTTATTTTTCTTATTTATGGTATCTGTTTCACCTATGATTTCAGTTATGATATGCTTTCATTATTTATATTCATTTCTTATAACCATTGTGCTACTCTAATATGATGATATAGTATCCCCACCATACCACCATAGACCATCACACTAGTCAGCAACCTCTAGTATACAGGGAGCCATGGTTGAGACCATGTGACCCACTAGATAAGGTAACTATTTTAGTGTCTTATAGATCATGATGTTACAATGTTGAATCAGAACGATATTTTTCCATTTTTAACTTATTGTTTGGGTATTATACATGATACTAGGATGTATTAGAATTCCGTAATAAGCTTATGCCTATGATTAGCTAACCCACATACAGGGGATACCAATATTACCTGGGATGGGATACTACTGTTTTAATTATTTATTATTATAGTTTATATGATTTCATTGTTGGGTGATGCAAATGTTATTTGACCTTATTTTTATAATTATTAATTTTATTGTATATTCTCCATCCTTGTCCAGTTATTGAAAGTAAGAAGTAGTTCATACATCATCATTGTCACTTTAGGACTTATATGACATGTATTTTTCCTTTCCATGTTTCCTTAATCTATGCATTTTCCTACTATATATAGGCAGTTCCTTGATTATTATATATGGAAATGTGATAATTTTTCTTGAATGGATAATATAATAGAATTAATTAAATTATATAAATTAATCAAAATTATATTTTCTTTTACAATTTTTTGGAAGAAACTTAATTAACCCATTATAGTATGGTCTGGAATCTAGACGTACTAGTTATAAGGATCAATATGACATTAGAAGATTTGGTTGGTTGAATTACAATGGAATTTTATGAAAAAATTACTTCATTAAATTGGGAATGGTAATTTACTCCATAAAATCATTACGTAGGACCTTTTACATACTAATACCAAGTGTAAAGGCTTGGTCACAGTAACAAGACATGCCAATTGAAATTTATACAAGTATGAATTTTATAAATTGGGCATTGTGATAAATTTAACAAGATTGTGATATATATATATATATATATAAGAATGAAAATAAATGAAATTAATCCTTTTAAACTAATGTTTTACCACCAACTGGGATTTCAATTACAAAGTAAAGAGTGTTTTCCTCTATACCATTCAATCAACAATTCATATACCAGAATCATAATATTGTGATATGATACCTAGAACCAATCCGGGACTTAATAGTTGGTATTTGGGGTTTTTTATTATTTTACATATGGACTATTATGGTCTTTGAATTTCATCTTCACCATGATTTTATAGCAATTAAATGGCCGTGGGCTCTTTTATAGGAAGGCTTGTAAGTATCCTAATTGTTTATCTGAAGTATTATTAACTATTAATTTATCTTCTACGGAGTGTGTTGAGAATTATATAATCATTCCTACAAATTTTCCATGTTTTGTATGCAAATATGTATGTGACACCCATGATCCATATGTGGTGGTCCCTGAGACACTAGAATTACCACCATTAATGCCTCTAGAGGCAACACCTACTATACTTCGATTGGGCACTAGAGCCTAGTTTCTAGAGGTTTTACTTTGTATCATGTAGAATTTTCAATGAGATTATCAGCCATCCTTTAATATATTAGAGTTGACATGGGAGTTTCAGTAGCATAATTCTCTCACCTTTTCAGGGAATGGTGGGCCTCGAGCAGTAGATTCATGGATAGAGGTCACGATTTTTATATTTGAAAATATAGAGACAACTCTTGAGTGGAGGGCCATTCTTGGTGAGTAAATGTGACATGGATCAACCAAATGATGGTGGGATGTCATTCCACAGGAAGAGTGATGTTGTTATATGGTCTCTAGGGACTTATAGATGGTCATTTATGATTACTTCTTCCCAAAAACATTGACGGTTGACTGAGCTAGTGAGTTCACGGAGTTGAAGTAGGGAGTCGTGCTTATGATGAAGTATTCTACCCATTTTCTACAGTGGCAGTGATTTTTAGCTACCATATATGGTGATGAGCACATAACTATGAGATGATTTCAGGATGGTATTGTATATTCCATATGATCATAGGTTAACATTTTTCTTGTAGACTACTATTTCTAAGGTAGTCGATCAAGACCTAATTAATAAGATAAATTTGATGGAATCAGATGGTGTTAGTCAGGGAAGTTCATCACCCATACCTGGAAATGGTTATTCTAATGGATGATACAGTCACTTTAGTATTTCACTCAGGGGTAGGGTTAATTAGATATCTCAACCTGATAGTTTTAGTATATGTCATCATTGTTGAAATATTGGACATATGAAAAGTTAGTGCCTGTGAGATCCAATTAGATTAGGTCTTATAGCACCTCATCTAGAAGGAATTTGGAATACCACTGGATGATCAGGATAAGGAGGTGGTTGAGTTAGAGAAAAACAGACTCAATATTCAAAATGTTAGTAGAGTGGGCCTGCTCAGGGTAATCATGTTGTATCTCATGGTTGTGGTACAAGCCAATTAGATGCAAGGAATCCTATTCCATAAGAGAAGAGCACTAGAACATTTACTATTCGAGATACTATTATAATACCTTTAACATCAGTTTTTTATTTATTTTACATATGTGAATTTCACTCTTTTATATCTATGACTATTTTGGAGAGTATGGTCCTCGAATAAAGTACATTTTGGGCATGATAAACTCAATACACTATTGGATTTCCAATATATGAGTGTTAATCAATGTGAGGAATATCCCCTTGAGATAGGAGGTTATCTCTTCCCATGGAATATATTTTTCATTGATATGATAGGGTTGGATGTAAATTTTAGGATGGGTTGGTCGATTCACTATTGATCCCATATCAATTTTCATTAGTGGAGGGTGACCTATAAATTAGCATAGGTTAATTTAAAAATTCACCACGGAGAATGAGATTTACTTTCATCTTGATCTGGACCTGAGTAGTATGGTCCAAGAAGAGTGATGACCAACTTCACTCCTCTATTCTTGGACGATCAGGGGATACAACATGCTATTTTCTATCCTGTTGTGGATAGTTTTAGAGATATCTTCCCTGATGAATTTTTTGGTCCAACTCTTTAGAGAGACGTAGAAATTACCATTGATATAGTGTCGGGAGTGGGATCAATGACTATTATTCCTTAAAATATAAAACCTATGAATCTTATGGAGGTTATGAATTAGTTAGAATAAGTAGAGACTAATGGTTTTGTCTAACCCAGTACCACTCTATAGGGTTTACCAATCATTTTTTCTAAAAAGATAGTGTAGGACCCGGGGACACCCTGAGAGGGGAGTGGCTAATCAAGGTGTAAAACTTTTCTTTTAAAACAAGGATAATATTCCCACATTTATTGGAACTTGTTAAACATGTAAGTCTGACGGGAATCCAAAAGAAAACAATCACCTGAAAAGAGACCACACATCACTTTTACATCTTTCACAACTAAGGGCTACGTCCAAGGAGCATGCGCCGACACATTCCCGGTCAATCCTAATTCCAGTAACCATTACTAGTTGTGGATTACACGGTTTGGGTATAGTCACTCTATCCTATGAACACTACCATTACAATGGTTTAGGGATAGCTCCATGTGTCCCTCAGATCACTTCCATTGACTCCCCCAAGCTCACTACCCTGGGTGAAGTCACACTCAATTTGTAGAGGTGAATGTCCCTTCAATAGATTTGCATTGAAGGAATCATCTCTTTTCAGAATAAGACACTACCTTCATCGAAGTCCTGAATTGATGAACTTGAAAACACTGAACCAATGAACCAGATATTCAAAAGCATGTGAGTATCTTAAAACAATCCTAGTGTGCAATACCTAAACATGTGCGCATGATTTGGTATTTGTTGCACAATTTTACTTTCGCACAACCCTCTATTATCCTGCAGTCCTTATCATTCGTGCAACTGAACCAAAGGGTTCACATGGTCTTTTCAGACTAATGGAAAACCATTCACGCATGATTATCTCTCTATAATTTGTTCACATGCAAATCATTCGGGCATTAGAGAAACCAATAACTCATTATAAAACTATTTTTTTTCATAGGGATAGTGGCATATTTATAGTCCCTTGATGACCATACATGCAAGATACCTATGAATCTTCCTCAGTGCGCATAAGTTTCTTTCCAATCATGCAAAACGCCTTTTGACGTCGCATTGGTCATGTACGATTCTTTCACCCAACAACATCTTCCACACACATCCATCCATTGAGTGCACATTTTTCCTTTTCCATATTCTGATGCACTGATACCAAAACTATCCTTGTGTGGAATGTTCCTAATCAACCTTCAATCTTGCACGAAAATCCTTTTTCCAAACACACAATTATCCAATTCCTGCTTTTTAGGCCAAAAAATTTGGTAAACACTCGGATACAGTGCCACCTTTAGTACTATTGTTCCCCTTGAACAGTTTGATCCACTTCCCAGAAAACATTCTAATCTTCCAATAAGGATTGACAACAAAACAGACCAAACTCTAGTTCATGAATATAATGGTCATGGTTCCAAAACTCTCCCATTTGTATTTGTTGGGAATCACCATAAAAATTCAATAGAGAACTAGAAATCTGAAAAACCCAAAACGCAAGAATCAAATCATCCAAAACTCTATGACTACGTGAGAAATTATCAATGTAGAAAAGAAAAGGGGAAGTGTGAATTGGGATCCCATGTTTTGGATTTCTTAAAGTCACATTCCTATTTATTATCTTATTGTGCCACAAAAGCATTACATATCATGAATGTCTTCCTTCTCATCCAATCACCGAATTCTCATCGTGTCATAGAAGCATGGAATGTTCATTACATGTACATGTCCTGGATGATAAATTTATTCCTTTCTCCCCCGTTGGAAACAAAACCAATGTCTAGTAAAATTTCATTGAACAGCTCAAAACACCCCTGGATAGTATCTCCCCTTTAAACTTTCTTATGCACTGGGAGGCGACAGAACACCAAGGTTTAGCCGATGTTTCTCAAACATAACCACTGACAATGTCTTACTAAGGTTATCAGCCACATTCTTATCAGTTCCCACATAATCCATTTTAATCATGCCATGTTCATCTTTTTCCATGATAAAGGGATATTAGATTTCAATATGTTTTTATGATAATGATGAATAGTATTATTCGTAAGATCAATTGTGTTCTTGTTATCATAGCAAATCACTATTTTTTGTTTCACCTCATCACAAATATCTTTATGTTGATTCTTCATCCATAGTAGTTTAGTGCATGCCTTTGTAGAGGATATATACTCAGCTTTAGCAGTACTAAGAGAAGTACTTTCTTGTTTCTTTATCAAACATCCAACACATTTCTGCCAATAAATAATTCTCCATCACTGGTGGACTTTCTTTGCACTACATATCTAGCCCAGTCAGCATCAGAAAACACTAATAATTCACTTTCCCTTTCTTTCAGTAAAGAATAAACCATAATTTTGAGTTCCTTGAATGTACCTCATGATTCGTTTTACTACTTCCATACGTTATTTCTTCAGATTACTCTAAAATGGGTCCACTAAGAACGTTGAGAAGACAATATCAGGTGATGTTGCCATTAGTTATACCAATCTTCCAATAATCCTATTGTACATGGTGGGATCTACAAAGGTCCCATGGTAATGATTTCTATGTTCGGTTCCAACCGCAATCAGATTTGACATTGATTTGGAGTCAGGTACATTAAATCTCCTCAACAAATCTCTTTCATACTTTTCCTAAGAAATGAATGTGTGATATTCTTTTGAATCACCTACTTCTATAATAAATATAGGTACTCACTAATCAAACACATTTCAAATTCTTATTTCATCTGATAGGAAAATTCATCCACTCATTTCTAAATGCTTCCACCAAATATAATTTCATCAACGTAAACCAGATCAAAGATCTGATATTTAAGAGAATTCTTCACATAGAGATTGTGATCTACTACACCTCTTTTGAATATTTTCTTCCTGAGATAAGAATATATTCTGGAAGACCATGCTCATGGTGCCTGCTTCAAACCATAGAGGGCCTTCTTAAGTTTACATACCATTGTTTCATCGGTACCTAGAAGAAAACCCACTGGTTGTTCAATGTAGACTACTTCCTTGAGAAAACCATTCAAGAATGATATATTGACATGTATTTGAAATAATTTATATCCACTTTTGATTCCAATGGAAAGAAAAATCCTAATTGGATCTAGTCTAGCCACTGGAGAAAAGGATTATTTAACACCAATACCTCCAATATGTGAATATCCATTACATACCAGTCATTCATTATTTCTGATAACACATCCATGATATTCAAACATGATCTAGAAAATCCACTTTGTACTAATCACATTGTGAAATTTGCATATTTTGACCAGATTACATGTCTTATTCATTTCATTTTGACATAGCTCATCTTTCATGGCCTTCACCCATGATTCATCCTTTGCAGCTTCTTCAAACAAGGATGGTTCCACAGTTGATAGAAATTCAGATTGTGCATTACTCCTCATTCTCCTTGTTTGTATGGGTGTAGTACAATACCCAATGATATTGGATTGATCAATTTATACTCTTTGATTCCTCTATTGTGGTTCATCTGAATTTCATCCAGATATGGTTTCAACTTCATATTGTTTTTCTGAGTCAACGTCACAATGTTAATCCTGAGTGTTTTTTACACCTTCCTCTATTACTATTTTTTCATTTTCTCTATGTTCACGTTCTTCCTCATCTTCTATCTCATCAGTATAGTAATTCCTTGAAGCATTCAGGGTTTTGTCTTCAATGATCTTAACATCACTACATTCCACAATCCTTCCCAATTTCTTATTGAAACACTTATAAGATTTTTTGTTCATTGGATATCCATGGAATATAACTTCATCTGCATTGTCACCATACCTCCCTTGATTCCCTACTTTATTTCGGATGAAGCATTTACATCCAAAAACATGAATGTATTTCAATGAAGGATTCCTTCCATGCCACAGTTAATATGGTATCTCTGTTTCTCCCATATAAATCCATGTTCAATTTTGAATGTGCACTGCCACTTCAAGTGCATCATTACTATAATGGAGAGAGATATGACTCTCAATCAGCATAGTTCTAGACATGTTTTTGACCTGTCAACTCTGGTGCTCAATAAATCCATTTTGTTGTGGAGTTATCACAATTTCTACCTCATGTTGTATTACAGGATTTTCAAGAAATTATCAAACATAATTGATGTGTAGTCTCCTCTATTGTCAGATCACAAGACTTTGATCGTTCATTTAGTATCATTATTAAAAATTTTGCCATAAGTTTTCATGTAATCAAGTACATGCCACTTCCTTTGAATAACCATTACACAAGCCATTCTACTATATTCATAAAAAAAGGATGTAGTACCACTCTATGAGATTCTATAATGTTCATCGTGCCACATATGTCTTTCTGGAAGAGATCAAGAATGTGTGATACCCTTTTCTTCTTTGGCCGATATGAACTATAGATTAGCTTCCCCTATATGCAATTATCAAAAGTATTTTCCTATTCACGTTTATGAATGGGGATATCTATGAATATCAGTAACATAGATATCTTTTACATGAATTTTTGGTTGATTTTCCCCAGCCTTCAATGCCACATGTTGTTTTCTTCTTCAACAGACAAGTAGCACGTGTTCTCTTTTTTGTCAACCTGATATAAGTTTCCATCTATTCTGTAGCCTTTCATGAGAGAAATTCCCTATTTTTTCATTATAGTGCAACCTTTTTGAAATAAATTTACTATTAGCGTTGAGTCACCCAGTTGACTGAAACTAAGGATATTTTTACATAGGCTTTATACCTAAAGAACTTCAATCTTCTTCAGCTTTCCTTTGGCTAGATCAGAATTTCCACTGCCTTTAATTTTCAGAGCACCATCATTACCAAACCTCACTGTTCCATCAACCTTATTTTTAATTTTCATTAAAAGGTCATCATTTCCAATTAGATTGTAAGAGAATCCACTATCAAGAATCTAGGTGATTTTGATTTTTTTATCTTTGAGGGACACTTCTACAAGATTGGATTTCTCAATTTTCTTATTCTCATTCCATGTGATATTGGATTAAGCATAGAACACTGATGGCCTTCTAATTATTTATTCCACATAATCAAATTCTACATACCTGTACTCTTCTTCCAAAGGAGAAAACTTGTTTGTGAGAACAACACCATTAAGAGGGTGAGTATTGACCCATATTTGGGAGATGTATGAATTTCATTTATCATACCTCTACCTACAATACAAAGCATTATGTCCAATTTTGAATAGTGAGAACAGTATCCATAGAAAGTATTTCTTCAATAAGATGTAATATATGAAATAAGACTCCTTTGGGACTTTCCAGATATTCCCCATTCAAATTGACCCTTACATATTCACAATAGGACATGGTAAGGCCTAGATAGCCACATATTTGGCACTTCATGAGTGGAAATGCCTTCTCACATATATTTCTCCTCATACCTTCTTCCATGTGAAAATAGTTGGGCTGCCTATCATTTATGAACTTTTTTGGATAATATTTATTTCTTCTTTTAGATTGGATTTAGGATTTTTTTTCAGCTCTATAGGAAACTTTTCAATGTTCCCAACTTTCATCTGGTATATCTTTTGGATATCTTTACTTCTAGCAATTGATGTCTCAGCTTTAAAACTGATTCCTCTATTTCCCATACAAGAGGGTCATTGATCACTCAAGATATTTTCAACCCCATATGATCCAATCTTGGTTCATACTAGTAATTCTGTATATGAGAATCTTCAAAAATGAATTTTCTTCTTTTCCACTTTTATGGTTGATTGACACTGCTGTTTACTCCTATAAGTAACAACATATTCCTCAAGTCCCTGAACAGTCTTCGACTTCACATTCAATATGGGCGTAAGGTCAATGATCACCTTGCCTTGTTCTTAAATTCAAATCTTATGTTCCAAAAAATTGTCTGTGATTTAAAGTATTGAAGAATGTACTCTCACTAGTTCTTCCAGTCATTCAATTTCAGCATCATGCACATCAATATATTCTAATGGTTCTTCCACCATTGATTTCTGCTAATTGCATCTGTTACATTTATTCTCAGGTTTGGATAATTGATTCTTATTTTGAAACATGGGATCATCATTAGCAGTCATCTGGTTATCTTTTTCTTTATTGATCGATGGTTCTTCCTTATCAATGGTAGCCATTAGGGAAGCATGGTTTCCAGTTTTTTATTTGGTTCTACTTCTTTGCCGAATTCAATATCATCGTCTTCCTATTCAGAGAAAAAACTCTTCTTCGGTAATTTCTTTTGAGATTTTAAGTATTTGTTTTTGAATTTTTTTTGAGGTTTCTCAAGGTCTTACACTTCTCTCTCTTCATCGTCGAACTTTCTTGGGAATTTTGAGGCAATGTGCCCAACTCTTCCACAAAACAACATGTCAGAGGTATGTTACCTCTAAATTTACATTTTCCACTATTCATCTTATTGGAAATGAGGTAATGTATTTCGTTTTCCTCATCATCTTAACAACAACTATCTCTTGAAATTTTCAGTTTCTCCATGTATTTGAATTCCATTTTCTTAAAAACACTTGTCGTTGCATCTTTTGGTTTGAATCTCATCTCATATACCACTAGACTACTTAGACGTTCATCCATTGATAGTTTAGATATATATATATATTCAAATATTAACACCATTTCATTATATATAGGTGGAAGTCTTCTCAATATTTTCTTTACAATATCAATGTCTTTGATTTCCTCTCAAAGACTTCGAATTTCTCCAACTAGTTTAGTAATTCGATTGATGAAAGAATATACATTCTCATCAGGATGTATGTTCAGATCGTAAAAATTATTGTGAATGACTTGATGTATTTACTCCATTTATTTTCTATCTCCTTCATAAATATTTTCATGTTTCTCCCACATAAACATTTTTATGGTGCAACTCATTACCTTTAGATAAATTTTATTTGAAAGAGCCGTAGTGATAGTATTCTGAGCTTAAGCATCTATATCATAAACTTTGATGTCTGTATCAGTCATAACAAGGATTTTTGGGTCATTAACTTGTATTCATTGCATATTAGTAAAGAAGAATTTCATTCCAAGGGATCTTAGATGAGATCTCATTATTTTCTTCCAAATATGACTATTACTAACATCGAAGAGAGGTATACCCCTGGCATTGGAAGCATTCTCCATGATAGAAAAGGAAGGATTTAACACCATTAACCATTACACTATGACAGTAGCTGTAATACCCTGGGACACCCTGACAGGGGAGAATTAGGGTGTCAAATTTTACTTTTAAAACAAGGTTGTTGTTCCCATGTTGTTATGAAACCGTTAATCATGTAAGACTGAAGGGAATCAGAAATCAAACAATCACATGCAAAGAGACCATACATCACTTTAACTTGGTTCGACACTAAAGGATACGTCCAAGGAGAATACAAAAACAGGTTCCCAATCACATATATTACCACTATACTTCACTATCTATGGATTACGAGGTTTTAGTATAGTCTGTCTATCCCAGGAACACTTCCATTACAATGGTTGATGGATAGTTTACTTTGACCCTTGGATCACTTTTGTCGACTCCCCCAAGATCACTACCCTGGGAGAGATAACAATCTATTTATGGATGTGAAGTTCCCTTCAATAGATTTTCATTTATGTCCTTTTACATGTTCAGCACGAGACACTGCCTGCATCAAAGACCTGAATTGATGCACTTGAAAGCACTGAACCACTGAACTGAATATTCAAAATAATATCAGTATCTTAACCCAATGCATGTGTGAAATACATGATCTTGCGCACAATATTTGGGATTTTTCATTCAAGTTGACTTTCACAAAACCCTTACTTTTCTCAAAACCCTTGTCTTTTGCACAATTGCACTCAAGGGTCCACATGGCCTTTTTAGATCAATGGAACACCATGCGTGCCAAATTAACTCTCTATAATTCTTTCATGTTCCAATCTTTGCATTAGATCAATCGGATTTTTGTTGTAAAATTATTTTTTTTCATCCTTGGTGGTAGTTTTATATTTATAGACCTTTAAATACCATGAGCCCAAGATCCTGACGAATCTTCATTGGTGCCTGTAAGTTTTTTTCTGAGAGTGAAAAATTCTTTTTAACATCGCATTGGGTGCATAATATTTTTTCACGCAACACCATATTTCGCTCACATCCATATCTTGAGTGAAATTTTTTCCATTTACATATTTTGATGCATTGGACCCAAAAAAGGCCTTGCTTTCATGTTTATAAACACCCTTAAATGTTGTGTGTTACTCCCTTTTCCATGCACAAAATTTTTTGTTTCCCAATTTTAGGACCAAAAAAGTGGAAAACCCTGGGAAAAAATTCCACCTTCAACACTATTGTCCTCTTGAACTGTATGATCCCCTTCCTAGAAAACATTCTATATATCCAATAAGGATTGACAACAAATACAAACAAAACTCCATTTCTTGCAAAGAATGGTCATGGTTCCAACAGATGGATGATACCCTTAAGTTGTGCCTATATTATCGATGGTTGAAGCTTATCACAGTTAAGAATTTGAATCCACTAACATGAATAGATGACCTATCTGATCATCTCCTAATAGTGAATGTTATTTCAAAGATTTGTTTAAGCTCATAATGCCATCAGGTCCATGTTAGAAATTCAGAAATACCTCATAGGTATTTCTGATGTAGGTATGGCCTTTATGAATACATTATAATGTTTTTCTATCTCATGAATGAGCCAATTTTTTTCTTAGAACTAATGAATTAAATTTTTCACCTGTATCAGGATTCATTGGTGGTTGTATTTTGGGATGAAACCTAAGAGTATTCTCTCACTCAACACTATCATGACCAATATCAATACATTATTCTGAATACACTGGTATATGACAATATTTATGAAAAGATCCTCAAATTCCACTTTTCGGTCGAAATTCCAGTTTTTGGGTCATATCATCTTGGAGTCAGGAGTATCGATAGATATAGAGAAGGTGAGAGTTGTAGTTTTATCAGGGTTTCCCAAGAATATATTTGACAAAAAGCATTTCTTAGGGGTATTCAGGTATTCCTAACATTTCATCTAGAATTTATCAAGAGAAGAAGTTCCTCTATTAGTCTTAACTAAGAACGGTGAGTAATTCATATGTTCTTAAGCTGGTGAAATATCATTTCAGAAATTAAAATGATGATTGACATCATTGCTGATCCTGATTCTACATGATCTAGTTAGGAGTAACACAATTTATTATACCACATCATAGATCAGACTAGGATCAGTTATATTATATGATTAGAAAGGTTTTTCTTATGGATACCATAAGATGAGGACTCACATGCATAATTACCTAACACATGATCTTGGGATGGTAGTTATTTTAGGATTTATATTTTTTGGTCAATTAATTACCTGAGGATTATTTTGTTTTATTCACTGATCACAAAATACTCAAGTAAATGTTTACATAGAATGATCTGAATTCCAAGTAGCAGAGATGGGTTGAATACCATCAACCCATAAATATTTTAGGTCACCTATATACCTAGAAAAGTAAATTTAGTATCTGATTATATGAAATAGAAGACTCAAAAGCTGGTGGACCAGGAGGTAAGTGTTGAGTGTATGTTTAGAGACATGTTACCAAAGATGCATGTTGAGGTTCAGAAATATCATAGTTATATAGTTCCCAAAAAATTTACAGTGGCCTATACCCATATAAAATTTGTAAGGAATTAGGAATATTTTTCATCATTAGGTCCTAGCCTTTTGGGAATGTATCTTAGATGATGATTCATATTGTGGTTTCACAATGGATGATGATGAGACCTTATGCAGGCATGGGTGTCTTTGGGTTCCAACAAACATATGAGAGGAACTTATACAAGAATATCATGCCTCATCATGGGTAGTATATCTAAGTATCACCAATATGAATCAAGACTTACATCACCAGTATTTTTAGCCTATTAAGAATTGAGAGATAGTCATCTTTATTTCTATGTGTTCTACCTACTAGAAGGTGAAGGTGGAACATCAGTGACCGGTGGGACTTTCATATCCATTGGGAATCCCATAATGAATGTTTGACGATATCTCTATATATTTTGTGATATGTTTTCCTAGATTGACTGGAGTCAACAATATAGATTGGGACATCATTGAATAGTTTATGAAGGTCGCACATTTCCGACCAATTTAGGAGGCCTTCTCAATTAATGTCCTAGGGAGGTTATACATCTGGGAGGTCAAACACCTCCATATAGATCTATGTTCAATTGTATCTGGAGGGGATGCTCATTTCACATTGTGATTATTGAAAGGGTTTCACAATTACTTATTTAAATAGGTTCTTTTGAGAATGGACTATCACCCTCAGATTGACGGATAGATAGAGTACAAGATTTAGGCAATATAGGACATGCTCCATGAATGTGAACTTGACAATGGGCGTTCTTGGGAGAAACAACTACCCCTAGATGAGTTCTCCTACAATAATATCATTCCAGATATTATCTAGATGACTCATTATGAGGCCTTATATAGAAGACCATGTCGTTCACCTATGTGATGGTAAGAGGTAAGGGTGGAAAAAATACTTGGACCATGTCTCCTTTATGTGTCATTAGAGCTATTTTATCTAATTAGAAAGATTTTGTTGATAACTCATTCTAGAAAGTAGTCAGATGAAAATATTTATTGATGATTTCTTGAGTTCATGGTATTGAATCTGGTTTTCTTACATGTTTCTCCCAGGTTAATAAATTGACAGACTACGAGGGAGGGTAATATTTTTCATTGAATCCTTTGACCATTCGAGATTGTTGTGTGGGTCGATCTAGCAGATTATGGGATAGAAATTCCATAGAGATAACAGTTTATGCATTACATTTTTTAGGTGCCTCTGATTAATTGATATTATCTAGACTAGAGGCATGTTTTACAACCTATGGAGGTTGAGTTAGATGGGGATTCTTTCTATGAGGAGTACCAAGTGAGCATCATTGATCAGATCATGAAATGTCTTCGAGTTTGTTTAGTTCCATTAGTGTTGTTGATGTGGAATCCCCACCAAGTACAAGATGAGTTTGGAGAGTTAAAGGTCAGTCATTTTGTATAATGGATGAAATTATTGTCATAAAATGATTTACCACTATTGAAAATTAAACTCAAGGATGAGTTGTTTAATGATGGGAGGTTATAAAATCTTATATTTTCCAAGATGTGTGAATTATTTAAATTTTAGTTAAAAACTCATCATGTTTTCACATCAGGTTTAAACCCAGAAACACTTCCTAAAGGTTGGTCAGTTGTTTCTATAAATGAAGAGGCATAAAAGCTAGTGTCTAGTCATAATCCAAATACATGATGTGTATTATAAATACAAGTCTGGTATTTAAAAAAACATATAATGGTCTGGCCAGACCCCTTGAAAATTGTGAATTGAGATTTATCTAGGAGGAAAATGATCTAGCTTTATACATGTTTTAATGTTTACACACCTTGTAAAGATGTTGAATCAGTTTTTTAAAGGGGCTATGACTCATTTTTTATAAAATTATCCCCTCCTTCTCCAGACGGAGTTATGCAAGAGAAACCCTTCATGCCTAACCATGTATCTTCTGATTCTAATCTATCTGGAATCCGTTTTATCCACCATTAGTTTTATTGTATTCCTCTTGGTAAGCTCTCTACTCAACTTCCTTTTTCCATCATTTATCTTTTCGTTATTTTTTTCTATTTTGGTGCAATATCATATTCCATATTTTCAATTTTTTGTGATTTTTTATGATATCTTTCAATCTTATTTGATTCAAAGGTAGATACTATATGAGTGGTCATCCATAGGATTAAAGTAGGTTGTCTAATAATCATCCCCGAAATTTTATCAGATTTATTTTTTTCATTGTGATGTACGTCGTACATTTCCACAAATTTTCTAAGAAATTATTTCCTATTTCTAATAATTAGACCATGATTTGATATATCTTTTATGATTTATTTAATTTTTATAGGATATTACATCATTGAACACCACCCCTTTGGGTATTCTTATTTAAATTCCCTCTTAAATACAAATGTGTAAATGAACAACTACCTCTTAATTGGATTTTATTGACCTCAAACTATATATTATCTTATTTTTTAAAACTAATTTCTTAATTTAATTAAATAGAAGTGTGGTAAAAGGTCATTCAATGTATTGTATATTTATATATGGATGTTATAAATTATTACACCAATGTTGATATTGGGATAAATAATTATAAATTTTTAATAGGTTATTCCTTTTGATTATTATTAGGACTTGATTATTGGCCAATGAATAATGGTTAAAATATATTTTTAGCATGGTGTTTCATGCTCAAATATTTTGGGTGATGGGAATGGTTTCTCACATTGTTTAATTTTACATAGATAATGGACATGATGTTCCACACACTCTTGCATCGGGTGTTGGGCATGGTGACTCACCCCACTATTCTAAGTGTTCAGAAAAAAGAATCACCCCACTATCATGAGTGAAAAGAGTGAAGTCTCCCATTATTATGAGATTCGAGGCTAGTACCCTTACTAAGGCTCTTAGCTCATTAGACTAATCATGGAAACCTAAGTTATTCCCTTGGTCGAGGTAGAACCTAGTATCCATGTATATTCTTATGTATTCTCTAATATATCACATGTGTATACGTTTAAATATATATATATATATATTATGATTAAAAATAATTGAATATACATGATACACTAAGATAAGACATATACCAGACTATGATAAAGTTGGTAAATTCATCTATGTGTCCTCCTAAAACCTGATCCAACTAGTATTTATTTTTCATCATTATTTATTATTCACTATACATGTACACTAATATGCTATATAGACTAGGATTATTACTATAGACATCGTTCATAGTTTCATAATGATTTTATCTCACACCCTACTCGGGCTTCCCATAGTACCCAACTAGACTTTATTGTTATTGGTATTGATAAGGGAAATAGCCCTATCAGGAATGATGGATCTATTTTTTATATTTCATTGATCATGACTGCAAAGGATTGAGAAAATTCCCATGATACTAGTGGAGCTAAATTTTGGTATTTTTTTACATTATTCACATCATGTTGTGTATTTATATTCTTTGGATACTCTCTATCCCCATGTTTTACATCACCAGGACACGATATCATTGTATATGAATCAACCAATGGATTTTGGTTAATATTATTTCTTAGATGTTTTCTATTCCACTATGCTTATTTATGGTATATGTTGCCACTATTCTATTACTTATATTATGATTCCTCTATTCCAATTTATTTATTATTACCCATGAGATACTCTAATATTAGGGTATAGTCTCCCCATTATACCACCTTAGACCCCCTATACTCCTCAAAAGCCTCCGGTGTATGGGGAGTCACTCAAGAGGCCATGTAACCCACCAGCTTAGAGCATAGTTTTATTTTATTATGGGGTAAGACTTTGTAACGTCCTAACCTAGGTTCCACAGGATGGTTACCCTATTCGGTCGGCCACATGACCTCAAGCACACCTTCATGTATGACAGAGGCTTCTGACTCGTAGGGAGGGTCTTGTAATACATTAATGGGGAGACTATATCCTCTTTGATCAGATTAATACACAGTGGAATTAATAAAAAATAGAGGAATCAATATATATAAATAAACAATACCTATATCTCATTATAATCAATGAAGGAACATAATATCATTCTGAATAGAAAAATTTAATGCAAAAGTATGTGTCCAGTTTCTAAAATGAAGATAAAAAATAAAGGCACCAAAATCTCTAAAGCTAGTCGCAAACCATATTTGGTTCCCTTATCCAAGCTCCACCCCCAATCTAGTTGTCCAATAGAGAGCCTTTTCCCTTATCATGTCTTCTAATAATAAATTCTACTCGGGTACTGATTAAGAATCCCGAATAGTGTGTGATTACAACTTAGTATGCCACCAACAATAGTGTATAAAACAATATGAACTCAGATAATAGTGTATGTGGTTCTGTATATAAATAATTAAAATACATAATTATACAATTAGAAAATTATCAATTATTCCTCATTTAACCACATAAACCTCAGGTTTCTATAGAAACATGTATCTCAGTACCTACTCCGGCCCGTGCCAGAGTCTGATCTATCCTTGAGGGATATCCTATGTTTGAATGACCATTTTAGCATTATTATTTTCAAAAATGACTGACTATGTTACCATTAATTAATTCACACATTAGAATGACCATCTTACCATTAATTATTCCTTAGTTGAATTCCCATGTTACCATTCACCATTTAATACACATAATTGAATGATCATATTACCATTCATAATAATTGGCCAAATGTCCATGTTACCATTCACTATTTTTTAATATATAATTGAATGACCAAGTTATTATTCATAATACTTTTTCAAATTTCCAGGTTACCGGTCACTATTTTACAATACAAAATTGAATGACCATGTTAATATTCATAATTTTTCACCGAATGTCCATGTTACTGATCACCATTTTGCATTACATAATTGAATGATCATGTTACCATTCAAAATACATGGTGGAATTTCTATGTCACCATTCACCATTTCACAATACATAATTCAACGATCATGTTACCATTCATAATAATTGGCCGAATGTGAATGTTACTATTACACATTTTACAATACATCATAATCACGAAATTTTACACATATATCTCTACCACAAATTAATTAATTCAATAAATAATTAATAATTTTACAATATTAACATTCATTAGTAAATTTATCAATAAATATTTTAACTCACAATTATGTCTTCTCAAAATTAAGTTCAAATAAATTATCCAATTCTGTCATCAATATAAAATATTACGTTTTTTGAAGTTCATATTCCCCAAATCCCACAATTTCAGAATTATAAAATTAATTAACCTACCAAATTAATCATTTCTATTCAAAAAATAAATTTATATTCCAAAAAATATACTCTATAATTTTTAATGTACAAAATCAAAATAGTGAATATATGATATGAACATTAGGCCACCTAACTCAATTTGTTGACAATGCTCGCCAATAAATAATCCCCAATTTGATGCGGATAAGTGAAGAACATAACGAAGAGAGGGATTTAGATCCATATCCTAAATCTGATATCAAATAAATCAAAGTCTAATATTTATTTATTTAAACCCCACAAATAATTTAATAATGTGTTATACCCTTATAGGATGTGCAAATTTTCAACAATTTAATTTCAACCCATTTTTTTCGAAGAAAATAAACTCACCCAAAACCCATCTGTAACCCTTCAACCATTTATACATAGAATTCATTAATTAAAAAAAGCATACATCTTAGATCATTAGTTAATTTTCTCAAATAAAGACTCTCTATAGCTGAACAATAATGTGCCATTAAGGTTCAATGGAAACAATCTCAAAGGTAAAGTACATAAAAAAGATAGGATCTTATAATCTCTCAACATTATAACACCTCATCCTTGAGCTACACTTCCAAGCACCACTAATATTCTACGTCAAAAATATTGGGTCGCAAAGCCTAAATATATACTTCTCTTTCCCATGTTTCTTCCTATGCATGTCCATGTGGCCACAATACATGATCTATTATCAACGTCATTCCCTGTAACACTTTCTCACTCTAATCCTACACATGAATTGGATGCCCCTAAAAGGACACTTCTATATCAATATTATCATCATCTACCTTGATCACATGAGATTGTTCAGGATGATACTACTAATGTTTTGATACATGGAGAACATCATGCATAGAATTTTATTTTTGTAGAAGAGAAAATCAGTATGCCACCAGCCAAATTCTATCCACTAACTCAAACTATCCAATGAACTTGGGTGCTGACTTCCCATGCATCCTTATGATTTGGTGACCCAACATAGCTAACACCCATTGAAATACATGATCACCCTCAAAATAATATATGTGTCATCTCATTATTTTAGCAAATGACTTCTACCAACTGTGAGTTATAGCGATATATTCCCAAATTAGATGTACTTTCTCTGACATCTCCTGTACGAGACACGGTCCCAGTAACTATAATTCTCAACCCTCTATCCTCCATAACGGTGATCTTCATGGAATAAAATAAATAGACTCATAATTTTCCTTCTTTATAGTTCCCTGATAACTATTATCATATAAAAATACAGTAAATCTAAGTTCTTCTCCCAAGATCCTCTAATGTTAATGAAACACACTTGCAACATTCCATCAAGTACATGTATTGTACACTCTGACTTCCCATCGGTTTGTGGGTGGTACATCATACATAATAATACCTATATACCATGACCATTCAATATGTCCTTCTATAACTTTGAAGTGAAATGTGAGTCCTGATATAAAACTATAGGCTATAGTCCCTTATGAAAATAGACAATCTCCCAAACTTACAAAACTGCCCACTAATCTACTATGAAGGTATCACATATATGAAAGAAATCTGCCACTTTTTTCAATCAATATACAACAACCCATATAGTTTCATTATTACTTGGTGTCTTCGGAAGTCTCACCACAATATCCATGGTTACGTCATCCTACTTCAACTTCGAAATAAGTGATGACTGAAGAAACCCTCCTTGACATTGATGTTTTGGCTTCACCTAGTGATAGGTGTACCATCATTTCATGAACTCTGTTATGTCCTTTTTTATCTCTGAATACCAAAACTATCATCGTATGCCATGATACATTTTGGTCACAATTGGATGTACTACCCACTTTGAGGCTTGCAATTTATACCCAAGATCCTCTTACATTATAGTGACCTTGACCTTTTACATATATCATTACATGATTTTAACTGTAATAAATCATCGTATTACATGAAAAGGATATAAATTCTACTATCTTGGAATACTAGCTATAAAAAAATTGAATACAAGAGCCAAAATAAAATATTTATTTATATAACATTCATAAAGATCTCAAAACATCCATTGTTCTCATACATCGTCATAGGATAGCATGAGTATAACATGAATAATGGTATGAGATAAAAATCATAATTAGGGAATAAACATAAGAATATATATTTAGAAAATAGTTTAGAAGGCATGACATGAAGATATAAAAAGGCATGGAACATATGAGTTCATAACATATAAACATGGGATCATATTAACATGGAGTTATATTAAGGTGTAAGCAACAGAAAACATGATTTTATCATGAGGAAGTCTAATTCCACATAGAGTATTACAATTCAAGGTTAACAACCAAGATCGTTGCACATGGTAGCATGAGTCATGGCTAACAGTTAAGCCCATTTCTCATAACGTCACATGAATAAAAAATTACCCAATGCATTGGAGCAATATCTAGGTGCACACATCATAAAATATTCATGTATATGTTTTCCAAATATATAATCATACGTAATCAATCATATATAAACATAAGGTTAACCCATGGAAAGAATTGGGGACCATAATCATGTCATGAAGCATAACAAATTGGAGTATCGTAAATATGTAAATGATGAAAAGGAATTAGTTCATACATGGAAAATCATACATAAGAATAGTAATATATCATGAAATGTGAGGTCAACTAGACGAAATAACATTTAAAAATTACTTAAGAAACATTATAATTAAAACATTTTAGTGCATTTCAAGGAAAACATCAAAGGTCATTTAAAACATAAAAGGGCGTAATATTTTATATAAAACCCGAAGTGAACCATGAGTGTTTTTGTAATAAAATTAGTTGTTTAATAAATAATAATGGTGGATTATAAATAGTATATATTGTTCTTGAGAATGGGTGAGAATTTGGAAATTTCCCTTAAAACAGGCTTGCTTATCGGGAATAATTGAGAAAGGAATCTATTAAAAAAATGTATATCCCCAAAAGATGATGCTGAGTGAATCTTTATACATGAGTTTGGGGAATATGCATAGAATTTATAATATCTGCATAAAAATAATTGAAGCGTTCATTTGGGTAAAAAGAAATATAGAACAACCTAAAGGAATAATGGAGGTTCGAGTAGAATCCCTTTCCTTATGTAATATGGAGTTCTTCACTTGATCTTAATGTCTTTGATAACCAAATTAAATTCATTAATTAATATTTAAAGGACATATCAAACATGTAATAGATTTATTATAACCCTATTATGTTCATTCATGATCTTTTGGGATGGTTAAGAGATTCAATTTCATTGTTTTGGGAGCGTTTGTTTTAATGGTTTTCATAATTGGTTTACTTGTATACATGTAAGGATAAACTTGTTAGGTGAGAAGGTTTTCAAAAAATCATAAATATATTTTATTAGATTACATCTGAAGATTACATGGTTATAACATTCATTTAGTTATTTTGAGTGAATATGAATCATTATATTAAACATTAATGATAATAGTTTTGATTAATTCTTGGTTTTTTGTTACATCGAATAAATTTTTCTTTATAAAATAATATTATGTGTAAAAAATATTCTATAACCTTAAATTATACATAATACATATATGATAGTCTGGATAAACCATAAAAATGGTTTCAGGACCATAATTGAAGATAGTAAAAAAAATTGAAAACCTATCGTCCTTGAATGTGATGGATTAACACATCTCAAATGGTGTTTTCATTTATAATATAAAAAAATGGGAAAGGATATATTATGATTAATTATTACACAATAATGACAAAATTATAGTACATTTGAGGTAATAGAGTATAACGCCATTTTTTTAGGATATGTGAGGATATAAATGAAAATAATGTACATGAAATGAAAATAAATGAAAATAAAAGTGGAATTTACCGCTGGAATATATCATCATTGAAAGAATATTAAGGTAAGAGTTCATCGTATTTCTATGAGACCAAGATATCCTTCATGTGGGATGGGTTATTAGGGAGACATTATAGTAGAATTTGTATTACGAACAAGGATTTAGATGTGTGGGAAGAGGAGGTAAAAAGGGTTGGTATTTATAGTGGAGCAGAGAAGGTGTTCCCCATTAATTTATTGATTAGTTTAAATTTTTTTCACAGGACTATGAATAATCCTGATTATTTTAACCAAATATAGTAATTGTATCATGTGAGTTCGACCTAATAGCCATTTACATCATCCATGACTCAAGAATGATGTGGAAATTTATTTATTTAGCATTTATCTTAACTTTTTCATATTTTACTTTTCACCAAAAATTCAATTATATTAGAAGAATAACCAAAATTCACCCCAAACAATTCTCAATGTTAATAACTAAAAAATGAAATCTATTTTTGGAAAATAATTTTCCAAATATTGGAAATTTAATTTTTTTATTAAAATCATAATTTACATGAAATATAAATACATTAAATTTATAATTGATTTTCTAACACTTCGAAAAATTCATTAAGGTATCATAATATTATATTTAATCATAAGTCATTTAAATAATTATTTATGTATATATTTTTTGGAACTAATTTTTCTTTTATTCAATTAAATTATTTATAAAATTTTAATTAAAAAAATATAAATAAAAAAAACCAACACTAAACTAATAATTTTTAAAATATTTACATACTTATACTATGATATATTTTATCATATTGTCACTTATAAGATGGATAAATTTTACTTATACTTTCATTAGTGAGGCTATTATTCAATTGTCCAGTTTACTATTCATAAGTGTCACATTACTATTCCATATTTCAGGTTACTATTTCATTAGTATACATTCCTTGACTTCAAGATATACCTTTTATTTTACTCATTAATTATATATAAGTTTTTTATTTTGTTCTACATGTAATCTTATATTATTATAATATAATATATAATTATAATAAAGAAATTACATTAATAAAAAATTGGGTCATTGCATTCTTCCCCCCTTTTTAAATTTGTCCCTCAAAATTTCATTTTACATTCTATGTTGAAATCATGTGTGGGTACTTTTCATTCATTGATTCCTCCAGTTCCCATGTTTCATCTTCATACTAATGGTTCCACCATAGTACTTTTACCAGGTGAGTAGTCTTCTTAGGTATAACATTATCTCTACACTAAAATATCTTCTCTAGATGATCCTCATAAGAAATATCATTCTCAAATTATACCAACTCTGAATATAGTAAATGTGAAGGATCATGTATGCACTTATTTAGAAGGGATACATGGAATAAATCATGTAATTTAGACATGGTTGGTGGAAGTCCTTATCGATAGTACACAGCTCCTAAAAAATTAATAATCTTCTATGGGAGGATGTACCTGGGACTTAACATTTCTTTCTTCCCAAATCTCATGGAATTCATCCATGGAGATATTCAGAGGAATACCATGCCTCTAACATTAATCTCAAGGTATCATTGATGATTGTTTGTGTAGATATTTTGTAAAATTTGGGTTTCCGTGATTTGCTGCTGAATTGTTTTAACCTTCTTTCACCATTTATTCAACCATTTTAGGGCACAACAGCTTACGATCACTGACTTCATCCCATCACTCTAGTGTTCTACACCTTTTTGAAGTAAGGTCTTTATATAGTTCCATTCATATGATTGAGTGGAAAATACTGTTGTAATAGAATTATACCAATAGAAAATATTGGTCCCATCCTCCATTGAATTCCATAGAACATGATCTCAACATATCTTCTAGTTTCTGAATAGTTTTCTTAGATTGTCCATCAGTTTGAAGATGATAGGCCATACTGAAGTTCATCTTAGTGCATAAAGCATGTCGTACACTTTTCTAGAACATTGATGTAAATCTCAGATCCCTATTTAATACATTAGATAGT
Source organism: Viscum album (assembly GCA_963277665.1). Lineage (NCBI taxonomy): Eukaryota > Viridiplantae > Streptophyta > Magnoliopsida > Santalales > Viscaceae > Viscum > Viscum album. The sequence goes on from OY728159.1 coordinate 1,723,069,867, forward strand.
TGTACTCCATTAATCCATACAACCTATTATATATATATATGTGCATGTTGATACAATTAGATTTCCTCTTGTATTAGGATAAATTAGGTTGTCATTGTAAGATAATCCACAATGACCTATATAGCATTGTTTCCTTTGAATGTCTTGGATGCCTAGTGGAAAATTCCATGGTGATGTTCTCCCATATCCATGTCGGTATTTGTAGTGGTTTCAACATCGCCATAGACTGTTTCCTTTCAACATTCACTTACTGAAATACCATGAACATTTATGTATACTCAGAAATCTCCTTCATATTGTCCCACCAATAGTACTCCTAGAGATTTTGATACATCTTTGAGCTACGTGGGTGAATATAAATGGTTGATCAATGTGTGTCATTCAGAATATGCTTCTTTATCTTTGTATTGTACAATACACATAACAATGAGCCAAATATTATGACTATGTCCTTTTCAATCATTAACTCATATGGTTTACCATTTTTTATTGCTTCCACCCTTTTCATAATTTCCATATCATTTCTTTTAGAATCATTTATCTTCTCCATGAGGGATGTTTGGGCCATAATTTTAGAAAGGATTGATTATTTACCACCATTAAGGATTCCCATATCCATCCTCTATAAATCTAAGAATATGGGATCTTTTTCAATTCTCATTATTGATAAAGATGCAGGATCCTTTCTACTTAGAGCATTGGCCACCTTATTTTCCTTACTAGGATGGTAGTGGATTGAGTTGCCAAAATCCTGGATGAGATATATCCATATTCACTAACGCATATTAATATCCTTCTATATGAATATATATTTGAGACTCTTGTGATCAATATATATCTCACATTTCCCCCCATAGAGATAATTCCACAATATTTTCAATGTAAAGATTAGTGTTGCCATCTCCAGATCATGTGTGGGATAGTTTGGTCATGGATTGTCAGCTTCCGTGAAGGTTAGGTTATCATGTTATGATTTTCAATCATCACATTGCCTAATACTTTTTTTTAAGCATCACTATACAAAACAAAGAGTTCTCCACTTATCACAAGTGTGAGTAATGGTGTAGTGATAAGCCTCTTTTTGACTACTTTAAGCATTCCTAACATTATTGAGTCCAAAAAAATCTGTCTCTTCGTGTCATGATGATCATTACGTTTGAAATTCATGATATGTTCTTTAAAAATTATTGATAATACTTGTCTAGATATAGAAATTTGTGGGACTATGTTATAGATATTGTCCTCAAAAACTCTTCAATTGCCTTTGTAATGCAATGGTCAACAGATATTACTTTTCTTGTGATAACATGCCCCAATAACGATACTTAATCCATACAAAACTCACATTTACTGTATATTTCATAATGTTTTACCTATTAAAATTTCATCAACACAATATTCAAATTCTCTTCATTTTTATCCTTGATCTTGGAGTACATCAGAATATTATCGATAAAGACTACCACATTTTTTTTGAGATAATATTTAAAGACTCTATTCATTAAATCCATGATTATTTATAGAGAAGTATTGATTATAAATAGAATCACTATAAAATAATAGTTTTCATACCTCATTTGAAATAATTATCCCCATGTTGCTGATCAAAAAGTCATCTATCTAAGGTAAGGGATACTTATTCTTTATCATGATTTTGTTGAGCTCATAATAATTAATACAAAGCCACATTGATCAATCCTTCTTTTTAACAAGGAGTACCGGTGCACCCTAGGGTGATACACTCGAGCATAAAAAACCCTTCTCTATATTCTCTTTTAATTGCTTCTTTAACACTTATAACCCGATGGTGGTCATTCTATAAGGTGTATATGATATAGGTAGGGATCTAGGAATATGTTCAATTGAGAACATAGCCTCTCAGTTATGAAGAAGACCCAATAATTCATTAGGTAATACATCACTATAATCCCTCTTGATGGTCATGTCTTTGAGAAGTATCATCTCCTTTGTCTCAACCATATGATCAAAATATTTTTTCTCCAATAGAAAAATTATCCACACTTGAGATGACGATTCTTGAAAAATATTCATCCTCCTCCTTACGCTTTTACAAGATATGAAGATACTGTAGGATGTGAAGTTTCATCTCCCTTTTACCATCAGATAATGTTGTTATTGTATAAAGATATCCAATCTATGACCAAAATAGCATTCAACTCCACTCGTGATGTATGAATAGATTTTATGGTAGTTTTAGTCTGCAAAAATTTTCTGGGGAGTAGTTGTAAACCATGAATCCAATAATTTCACCAATCCCTGTTCTCATAGATAACTCATCCTCCAAATTTTAGGAGGTGTTTGAATAGTTCTACTAAACATTCAAGATATGAAAGAATGTTTAGAACTAGAATCATGTTGTATGATCACCATTATTTAATTAATAATGAAAGTACATGTCACTACATCATTGTTCGGATCCTCCTCAGCAGTAGTGATAGCATAATCCCTTCTTAGTTTCTTTGTATGTTGTTGATTATTACCTCTAACAACTATTAGATTAGGGTAATTTTCCACATAATGATCATGTTCCATGACGTTTTAACACTTCACTGTAGGCTGAGTGTAACACCCCGAGCTTCCACGATACGCTTCTCATTCAATAATGCAATAGCTTGCATTGTACGCAACTTCGAGTTCTAAAACACCGCGACTAATAAAAGTAGCCATTATGAATAGTAATAACCACTTTTTAAAATTATAGAAATTTTATATTTCAAAATGGACTTCATTTTTGGATTTGGAATATCGAAATTAGCCTATGTTGAATTTTTGGTATTTTTCTGAGAACTTCTAATTTTTTATGAATAGTGAAAAATACTTTAAAACAACTTTTTTAATCAAAATAATTTATTGTGATAAATTATACTATTTAGTGGTTTTATGGTATAATTAGAATATATTTTTACCATTTTATCCAATGGTGGTCATAAGAATTAATTTAACATTGAAATTGGACATAAACAATTGCCAATCTTTTGATATAAATTGTTTCTTCAAAACACGCTATTTGTCGTAACAGCGGGAATTAATTATAAAATTAATTAATGAAACTTATATGTTTGGAATTTTGTAAAATAGACATCATTTTTGAATTCGGAATATCAATTATATCTTAGGGTGAAATTTTGGCCTTGTTCTGAAAAACTTCAATTTTTGATGAATAGTGAAACCACTAAGTGGTAGTTAAATAACTGATTTTTTGTTTAAATGAAATATTACCACTTCTGTGATTTGATTTTCAAAAATCCGACATACATGGTTGTCATTAAAAAGTAAAATATGGTTCAATGAGATTAAAATAATTTTTTTGGTGAATAGTAACTTTTATGTTCTTAATCGAGATTAGAGGTAATTAGTGTAGTTTAAGGTACAAATAATGTTTTAATAATATGAGATGAGCATGAAACTTGTCCTACTCCTATTGGATGAGTCATGGCCGACCAAGAAAACCCATGGGTCAACTTGGGGACCCCATGGAGCCACTTTAGTTGGAAAATGACATTAATATATATTTATTTAATGTTAAAATTAAATTGACACAAACATGAGTTATTTTACTAAAATAGTTTTTAAGTTGGATTAAACAAGTCCAAATTTTGACTATAAATATTCATTAGAAAGCTAAAAAGATTTCCTACATCATAGTATTTTTTTATAATTTTTATACATTAAATAAATTAAATTATTTATGACATCATTATGATGCAGCGATGACCTCATTATTTAACGATTTAAATAAAATGAGAAGATAATGAAAAATACAAGGCTTACACATGTCCAAAGCCTATTGGATGAGGAGATTTCGAAACCTTATCACCTTATCCTCGAATTATATAAGTGTGGGACCTTTAGAATCCGAAAAGCATTGTGTAATAATGTAACATTTCAATCCTTCCAAAAGAGCCCTCCTCTCCACTTATAAAATGCCCCCACCTCTCCCACCTTATTCACACTTTCAAGCCATTTGGCTCAGCCAAACTCTGCCCAAATACTCTCCCAACTTACCCCTCTTACTACTATAAGCCTCACTTTGGGAAGAACTCTTACCAAGGAAGCCTTTGGCTCAAATCAAAAAGAGTTACCCGATTTTGAGATAATGTCTTCTCTAATGTTGTTTTGTATTATTTTTCTTCTCCAACACCCTAAACTCTTTTTATTCATTTCTTTTGTAACAACACCAGTATCATCAATATACTAGGATTTTGTTATAAGAATGATTAGATATACACTTACACACACCTACATCTAATGGTTAAAGAACATATGGTTTCCGTGGATGGCGAAATTGTGCCTCCCGTAACGATGATTGTTCAATACTCATTTAACACCTTCAAAGGTGGCCATTATGATGTCACTATTTTTATATATGATACATAATATGTTTATGTTTTACTTATGCTTCTTTATTTTTCTTTTGTGTCTTACCTTTATGGATTCCATTATGGGTATACGCGATATCTTCATTTTAGGAAGTGCGGACTTCCGCCCCCTCAAGTGATTTGAATCGTTAATGCCATATGTGGGATGTATAAAGGATGGAGTAAATGGTATTATACACTATATTATAATTGAATTATATTATACATTTATATCATTATGATTTAGTTCCATTAAATATGAAATTGAAATGAAAGTAGTGTTCATGCGTACGTACGGCTTACCATCTCCATGAACGGTGCATTTCATTTCTTACCTCTAAATGTTACGTAATATTATAAATGAATGTATATACTGGATATATAAGATATATATGACATCTAAATCATGAATATAATTCGGGATATAATGGATATTCTACCACATGAAAAACTTGTAATTATAAGAAGTTTATTGTTGACTCAAGTACCAAAGATCGACAAAACGACCGTTATTAACTTAAATAATTAAATAATGTTCATAACATGGTAATAAGGGATATAAAAGGAATAATTAAGATGAAAAAGGTTCTTAAGTAAATAGAAATTAACTCTAGTTTATTATTCAGTAGGTTAAAGAACGGTCGAGTCAGGACAAGATGCAAGGTAAGGGAATTTCATAACCCAACTTTCATTCTTTGGGTTAATCTCCTACTTTCAAATTATGTCATGATATTATTATGTTGTATATTGTATTTATACTTTCTTTATGTGTACATATAGTGAATACACATAATAGATATATTTTATTTAAAAATGATCTTTTTAAGGGACTTCTTCTCAATCTCCATTCATTGAGGCATATTTTGTTTTATACACAAATTTCTTTTATACAGTGTATAAACCCCTTTGACTTTTAAGTTTATTCAAAAGGAATCTTTTTTATACTAAGTGTTTTACTAAACAACAAAAAGGGAATTCTTTTATTTCCATACTTATGCGGCGACAACGACTTCTCCGCCGCCGTGACCATTATTTGAGTTTCGGCTTCCTCTACAAGCCATTTTTTTAATGAAAAATAAATACAAAGTTTTAACTTTCTTTTATTTTGGTATTGAAAATGGTTTTGAAAGCATTTTTATTATATCAATGTGTTGTATTGATATCTTGTGATTGAAATGTGGAAATGTTATGTTTCCTTTATGCCTGTTTTATGTGATACGATTATGTTATGGTTTATGATATGTTTAAACCTATTCATATGAGGAATGCATTGGACTTAATAAGTGACGGGTGGAACCCGCTATAGCTCCTCGATGCATCGGCAGGTCTCATGAGACAAACTAGTGTCTTGGCACGAGGCCTTGACAAAATCTTATTTGTGGTCTTGGCACGAGGCCTTGACTACGTGGTTATGATAGTCTGGCATTATGCATTCCATCATTATGAAAGTGGTTATTGATATTGCATGTGATTATTCGACCAGTAGAATATCCATGTGAAGAAGTGAATGGCATTATCTCATTTTACTTTTGCCATATTATGTTGAAGTTCAAGTTTAAAAGGCTTTTGTTTTAGTTATACATTGCCTTAAATGTTAATGTTTATTTATGAAATCTTCCGCTATATTGTTAACCTTACTGAGCATCCGAGCTCACCCCTTTTAATGTTTTAATATTTTCCAGGATGTGAAGAAGTATTTTATGAATGACCTGCAGGGATAGTCCGAAGAGGATAGAGGTGTGGAATATGGAGACTATGTTATTATAGTTTTTCACTTTGTGATGTAATGTAACATTTATGAATGTATCTAGTGTTTCCAAGGCTACTAAACTAATCGGTCTTTCGAGACTTGATCTTTTGTGATCATGCCAATGTTACGAAGTAATGCACTGGCTCTGGGTAGCTGGGGTCGGGGCATTACAGTTGGTATCAGAGGATGTTTAGTACTAACCTTGGAAGCTAGATTTAGATAAACTCTGATTAGAGCACATAGCCCCAATATAGAATTTAAGGATTAGTATAGAAGAACTTTCTAGAATATTGGTATTATAGAGATTTTGTGCGTTTTCTGAGCAATACATCCCTGTCTGGATATGAGCAGGTAGGGGCGGCTCTGGCACAGATGTACCTAGGGTCAAAACCCGAAAACACCGCTTTGAGCTAGACTCAAACGGGAACTGGTGCATGAAACGGGCCTTGCTGCACTCTTGGTTACGACACTCCCGGGGGATATGCTTAGTATAATTCTCGTTTTCTTTACAAACCACTATGAACGGTAATGAGTATATACTTCCTCAAAGAAAACCTTTTTATGATTATGGATTATATCCATAAATAGTTCAATTTATTTTAAGTATTTTATAAGTATGGAATTATGTATTTTGATTCATAAACTAATCTAGTTTATGGCATTGTATAGAAATGCCACCCAGTAGAAGGAATGTGAACTCCATCAATACGTATGATCCAAAGAGTAAGAAGGATCATATCTTTCATGGTATTAAGCCAAAATTTAGAAGGGAAATATTCTCCCATGTGTTATCAACATATGAAGAAATTGTATCATGTGTTAATAAGATAAGTAGAGAATTCTCTGAGTCTTATGGATTTGAAGGGATGAAAGAGAAGAAAAGGATGGAAGAGAGAATGATGGATAAAAGGACGAGGGAAAAGAAGAATTTTCCAATATGTGATAACTGTGGGAAGAAACACCTTGGAATTTGCCTGAAGGGAATGGGAGTTTGTTATAAGTGTGGAGAAAAAGGACACCAAGTGCGTGACTGCAAGGGTTAGAAAAAGGATTCAAATGTACAATGCTTCATCTGCAAGGAGTGGGGACACTACGCAAACCAATGTTCAAATCATCAGACTATGCCCCAAATGATGTTATTGGATAATAATCGAGTTGTGATACTACCACAGATGAGGAGGAATGATTAGAGTTCTTATGTTGTTATTAAAGAATTTTTCAATTTGAGTGTTGTATCAATGATGTACTTGTTATAATAATTATGGAGTATATAATGATTGTACTGCAGTACTATTTCAACTAGGACTTGAGATTGTGTGGAACCAAGAAAAGTGACTCCACAGTAGGTTAAATTTTTGGAAAATATATGGTTGAGAGAAAGATAAACCATAATATGGTTCTGATACCGAGATAGTGATTTTGGAATAAGACATGATTGATTCAGATAAATTATGTTGGATATTATTAACATCCTTGAAAATGATTAATGATTTGTATACATTTTTTGATAGAAGGAGTATATCTTGTTTTCTATAAGGAATAAGGGATCATGAATGTAATCAATAAGGATTTATGGTAATACAGTATGTTGCAGTGTTTTAAAAGAATACATAATGAAGGAGTTCACATGTTGTTACGCAGAAAAAAAAGGAGCTCCATTATGTTTACCTTCCTCATAAAATCTGGACTGTGAGTTGGACAAAAGTATTTTGGATAACTATAAAGGTTGGAATGGATTATATTGTTAAGGTTATTTTTGGATATTTATAAAAAGGACAACACGCAGACCGAGTGACAACCCATCACGTCGGATAAAGCTATGGGAATCGAACCCACAACCATAGTGCGATTGGGATTAATCGCCTACCACTGGACTACGTGAAGTCCCTGGTTTTTACAAAATAGTTTTATAACCTAAATGGTATGTGTTAAAATTTGGAACCTTATACAATTAGGATAAGTATAATATTTTTGAGTTCTATTATCTTTTTTAGTGAAGGATGAGTTGAAGGATGAAACTCTAATTGTCAAGCATAAATATATATATATACCTATCTCTTATTCAATGAATAAATTAATTCTTAAACTTTTGTAAAGGGATATTAAATCAAAAAAATGTGTTATCCTAATACCTTATGTCTTGTTGAACTGATGATATTTTAAATCAACATAGATTGAAGGCTTTGAGGCCCTCAATTTGACAGTTGATTATGAGTGATGACCTCAATCACTCCCTACAAATATTTACGTTTTTCCTCCAATTATATGTCTCTAATTGCCACCAATGTTCTCCTTATCGATATTATAATTTGGTGGTGACTTTCTTATTTTCATTTCCCTCTTATTAAGACTAAATTTTATTAACCTTATTTCCAATGTGGGTTTTCCACAAAGGTATTTTCTATTTTCAACCTTTTATTTTCCAAGAAAAATTTCAAATTGCGAGGATGCAATTTATTGAAGGAGGGGAGAATGTAACACCACGAGCTTCCACGATACGCTTCTCATTCAATAATGCAATAGCTTGCATTGTACGCAACTTCGAGTTCTTAAACACCACGACTAATCAAAGTAGCCGTTATGAATAGTAATAACCACTTTTTAAAATTATAGAAATTTTATATTTCAAAATGGACTTCATTTTTGGATTCGGAATATCGAAATTAGCCTATGTTGAATTTTTGGTATTTTTCTGAGAACTTCTAATTTTTTATGAATAGTGAAAAATACTTTAAAACAACTTTTTTAATCAAAATAATTTATTGTGATAAATTATACTATTTAGTGGTTTTAAGGTATAATTAGAATATATTTTTACCATTTTAACCAATGGTGGTCATTAGAATTAATTTAACATTGAAATTGGACATAAACAATTGCCAATCTTTTGATATAAATTGTTTCTTAAAAACACGCTATTTGTCGTAACAGCGGGAATTAATTATAAAATTAATTAATGCAACTTATATGTTTGGAATTTTGTAAAATAGACATCATTTTTGAATTCAGAATATCAATTATATCTTAGGGTGAAATTTTGGCCTTGTTCTGAAAAACTTCAATTTTTGATGAATAGTGAAACCACTAAGTGGTAGTTAAATAACTGATTTTTTGTTTAAATGAAATATTACCACTTCTGTGATTTGATTTTCAAAAATCCGACATACATGGTTGTCATTAAGAAGTAAAATATGGTTCAATGAGATTAAAATAATTTTTTGGTGAATAGTAACTTTTAAGTTCTTAATCGCGATTAGAGGTAATTAGTGTAGTTTAAGGTACAAATAATGTTTTAATAATATGAGATGAGCATGAAACTTGTCCTACTCCTATTGGATGAGTCATGGCCGACCATGAAAACCCATGTGTCAACTTGGGGACCCCATGGAGCCACTTTAGTTGGAAAATGACATTAATATATATTTATTTAATGTTAAAATTAAATTGACACAAACATGAGTTATTTTACTAAAATAGTTTTTATGTGGGATTACACAAGTCCAAATTATGACTATAAATATTCATTAGAAATATAAAAAGATTTCCTACATCATGGTATTTTTTTATAATTTTTAGACATTAAATAAATTAAATTATTTATGACATCAATATGATAAAGCGATGACCTCATTATTTAACGATTTAAATAAAATGAGAAGATAATGAAAAATCCAAGGCATACACTTGTCCAAAGCCTATTGGATGAGGATATTTCAAAACCTTATCACCTTATCCTCGAATTATATAAGTGTGGGACCTTTAGAATCCGAAAATCATTGTGTAATAATGTAACATTTCAATCTTTCCAAAAGAGCCCCTCCTCTCCACTTATAAAAGGCCCCCACCTCTCCCACCTTATTCACACATTCAAGCCATTTGGCTCGGCCAAACTCTGCCCAAATACTCTCCCAACTTACCCCTCTTACTCCTAGAAGCCTCACTTTCTGTATAACTCTTCCCAAGGAAGCCTTTGTGTCAAATCAAAAAGAGTTACCCGATTTTGAGGTAATGTCTTCTCTAATGTTGTTTTGTTTTATTTTTCTTCTCCAACCCCCTAAACTCTTTTTATTCATTTCTTTTGTAACAACACCAGTATCCTCAAAATACTAGGATGTTGTTATAAGAAGTATTAGAGCTACACTTACACACACCTACATCTAATGGTTAAAGAACATACGGTTTCCGTGGATGGCGAAATTGTGCCTCCCGAAACGATGATTGTTCAATACTCATTTAACACCTTCAAAGGTGGCCATTATGATGTCACTATTTTTATATATGATATATAATATGTTTATGTTTTACTTATGCTTCTTTATTTTTCATTTGTGTCTTACCTTTATGGCTTCCATTATGGGTATACGCGATATCTTCATTTTAGGAAGTGTGGACTACCGCCCCCTCAAGTGATTTGAATCGTTAATGCCATATGTGAGATGTATAAAGGATGGAGTAAATGGTATTATACACTATATTATACTGGAATTATATTATAAATTTATATCATTATGATTTAGTTGCATTAAATATGAAATTGAAATGAAAGTAGCGTTCATGCGTACGTACGGCTTACCGTCTCCATGAACGGTGCATTTCATTTCTTACCTCTAAATGTTACGTAATATTATAAATGAATGTATATACTGGATATATAAGATATATATGACATCTAAATCATGAATATAATTCTGGATATAATGGATATTCTACCACATGAACAACTTGTAATTATAAGAAGTTTATTGTTGACTCAAGTACCAAAGATCGACAAAACGACCGTTATTAACTTAAATAATTAAATAATGTTAATAACATGGTAATAAGGGATATAAAAGGAATAATGAAGATGAAAAAGGTTCTTAAGTAAATAGAAATTAACTCTAGTTTATTATTCAGGAGGTTAAATAACGGTCGAGTCAGGACAAGACGCAAGGTAAGGGAATTTCATAACCCAACTTCCATTCTTTGGGTTAATCTCCTACATTCAAATTATGTCATGATATTATTATGTTGTATATTGTATTTATACTTTCTTTATGTGTACATATAGTGAATACACATAATAGATATATTTTATTTAATAATGATCTTTTTAAGGGACTTCGTCTCAATATCCATTCATTGAGGCATATTTTGTTTTATACAAAAAATTTCTTTTATACAGTGTATAAACCCCTTTGACTTTTACGTTTATTCAAAAGGAATATTTTTTATATGAAGCGTTTTACTAAACAAAAAAAGGGAATGCTTTTATTTCCGTACTTATGCGGCGACAACGACTTCTCTGCCGCCGTGACCATTAATTGAGTTTCGGCTTCCTCTACAAGCCATTTTTTTAATGAAAAATAAATACAAAGTTTTAACTTTCTTTTATTTTGGTATTGAAAATGGTTTTGAAAGCATTTTTATTATATCAATGTGTTGTATTGATATCTTGTGATTGAAATGTGGAAATGTTATGTTTCCTTTATGCATGTTTAATGTGATACGATTATGTTATGGTTTATGATATGTTTAAACCTATTCATATGAGGAATGCATTGGACTTAATAAGTTACGGGTGGAGCCCGCTATAGCTCCTCGATGCATCGGTAGGTCTCATGAGACAAACTAGTGTCTTGGAACGAGGCCTTGACAAAATCTTATTTGTGGTCTTGGAATGAGGCCTTGAATACGTGGTTATGATAGTCTGGCATTATGAATTCCATCATTATGAAAGTGGTTATTGATATTGCATGTGCTTATTCGACCAGTAGAATATCCATGTGAAGAAGTGAATGGAATTATCTCATTTTACTTTTTCCATATTATGTTGAAGTTCAAGTTTAAAAGGCTTTTTTTAGTTATACATTGCCTTAAATGTTAATGTTTATTTATGAAAGCTTCCGCTATATTGTTAACCTTACTGAGCATCCGAGCTCACCCCTTTCAATGTTTTAATATTTTCTAGGATGTGAAGAAGTATTTTTTGAATGACCTGCAGGGATAGTCCGAAGAGGATAGAAGTGTGGACTATGGAGACTATGTTATTACAGTTTTTCACTTTGTGATGTAATGTAACATTTATGAATGTATCTAGTGTTTCCAAGGCTACTAAACTAATCGGTCTTTCGAGACTTGATCTTTTGTGATCATGACGATGTTACGAAGTAATGCACCGGCTCTGGGTAGCTGGGGTCGGGGCATTACACTGAGCATTGATTTGAACATTCCTTTCTTCGTCTACGTTAGTGGGATTCTTCATATCCCTTCGGTAGTTCTTATCCAAATGTCTCGTTATTCTACATTTGAATAAATTCCTAGTTCCTTTAAGACATTTCCAAAGATGATTCTTCTCATAATTTTGACACGTGGGATGTTTGATCTTCCTCCCATCATGGGATTTTTTTACTAAAAACTCATATTTGAATCCATTTTCCAATTTTATCACTATCCCCATGAGTCCATTAAGCGTCTCTGATATCCATTTCAACCATGAGGGTACAATGGACAATCTCTTCATAACTATTAACGTCTTGAATAGCCAACCCCTTTCTTTGACTTGGATTCAGTCCGATAAAGAAGTGAACCACCATAATTTTGGTGTTCCTGACAAAGTTCAAGGTGTATCTTGAAATCCTTATGATCCTTTCTTCATATACCATGATAGAATCATCTTCTTTCTGCTTCAGTTCGAGGAATTCTCTTTCCATGTTGATATGTAGGGTTCATGGCAAATATTTTTTTTTAAAATTCTCTTGAATTCCTCCCAATACATTGAATGAATTTATTACTGGGACATTGTATTTTTGATCATTTTCCACCACAGATCAACTACTCTATCAAAATGATATACCTCTAGTATGGATTTCACTTTTTTGAGCAATAGAGGACAGAAAATATATTTTCAATAGGGTTAATCCACTGTTCCATGAGGATGGTATCAAGCGATCCACTAAACATGGGATTCGTTTTCTGTATGAAGGAATTTATGGAAACATGATCTTTATATAGAGGAGGAGGGTGTTTAACATGATTCAAATTATTATTAATGACTTGATATAGTTGATAACGTAATTTAATAATGTTTTGAGCACTCGTATCCATCATATCTGGCATATCATTTTGAAATCATCACATTTCCTATCACATTGATTTTTAGCACATGTTCTTCTATTTACCACCATTAGCTAATAAAAATAATGTGCAATTAGAGGCCTTTAATACCTATCTAATAAGCATAAAAATGAAACTTTAACCATAAAAGGATAAACTCAAAAAGGGAATGTATATCCAAACTCCTAATTCTTTTTGTTTCAATATAGGTTATCCATGATCTGTTTCGTCACATTAGTTCATATGGGATTTTTTTCCCATAATAATGGTTTGTACTAAGATTATGAATTTTCCAAAGCATATCCCCTAGGAGTGTCAATCTAGGAGTACAGAAAGGTCCATTATGAGGCTCCAGTTCCCATTCAAGTGTATTTCAAAGTGGTGTTTTTCTATTTTACACCTAGATACATCTATGTTATAGCCACACACACATGTTTGTATCCATATGGGGGTGTATTTACTTGGTAAAAAACTTACTCTATAATTACAAAAATTTACGGATGTTTTCTTATAATTAATATCATTCCTAAGGTTCTTACTAAAGGGATCTATTTCTAATCTTCAAAAATAACTAGACCATCATATGATACCAACTAAACTTACCCTATACTTTTACATATATCATTACATGATTTTAATCAAAATAAATCATCATATACATCATCATAGGATATTTTGAGGATAACATGAACACAAGGATGATCTAAAAATAGAAGTGAAGGAATAAACATAAGAATAAATCTTTAGCACATGGTTTAGATGGCATGATAAAATGATATAAAAAGGCTTCAAACATATGGATTAATAAAATATAATCATTGGATCATATAAACATGGATTCATAGTAATGAATATGAAATATTAAAAAATAATTTATCACAACTTATGGCTTGTTGAACATAGAGGAGCACAAGTCAAGGTTAACCTCCAAGACCATTTCACATGGTAGTAAGAGTCATGGAAAACCGCCAACAATATTGAATATAACATCTCTTGAGACTAAACATTACCCAATGCATTGGATCATTATCTGAGAACACACATCATAAAATGTTCCTGAATATGCTTTAACATATATTATCATACATAATCAATAATACATAAACTCAAGGGCTAACAAAGATAAGAAATGTGTAACATAATCATGTTATAAAGCATAAAAAATGGATGTATCATAAAAATATCTCTGAAGGAAAGGAATTAGACCATTAATGGAAAATGATAGTATAGAATAGCTATATATCATGAATCTTTATTTCAACTTTAATTAATAACATGTAAAAATAGTTCTTAATAAATTTTATAAATAAAAAATTTTAGTGTGGTTAAAGGAAAATATTAAAGGTCAGTTAAAACATTAAATAAAATAATATTTTATATAAAACATGAAATGAACCAAGAAGGTTTTAATAATAAAATAGTGTTTTTATGAAAATAATGGTGTCTTGAAAATAGATTATATAGTTAACTGGAAAAGTGGTAAGAATTCATATAGTTCCTTTAAAATGGTCTTGTTTATCAGGAATAATTGAGGGGGAAATCAATTAAAAACTCTTATATCCATGAAAGAGAATTATTAATGCATCATGATACATGAGTTTGGAGCATATAAAAATCATTTATAATATTTTCATATAATGAATAGATAACTTCATTTCAGTTAAAATAAATATAGAGAAACCCGAAAAAATAATGGATGTTTTGGTAGAATTCCTTACCTTAAGTACGACATTGTCCTTTACTTGATCTTAATATCCTTGATAACCAAATTACATTCATTAATTAATATATGTAGAATATCTTCTAGGTTTTTTAGTAACATTATTATGATCATTCATGACCTTCTTATTGGGTTAAGATGTTCAATTTCATTGTTTTGGGATTCCTTGTTTCCTTGGTTTTCATTATTGGTTTACTTATATACATTTTAGATTAAAATGGTAATGTGATAATTGTTTTAAAAAATTGGAGTTATATGTTATTTTTGAACATACATATAACTACATGGTTATTAAATTTATTTTGGTAATTTGGGTTAAAAATGAATCATTATATAAACCTTTAATGATAATCATTTGGGTTAATTGGTAGTTTTTTATCACAACAAAGACATTTTTCTTTTTAAATTAATATAATATGTACAAAAGATTATAGAACCTTAAATTACACATATTACATATATTATAGTCTTTTACAAACATAAAAATGGTTTCATGATCAGAATTAAAGACTACCAATGAAATTGAAATCTCATCATCCTTGAATGTGATGAATTAACACATCGTAGATGGTGTTTTCATTTCTAGTATAATGTAGGGGAAAAGAGTGATAATGGTGAATATTTACATTTGAATAAAAACATTCTATTAAATTTATGGTACTCTATTTATCAAAACATTTGGATGTGAATATGCGAGGATATAAATGAAAACAATGGAATATGAAATGAAAAGAAAAGAAAAGAAAAAAGGAATTTACCTCTTGAATATATCTTCTTTAAGAGACCCTTTAGGGGCAGGTTTTAGTATTTTTATGAGACCAAGAGCTCATGGATGTGGGATAAGTGATTATGTAAATATTTTAGCATAATTTGGACTAGGAACAATATCTGAGAGGTGTGAGGAGAGAAGGGAGAGAGTGGTGGTATTTATAGTAGAGGAGAGGAGGGGTTTCCCATTATTTTAATCATTAGTTTAATATTTTTTCTAAATAATATGAATAGTATTGAATATTTTGACCAAAAAACAGAAAAGAGAGCATATGAGTTTTATCTGGAGACCATTTATGTCATCCATGTCTAAATCATGAAGCAAAACTTCATTTATTTAGCATTTATCATAAATTATCATATTTTACTATTCACCAAAAATATTGTATTTTAGAAAAATACAAAAATTTCACCTGAACCATTTTTTAATGTGTATAATTAAAAAATGAACTCCATTTTTCAAAAATAATTTTATAGATATGAAAATTTTAATATTAAATTAAAATCATAATTTACTTTAAAACTACAAATATTAAAATTAAAACACTTTTTCAAACACCTTTAAAAATTAATTAAGGTCTATTAAAATTATCTTATAATCATAAGTCATCTAAGTACTTATTTATGAATACATATTATGAATGTAAAGTTTCTTTTAAATTATTAATTTAATCATAAAATTGTAATTAAATATACACGACTTACAAAAATACAAAAACTTTACTAATAATTTTTAAAATGTCTACTTACTTGTAATCTAATATATTTATATCATATTGTCTATTATAATATGGAAAAATTGTATTTATACTTTCACTAGTGAGGTTACTATTCAATTTTCTGGTTTACTATTTCATAAGGTTCACATTAATATTCCCAAGGTCAAGTTACGTTTTCATCGGTATACGTTCTTCAACTTCTGGAGATACATTTTCATTCACTCGTTATTCATTTATAAGGTTCATATTCTGTTCTAAATTTAATATTATGTGATTATACTATAAAAAAATAATTATTATAATAGAATTTTATTGATAAAAAATTGGGTCATTACAGTCAAACCTGTAGGAACAACAACCTTATTCCTAAGATAGATAATCTCATATTCATCTATGCCATAATATGATGGTGACTCCCCACCATCAAGGTTTTCCCTCATGTTTGAACATTCTAGATCATTATACTACCTATCTTGGATCCAAATCAAATATGTATACTTCAATAGAACTAATAAAATAGTCATCTATTCTTGGTTCTTCTGAATGGCCACATGCATCCTAGCTAGTAAAACCATCATCTTCCACTCATCACTAGACTCACGAACTATCTGAGTCTGATTTTTTGTGTTTAAAGAATCAGAATTATTATTTCCTTTTCTAGTAGTATACTCTGGCTCAAAATTAAAAAAAAATTATATATTCCACTGATATCTGCTACCGAAGATTCAAATATCTTTCAAAGAGGATGTACCTTAGGCTCTTTTGATTTGTAGACTCCGTATACATTTCACCCGATAGATATGTTCTCCAACTCTTCAGAGCATAAACCACTTCTGATAGCTCAACGTTGTGCGTAGGGTACTTCCATTCATGTGGCCTCAGCTATTGAGACCCATATTCCATAACTCGATCTCCATACATCACCACATCTCTAAGTCAATATTCCATCCATTCAAACCTTATCCCGTTTTTGGTCAGGCCTAAAAGTAGATCTTCTAAACAAGAAAATTCCTTGTTGAATCTCTGATAATATCTTGTCAACACCAAAAAATTATATACATCGAACATGTTCTCCAGATATTCCCAAGAAACAACTTCTTGAACCTTTTCTGTGTCCACTGAGACACCATCATCTGAGATGATGTGTCCCAAGAAGTGTACCTATTTGATCCAAAACCGGAACATAGATAGCATGAAATATAGTTGATTCTATCGCAGTGTACTTTAGATGTTGTTAAGATGACGATCATGATCATCATGTGTCTTGGAGTACATCAAGGTCGCAACCACAAACACCACCACAAACTTATCCAGGATTGATTGGAATATTTTTTTCATCAAGGCTATAAACATTATTGGTGAATTTTTTAATCCAATAGGCATTACCAAAAACTCATAAATCCCCTACCTACTTTTGAAAGCAGTCCTTGGTATATTAGAAGTCCAAACACTAAGATGATGATACCCCTATATCATGAAAATATTATCGAACACACAATCTCCTTTCAACTATTCAAATAGGTCGTTGATAACCAGAAGTGGATATTGATTCTTCATAGTAATATTATTCAACTTCTGATAATCGACACAGATGTAAAAACTCTCATCTGATTTTTTTAAACAACATGGGTGACCCCCAAGGCAGCGTACTCAGATGGATAATTTCCTCATCCTCCAACTCCTCCAGTTGAGTCATGATCTATTAAAGTTCTTTCAATGCAATTCAATATACTGTAATTGATACTGAATCAGCCATTGGCTTGAGCTCAATAGTGAATTCCACACCTCACTCAGGTGGGAGTACTGAGATGTTTTCACAAAACAAATTCTGAAATCGTTTCACTACTAGTGGAAAGGATTCATGTTGTACTCTTTCATTATGTATAAATAATCTTGAAAACTGGACTATGACCTCTCCAAGTTGCTGAGTAATTGGAACTACTCATCCTTCATGGATATCCCACTCCCAACAATGAATATGATGTTCACCTCTAGGAGAGGTAAAATTCACTCCCCTTCGAAAAAAATATATGTGGTTTCAGTAAGTGAATATCTATTCCATACATATTAAGAATTGAAATCATATAATGTTAAGAATATATAGATCCCACAAAACATTATATTCCATGATTTCGAGAGAACATCCCTTGCAAAAATAGATTCCTCTAGACCATACTCCCAATTGTGTGTATGTAGTCATAACTCCTCTTATGAACCCAACCGCCATGATCAAACCATTAAAAAGTTTTTTAGAAATAATGTAATTAATGTCTATGATATGAAAAAACAAGATAATGTAGAAGTTGCAAGAATGGTACCTCTCACTTATGATAGTCCAACCTTTCTATCCACAAGTGTAGGCTTCACTATATGTAGTTATTCATACCCTCTCCCCTGTGATGCTATTTAACTCCTGTGAGTCGCACCACTCTACTAATAGGGGTACACATTCAAAAAAGCACCTCAT
Source organism: Viscum album (assembly GCA_963277665.1). Lineage (NCBI taxonomy): Eukaryota > Viridiplantae > Streptophyta > Magnoliopsida > Santalales > Viscaceae > Viscum > Viscum album. The sequence continues at coordinate 1,723,088,765 of OY728159.1, forward strand.
CCTTTTCCTCTACCACCGTTTCTAGTAGAATGTAATGTCCCAGGTCTGGATGCCACTAAGGGTGTCTCATACCTAATTGGAAACATGTCCTTAAGCGCATTTACCCAAAATCCATATGCTGCAGACTAGAAACAAGGGACTAGTGTGTGATAGTGGGTAAACTATACCCTCATTGGAAGAGTGTAAAAGAAAAAAACAAATAATAACAATAGAAGAAGTTGTAAATGACATGAAACTGAAGTAAACATTGAAAGACAAAATGATAAAGATAACAAGAAGTCATATCATATCAAAATGATGCAGCATGTCACATGTGCTATGAAAACAGAAAAAATACGATGGAATATAATAAAGTATAATAAAATACCAATGTATTGTAACATAAAATGAAACTTAGTAGCATCACAATCCTTGGCTTGGTCCCAAGCTCTCCCATTCCTAATAAGAAATCAAGTACCTAATTAAGGGACCTTTCCCTTATCGAAAACTGAAATTATATAGTTTGTTGGGAGCCTAAAATATAAATCAAACAGGGTGTGAGAAATAAATCCCTGTAGGAAACCACATATGTTCTATGCGAATCTTCCAATGACTATATGCAATAGTATTTTAGAATAGTGAAATGTAGTAAACTAGGAGGAACTCAAAATTAAATAGTCCTATAAGTAATTGAAATCTTTATAAAGATCATTATCTCCATTAGAAATCATATTACCTAAGATATTTACGTATCAGAATTTGGCCTATGCCCAACATTCCCCACAGCAAGGAAAAAACAATAGATGTCTTATAAGGCCTTTTCAACAAGTAAGTGAAGCCTGAATCCAAGAATGAGATTTAGCTTTGCAGATGTGTCACAATTCATTCCATTCCATTATTTAATTATATCCTAAGTCCAGTCTTGAGATTTTGAAGTTTTAATTCATGTATCACTTTAGGTTCCATTCTACGGACATACTGTGAGTTTATAATCAATGGTCCTACATGGGATCCTTGAGTGTCACTCTAGACGTTGGTATATGTTCATGTGAGTCCATCCTCAGTGGTCCTACAAGGGAGCTCTAATGTTTCACTATTGGTTAAGTATAAGATCTTGTAAATTTTAATCTATCCACGGTGGTCCTACTAGGGATCCCAAGTTTCACTAATGGCATATAACTCAAAAGAATCTCAAGTCCATCCATGACATTCTAAGATGAACCCATGTTTCACCCAAGTTTCAAGGTACAATAGTAATGATATTCCATTCATAGTGTTCTAATATAAACACACGTTTCACCCAATGATATTTACCACATAATCATTAAAATTCAATAAAACATTTCAACCTGCTTAAACAATAAAAACATTACGTGTTCAAAGGGGAAAACACAATCCTAATGCCAAAATCAAAACACATACAATTTTATCATAATTCTAATTCCATATAATAACCATGTTTAGTTTAGACAATCCCTAAAGTGAAACAAAGGCATTCCCATAGACACCCATGGATGAAATGGGTAAATAATAATTATCTGATGGAAACACACCAACGAGGTGGCCCTTAATCAAACAACAAAGCCAGAAATTCATTTATTCATTGAATTAATTATAAAAAATTCGTTAAGTAATAATAAGGATCAATTTCCTTTCAGTGAGACTCCCTATACATTGGTGTTCAACACAATGGCACATATAAACATATCAATAATTAACTAGAGGCACAAGAGAACCTACCTCATCATAGTATGAATCTCCTCATCCAGCATCCATATCTAATTAAATGAAGAATGGTTTAGATCTATGAAACATGAATATTCACTCAACCTAAAATAACATAGTCGAGAGAAAAAAAAACCAATAATGGATCAAGAGAAATCGAGCACCCACCAATAGGATTCAAATGGATCCAACAATGTTCTAATCAGCTTCTAGATGATAAAACAGGAGAAGAAAAGAATCCTAGTATTGTTTGTTTGTCCACCCGGCGACCCCTCTATCCAAATGACATAAGAACGAGGCTACTTCCAATTTTAAGTGAAAAAACACACAATACATGGCGTGTAATTCCATATACATAGAGTGAATATCATTTAACTTCTCATTTGGTAGCTTAATTTCATGGACCTACATTCCAAGACCTGCCGACAGAACTACATGGCATGTACTAGTATGTACATAAAGTGTAGTTCGTATTTCATCCCTTCCTTTCCATCATTCCCACACACCATGTATTCCCATCATACAAGGACAAAAAAACCTTGTGTGTACTTAGGATTACATGGTGTGTAACACTAAGTTGGGCCATGTGACATTATGATTCCTGTACTTGTCAAATTTTCCCATGTTTTCTCAAAAGGAACTCAATAGAAAGAAGAATAAACTAAGCTCGTACCTTCAAATAATAAAATAGTTATTGAAAACCTCCCCCTTAAATAAATTCATCCATGAATTTCCCTTCCCAGAGTGGTGGAGAAATATCTTAGAATAACTCTGGTCACTGAGAATGTTCATTTCCATCCCTCTCTTAAGTCTCATCATGTACTCAGTCGCGCTGATATAGCACCCATAGGAGAGGAACTGATAGGACTCGGAGAACCATCGTTATCCTATCAACTATATGAATTGAATGCCCCTCAAAGGGTGAATCAACCTAATGGTCAATCTCCACGGGCTAAAAAAGTGAGATGGGTTTGAGTGATATAAAAAAATATGAGATACATGGAAGACATCTTGCATTTCTCGGTACCACTAAGGTATCTGTAATCGATAGGCATGTGACCTGAATCTCATTAGAATCTCAAAAGGACCGATGTATATAGGTGAATGATTTCCTTGTATCATGATCCTATTGTTTCCCAACCTCAGTGTGACTTGTAGTAAAACATTATCCCTAACCTTGAACTCCATAGTTCATCTAAAGAGATCAGCGTATGATTTATGACGATATTGTGCAGTATCCAACCACCTCTCAATCAACTAAACTAGCCCAGTGGTCTCCAGGACAAGACGAGGTCCCAACATAGCTACCTCTCCTACCTCCAGAAAACACTAGGGTGATCGTCATGTCCTCCCACACAAAGCATCATGTGGTACCATATGAATTGTATCCTAGAAGCTATTATTATATGTGAACTCAAACAAGTGTATGTGTCTCTCCCAAGAAACCCCAAAATCAAGGATGCATGCCCGAAGCATGTCCTCTAGGACCTGAATCATGCGCTATGATAGGAAATCTAATGGGGGGGTTTTAATTTGTTCTTAGAAGAACCTATGTACATAAATCCCTTTGTAGCCCATTCCAGAAATGAGAAGTAAACTAGACGTCCCTATCTGAAATGACATAATGTGGGTCCATGTGTAGTCGTACAATCTCACATATGTACAACAACCCAAGTTCATCAAAACTGAATGTTTCCTTGATTAGTAAGAAATGTGAAACCTTCTTGAACTTGTCAACAACAACACATAAGGTATAATTTTCTCGAGGAAACAGTTATAAACATATCACAAAATCTATTGCGACATCATTCCATTTCCACTCAGGAATGGGTAGCTACTGTAAAAGTCATGCAGGTATTTGGTGTTCTACCTTCACTCGCTGATAGGTGGAGCACCTCATGACAAAACCAGCTATGTCTCTCTTCATTATTGGATACCAATACTGATGATGTAAATCCCAAAACATATTGGCGACACCAGGATGCGCTGCCCATACAGAGGCATAAAAACCCTGTATTAGCTCCTCACATATGTCCAATTGAACCAAAAATCAACCATTGATATGAAATATCCCGTCCTCTCATACCATCCATCTAGGTGGAGGGTCCTCACCTACAACACTCTCCCATAGAACTAGGCCTTCAGAACATAATAGCTACTTCATTCTCACTCTGTCCAGTGGTGAAGAGGTAACGTCCAAAGATGAAAGAAAAGTTTTTCCTCATCTATCACGTCCCTCTAGATGCATCTCATATAAAAACAACATAATAATCCACTCACCAATTTCCTCAAGAACTTCCTGTATCTATGTCCCCATACTTAGTGTTAAAGACATTGCATTACCTTATCAAGGCATATATAAATACTCAATATCAAAGGACTGACGGTATTCCACCCAACTTCACTGTTTCAAATTCAGATTCAATAGAGTAAATATGTACTTGTGGCTTTTATGGTCCATGTACACCAAAAAAATCTCCCACAATGTGTAATGTATCCAATAGTGCAAGGCATGATCAACCACAGCTAACCCCAGATCGTGCGTAGCGAAATTCCTCTCATTTGGACTCAACTTCTAACTCCCATAAACAACTTGATTCCATTGCATAAGTACTACTAACAACCCAATACCGCATGCATCATAGTATACAATGTAAATCTTTCCTAGATCTAGAAATATCAACATTGGTGCTAATGTCAAATTTTGTTTCATCTCCTTAATGGTTTTCTAACTAGAATCTATCCACTCAAACTTCACACTCTTCATAGTCAAGATCTTCCACGTTGATGCCAAGCGTGAGAACTCCTGTATAAAATGCATGTAGTAACCAACTATCTGCAAGAAACAATACACCTCAAAAATGATCTTAGACTTCTACCATGTAACTACTGCTCTAACCTTCTCTAGGTCCATTTATACTATTCTCTCTGAGATGATGTGTCCCGGGATGTGAATCAGTTCCATCCCGAAGTGTAATTTTTATAGAATAACATATGATTAATGCTCTCTTAGTGTATTCAAAATAATCTCATGTTTTTTTTGGCATGGTCATGTCAATTGTGAGAATACACCAAGATATAATCCATGAAAACCACCACAAAATAATCTAGGAAAGGATAGAACACATGGTTCATCAGCACCATGAAAACTGTTGGTACATTGGTGAGGCCAAACGATATAAAAATGCACTCATATAGGCCATATGCCTACTATTAATGGTTTTATGATGTATGTATGTAGTTTGAACATGTACATTATGATATACTGAACTTATGTAAATCTTCAAGAATACTCGAGCTCCTCGAAGTTGATCAAATATGTCATCTTTATATGAAAAGGGATATCGGTTTTTAACCTTCAATCGGTTCAGTTTCTGATATTCCATGCTTATCCTAAGGGTACCATACAGCATTTTCCTAAAAAGAACTGGTGAACCCTAAGGAGAAGTACTGCGTTTGATGAAACCCTTAGCTTCTGGATCTTCTACCCACCTCTCGATATCTTACCAGTCCATCACAACCATCATATGAAGATGAATAGATACTGGTGGAGATTCTGGAACAAGCTTGATAGTGAAATCTACCTATTTGACCAGAGGAAATCCTAATAAGTGGTCTATGAAAATATCCCTGAAATGATCAACCACTGGAGAGAAATATAGAGGACATGTTCCTTGGTCATCTTGAGGTAGTCTCACAATATTGGTGGTAATCCTACCCATCCCATGATGCTCGGATCCATCTCGGCTTTCATAGACATCCCATTAACCCTTAAGTATAAATTATCCACCTTCTGGTGAAGTGGAACTCACCCTATAGTGAGTGAAATCGACAAAGTCTTGAAAAGAGGTAAACCAGTCCATTCCGAGTATGACATCAAATCATGTTATCTCCAAGACATAGATATCCCAAAACATGTGACACCCACAATCCTGAAGGGGACACTCCTTACACTGACACACACCTACTATTTTTATTCCTAATGGAATTCCTAGCATCATAACATCATGAAAATTAAAAATAAATATCCCGTGTATCTCTACAAAAGAAACGGATATGAAACTATGAGAGGCCCTTATATTGGACAGTGCAGAATATAAAACAAGGGAAACTAGAATATTGCCTCTGACAGAAGAAGGTATGAGATCCTTCTCATGTTGGGTCTATTGAATTCCATATTTCTGGCCTCTACCACAACACTATGACATAGACTGGCTACTCTGAACATACTTGCCATATAAATATTGAGATCATGGGGTATGGCTACCATGGCTATGACCTCTAAATCATTCCAAATTCCCTGACGTACTCTGGTTACCTGTCTGAGGAGATGTTACAGACCTTATTCTGGATTGTGGAGTCAGTGCAAAACCCCTATCTCTAGCCACGGGTGGAAATGTCTTGAAGAAGCATTGTAGATGACCCATCACTCCATAATCTCAGCACTCAACTGTGTCCTTCCTACATTGGGACCTCGTATGACCTGGCCTACCACACTGATATCAACTCACCAGATTATAAGAAGAACGAGTTTGACTGCTACTATCACTACGATAAAACTCCATATGACACTTCTTCATTCCGGTTAATAAGTACAAAAAATCAGCATTGAACCACGCTTTTTCGCACAACTAGCTTCCCACAGATTGTGCTCGGGTATCAACCCCTAATTCACGATAGCAAAGAATACATTCAACCAGAAGACATTCACCTGTTATCCAATGTAGAACATGTGACCATCCTAAAATTGTCTAGCTTTTGATATAACATCACACATCTGAATATGTGAGAAATTATGAAGTTCAATAAACTGGGAATAATAGTTCAAAACTGATAGTGTGCCCTGCTCCTGGTGTATGAACTCCCAAGATCCCTCGGCCCTAAGCATCTCAAGAAAATAATAATCATAGAATTTTTCCTAAAATTCTACCCATGTCATATCCCAATGATTCCCTGACTAAGTGAAAGCATCCCACTATTTCTAGGAAGAATCACACAACATATATTTCATGGGATTTACCCTCCTCTCAAGAGTATTCACCAAGTGTTCAAAGATACAAATTAGGGCCTCCATCTAGGATTTTGTAGGTGGTGGTCCAAAATACCCAAAAAATGTAGGGGGATGCAACTACTGGAACACTCATGTCAAGTCATACATAGATGTTGAAGGTTGTAGTACTCCCTGAAAAGTTTTTATAAACCTCATAATTCCTTCATGAAAATATGCTTCTTCAACTACATCTGGTATAAGAGATGGTTCCATGACTGGCACTTATGGAGGATCTATTGGTATCCCATGGACTACCACATATTGGGTATGATAATTGCAACATTTATGGCATACAGGTTGAGTTCTTCATGGTGGAATGACTCTATGTGGTCAAACACACATCTCAGTTCAAGCTCCTTGTCAAGGTTTCCCATTCATGTTTTCCAAAACAAAACTGGAAAATACCCTCAAATTGTTTCCAAAAAGGACTACACGGTGTGTAAAAATAATACACGGTGTGTACCCTTAAGTATTTAAATTCTTATGTTGTATCTCTTTCCTTGGAGTGTATTAACCCTTGGTACACAACATGTTAGATGTGTACAGGACATGTACACAAGTCTCCCTCCTAGCTAAGTACTCCCACACTACCATATTCAAATGGGTTTGGACTGAGTGATCCCACATGGTGTGTAGAGAAAGTACAAGGTCATTTAATTGGGAATCCCACCATCACATGTTCCATCTCATATTGTTGGACACATGATCATCTACCACATGTCATTTTCATATAGTACACGACATGTACATCTTATAACATGGAGCACCATATTCCCCGAATAGGAAGAACACACGACATGTTAGGCTAAAATAGAGGTCATTTAAACTGGGTTTTTTAGGATAGAAAATTCAGATTGCCCAAATAACCCCTGTTAAAAATAAAAACAAACAAGTGGTATGACAATTTCCAATCTATGGGGGGCTATGCTCCCCCCGAATCAAAGTTTGGCATCAACAAACAGAACATAACTACCCAATATGCATCACATGGCTGAATGATGATCCACAAAATTCCAATCCAAGAGGGAGCATACACCTATGGGATCAAAGCATGGAATCCATGTCAATCAAACCATCTACCATTCCAATATACCTATCACAACAGTAGGCATAACTTTCAAGGTACTATCACAACAACATGCATCTCTAGAACGAAATCTATCACAACAACATGGAGTCTACAATGCTCCCTAAATGTCATGGAAAGTATAAATGGCATATGATTTATAAAAACTACCTATATGATGCACGAGATGGAATACCCACATCTCATTAGGTTGTAAAAAAATAAAACCACAATAATATCAACAATAGCATCACAAAATTAGTGTTTCACCCAACAGTGACATTGAATCAACTGTAATTGCTCAAAATACAAAAACACATTTTTATTCAAGGATATTTGGATATTACCTATAGATGGGGTAGCTACTCCCTTTCATAACTAAGTACAAAATTCTATATCCTTTATATCATCACCAAATAGAAAATAAAACCAGAAAAGAAACACCTCCGATACCAATTTGTAATGTCTCGAGTCTAGATTCCACTAAAGGTTCCCCATACTCGAATGCCCACATGGCCAAAAGTGCATTTCCCCAAATACCAGAGGATGCCAAATAGCAATAAGGTCCTAGGGTGTGATAGTAGGGAAACTATTCCCTAATTGATAGAGTGTAAGATAATGGAATAAATAATAACAATAGTGGAATTAGTAAACAATATGAAACTAAAGTAAACCACTGAATACTGAAAGATAAAGATAATGAGAAGTCATATCATATCAAAATGATGCAAAATGTCACATGTTGTAAGAAAATATTGAAAACATGATACACTACAATCAAGTAAAATACAATACCATAGTATTGTGACACAAAATAAAACTCAATAGCATCGCAAGCTTTGGCTTGGTCCCAAGCTTTCCTACTCTTAAGTAGCAATCATGTTCCTGAAAAAGGTCCCTTTCCCTAATCGACACCTAAAGCAATAAAGTTTTTCTATGCCCAAAAACATGACCCAAACATGGTCTGAGAAATAAATCCCAGTATGTAACCACCTAGTGTCTATGTCATTCTATCAGTGAGTATATGCAATAGTATTGTATAATCGTGAAATTCAGTAAAATATGAGGTTCTCAAAAGTAAACTATCCTACAAGTCCTGGAATGCATTTATAAAGTTCATTATTTCCATTATAAATTAAATTACCTGATAAATTTAAGTATCAAAATTCATCCCAACCGAAAATTCCTTGCTGTATGGTAATAACAACATAAGTCTCAGATGACCATCTCCACAAGTATGTGAAGACTGAATCCAAGATTATTCTTTTTATTGGAAGAAATTTTACAATTCATTCCAATCCATTATATAATTATAACATGAGTCTATTCTATAGATTCTAATTTTGGAATTATAGTATCACTTCACGTGCAATTACACTATCATCTTGTGAGTCCATTATCAGTGGTCCAACATGGTAGCCCTGAGTTTCACTCTAGACATTGGTATAAGTTTTTGTGATTTCATCCTAAATGGTCCTATAAGGGATCCCCAAAGTTTCACTCTAGGTGTAGTATAAGATCATGTAAATTTACTCCATCCTTGATTGTCGTACAAGGGATCCCAAGTGTAACCAATGAAATATAACTCAAAAGCCTCTCGAGTGTGTCCATGGAACTATATGTTGAACCCATTTTGCACCAAAGGTGCATGGTAAAATATTCATGTGAGTGGTGTTCTAAGGTAAACCCATGTGTCACCCAATTCTATTTACCATTTAATCCTTAATATTCAATAAAACATTCCAACCATCTTAATCAAGAATAACTACTGCATACTCAAAGGGGAAAACACAAGGCCAATTCCATAATCAAAAAACATACAATTTTATTACAATTGAAATTCCATATAATAACAAAGTTTATTTTAAACAACCATACAATGGAAAATAAGGCATAACCACAAACATCCTAGGCCAAAATGGATAAACAATAATTATCTGAGGGAAACACACCCATAGGGTGGCCCTTATACATACAAAAAGTCCAAACATGATTTAATTCATTGAATTAATCACTAGAACAACATTAGGTAATGATAATGTTCAATTTCCTTTCAACATGAATCTTTAAACATTGGTGCGTGGAAAAATGAGAAATATATACATCTCGAAAATTAACGAGAGGCCCAAGACCACCTACCTTGTCATGGTATGACTCTACTCATCCAACCTCGACCTCCAATTCAAGATTGAATGGTGTAGATATAAAAAAAAGAATACTCACTCAACCATAAATATCTCAGTAAATAGAAAAAAAATCACCAAGAACGGATTAAGAGAAATTGATTACTCACTGAGAGGATTATAATTGATCTTATGGTGTTCGAATCGACTTTAGGATGACGAAACGGAAGAAGGAAAGAATCTCGACACTCTTTGTTTGTCCACTTGGGGACCCCTAGGTCCAAAAAATAGAAGAATGAGGCTATATCTCTTTTTATGATAAAAAATATAATACATGGCGTGTAAGATTATATACACGGTGTGTATTTCATTTAACTTCTCATTTTGCAACTTAATTTTGCCGACTTACTTTCTAGGACATGCCGACTTGACTACACATTTTGTATTAGGAAGTTCACGGTGTGTATTTGATTTTTCATCTCTCACTTTCCTACATTCCCACACACCTTGTATTCCCATCATACATGGCCAAAAAAACACGGTGTGTACTTAAGAATACAAGGTGTGTAACCCTATGTCAGGTTGTGTGATAATATGATTCTAGTACATGTCAAGTTTCACCATTTTTTCTCCAAAACAACTCAATGGAGAAAGAATAAATGAAGCCTATACCTTAATTTAATAACCTGGTTCTTACATATAACTCATACTGCCTGCATGATATGGTGTAGAAGAATCCCCTTCCACACATTGAACATCTATACGTACACCCTCACTGACTATCAGTCTTGACATCTAGCAGAACTTCTATAAATTTTCCATCTTGATGCAAGACTAGAACACTAGTGGTGTATAGGGACAATAACTATGATAATGTTAGGGCCTACCACACAAATAACAGATCACTCATATAAGGTCTTATGAAACTAATCCTCTTGTCTGAGTACTCTTCTTTCGACTACTCTAAATAATTTTTTAATATCAATTCTTCCTTCCCTCAAAAGTTTCACTACCTGGTTATCAATTAGCTACTTTCTAAATTGTTATTTAAGCCTTCTTCAAGTTCCCCTCATCTATGAGATCCTGATCCTACACCACAATGAATTTATTTAATCATAAAATGTTAACTTGAGACTTAATATCGCACTTAATTGATCCCAAAAGTGTCTCACAGTAGCTGTGTCGTCTTTTGTTAACACTGGAGTCAAACGTTGCAGGTTTGTAAGGATTCATGCATAATCCATCATAGACATGCCCCCCTAAGTCATTTGTATGAATTCCACTACTTTATTTCATATTAGCATCTCTAGTAGAAATTCTCAATGAACCACTACAAGATGTCCATCCATAGATTTCCATCATTATATCTAGTACCTACCAGAATATCCCACCAATTCATTGTTGATAATCGTAGAATATAAGAGGCCAACATAACCATATTATAATTAGGAGTATCAAAATGGTCATTTATAATCTTTATGGGCTCAACCCAGAACTCAGATCCCTCATGCCCACCCTCTCTAGTGATAGTCAGAGGGTGTTGTAACTAGAACTCTCTTATTAGATTAGACATACCTTTCACAACTCTCTATGTGTTTCTCTTGATGAATTTAATAAAATAAGATTTTTTTTAGAACTGCTCCCCTTCTTCCTCAATCGACACTATTTGATCCATAGGTTCCATAACTAGAAGATCATTCACTTCTCCTGACGAAGAACATCCAAAATGGAAAGCATATTCTATGTATTCTCCACTATAGACACAGAGTACAGAAGGATTTTGTCAATGAAAACAACCATGCAGTACTACAAAAATGGTTTTATCCAACGTTAGGGATTTAACATCACTAGATAAAAAATATTTTAAGGACCCCCTTTGTTAAATCTAAAATATGAATTGTTAAAGGGGTATTTAACAACACTAAAAAAGTGTTGTTAAAGGGGTAACATTATCATACCATATTATAAGTGCTCATAAAGTCACAACTATTATCATTTCTTTGAAAAAAGTTATGATAAATGGGGTCTTTTATCTGCTCTTGTAAAAAAGCACCGATAAAGGGGTGTTTTATCAACACCTTTTTAGAAGTGCGGAAAAAGATCCCCCCTATCAGTGCTTTTTTATAAGAACTGAAAAAATTATACTTAAAAAATATTTCATGAAAAAAAATATAAAAATATAAAAAAATTTATATTGATATAAATATACTATATTTTAGAAAAATATGTCTTAGATAAGGTAAATAGGAATTTAGAATTAATATATAAGATATTTAGTGAAAATTTCATATAAAATAACTAAAATATATATTTTTTATTAATAATTTTATTATTATTACAATGTAATATTCATTTAATATAAATTTAAAGAATTAAAAATCAAAAACATAATAAATGATATAATATAAGTTGGAAACAAAACTCAAACTCCAAATGAACATAAATTTTTATCGATGTGTCTATTTAGGCTATACCACATATCAAATTATATCATGTGATTAGATATACACCTTCAATGATATAGGTAAATATCTATCCCATTTTTCAATCTTAAAAGCCCAAAATATCACTAAAACTAAATTTTTTTTCAGGATAACACTATTTTTTAACATTTGATGGATTTTTATCCTCCTTTAAGAGGGAATTTTTTCCTTTTTCAGTGGTGACTGGATTTATTCTTAAGTAATATATTCGTATCGATATAATTATTTTTAAATTTTTTCATTTTTCACAGCTGCAATTTTTTTTATAATTAAATATATTCACATTTTATTATATTTACTTATAATAAATCACTCAAATAAATACATATATTAACATATTTATGTACAAATATATATTATAATATATATATATATATATATATTCTAAAAATATCTTTAAAACAATACTTAACCATTTTTTACATTATAAAAATATGATTACAATGCTTATATATACGTATTTGTATGTATTAATAAACAAATATATATTTATATTATATTCTAGTATATGTAAATTAATATAATATATAATATATTTAAATACATATAAATATATAGATATATCACACACCCAAATATATTGTATAAATGTATTTAAAAATAATTATATAAATATAAGTAAATATATATATAAATAAACATAAATATCATTAAATAGATAGAAAAAAAACATGGCGTAGTAGTAAAAGTATTCCATATTTGAAGCATAGTCGAATGGTTTAAATCCAAGCGGGTCAAGAAGTGGCTGGAAATTCAAAAAGTGCTAATAAAAGGGCTGTTGGGGTGAAAAGTGGTGATAAAGGTAGGGTAGAGCGTTGTTCAAGCGGTCATGTAAGTGTTGATAAAAGGGTCAGTTTAGGCATGCAGGTTTCTAGAAAAAAAATTATTTTACCACATTTGACTATTCTAAAAATCACTGTTAATGGAACCCTTTACCAGTGCTAAAGAATCACTCTTAAAGGGCCATTTAACAACACTAAAAATAGCACTGTTAAAGTGCCCTTTTAACAGCAGTTTATTACCGCTGATAAAAGCATTGGTATTTTAACCGCACTCTGTTTATTAGCGTTTTTTATCACTAATGAAGGCATATTCTAGAACTTTTAAAGTTATTTTTTTGTAGTAGTGATGAACTTGTCTAGGAACCCACAAAACACAACATTTTTAACCCCATGATCATAGTAAGATCATTTGTCACACCAAACTATATAAAAAACTCATAATGAACATGCCTATAATATATAGTAGTTTCTATGATATCCTTATCCTTCACACACATCTGATGATATCCTGACCAAAAATAAATCTTCTAGAAGAAATTTCACCCTTCATTTCATCGAATAAATCATCAATTGGTGGAAGATGATAGTGGTTCTTCATGATCACTTTGTTCAAGTGATGATAATCGATACATAACTCCAAACTACCATCACCCTTATTCATGAAAAAAACTGGTTCACCCCCCAGTGACACACTTGAAAGAACAAAACCACAACGCAACTGACCATCGAGCAATATACACCGCTCTCCCAACTCTGAAGGCACTATCCTATATGCAGACATCGAGATATGAGACACTCTTGGCTATAGTTTGATCCCGACATCGAAATATCATCGAGGTGTAACTCGATAACCTCTTCTGGAATGACTTTGGGGTACTCTTATACAGCCCTGGGAAATTCAAACTACCAAACATCTAAATAACATAGCATTAAATCAACCATCAATTATGATAAGGATAAAACACTCCTCTAACCCATCTGAGGTTCGTGCTTGCTAATAAACTCTAGTGTCTCTCCATCATCACCGAAGAACACAACCCACCTCTTGAATAAATCCACATTATCATTCACTGAATACAACCAATCCATGATGAGGAATATTTCATATAGTTTTATCCATAAGCATAGGAAATCTACCAAAGAGTGGTGCTTCCCGAACATTATCTCATAGTCTCGGTATACATTAAACAAGTCATCTCGACCTCAAATTACTGTAGTCAACACTAAGTGAAATGGAAGTACCTATGCCTCATGTCCAAAACAATGGACAAGTTTAGGTTATATAATGTAGTTTTTCACTCACGTATCATACAAGGCATTCACCAAAGTTGAAAAACAGAAAATGGTAGCTTGAACTATGTCTTCCTCCCCTAGCGCTAACAAATATAAATCATGAAGCTGATAATGACCTTCTCCATGGTCACTCTAACCATATTGACGACCACATACATGGTATATCTCCACTCTCTAGGTATATAGAGAATCATAGGTGTATTTTCTTCCTGAAAATACACTCTATAGTGATCCCAAACTGGAGCAAGCTGCTTTGGATGCCTCTGATGGAACATCCCCAATTGAGGTGCGTTCTAACTGGTCGGAAATGTTAGGCACTCTCTTCACTGATGACCTCATCCTCCATAAGAAATACACGTTTCAGATACCTTGTAATAATCCTGGTAGCTACTTTGTAACAACCCGATATTTTATAAGATACATTCTTTTTAATTTCATTCATATATTCTGTTGTACCATAAACCATGATTATCTTGCGATATACACAATATCGTATTAGCTTGCAGTATACACAACACTAATCTTGGATCGTGTTACACAAAATTTATTGTATGTTTGATATTACTTATTCTATGAAACATTGAGTGAATATATATATATATTATATTTATAAATTAAATGTGGTTTTATTTTGTTATACGCAACAACAAAGGGGTCTTACACTATACGCAACCCTGACTTGGCTTGCATTACAGGCAATCATGACCTTCCTCGATAGCGTGTGTTGTACGCAATACTGAGTATTACTAAACAATGATATATTGTTATAATATTATTATGAAGTAGCCGTTATGAATATTAATAACTAAATTTTGAATTTTATAACATTATTATTCATCTTACACATTTTCTAGAACATGGTATGAGAACAAAATAAATTTTTCGGGTAAAATAAGTATTTTTAAAAAAATGTAGTTTTTCGGCCATTTGATGGCGCACCCACATTAAATATAGTTTCTGACATTTTTATAAGTTCAATTTGACAAAATAAAATTCTTATTTTGAATCAGGATATAAAAATTTACATTTCATAACGTTTTGATATTTTTCTGATAACTTTCATATTTTAATGAATATTAAAAACATGAAATATTTTAATTAAGAACAAATTTTTTCATCTTATTAATTAATGTTGTTAAATTATAATATTGAAGAGTTTTAAAATATAAATATAATATATTTTTACCATTTAATATAATTTATTTCATTAGCATTGATTTTACCTTGAATTCGTAGGTTAAATCAATTCAATCTTTTGCAATGTTTAAAAAAAACCCATTTTATTTCGACAACATGATTAATTATAATTTAATTTCTAAAACATTTTTGTATTGAATTTGGAAAAATGGACTCCATATTTGGAATCAGTGGGTCCAAATTATGTTAATAAGATACTTTTTATTTTTGGGCATTATGAATAGTAACTACGGTAATTTTTATTTACTGCGGTTAAAGGTAAATAGGCTAATTCAAGGTTAAAAGGCTATTATAATAAATATAAATTACCTTGACACTTGTCCTAACCTTATTTGATGAGTATTGGCTGACCATGGGAATCC
Organism: Viscum album; assembly: GCA_963277665.1. NCBI lineage: Eukaryota > Viridiplantae > Streptophyta > Magnoliopsida > Santalales > Viscaceae > Viscum > Viscum album. Next base: position 1,723,104,825 of record OY728159.1, read on the forward strand.
TTGTGCCAGTTTGGGGACCCCAATGAGCCACTTGGTAGTGAAAATGACAATTTGGATTGATTAATTTAATGTAAAGACAAAATTGACTTTAACAAAAATCTTTTAGTAATTAATTTTTATTAGGGGTCATATAAGTTATATTTTCGACTATAAATATTATTTGGAAATCTAGTATTATTTCCTACATCATGGTATTTTTTTAATAATTTTTAGACATCAAATGAATTAAATTATTTATAACACAATAATGATGTAGTGTTTACTTCATTAATAAATGATTTAAATAAATAAGATTATAATGATTAAAATATCATCCAAAACCTGTCCAATTCCAATTGGATGATTTTATTTCGAATATGAGTCATCTTATATTCGACATTAATGTGTTTCGGACCTCTTGAAACAGAAAATAAGTTTATTATAAAATAATGTTTTCACACATTCCTAAAGAGCCCCTCCTCTCCCATATAAAAGGAGACCACTTCTATACAATTACTCACACCTCTCAAGCCTTTTGGATCGTCCAAACTCTTCCAACTAAGATCCCTACATCCCTCTCCTCCCCCATGAAGCCTTAAATTAGGCAGAAGACACTCCAAGAAGTCCTTTTGGTTCAATCCAAAGGAAGTTACCAAAATTAAAGGTAACAGTTTCTCTTAAGTTGTTTTCTTTTATTCTAATTCTCAAAAACTTAAACTCTTTTTAATCCATTATTTTGTAACAAAAACAATATCATAAATATACTAGGATTTTGTTATGTGAATTATTCGAACTACACTTACACACACCTCCATCTAATTGATGAAGAACATAATGTTTCTGTGATGGCAAACTAACGCCTCACGAAACGATGATTGTTCGATTTTCTCCTACCGCCTCTCATGGTGGCCATTATGATGGCACTATATTTATATATAATATATATTATGTTTATTATTTCCTTATGCTTCTTTAATTCCAAATTATATTAATCCTTTATGGTTTCCATAGTCGGTAAATATGATAATCTCATTTGAGGAAGTGCGGACTACCGCCCCCTCAAAGTGATGTGATTCGTTAATACCTTCTGTGGGATGTATAAATGATGTGGTTAATGATATTATATATGATATTATACTGGAATTATAATATACCTATCTATAATTATGTTTTAATTCCATTAAAATAAGAAATAGAAATGAAATTAGTGATCATGCATACGTACGACTTACCTTCTCCATGAACAGTGTGTTTCATTTCTTACCACCATATGTTATGTACTATTATAAATTCATGTATATGCTTGATATATAATGAATATATATGATATATAAATCATGATTTACATTTTGGAGGTAATTTAATCAGGATATATGTAATAATAACATCAAGAACAACAAGTCCAAACACATACGATAAATAAGATGATTTTACCCAAAACACTACTTTAACATTAATTTATAAAAGAATGGGTAATATAAAGTCATAAGTGAACCATATAAGATACCATAACAATTAATATTATTCTGTAATAATTCAATGACATTATTTAAATCATTATACAAGAGGTTTGGATACGTACAAAGCATATCAGACCTAAGGTAAGGGATAATTTTTTCAATCTCATTTTTATTATAGATTGATTATTTTTAAGTATTTACTGGGGTTATTGCTATCATCCATGTCCTTGATTTATTAAAGTGTATTTATGTATGTTTAAATTTCTTTTTACCCATTCTGAATTTTACACCATGGTATTGAAGGAATCTTTCTTTTATTTACCCTACAATGTACTTTTTGACTTTTCTGACAAAAGTACGAGAAGAATGTTTTTAACATATATGACATGAAAGGATTTTTACGGTTTTATAAAGCCTTATTTTCGTGACTCTTCCTCCAAAATATTTCATGACTATTTTCAAAAAAAATCTATTTCTTTTAAAATTGCATGATGTTTTGTGAAAAGAAATTGATTTTGAAGAAGAAAGGATATTTTCCTCAAGAATTCATTTCATGTGTTTTATGAAAACCATTTTTCCCTCTAAGATGAAATTATTTTATATGTGTATGATTCAAGTATAATGTCCATATGATTTACATGGTTTCACTTTTCTTATGTTGATATATCCATTTGTTTTATATGGATTATGTGATGATGGGATGATGTTTATGAAACCCATTTTATTCATTGGGTTATGATGAATGTTTCATGTTTATATTGTGGCACAAATAAGAATGATTTCATTATGAGATGGGTGGGACCTATATCTCCCTCCAATGCATTAGGTAAAGATTTATATCTCCTAAGATAGACATGGCTGGAACGGCATGTTAAACCGGTTCAGTAATACAGGACCGGAATGAGGAGTGAACTTGATTCAGAAAGGGACTTTGTCCACTAAGATGGTCTTGGCAGCAATGCCTTGGCTAATATGGAAATCATATCATGTGATTAATGGTTGCCAAAATTACATGTTTTATTCTAAAGCTATTTTATCATGATTGATGTTCCCTTATGATATATTCCTTACAAACTTCCATGATTAATTTCTTTGCTCAAGATTTTGATGTTTAGATTTTATGTTCATGTTTTTGCATTAAAATGTTTATGGATTGTTTTATGTTCTCTATGTTTACCATTATTTGGAATTTGAGCTCAACCCTTTTATGTTTTCTTTTAACCAGTATTTAATGAAAGGTTTTAGGTATGAAAAAATGGGGAAGATCTTTATTAAGAGATGTTGAAGATCTTTCACCATGATTAGATGATTTTATTCCGAGTTTTCAAAGACACTAAACTATTACGATCCTTGTGTGTCTGTTTTTGTTATGTATTAAGGATACCACAAAAGTAATGTAATGTCCATTTCCGTCAAGCTTCGGGTCTCTACAGTTGGTATCAGAGGAAAGGTTTAGTCAACCTTTGGAAACTAGGATACTAAAACTTTAGTGAGATCCCTAGAGATATTTTTATGGTATATTTATGGATTTCCCTAAGGATAAGTATACGTATAGGATATAGTCCATGAACTATGGTAAAGATCATAGAAGTTAACCTAAGATGTTAGATTTTAAAGGTACGCCCCCTTTATAATGTTGTTTTCCCTAGCATGGTATTTTCTTCTCACACTATTATTTTTGGGTTTTAGACGATGGATGGAACCCGAAGGAACCGTGTTGATCAATGTAATGGATAATGCAATGATTATCCTCCTGACCAAACCAATGTCATGGGAGATGGAGTGAAAAATCTTATTTCTATACTTACAAAATATATGAATCATTCTGGACATCAAAATGAGCAGAGAAAGGAGAAACATTCTGTTGAATCCTTCATGAGGCAGTGTCCACCTTCATTCAGCGGGTCTTCTGATCCCTTAGTGGCTGAAAAATTGATCAGTACTACTGAAAAGATATTTTCAGTTCTATAATGTTATGAGCATGATAAAGTCATCTTAGCAGAATATCATTTGGAAGGTGATGCTGATCAATGGTGGAATCTTATAAAAAATACGATGAAAAAAGATGAAATTGAGTCCGTGGAATGGGACGAGTTCAAGAACTTGTTTTTCAGTAAGTACTTCCCTCGTATTCTTCGAACAAAGATGCAAAAGGAGTTTCTTGAGCATAAGCAGTAGGATGATGAATCTGTTGGTATATATGAATCGAATTTTAAAAGAGTTGCAAGGTATGCATCTGGCATTATCATACATCCTGAAAGTAATGTTGATAGATTTTTCAGTGGCTTAAAACCAAGTCTTCGAAGGGCATTAGCTATAAGAGACTTCAGTAGATATGAAGAAATTGTGTGTTGTGCTATCAAGGTATAACTGGATGTTGGTGTTACTCATCCATCTCATGGTTTTGACAAGAAACGAAAGATTGAGTTCAAGGAAAAATCTCAGAACAATGGTGAAAATAAGGTGAATGTTTCTTTATGCTCAAAGTGTGGAATGAATCATGGTGGAGATTTTCTAAAAGGTACTAGAAAATGATACAAGTGTGGAAAAGAAGGTCATTGAGCATCTGAGTGTCGAAGTAATGGAAAAAGTGTTGCTAATGATGTGAATAAAGAAAAGACTGCCATGAGCGCACCACCAACACTTCAATGCTTCAAGTGCAAGGAAATGGGCCATTATGCTAAGAAATACCCTAATCCACGGGTTAATGACGATCAATGTGAGCAACCTCTTAAGGAAAAGGATAAATGGAAGTCTCATGTGATCACTATTTGTGATGTTTAGTATGAAAATGAAGTTTTGTAATGATTAAGTGTTTATGTAATGGAATTCCAAAATAATGTTTTATATAGTATCGTGGAATATTGGAATATTAATGTATTGGTCTATTGTAGTTTTCAATAATTCTATGGTACCGGTAACCATGAAATGTGATTGAGATATTTTTGGAATGAATATGATATGGGCATAATGAAGGGATAAGGAGAAAATTAAATGTTTGATAGTATTCATGAGCTCATGACTGATATAAGGAAATAGATATATCATGGTTAGAGTATAAATAATTTTGGGGTTTTGGTATGTGGAAAGAGTTAACTTTTGACAGCACTCGTATTTTCACTAAGATTCAATGGCTATTCATTTTTCAAGAGAATAAATGATTAAGGCCTTTGAACATCTAGAATGTGACCAACAAGACATATCTTATGATATATGGGGTTCAACGACGCTATTAACATGCTTGTTATATGAAATATCTGGTAATCGTTTTCACTATAATTTGAAAATGGACTGCAATATTATGGATAGGCCTAAAGATTGGAATGGATTATGTTGGACATAATCTAGTATTGTTTAAGTATAGAACCTTTTCCATATTATTGATGGGTTGATATAGTAATGTAGTTTTAGAAAAAAGACAACCTGCAGGACGGGCGACAACCCATCGAATCGGACAAGGCTGTGGAAATCGAACCGACAACCGAAGTGCGACAGGCCTTTATCGCCTACCACTGGACTACAGGAAGTCCCTGGTTAGTAGAAACTAGTTTTATTTTATTAATAGGTATGATATATGAAGTATAAGTTCATTTTTGGAATCGTATATGATTAAACTCACCATAGATGGACTTCTGTATATTTGATAACTTTTGATTACCTTTTGTTTGAAATAGATGGAATGACCCATCATTCTATCACATGATCTGCTAACACTTCATGAACAACAAATTCAACTTCATTTCGTTAAGAGATGAAGTGGAAATTGTTCAATTCATGAACAATAGTGAGATTGTACCAAAACATGTAAGTATTTCTTTTAATTCATCAACTTTAGGGAAATTATCTTGAAAACCAAAAATGTTGTCATTGTGTTCTTATATCCGATGAATTATATGGTACCTTAGATCATCACAAATTTATGGCTTTGTGATTGATGGCTTTTTCAAATCCATGTTCTCTACCACTCTCCGTTAGAACTTGATGGTTAGATTTTTCTTCCATATCTATATTTTCACCTATGTTCTCTTATATGGAAACCCAGTGATTAGTTACTTTGGATAATCATTACGTTTCATACTTTATTTTTTAAAATTATGTTTTAGTATTCTTTTTTACGATGTGGGTTTCTAAAAATAGTAAACGATTTATAACCCCGACGAATTTCGTGGGTGAAATTCATTTCAAGGTGGGTATAATGTAACAACCCGAGATTTTATAAGATACATTCTTTTTAATTTCATTCATATATTCTGTTGTACGATACACCAAGATTATCTTTCTCTATACATAACACCATATTAGCTTGTAGTATACACAACACTAATCTTGGATCGTGTTACACACAATTTCAAGAATGTTTGATATTAGTTATTATATGCAACATTGAGTGTATATATATATATATATTATATTTATAAATGAAATATGGTTTAATTTTGTTATACGCAACAACAACGGAGTCTTGCACTATACGCAACCCTGACTTGGCTTGCATTACACGCAATCACGACCTTCCTCGATAGTGTGTGTTGTACGCAATACCAGGTTTTACTAAACAACGATATATTATTATAATATTATTATGAACTAGCCGTCATGAATAGTATTAACTAAATTTTTAATTTTATAACATTAATCTTCATCTTACACATTTTCTAGAACATGGTATGAGAACAAAATAAATTTTTCGGGTAAAATAATTATTTTTCAAAAAATGCAGTTTTGCCGCCTTTTGATTTCGCACCCACATTAAATCTAGTTTTTGACATGTTTATAAGTTCAATTTTGACAAAATAAAATTCTTCTTTTAAATCTGGATATAAAAATTTACATTGGAAAATTTTTTGATATTTTTCTGATAACTTTCATATTTTAGTGAATAGTAAAAACGTGCTATATTTTAATTAAAAACATTTTTTTAATCATAATAATTTATGTCGTTAAATTATAATATTGAATGGATTTAAAGTATAAATAGAATAGATTTTTACCATTTAATATAATATAAGTCATTAGCATTGATTTTACCTTGAATTCGTAGGTTAAATAAATTCAATCTTTTGCAATGTTTTAATCAAAAAACCCGTTTTCTTTCGACAATGGGATTAATTTTAATTTAATTTCTGAAACTTTTGTGTATTGAATTTGGAAAAATGGAATCCATATTTGGAATCAGTGGGTCCAAATTATGTTAATAAGTTACTTTTTATTTTTTGGCATTATGAATATTAACTACGGTAATTTTTATTTATTGCGGTTAAAGGTAAATAGGGTAATTCAAGGATAAAAGAGTGTTATAATAATTCAAAATTACCTTTACAATTGTCCTAACCTTATTGTATGAGTAGTGGCCGACCATTGGTATCCTTGGGCCGATTTTGGGACCCCAATGAGCCACTTGGTAGTGAAAATGACAATTTGGATTAATTATTTTAATGTAAAGACAAAAATGACTTTAACAAAAATATATAGTAATTAATTTTTATAAGGGGTCATATAAGTTATATTTCCGACTATAAATATTATTTGTAAATATAAAACGATTACCTACATCATGATATTTGTTTCATAATTTTCAGACATAAAATGTATTAAATTATTTATAACACAATAATGATGTAGTGTTTATCTCATTAATACATGATTTAAATAAATAAGATTATAATGATTAAAATATCATCCAAAACCTGTCCAATTCCAATTGGATAATTTTATTTAGAATATTAGTCATCTTATCTTCGACATTAATGTGTTTTGGACCTCTTGAAACCGAAGATAAGTTTATAATAAAATAATGTTTTCACACTTTCCTAAAGAGCCCCACCTCTCCCTTATAAAAGGATACCACTTCAATGCAATTCCTCACACCTCTCAAGACTTTTGGATCGCCCAAACTCTGCCTAAATAATCTCCCTACATCCCTCTCCTCCCCCTTGAAGCCTTAAATTAGGCAGAAGACTCTCCAAGAAGTCCTTTTGGTTCAAACCAATGGAAGTTACCAAAATTAAAGGTAACATTTTCTCTTAAGTTGTTTTCTTTTATTCTACTTATCCAACCCCTAAACACTTTTTAATCATTTCTTTTGTGACAAAAAAAATATTCTAAATATACTATGATGTTTTTATGAGAAGTATTCTACCTAAACTTACACACACCTCCATCTAATGGATGAAGAACATAATGTTTCCGTGATGGCAAACTAACGCCTCACGAAACGATGATTGTTTGATTTTCTCCTACCGCCTCTAATGGTGGCCATTATGATGGCACTGTATTTATATATAATATATATTATTTTTATTATTTCCTTATGCTTCTTTAATTTTCAATTATATCAAGCCTTTACAGTTTCCATAGTCAGAAAATACGATAATCTCATTTGAGGAAGTGCGGACTACCGCCCCCTCAAAGTGATGTGATTCGTTAATACCTTATGTGGGATGTATAAAGGATGTGGTTAATGATATTATATATGATATTATACTGTAATTATAATATACCTATGTATAATTATGTTTTAATTCCATTAAAATAAGAAATACAAATGAAAGTAGCGTTCATGCATACGTAAGGCTTACCGTCTCCATGAATGGTGTGTTTCATTTCATACCTCCACATGTTATGTACTATTATAAATTCTTATATATGATGGATATATAATGAATTTATATTATATATAAATCATGATTTACATTTTGGAAGTAATTAAATCATGATATAAGTTATAATAACATCAAGAACAACAAGTCCAAACACGTACGATAAATAAGATGATTTTACCCAAAACGCTAATTTAATATTAATTTATAAAATAATGGGTAATATAAAATCATAAGTGAACCATATATGATATCATAACAATGAATATGATTCTTTAATAAGTCAATGACATTATTTAAATCATTATACAAGAGTTTTGGATACGTACAAACCATATCAGACCTAAGGTATGGGATAATTTTTCAAATCTCATTTTTATCTGAGATTGCTTATTCGTAAGTATTTACTGGGGCTATTTGTCACGACCCGACCTCGGGGCCCGTGCCGTGACTACCCCAAGCCCGCCTTCCATAGGCCAGGGGCTGGCGACTAGCACCAAGGCGTAAATGCCGGTAAACAGGGAAGGTATTGCCTCTATAAGTAACAACCACCACAGAGTCAGCAAGCGGAAAGTAACTACAAAGTGCAGAAAAGTAAAGGGGGCCGGAATACAAGCCCAACAGAAAGTACAACTGAAAAGGAAAAGAACAGCAACTGAAGAAAAGACGGCGGCCTCGTGTCGTCCACTGGCAATCCCACATGAAGGGTGGGTACAGATAGCCTCCAGGCTCCTCGGGTCCCACGTCCGCTCCAAGCACGTCCCGCCCAGTGGTCCACCTCCAGGTACCGTCCTGCTCCACGCCCCAATCGTGATCAGTGTTGCCCGTCGTCTGCATCCAACACAACAAGGTGCGGGCATAGCCCGTGCAGGGGTGAGTATAAGCTACTCAGTAAGGACCCCGAGACCCCCGAAGGTCTCCCGAAATCCACAAAGAATATAGCACAAAAAGGAAGGTGCAATCACGAAGTAACATCTGACTCGACTTAGGTATATTCCCATACATATACCTAAGTCCCCACTTCTAGCTCTGCTCACGAGCTCAAGAACAACTCAATCCACATAGGAAAGAAAGACTCAAATCCACAAAGGAGAGTAAACAGTAAATCCACATAGGATAGTTCAACACAATCCACAAAGGAGAGTAACATAAGATTCAGCTCAACCAGGTATACTTTTTCAGATGACGTCAAAGATGATCACTGATCCATCTAAGTCGTCGGACCCACGAAGGATCGATAGGTACTAACCCCCGAAAATGACCCACATAGGATCGGGCTCACACAGAACCTGTAGGCAGTGGCTCACACAGAACCGATAGTAAGGACCCACACAGGATCGGGCCCACACAGGACCTGTAGCACTGATCCACGTAGGATCGCTGAGTGCAGTAGTCGACGCAGTCCACTGAGGATCTCTGCACAGTCGTCGCCGCAGTCCACGAAGGATCTCTGCTCTGTCGTCGTCGCTGTCCACGGAGGATCTCTGCTCTGCCGTCGTCGCAGTCCACGGAAGATCTCTGCTCTGTCGTCGAAGTCACAGCCAGCACTAGGGTTCCCGCACACAGCGAGCTCGTTTAGGAGGGTCCGCTCCATGAGCCGAGAGGCTGATACATCAACTGACACGTAGTCCTAAGTTGATGTATCCAAAAGTTCCGTATCGACAACAGGATCTCAACGCAACAGACGGCGCGTCAAACGGACGCCCGGTCTGAGAGTTATTGGCATTTTCGTCCCAGGGGCCCAGTTGGTTTTTAGGAAAAAACCAACCCGACCGTACTCCGCCTGTGTCCGATCCTCGGGCGGAGTATGCCAAAAGTTCCGTCTCACTTAGAGGAAACTACCACAGCTGACGGTACGTCGATCGGACGTCCGTAGCTCAAGTTATGAGTGTTTCCGCTCCGAGGGCCCGGTTGGTTTCGTGTACGATCCAACCCGGCCGAACCCAAAGTCTTCCGAAAACTTGAGTATAATATACCGAAACGACCGTATCGATCCAAGGATCGCGTAGCCGCTGACGGTTCGTCAATCGGAGGTCCTAGGCCCAAGATATGGGCAAAAGACCGAAGAGGGCCCGAAAACAGGGGTTCTGGGCCCGGGGCGACCCGGCCCGAACCCCCCCTGGGTCGGCCGAACCGGGTCGACCCGACCCGGCCGACCGGACCGGCCGGCTCGGCTTCGGCCGGGCCCCCGAAGAGAAACCGCCGCGGGTTTGACCCGCGGCTTGGAGGAACGCGGCCCGCGCGGGCCGCGTGCTGGGTGGCCGGACCGCGGAAGCGGTCCGGCGGTTTGCCGCCGCCGTGGCCGAGCCGCGGCGGATTCCTCCGGCGGCGCGCCGGGCGCCGGCGACCCGCGCCGCCGCCACCTTCCGCGGGCCGCCGGAGTTGCTCAGGTGGCCCGTTTTGCCTCCCGTCTGCCCCATAGCTCCTCCCGGGGGCCGATCTTCACTGCGGGATCAACGGATCGCCCCTGCCGCACGGTTCGTCGTCGTCCGCCAAATCCGCACAACAAAAAGATCGGCGGAGGGTTTCCGGGTCTTGATTGTTAGACCCGCACCCTCCGCGTTATTCATAAACTCAACGGGAGGAAAAGAAAAATAATCAATCAACAATTTTAAAATAAATTAAAATTGTTCCGTGATCTGGTTCTTTATTTTTAAAAGAATAAACACGGGAAATAAAATATTCCAACAACCCCTACTTCGAAGTTGCCGTCGGACGTGAGGTCATCGCGGAATCGCTCGTCGCGAAAGGAGGGGATCGTTACGTCGTTCGCGGAAGAGACGTTCGTCGCACCCCGGGAAAAGCGTCGCGCCGACGATCTCCGGATCTAGAACAAACGGATTTAATTAATTAAATCCGTTGTTATTGAAATTAAAAAAAAGGAGAATTAAACGATCCGTTTCTCACCTTAGTTGCCGAACGAGGATCGGCCGTGGAAGAAGAGGCGTCGCCAAAGAACGTCGCGGGTAGAGCTCGTCGACGTCGCAGATCACGGTGTGCGTCGTCGAATTCCGGTTCCGGCGTTCTTCGCGTTCTTCGCGTTCTTCGCGTTCTTCGCGGGGAGGTTGGAGGCTCAGAGGATTCGCACAACGATAGCAATCATCCAAAATAGACAAGTTTGTCTATTTTATAAATTTGCCAACGAACGCAAACGCGTAAGTAACGACCCATTAAATTCGTTGAATTAATTCAATGAATGAAACAACCCATTTAATTCACGAAATAAACCGCCCAATTAAATGGTCTGTTAAGAATTATGGAAAACACGTCGGTTGACTTTTCAGTTATTTTGACGGGTTTTCGCGGGTGCGTTACTTAGCGAAAGAAACGGCGGGGCTCGTGCGGGCCCCACCGCACAAATATCCTACCAAGGGGTAGGGTATTTCCGGATAGCACCCTATCCGCATTAACTCAGTTCAAGTGGCATCCAAGCGGCTTCCAAGCGGCTTAAGTGAAATAAAATAAAGTTGTCGCACAACCTTTATTTTATTTCCGACTTAAAGCCCAAAATTTTAAAAACCACGGTTGCGCAAACGCAACTCCGGAAGAAGCGTTTCTAAGCAAATACCGGCGCTGCGATTTCATCGGTGCCCTCAGAATTCGATTCCGGGCACCGGTTCAAATGATAGAAAAACCCGCTCGTCCGTTCACTGAACGTACCCGAGCCAAACTTCGGAAATTGATTCCGGGCACACCGGGCCTCGGAATCAGGTGCCGTCTGAAGCTGCGCTCTTGTAAAATTCCAAAGAAAATTAAGGAAAAAAAAATTTCCTTGAAATTTGCGGGTCTTTACATTACTCCCACCTCAGGGATTTACGTCCCCGTAAAGATACATCAAAAACTAGTGGTACAAATGGGGGTACTGAGCACGCATCTGAGCCTCCCGCTCCAAAGGGCTCTCCTGGAGGTTCCCGTGCTGCCATCTGATGCGCACAAGAGGAATCGACCGCCCACGTAGGACCCGCTCCTGTCGATCCTCGATCTCCACTGGGACCTCTGCAAAAGTCGCCCCATCGTCCACGTCCAGCTCCCCAAAGTCGATGATGTGCGTCGGGTCGTGCACGTATCTCCTCAGCTGAGACACGTGGAAGACGTCGTGCACCCGGTGCAACTGAGGTGGTAGAGCCAGGCGATAAGCCACCTCTCCTATCCTGCTGAGGACCTGGAAAGGCCCGATGAAGCGTGGAGACAACTTGCCGCCTCGGCCAAATCTCCGTAAACCACGTCGAGGTGAGACACGCAAAAAGATGTGGTCGCCATCCTCGAACTCTAGTGGCCTCCGCCTCCTGTCAGCATATGACTTCTGCCGACTCTGAGCTGTCCTCATCCTCTCCTGGATGATCTGGACCTTCTCTGTCGTGGCTCGGACCATCTCTGGTCCCACGAGTGCTGACTCCCCAGGGTTTGTCCAGCACAACGGTGATCTGCAGGGTCTGCCATACAACGCCTCGTATGGTGCCATCCCGATGGTGGAGTGGTAGATGTTGTTGTACGCGAACTCCACCAAGGGTAGGTGGTCCTCCCAGCTGCGACCAAAGTCGAGAACACATGCACGGAGCATGTCCTCGAGTGTCTGTATGGTCCTCTCCGTCTGACCATCCGTCTGAGGGTGGAAGGCTGTGCTCTGATGGAGCCGCGTCCCGAACGCCTCCTGCAACCCCTTCCAAAGCCGGGAAGTGAAACGAGCATCTCGATCGGAGACGCTAGACGATGGCACACCGTGAAGCCGTACGATCTCCTGGACGTAAAGACGTCCCATGCTCTCCACTGATCCCTTCTCTCTGATGGGTAAGAAGTGTGCCGACTTGGTGAGTCAGTCGACAATCACCCAAATGGAGTCGTGACCTCTGGAAGTGCGTGGAAGTCCAGTCACGAAGTCCATAGATATGCCGTCCCACTTCCACTCTGGGACCTCCAAGGGCTGTACCAAGCCTGCTGGTACCTGATGCTCTGCCTTCACCTGCTGGCAGGTGAGGCATCGTGAAATGAACTCTGCCACATCTTTCTTCATACCCGGCCACCAGTGCTATCGTCTGAGATCCTGGTACATCTTCGCCACTCCGGGATGTACCACCAAGGGAGAAGTGTGAAACTCTCTCAGCACCTCCTCCCGTAAAGCGACTGGTACGAAGGTACATCCTCTGAAAAGGATGTCGTGCTCTGCTCCAAGGGAGAAGCCATCAGGCGCCTGACCTGAGGATATCAGTGCACGTCGGGTCTCACAGTCAGCGTCCCCACGCTGAGCCTCTCTGACCCGCTGTAGAAGTGGAGGAGAGACTATGAGAGACTGAAGAAAGGCTGCTCCGTCTCTATCCACGAAGGATATCTGTAAGGAGGCTAGCTGCTCCGTCGCCTCCTCAAGTAGCTGAATGCCCATCCTCCTGCTGAGGGCATCGGCTACCACGTTCCCCTTCCCAGGAGTATAGAATATCTCAAAGTCATAGTACTGGAGGAACTCAAGCCATCTCCGCTGTCTCAGGTTCAGGTCCTTCTGAGAGAAGATATACCTGAGACTCTGGTGGTCAAAAAAGACTGTGAAGCGCTCGCCCATCAGATAGTTCCGCCAAGTATTCAGAGTGAAGACCACTGCTGCTAACTCCAGGTCATGAGTGGCGTAGTTCTGCTCATGCGGCCTCAACTGACGTGATCCGTAGGCGATCACGACCCGCTCCTGCATCAGGACGCACCCGAGTCCAGTCCCTGACGCATCTCAGTAAACTACGTACCCAACTCCCTCCCCAGGAAACCTCAAGATAGGTGCGCTGGTCAATCTCTGTCTCAGCTCCTGGAAGCTCTGCTGACATCTGTCTGACCACACAAAGGGTTTCCCCTTCTTTTTCAAAGCTGAGAGTGGTGTCGCAACTCTGGAGAAGTCTGGCACAAATCCCCGATAGTATCCGGCTAGGCCCAAGAAGCTCCGCTCCTCCGTCACGCTCCTGGGTGGCTCCCAAGCTAGAACTGCCTCGATCTTCGCGGGATCCATAGCAACTCCCACCTCAGAGATGACGTGCCCCAAGAAGTGGACCTCACGTAACCAGAACTTGCACTTTGAGAGCTTGCCATAAAGCTGGTGCTCTCGGAGTGTGTCTAGCACAACTCGCAGGTGGTAGGCATGCTCCTCCTCAGTCGTCGAGTATACCAAAATGTCGTCAATGAAGACCACGACAAATCGGTTGAGGTATGGCTGGAAGATCCTGTTCATGAGGCTCATGAACACTGCTGGAGCATTGGTTACGCCGAATGGCATAACCAAGAACTCATAATGGCCATACCGACACCTGAAGGCCGTCTTCTGCACGTCCTCGTCTCGAACTCTGAGCTGATGATAGCCTGACCAGAGGTCTATCTTCGAGAACCACCGCGCTCCCCTGAGCTGATCGAAGAGGTCATCAATCCGTGGCAGCGGATACTTGTTCCTCACTGTCACCTGGTTCAGGCGACGATAGTCGACACACAGTCGCAAGCTCCCGTCCGCCTTCTTGACGAACAATATCGGGGAAGCCCAGGGTGAAACACTGGGTCGGATAAACCCCTTGCTCTGCAAGTCCTCCAACTGTACCCGCAGCTCTCGAAGCTCGGCGGGGGCCATCCGATATGCTGGAGTAGATATCGGGGTTGTACCGGGGTACAAGTCGATGTAAAAGTCTTCCTCTCTACGAGGAGGTATCCCTGGAACATCTTCGAGAAAGACGTCCACGTACTGGTCCACCACTGCAGGAAAAACTGGACTCCGCACGTCCACTGCTCCTAGGATGAGGCTAGCCAACTGATGAGAGATGGGCTGCACTCTCCTCCGCGGAAGTCCATCTTGTGCTGCAAAGGTTCCCTTCTCGCCGGTGAAGGTAAACCTGCTCCCGTCGGTATGAAAACATCGCACCTTGCGCCTAAAACAGTCGATCTGGGCATGAACCGTGGATAGCCAATCCATGCCCAAGATGACGTCGTAAGGCCTCAACGCCGCTACAAGGAGATCCCAGCCGAAGCTCTCCCCTCCTATAGTAAGCTCACACTGCCGGCACCAGTGCGTAATCGTCGAGTCTGCTCCCGTAGGAGTCTCTAGCCGTAAGGATCGAGCCAACGGCTCAGTCGGAATCTCCGAGCTCCGAACAAGGGTAGAGGCTATGAAAGAGTGACTCGCTCCTGTGTCTATAAGTACTGCAGCAAGGGTGGAATAGACACAAATCGTACCTCGAATCATCTCTGGCATGTCGGGGTCGTAGGCCTCCACTGCCTGGAGCTGGGCCTGTCCCTGCCCGCCAGCTCCCTGTGGTCGAGGTGGCCCTCCTGGTGGTGGTGGGGGTAGAGCCTGGAAGCGTCGCCCACCACCCGCTGCTCGGCCAGCTCCTCTGCCTCGTCCGCCTCCTCCCTGCGGACCGCCACGGTCGACCCTCTGCCTCTGCCTGGGTGGCCCCTCCACCGTCTGCTGCTCCTCTGATCGGCGAGTCGGGCAGTCACGAGCCATGTGACCCTGCCCACCGCAGGAGTAGCACAGCCTGCCTCTCGGAAGGCTGGCACTCCGCTGTGTGCCCCGCAGTGCTGAGCCGGTGTCCTGAGGCCGTCTGCGTGGGGGTCTAGTCTGCCTGGACCCGAGAGTCATTCGTCGGCTACCTGCTGCCGAAGACTCAGCTACCTGCCGCCCTGCGCTAGGTCTCGCCGCTGAAGAAGGCTCTGCCAGGAAGCTCTCGATCAGGAGGGCTCTCTCCAGCACTCCCGCCTGGGTCGGAATGCTGAGGGAGATCAGCGACGCCCGAATCTCCTGCTGCAAGCCCTGCTCGAAGGTCCGGGCCCGGAAGAAGGGGTCCCGTACCATGTCGGTCGAGTAGCGAGATAGGTCAGTGAACCTCGCCGCGTACTGAGCGACCGTCATGCTGCCCTGGCGCAGCTGGAGAAGCTCCTGGATGCGCACCGCTCGGAGGGTGGCCGGGACGAACTCAGAGCGGAAGAGGCTCTCGAAGTCCGTCCAGAGCAAGGATGCCTCATCGTGAACCTAGAGCATCAAGCTCCACCATCATCCTGCCGCCGCCTGCAGGAGGCTCACCGCGAGAATCACCATGAGATCCGCTGGTGTCCTCACTAGCCTAAAGATCAGCACCACCGCCTCTAGGCAGTCCTCAGCGGCCTGGGGGTCCGCCTCACCGCAAAACCTGGGCGGTCGCTGGCTCTGAAACTCATGCAGTGCCCTGAGGCGACGTGCATCGTCAGCGTCTGGTACTGGTAGCATCGGTGGCTCGGCGGGTAAAGCTACCGCCGGTGCCACTGCTGGCAATGGGCCCTGCACCGAGGCCACGTCGCTCGGTGGGCTGCTGTCGCGCCCTACACTCAAAACCGTAGCTGGCTGTCGTCGCGGGGCCATCCTGAAAAGGAGAACAAGAGAACCACAGTCAGAACAGTATACCTGGTGAGCTGGCACAAGTAATCACAAGGAAAACTTGAGACTTTCATGAAGCAGATCAGTATACCCGGTGAGCTGACACAAGTAATCACAAAGAAACTTGAAACACACACGCAATCAATGTTTTCATGCATTAAGTCGGAAATCAGGAGTCAGGGTCCTGGTGTACGGATACGTCGGCCGCCGCACCAATACTGGGCTCCCTGAACTGATAACCACACTCAATAAACTAAACACTATTGCTTCATATAGAAAGAAAAGACGATCAGAGTATGCGGTAGAACCGACCACCTCTGATACCAATTTGTCACGACCCGACCTCGGGGCCCGTTCCGTGACTACCCCAAGCCCGCCTTCCATAGGCCAGGGGCTGGCGACTAGCACCAAGGCGTAAATCCCGGTAAACAGGGAAGGCATTGCCTCTATAAGTAACAACCACCACAGAGTCAGCAAGCGGAAAGTAACTACAAAGTGCAGAAAAGTAAAGGGGGACGGAATACAAGCCCAACAGAAAGTACAACTGAAAAGGAAAAGAACAGCAACTGAAGAAAAGACGGCGGCCTCGTGTCGTCCACTGGCAATCCCACCTGAAGGGTGGGTACAGATAGCCTCCAGGCTCCTTGGGTCCCACGTCCGCTCCGAGCACGTCCCGCCCAGTGGTCCACCTCCAGGTACCGTCCTGCTCCACGCCCCAATCGTGATCAGCGCTGCCCGTCGTCTGCATCCAACACAACAAGGTGCGGGCAGAGCCCGTGCAGGGGTGAGTATAAGCTACTCAGTAAGGACCGCGAGACCCCCGAAGGTCTCCCGAAATCCACAAAGGATATAGCACAAAAAGGAAGGTGCAATCTCGAAGTAACATCTGACTCGACTTAGGTATATGCCCATACATATACCTAAGTCCCCACTTCTAGCTCTGCTCACGAGCTCAAGAACAACTCAATCCACATAGGAAAGCAAGACTCAAATCCACAAAGGAGAGTAAACAGTAAATCCACATAGGATAGTTCAACACAATCCACAAAGGAGAGTAACATAAGATTCAGCTCAACCAGGTATACTTTTTCAGATGACGTCAAAAACGATCACTGATCCATCTAAGTCGTCGGACCCACGAAGGATCGATAAGTACTAACCCCCGCAAAAGACCCACATAGGATCGGGCTCACACAGAACCTGTAGGCAGTGGCTCACACAGAACCGGTAGTAAGGACCCACACAGGACCTGTAGCACTGATCCACGTAGGATCGCTGAGTTCAGTAGTCGACGCAGTCCATTGAGGATCTCTGCACAATCGTCGCCGCAGTCCATGAAGGATCTCTGCTCTGTCGTCGTCGCAGTCCACGGAGGATCTCTGCTCTGCCGTCGTCGCAGTCCACGGAGGATCTCTGCTCTGTCGTCGAAGTCACAGCCAGCACTAGGGTTCCCGCACACAGCGAACTCGTTTAGGAGGGTCCGCTCCACGAGCCGAGAGGCTGATACATCAACTGACATGTAGTCCGAAGTTGATGTATCCAAAAGTTCCGTATCGACAACAGGATCTCAACGCAATAGACGGCGCGTCAAACGGACGCCCGGTCTGAGAGTTATTGGCATTTTCGTCCTAGGGGCCTGGTTGGTTTTTTGGGCAAAACCAACCCGACCGTACTCCTCCTGTGTCCGATCCTCGGGCGGAGTATTCCAAAAGTTCCGTCTCACTTAGAGGAAACTACCACAGCTGACGGTACGTCGATCGGACGTCCGTAGCTCAAGTTATGAGCGTTTCCGCTCCGAGGGCCCGGTTGGTTTCGTGTACGATCCAACCCGGCCGAACCCAAGGTCTTCCGAAACCTTGAGTATAATATACCGAAACGACCGTATCGATCCAAGGATCGCGTAGCCGCTGACGGATCGTCAATCGGAGGTCCTAGGCCCAAGATATGGGCAAAAGACCGAAGAGGGCCCGAAAACGGGGGTTCTGGGTCCGGGGCGACCCGGCCCGAACCCCCCCTGGGTCGGCCGAACCGGGTCGACCCGACCCGGCCCGACCCGGCTAGGCCGGGTTCGGTCCGGCCTGGGCGCGGCCTGGCCGAAGAGAAACCGCCGCGGGTTTGACCCGCGGCTTGGAGGAACGCGGCCCGCGCGGGCCGCGTGCTGGGTGGCCGGACCGCGGACGCGGTCCGGCGGTTCGCCGCCGCCGCGCCCGAGCCGCGGCGGATTCGTCCGGCGGCGCGCCGGGCGCCGCCGCCCCCGGTCGCCGGCGCCGCCGCGCCGGCGACCCACGCCGCCGCCGCCTTCCGCGGGCCGCCGGAGTTGCTCTGGTGGCCCGTTTTGCCTCCCGTCTGCGCCATAGCTCCTCCCAGGGGCCGATCTTCACTGCGGGATCAACGGATCGCCCCTGCCGCACGGTTCGTCGTCGTCCGCCAAATCCGCACAACAAAAAGATCGGCGGAGGGTTGCCGGGTCTTGATTGTTAGACCCGCACCCTCCGCGTTAGTCATAAACTCAACAGGAGGAAAAGAAAAATAACCAATCAACAATTTTAAAATAAATTAAAATTGATCCGTGATCGGGTTCTTTATTTTTAAAAGAATAAACACGGGAAATAAAATATTCCAACAACCCCTACCTCGAAGTTGCCGTCGGACGTGAGGTCGTCGCGGAATCGCTCATCGTGAAAGGAGGGGATCGTTACGTCGTTCGCGGAAGAGACGTTCGTCGCACCGCGGGAAAAGCGTCGCGCCGACGATCTCCGGATCTAGAACAAATGGATTTAATTAATTAAATCCGTTGTTATTGAAATTAAAAAAAAGGAGAATTAAACGATCTGTTTCTCACCTTAGTTGCCGAACGAGGATGGGCCGCGGAAGAAGATGCGTCGCCGAAGAACGTCGCGGGTAGAGCTCGTCGACGTCGCAGATCACGGTGTGCGTCGTCGAATTCCGGTTCCGGCGTTCTTCGCGTTCTTCGCGTTCTTCGCGTTCTTCGCGGGGAGAGTGGAGGCTCAGAGGATTCGCACAACGATAGCAATCCTCCAAAATAGACAAGTTTGTCTATTTTATTAATTTTCCAACGAACGCAAACGCATAAGTAACGACCCATTAAATTCGTTGAATTAATTCAACGAATGAAACAGCCCATTTAATTCACGAAATAAACCGCCCAATTAAATGGTCTGTTAAGAATTAAGGAAAACGTGTCGGTTGACTTTTCAGTTATTTTGACGGGTTTTCGCGGGTGCGTTACTTAGCAAAAGAAACGGCGGGGCTCGTGCGGGCCCCACCGCACAAATATCCTACCAAGAGGTAGGGTATTTCCGAATAGCACCCTATCCGCTTTAACTCAGTTCAAGTGGCTTCCAAGCGGCTTCCAAGCTGCTTAAGTGAAATAAAATAAAGTTGTCGCACAACCTTTATTTTATTTCCGACTTAAAGCCCAAAATTTTAAAAACCACGGTTGAGCAAACGCAACTCCGGAAGAAGCGTTTCTAAGAAAATCCCGGTGCTGCGATTTCATCGGTGCCCTCAGAATTCGATTCCGGGCACCGGTTCAAAAGATAGAAAAACCCGCTCGTCCGTTCACTGAACGTACCCGAGCCAAACTTCGGAAATTGATTCCGGGCACACCGGGCCTCGGAATCAGGTGCCGTCTGAAGCTACGCTCTTGTAAAATTCCAAAGAAAATTAAGGAAAAAAAATTTCCTTGAAATTTGCGGGTCTTTACACTATTTCTATCATCCATGTCCATGTTTTATAAAAGTGTATTCATGTATGTTTAAATTCCTTTTTACCCATTCTGACTTTTACCCCAAGGTATGGAAGGAATCTTTTTTTTTACCCTACAAGGTACTTTTTGACTTTTATGGAAAAAGTATGAGAAGAATGTTTTTTTAACGTATACAGCATGAAAGGATTTTTACAGTTTTATAAAGCCTTATTTTCATGATGCTTCCTCCAAAATATTTCATGACTATTTTCAAAAAATCTCTTTATTTTAAAATTGCATGATGTTTTGTGAAAAGAAATTGATTTTGTAGAAGAAAGGATATTTTCCTCAAGAATTCATTCAAGTGTTTTATCAAAACCATTGTTCCATCTAAGATGAAATTATTTTATATGTGTATGTTTCAAGTATAATGAGTCTATGATTTACATGGTTTCACTTTTCTTATGTTGATATATCCATTTGTTTTATATGTATTATGTGATGATGGGATGATGTTTATGAAACCCATTTTATTCATTGGGTTATGATGAATGTTTCATGTTTATTTTATGGCATAAGTAAGAATGATTTCATTATGAGAAGGGTGGGACCTATATCTCCCTCCAATGAATTGGGCAATGATTTATATATGAGGAGATAGACATGGCTGGAATGGCATGTTAAACCTGTTCAGTAATACAGGATAGGAAAGAGGAGTGAACTCGATTCAGAAAGGGACTTTGTCCACTAAGATGGTCCTGGTAGAAATGCCTTGGCTACTATGGAAATCATATCATGTGCTTAATGGTTTCCACAATTATATGTTTTATTCCCATGATATTTTATCATGATTGATGTTCCCTTATGATATATGCCTTACGTACTTCCTAGATTCATGTCTTTGCTCAAGATTTTGATGTTTAGATTTTATGTTCAGGTTTTTTCATTCAAATGTTTATGGATTGTTTTATGTCTCTATGTTTACCCTTTCTGGGAATTTCAGCTCACCCCTTTTATGTTTTCTTTTCCCCAGGATATAATGTAAAGTTTTAGGTAAGAAAAAAGGGGATGATCTGTATTGGGAGATTTTGAAGATCATTCACCATGATTAGAACATTTTGTTCCGAGTTTCCAAAGACACTAAAGTATTACAATCCTTATGTGTCTGTTTTTGTTATGTATTATGTATTCTGCAAACGTAATGTAATGTCCATGTACGTCAATCTTCAGGTATATACATACATCCCTATATAAATGAGGCATTGTAGCTTGGGACCTACCCCTAGCTGATTGGAATCTCTTCTATCCTGATAACTAACACCTTGGGGATTCTGAGCCCTAGGGGGTTCCCGAAATCATAGAGCAATGATGGATGGATGACTACCCCCTTTTCCCCTACTATATTCTCTAGGTAGTTACTTTTTCTAGTATATACAATTTTTATTTTTCATATATATGTGTGTAGAGGATTGTAGTGGCTTGTGGTTATTTCACACACCTGTATTCTCGATATATTTTCCTAATGACTACTATAGGTATAATGTTTATAGGTTATGATGACTTGAGGATCCTTACTCAGTGTATGGGATGTGATGTATTGACGTATAAAACTCAATGTATGATACACATTATATGGTATGTGTTGGCTCCCAAAAACTACCAAGTTACTTTTGGATACATGGATGTGGTGGTTTTTTTCATGAGGTGCATGTTGTGGTGCTTCTCCTAGGTCTATGTGGGCTAGTGTTTTGGAGTGTTATGCTTAGGACATGGGATGTTGGGTTAGATTAAAAAAACTAGTAATGAAGTGGTATTAGGGTACCCAAAATATTCTTTATTATATTATATGCTCTTATATGTGGTTCCTGGTGATTATAGCCATGGTGAGGCTAATAACATAGTATACATGATTAGGTGATGATTTAGTTTCACTTATTGTTCACTATGCTTTAGCATGATTTCTTTAGATTTTACATGAGAGTATATGGGTAGGATCCTTCTTAGTATACTTTTATACTCACCATATGTATATAGAAATTGTTTTTTAGGTCACTTGGAGTAGGTTGGAGATCAGGATGGCTACTACTAGCTTGGGGTTTTGCCGGAGAGGTTTGGGCTTCGTGGTCACTTCCATCTTTACTTTTATTTTGGTAGTCATAGAATTCATCTCTATTGTAGAAGTTCCGACATTTAATTACATATATGTAATTAGGTTTTCTTTTATATTTTATTATGAGATGGGTTTGGATGGTGTATGTCTTATCTCTATCCTTCTTTCGTGTTATATTATAGGGTAATGCTTCCCATCCCCATGTTTACTATACCCTCGGTGATTGTCTTTAACCCAGGGCCTATTGAATGTGGGACTTGGGGATCAATATATCTCTTCCCACATTTTAGGAATAAGAGGGGTTCACCTTATGGGGAGGGGGAAGGTTAGAGGATTGAAACAACCTTATGATACCATTTTCTAACGTCCCAACCAGAGTGCCACATGCCAGTGCCATAAGCTGGTCGGTCACATGACCTCAAGCGTGCCTCCTCATACACTAGAGGCCGCGGGCTACCAGTGAGGGTCTGATAAGTCACTCATGGGGATAATATACCCAATTTTATCAAACTAATACACTAGTAGAAATAATAAACAATATAATAAGAAATATATATCAATACAGATTACCAATATCTCATAGTAATCAAAACAGGTACACAATATGCAACTAAACAAAAACATTCCATGATAAATTATGTGTCAAGTGTATAAAATGAAAATAGAAAATAAAGAAGCCAAAAACTCCAAAGCTGGTCTGGAACCACATCTGGATACCTCATCCATATTCCATCCCCAATCTAGTTATCCAACACATGGCCCTTCTTTTAACTTTTCTTACAAAAATAATGTATATTCGGGTACCGATTAGGCATCCCGAATATGGTGTGATTACAACTCATTAGGCCCCCACCAAAGGTGTCTAAACCAATATCCAAACGTATAATAGTGCATTTAGTTATATAAAGAAATAATTATAATACATAATTAAACATTTATCTCATGATTAATTAATATTTATTTAACCACATAAACATCAGGTTCCTATGGACACTTGTATCTCAACACCTTCTTCAGCATGTGCCGGAGTCTGGACTATTCATGAGGGATATCCCTTATTTTAATTTCCATGATACCATTATTATTTTCACAAATTAATGACCATGTTATAATTCATTAATTCTCATATTAGAATGACCATTTTACCATTTTTAATTCATTGGACAAATTTCCATGTTAACATTCACCATTTAATAACACATAAATAAACGACCATGTTACCATTCATAATACATGGCCAAATTTCCATGGTTCCATTCACCATTTTAGAATACCAAATTGAATGAGAATGTTACCATTCATAATACTTTGCCGAATTTCCATGTAACCACTCACCATTTCATAATACAGAATTGAATGCTCATGTTACGATTCAAAATACATGGCCGAATTTCTATGTTACCATTCACAATTTTACAATACATAATTGAATGATCATGTTACCATTCATAATACTTGGCTGAATGTCCTTGTTACCGGTCCCAATTTTAAAATACATAATTATATGAAATTATTACATTTAATAATTCTTGTCTGAATTCCCATGTTATGATTCACCATTTTTCAATATATCTTAATAACACAATATTAAACATAAATATCTACCACCCATTAATTTATTCAATAATTAATTAATCTGTTCAAAATATTAACATTCAATGATCAATATTATAATTAATTCATTAAATCTCAATTATATAATATCCTAATTAATTACATATTAATTATCTAATTCTCCCATCAATATCAAACAATAAATTTTTCCTAGTTCATATTCCCCAAATCTATCAATTTCAGTATTCTACAATTTTTTTGTTTACTGAATTAATTAATTATTTTGGGAAATTCAATTTCTAAAAAAATCAATCAAATATATTATTTTTCATATAATAAATAAAAAACATGACTATGGGATTTTAACATTAAACCACCAACCCTAATTTTTTGATAATGATTGCCAACAGATGGATCTTTAATTTGAATTAGATTAGTCCAGAACCCAATGTAGAGTTTTATTTATATACAAATACAAAATACAAGATTAAAAAATAAAACTATAAAAATCATAGATCTAGATCTAGGTCTGAAAATGGTTATACATCCTTCTTTTATCAATAATGTGGAGAAGAAGAGAGATATAGATATCAATGAGAAGAAATCACATGCCCGATGGTGCAATAATTCAATCCACCTTTTGATTTTCCAAGAACAGAGGTCGTCCAAGATTGAGATCTATTTTGAAGATTAAAAAATCATGAGAAGGAACCTGGGGTAGAAGGGTGAGGGTTTCATTCAAAAAGAATAGAGAATTTATCCGCAAAATATGTTTAATATAGTAGGTCGAGAATTTACATAGTGTATAATCCAGTTACATGTTGTGAAATTTTTTTTAATGGTTCACAGAAAAATATGTCACCTCAGATTTATTTATTTAAAACCCATGAAAAATTAAATGACTTTTAATACCCTTACACAACATTTACATTTTACAACTGTTGATTTTCATCCCATTTTCCTTTCAAATTCACTCAACTAACCCCAAACCCACTTAAACACTTAAACCATTTATATCTAGATTCCATTACATAAAAAACCATAAATACATAAAATTTAGTTAATTTTATCCAACAAAATCTCTCCATCTATGAACATGACTTGGCCATTATGGTTCAAATTAAAAGAACATGGAGCGAAAGTAACTGAAAATGATGTGATCTTAAAAACACTACATATATCATCTCTTGAATAATAATCCCCAAAAAAATTTAATATTTTTGCATCAATTAGATTTTTAATACCTATAATAATTTATGGTTTTGAGATATGAAATATGTTACAAACATAAAGATGGTAGGTCATACACATACATTAGTAACAATGTCATTTTTCAATGATCATTACAGAATGAAGGAAAGTAATATCTTATATTTCTTTAGATTTAATAATATTATATATATGATATTATATACTTATATATATAATACATGTGGTGGGTGATTAAAAGAGAGAGCCACATCACTTCATGAAGGCGGTAGTCCAGGCGAACATGAACGATGTTATTAACTTTCAGTGAGTGGAGAGGTAAAAAATGATATATTTACTTTTAAGAATTATAAATGTTTCCTTAATATATAAATTATTAAATTTATATAACATATATTTATCCTTATTATATTCCATGTAAATAGTTAGTGAAAAATAAATCACATTACATTGTGGGGTGGTAGTTCTCCGTACACATGATTGTTGTCATCATATCCACTATGGAATGGAAAGTAAAAAAGGTATATAAGATATAATGAATCTATATGAATAATATTATTATGAATATAATATAATATATATATATATATATATAAACATTATATTCATCATCATACCCAGTCACGATTGATGGAAATGGTAAGACAAATGACATTGCTTCTCATGTCGGTAGTCTCCCTTATACATGAACGAAATATTTATAACTCATTTTATAAAAGTGGAGATAGTTTAATGTCCTGAACATAAAATCATAACATCTATGTATACATAAAATAATGAGGTTTTCATATCATCATGGTATAATAATAATTGACAGATCTATAAAAAAATTAAGAAATACACTCGTTG
Organism: Viscum album; assembly: GCA_963277665.1. NCBI lineage: Eukaryota > Viridiplantae > Streptophyta > Magnoliopsida > Santalales > Viscaceae > Viscum > Viscum album. The sequence goes on from OY728159.1 coordinate 1,723,130,662, forward strand.
ATGAACGTTACCTCTTCTTTGGGTATCCTCCTTAGGTTTACACAAAAATTATTCCTTGGTATAATTTTTTTCCAATATAAGTCTTATAAGAAAATATTAGTGATGTTGGGAAATTATTTTTGTAGGTATGTGGTGAAATAAAAGTTTTTTAATGTTTTAAGTGGAGAGGGGAAGGGATGTTCTTTTATAACTGAGGTGTAACACCACGAGCTTCCACGATACGCTTCTCATTCAATAATGCAATAGCTTGCATTGTACGCAACTTCGAGCTCTAAAACACCGCGACTAATCAAAGTAGTCATTATGAATAGTAATAACCACATTTTAAAATTATATAAATTTTATATTTCAAAATGGACTTCATTTTTGTATTCGTAATATCGAAATTATCCAAATTTGAATTTTTTGTAATTTTCTGAGAACTTCCAATTTTTTATGAATAGTGAAAAATACTTAAAAACAACTTTTTTAATCAAAATAATTTATAGTGATAAATTATACTATTTAGTGGTTTTAAATTATAATTAGAATATATTTTTACCATTTTGTCCAATGGTGGTCATTAGAATTAATTTAACATTGAAATTGGACATAAACAATTGCCAATCTTTTGATATAAATTGTTTCTTAAAAACACGCTATTTGTTGTGACAGTGGGAATTAATTATAAAATTAATTAATGCAACTTATATTTTGGTAATTTTGTAAAATAGACATCATTTTTGAATTCGCAATATCAATTATAGCTTAGGGTGAAATTTTGGCCTTATTCTGAAAAACATCAATTTTTGATGAATAGTGAAACCACTAAGTGGTTGTTAAAAACTGATTTTTTCGTTAAAATGAAATATTACCACTTCTGTGATTTGATTTTCAAAAATCCGACATACATGGTTGTCATTAAGAAGTAAAATGTGGTTCAATGAGATTAAAATAATTTTTGGTGAATAGTAACTTTTAAGTTCTTAATCGCGATTAGAGGTAACTAGTGTAGTTTAAGGTAAAAACAATTTTTTAATAATATGATATGAGCTTGAAAAATGTCCTACTCTTATTGGATGAGTCATGGCCGACCAAGACAACCCATGGGTCAACTTTGGGACCCCATGGAGCCACTTTAGTTGGAAAATGACATTAATATATATTTATTTAATGTTAAAATTAAATTGACACAAACATGAGTTGTTTTACTAAAATAGTTTTTAATTGGGGATACACAAGTCCAAATTTTGACTATAATTATTAATTAGAAAGATAAAAAGATTTACTACATCATAGTATTTTTTTTATAATTTTTAGACATTAAATAAATTAAATTATTTATGACATCATGATGATGCAGCGATGACCTCATTATTTAATGATTTAAATAAAATGAGAAGATATTGTAAATTCCAAGGCTTACACTTGTCCAAAGCCTATTGGATGAGAATATTTTGAACCCTTATAAACTTAGCCACGAATTATATAAGTTTGGGACCTTTAGAATCCGAAAAGCATTGTGTAATAATGTAACATTTCAATCTTTCCAAAAGATCCCCTCCTCTCCTCTTATAAAAGGCACCCACCTCTCCCACCTTATTCACACCTTCAAGCCATTTGTCTCGTCCAACCTCTGCCCAAATACTCTCCCAACTTCCCCCTATTACTCCTAGAAGCCTCACTTTGGGCAGAACTCTTCTCAAGAAAGCCTTTTGCTCAAATCAAAAAGAGTTACCCGATTTTGAGGTAATGTCTTCTCTAATGTTGTTTTGTTTTATTTTTCTTCTCCAACCCCCTAAACTCTTTTTATTCATTTATTTTGTAACAACAACAGTATCCTCAATATACTAGTATGTTGTTATAAGAATTATTAGAGCTACAATTACACACACCTACATCTAATGGTTAAAGAACATACGGTTTCTGTGGATGGCGAATTTCTGCCTCACGAAACGATGATTGTTCAACACTCATATAACACCTTCAAAGGTGGCCATTAAGATGTCACTATATTTATATATGATATATAATATGTTTATGTTTTACTTATGATTCTGTATTTCTCATTTATGGAATAATTTAGGATTTCCATTATGGGTAAAACACGATAATTTCATTTTAGGAAGTGCGGACTACCGCCCCTCAAAGTGATGTGAATCGTTAATGCCATATCTGGGATGTATAAAGGATGGAGTAAATGATATTATATATGATATTATACTGGAACTATATTATACCTTTATATAATTATGATTTCATTACATTAAATACGAAATATAAATGAATGTAGCGTTCATGCGTACGTACGGCTTTCCATCTCCATGAACGGTGCATTTCATTTCTTACCTCTAAATGATACGTAATATTATGAATGAATGTATATACTGGATATATATGATATATATGATATATACATCATGAATATAATTCTGGATATAATGGATATTTCACCACATGAACAACTTGTAATTATAAGAAGGTTATTGTTGACACAAGTACCAAAGATCGACAAAACAACCGTTATTAACATAAATAATTACATAATGTTCATAACATTGTAATAAGTGATATAAAAAGGATTATGAAATTGAAAATGGTTCTTAATAAGGTAGATATTAAATCTTTTTTATTATTGAGGAGGTTAAAGAACGGTTGATTCAAGTCGTACATGAGGTAAGGGAATTTCTTAACCCAACTTCCATTCTTTGGGTTAATCTCCTACTTTCAAATTATGTCATGATATTATTATGTCCTATTTTGTATTTTTACTTTATTTATGTGTACCTATTGTGAATACACATAATATATCTATTTTATTTTAAAAATTATCTTTTTAAGGACTTCGTCTCAATCCCCTTTCATTGAGGCATATTTGGTTTTATACACAACTTTCTTTTATACGGTGTATAAATCCCTTTGACTTTTACATTTATTCAAAAGGAATCTTTTTTATATGAAGCGTTTTACTAAACGACAAAAAGGGAATGTTTTTCTTTCTGTACTTATGTGGTGATAAGGACTTCTCCGCCGCCGTGACCATTATTTGAGTTTCGGCTTCCTCTACAAGCTATCATTTTTTTAATGAAAAATAAATACAAAGTTTTAACTTTCTTTTATTTTATTGAAAATGGTTTTGAAAGAATTTTTATTATATCAATGTGTTGTATTTATATCTTGTGATTAAAATGTGTAAATGTTATGTTTCCTTTATGAATGTTTTATGTGATACGATTATGTTATGGTTCATGATATGTTTAAACCTATTCATATGAGGAATCCATTGGACTTAATAAGTGACGGGTGGAGCCCGCTATAGCTCCTCGATGCATCGGTAGGTCTCATGAGACAACTAGACATGGAATTGGCCGAGGCCCTTTCCCAATTTGATTTATGGTTTTGGCCGAGGCCTTAATCATTTTAGACGTCTTGGCCGAGGCCTTGACAAAATGTTTCAGAATGTCCGGCATTATACATTCCCTCATTATGAAAGTGGTTATTGATCATTCATGTTATTATTCGTTTAGTAGAATATCCATGTGAGTAAGTAAGTGGCATTATTTGATTTTACTTTTTCCATATTATGCTAAAGTTCATGTTTAATAAGGCTTTTGTTTTGTTATCCTTACTGAGCATCTGAGCTCACCCCTTTCAATGTTTTAATATTTTTCAGGATGTGAAGAAGTATTTTATGAATGACCTGCAGGGATAGTCAGAAGAGGATATGAGTGTATACTATGAAGACTTTGTTATTAGTTTTTACTTTATGATGTAATGTATCATTTATGAGTGTATCTAGTGTTTCCAAGGCTACTAAACTAATCGGTCTTTCGAGACTTGATCTTTTGTGATCATGCCAATGTTACGAAGTAATGCACCGACTCTGGGTAGCTGGGGTTGGGGCATTACAGTTGGTATCAGAGGTAGTTTAGTACTAACCTTGGAAGCTATATTTAGATAAACTCTGATTAGAGCACATAGACCAAAGATAGACTTTGAGGATTAGTATAGAAGAACTTCCTAGAATTTTGGCATTATAGAGATGTTATTAGTTTTCCGATAAATACATCCCTGTCTGGATACGAGCAGGTAGAGGCAGCTCTGGCACAGATGTACCTAGTGGTAAAACCTGAAAACACCGCTTTGAGCTAGACTCGAACGGGAACTAGTGCATGACAACGGGCCTTGCTGCACTCTTGGTTACGACACTCCCGGGGGATATTCTTAGGATAATTCTCATTTTCATTACAAACCACTATGAAGGGTTATGATTATATACATCCTCAAAGAAAACATTTTTATGATTATGGATTATATCCATAAATAGTTCAATTTATTATAAGTGTTTTCAAGTTTTTTATTATGTAATTCGATTCATAAACTAACCTAGTTTATGGCATTGTATAGAAATGGCGCCCAATAGAAGGAATGTGAACTCCATCAATACGTATGATCCAAAGAGTAAGAAGGATCATATCTTTCATGGTATTAAGCCAACATTTAGAAGAGAAATGTTCTCCCATGTGTTATCAACATATGATGAAATAGTATCATGTGTTAATAAGATAAGTAGAGAATTATCTTAGTCTTATGGATTTGTAGGGATGAAATAGAATAAAAGGATGGAAGAGAGAATGATGGATAAAGGGACGAGGGAAAGAGGAATTTTCCAATATGTGAAAACTGTGGGAAGAAACACCTTGGAATTTTCCTGAAGGGAATGGGAGTTTGTTATAAGTGTGGAGAAAAAGGACACCAAGTGCGTGACTGCAAGGGTAAGAAAAAGGTTTCAAATGTACAATGCTTCATCTGCAAGGAGTGGGGACACTACGCAAACAAATGTTCAAATCATCAGAGTATGCCCCAAATGATGTTATTGGATAATAATCAAGTTATGATACTACCACAGATGAGGAGGAATGATTAGAGTTTTTATGTTGTTATTAAAGAATTTTGAAATTTGAGTGTTGTATCAATGATGTACGGGTTATAATAATTATGGAGTATATAGGGATTGTACTGCAGTACTATTTCATCTAGGACTTGAGATAGTGTGGAACCAAGAAAATTTATTCCACAGAAGGTTAAATTTTTGGAAAATATATGGTTGAGAGAAAGATAAACCATAATATGGTTCTGATACCGAGATAGTGATTTTGGAATAAGACGTGATTGATTCAGATAAATTATGTTGGATATTCTTAACATCCGTGAAATTGATTAATGATTTGTATACATTTTTGGATAGAAGGAGTATATCTAGTTTTCTATAAGGAATAAGGGATCATGAATGTAATCAATAAGGATTTATGGTAATTAAGTATGTTGCAGTGTTTTAAAAGAATACATGATGAAGGTGTTCACATGTTGTTACGTAGGAAAAAAAGGAGCTTCATTATGTTTACCTTCCTCATAAAATCTGGACTGTGAGTTGGACATAAGTATTTTGGATAACTATAAAGGTTGTAATGGATTATATTTTACATTGGATACTATTGTTAAGTTTATTTTTGTATATTTATAAAAAGGACAACACGCAGACCGAGTGACAACCCATCGCGTCAGACAAAGCTGTGGGTATCGAACCCACAACCATAGTGCGATTGAGATTAATCGCCTACCACTGGACTACGTGAAGTCCCTGGTTATTACAAAATAGTTTTTCTAATCTAAATGTTATGTGTTAATATTTGGAACCTTATACAATTAGGATAAATAGAATATTTTTGAGTTCTATTATCTTTTTGAGTGAAAGATGAGTTGAAGGTTGAAACTCTAATTGACAGGCATAAATATATATATACCTATCTATTATTCAATGAATAAATTAATTCTTAAACTTTATTAAAGGGATATTAAAACCAAAAACATGTGTTATCCTAATACCTTATGTCTTGTTGAACTGATGATATTTTAAATCATCATAGATTGAAGGCTTTGAGGCCCTCAATTTGACAGTTGATTATGATTGATGACCTCAATCACTCCCTACAAATATTTACGTTTTTCCTCCAATTATATGTCTCTAATTGCCACCAATGTTCTCCTAAACGAGATCATAATTGGGTGGTGAATTTTTCATTTCCCTTTCCCTCTTATTAAGGCTAAATATTATTAATCTTATTTCCGACGTGGGTTTTCCTCAAAGGTATTTTCTCTTTTCAACCTTTTATTTTCAAAGAAAAATTTCAAATTGTGAGGACTCAATTTATTGAAGGAGGGTAGAATGTAACACCCCGAGCTTCCACGATACGCTTCTCATTCAATAATGCAATAGCTTGCATTGTACGCAACTTCGAGCTCTAAAACACCGCGACTAATCAAAGTAGCTGTTATGAATAGTAATAAGCACTTTTTAAAATTATAGAAACTTTATATTTCAAAATGGACTTCATTTTTGTATTCTTAATATCGAAATTATCCAAATTTGAATTTTTTGTAATTTTCTGAGAACTTCCAATTTTTTATGAATAGTGAAAAATACTTAAAAACAACTTTTTTAAAAAAAATAATTTATAGTGATAAATTATACTATTTAGTGGTTTTAAAGTATAATTAGAATATATTTTTACCATTTAGTCCAATTGTGGTCATTAGAATTAATTTAACATTGAAATTGGACATAAACAATTGCCAATCTTTTGATATAAATTGTTTCTTAAAGACACGCTATTTGTTGTGACAGCGGGAATTAATTATAAAGTTTAATTAATGCAACTTATATGTTTGTAATTTTTTAAAATAGACATCATTTTTGAATTCGGAATATCAATTATAGCTTAGGGTGAAATTTTGGCCTTATTTTGAAAAACTTCAATTTTTGATGAATAGTGAAACCACTAAGTGGTTGTTAAAAACTAATTTTTTTTGTTAAAATGAAATATTACCACTTCTGTGATTTGATTTTCAAAAATCCGACATACATGGTTGTCATTAAGAAGTAAAATGTGGTTCAATGAGATTAAAATAATTTTTGGTGAATAGTAACTTTTAAGTTCTTAATCGCGATTAGAGGTAATTAGTGTAGTTTAAGGTAAAAACAATGTTTTAATAATATGATATGAGCTTGACACTTGTACTACTCCTATTTGATGAGTCATGGCCGACGAAGACAACCCATGGGTCAACTTGGGGACCCCATGGAGCCACTTTATTTGGAAAATGACATTAATATATATTTATTTAATGTTAAAATTAAATTGACACAAACATGAGTTGTTTTACTAAAACAGTTTTTAAGCATGGTTACACAAGTCCAAATTTTGACTATAAATATTAATTAGAAATCTAAAAACATTTCCTACATCATAGTATTTTTTTTATAATTTTTAGACATTAAATAAATTAAATTATTTATTACATCATGATGATGCAGCGATGACCTCATTATTTAACGATTTAAATAAAATGAGAAGATAAAGTAAAATCCATGGCTTAAACTTGTCCAAAGACTATTGGATGAGGATATTTCGAACCCTTATCACCTTATCCACGAATTATATAAGTTTTGGACCTTTAGAATCCGAAAAGCATTGTGTAATAATGTAACATTTCAATCTTTCCAAAAGAGCCCCTCCTCTCCTCTTATAAAAAGCCCCCACCTCTCCCAACTTATTCACACCATCAAGCCATTTGGCTGGGCCAAACTCTGCCCAAATACTCTCCAAAAGTCCCCCTCTTACTCCTAGAATACTCACTTTGGGCAGAACTCTTCTCAAGGAATGCTTTGGCTCAAATCAAAAAGAGTTACCCGATTTTGAGGTAATGTCTTCTCTAATGTTGTTTTTTTTATTTTTCTTCTCCAACCCCATAAACTCTTTTTATTCATTTATTTTGTAACAACACCAGTATCCTAAATATACTAGGATGTTGTTATAAGAAGGATTCAAGCTACACTTACACACACCTACATCTAATGGTTAAAGAACATACGGTTTCTGTGGATGGGGAATTTCTGCCTCACGAAATGATGATTGTTCAACACTCATATAACACCTTCAAAGGTGGCCATTAAGATGTCACTATATTTATATATGATATATAATATGTTTATGTTTTACTTATGCTTCTGTATTTCTCATTTATGGCATACTTTATGATTTCCATTATGGGTAAAACGAGATAATTTCATTTTAGGAAGTGCGGACTACCGCCCCCTCAAAGTGATGGGAATCGTTAATGCCATATGTGGGATGTATAAAGGATGGAGTAAATGATATTATATATGATATTATACTGGAACTATATTATACCTTTATATAATTATGATTTCATTACATTAAATACGAAATAGAAATGAAAGTAGTGTTCATGCGTACGTATGGCTTACCGTCTCCATGAACGGTGCATTTCATTTCTTACCTCTAAATGATACGGAATATTATGAATGAATGTATATACTGGATATATATGATATATATGATATCTAAATCATGAATATAATTCTGGATATAATGGATATTTCACCACATGAACAACTTGTAATTATAAGAAGGTTATTGTTGACACAAGTACCAAAGATCGACAAAACGACCGTTATTAACTTAAATAATTAAATAACGTTCATAACATTGTAATAAGTGATATTAAAAGGATAATGAAATTGAAAATGGTTCTTAATAAGGTAGATAATAACTCTAGTTTATTATTCAGGAGGTTAAATAATGGTTGAGTCAAGTCGGACATGAGGTAAGGGAATTTCTTAACCCAACTTCCATTCTTTGGGTTAATCTCCTACTTTCAAATTATGTCATGATATTATTATGTCCTATTTTGTATTTTTACTTTATTTATGTGTACATATAGTGAATACACATAATATATCTATTTTATTTTAAAAATTATCTTTTTAAGGACTTCGTCTCAATCCCCTTTCATTGAGGCATATTTGGTTTTATACACAACTTTCTTTTATACGGTGTATAAACCCCTTTGACTTTTACGTTTATTCAAAAAGAATATTTTTTATACAAAGCGTTTTACTAAACGACAAAAAGGGAATGTTTTTCTTTCCGTACTTATGCGTCGATAAGGACTTCTCTGCCGCCGTGACCATTATTTGAGTTTTGGATTCCTCTAAAAGCCATCATTTTTTTAATGAAAAATAAATACAAAGTTTTAACTTTCTTTTATTTTATTGAAAATGGTTTTGAAAGCGTTTTTTATTTTATCAATGTGTAGTATTTATATCTTGTGATTGAAATGTGGAAATGTTATGTTTCCTTTATGAATGTTTTATGTGATACGATTATGTTATGGTTTATAATATGTTTAAACCTATTCATATGAGGAATGAATTGGACTTAATAAGTGACGGGTGGAGCCCGCTATAGCTCCTCGATGCATCGGTAGGTCTCACGAGACAACTAGACGTGGAATTGGCCGAGGCCCTTTCCCAATTTGATTTATGGTTTTGGCCGAGGCCTTAATCATTTTAGACGTCTTGGCCGAGGCCTTGACAAACTGTTTCAGAATGTCCAGCATTATACATTCCCTCATTATGAAAGTGGCTATTGATCTTTCATGTGATTATTCGTCTAGTAGAATATCCATGTGAGTAAGTAAGTGGCATTATTTGATTTTACTTTTTCCATATTATGCTGAAGTTCAAGTTTAATAAGGCTTTTGTTTAGTTATACATTGCCTTAAATGTTTATGTTTATTTATGAAAGCTTCTGCAATATTGTTATCCATACTGAGCATCTGAGCTCACCCCTTTCAATGTTTTAAAATTTTCCAGGATGTGAAGAAGTATTTTATGAATGACCTGCAGGGATAGTCAGAAGAGGATATGAGTGTAGACTATGAAGACTTTGTTATTAGTTTTTCACTTTATGATGTAATGTAACATTTATGAATGTATCTAGTGTTTCCAAGGCTACTAAACTAATAGGTCTTTCGAGACGTGATCTTTTGTGATCATGCCAATGTTACGAATTAATGCACCGACTATGGGTAGCTGGGGTTGGGGCGTTACATGAGGCGAGTGGCAGAATTTTAATTTTTTTGATAGGGAGAATTTCACCCATGTTTTTTCATGTCATAGGACACAAATAATGAACCATTCTCTATATTATAAGGTATAAGGTATAAAAATGTCTAAAAATGGTTTTAGACATGTTTTGGGGTATTTTTAACCCTTATCATTATATTTTAGCCTAAGTTAAAGCCAATTTTACATTTACTATAGTAAATACTTTTTTTACTGTTTTTACAACTCATATTGGAAAAACAAATTCTATCCTTGTTAGATAATATAAATTATTATAATTCAAAATATTGAATCATTTTGTTAAAATTACATTCTTATAAGTGTATAAATGAAATTTAAAATTTATCTTTCTAAATTGATTTGAATGTTGGTTTTTAAAGACAAAATTTTCAAAATTTTACAATATTTTTATATCAAAATTAAATATGAATATTATAAAAATTACATATATTGGATTAGTTGATGTAAAATTGAGATAATTTTACATTAAACCTAATGAAAAATATAATTTATCATTATAAATGAATAAAAAAAGAAATTTTCTAATTAAAACTCAGTTTTTTATATTAATCAAAAAAATAACAATTTCTGAAAATTATAAAAAAATCACACTAATTAAATATTTATATAATTATTTCAAAATTGTTTTTATTTTTCCTATATAAATTTATAAAATTATCTACATTTAATTTTAAAATAAGTTTGAAAAAATTAACAAAATTGCTTTAAAAACAATTTTTATGCGTAAAAACTAATTTTTTCTTATTAATTTTCTATAAAACAAATAACATTACCATTATTCATTTTATTGAATATTTAATATATAATTTTCATTCAAATAAATAAAAAAATTGTGTTTTTTAATTTATTGATGTAAAATATGTTTGTGCACAACAAAATTATTCTTTCAGAAAAAGAAATCCTTTATTTTCAATTGCGTATTATTTCAATTTAAAGTTAATTAGTCACTAATTAATTAATCTTATATACTTTTTTAAACAATATTTTTATAATTTAGTTAATAGTATTCATACTCTCAATTCCATTGGCTTGTTGATAACTATCATATTAAAAAATAATATTTTAATAATATGTAAAGATTCGTCCAAACTCAGTGTATTTTGTAATGTTTCCTAAACACTGTGTTGTATGTAATTCAAGCTAAACATTCTGTTTTGTATAAAAAAAGATAAATGAAATTTTTAATGTAACACAAAAAATAAAAAATATTAAATTAGTTAGAAAAAATATATATATCATAAAATCTGTTATTGTTACACATATCCGAAAAATTAATGTTCGGGATTCATAAGAGGGGTTGATCCTTGTAAAAACCCATGTGGTCTCTTTATTACTTTATATAAATTATATATAAGTTTATTTTATATTAAAAAAATAAAATATCAAATTTTCTTAACTAGCATGAGTGGTTCAAATACCAAAGGGGTTGATGTTTAAAATATGATATAGAATATTTTTTAAAATATGAACACTATGGATTTACTATAGTGTCCCCAAACATTTTCACATAACATTACATGATTTTAAAAATAATTATACATAAGAGTACAATCCAAGGATCATTATGTCTAGTGTATTGGAAGACTAGTTACATAAACCATAAAGCATGGGGCTGAAAAACACTTCTTTATTTAATATCTATAAATAGAGCCTAAATTCATTTGTTCCCGTACATATGCATTGGGTACCCTGGGGAACACATGAACAAAGGGGCCAGCTAAAAATCCCATTAAGGTAATAAATATAAAAATAAATCAAAAGAACATGAGTTAAGAGGCCTGACATAATGATATCAAAATCATGGAACATATGAAATCATTACATATAAACATGGGATCATATGAACATGGAATCATATAAATGTGGTAGAAACATAAACCATGCCTTTAGTATGAGTGAATTCTAACCATCAATCTTGTTTCCCATAGTGGTACAGGTGAAAGCTAACCACCAATCCTATTTCCCATAGTAGTACGTGTCCATGCTAATCTTGAATCCCATTTCACATAGCATATATTGACACATAACTTTACCCAATGAATTGGAGTTCTATCTGGGATCACCCATATTTCATTTCATTAACAGTTTTTCCATATAATTAATCATACATAAACAATATTACATAATCATAAGGTTTGCCCATGGAATCAATTGGGTACCACAATCATGACATAAAGCATAACCAATGGGCGTATCATGAAACCTTCGATGAAATAAATGAATTAGTACATAGATGGATGTTCATAAGGTAAAATATGAATATATAATGGTAGGTGATTTCAAACATAAGTGACAACATTTTTATTTGAGAAATTTTAGAATTAAAACATTTTTGTGGGGTTTTAAGGAAAATACTATAGATATTTTAAAATATAAAATAGGAAAATCTTTAATTTAAAACCAGAAATGAACCAAGAAGGTTTTCATAAAAATGAAAAATTTTAAAATGTAAATTTTTGATTAAAACATAGGATAGATTGCACTTGATATTGGGTAAAAAATTGGAATTTTCCCTTAAAAATGTTTGCTTATCAATATGTAATAACGATGGAATCTTTTAAAAACATGTAAACACCAAAAAAAGTGATTAAAGGGTCGTGATAAATTTATTTTTTAAAACTAAATAGAATATAGAATATGTAAATAAATATATAAGATAATTATATTTTTATATAATGAAAGATAAGGCCACCCGAAAGAACAAAGGAGGTTCTGGTAGAATTTGTTACAGTTTATCGGCATTATGTCAGGTGTACCTAAAAGAGATTGATGAGGGATAAAATGGGTTAATCATCACTTATACATCCTTAGGTAAGTATGGGGGAGGTGGAAAATCATACCACCACCATTTGGGATTACACAAAAAATGGCCTAGCATAGAGGATATCTTGATTAAGAGGGAAATGGAGAGGATCCCTTACCTTATGTCTAATGGTGATCTTTTCGTGAACCTAATGACATGAATAAAAAAATTAGGATCATTAATTAATAATTATAGTACCTATTCAATATTTTAATTATTTATTACAAACTTTATATGTTCATCCATGAACTTTTTATGGTGTTTGGTTGTTCAATATCATTGTTTGGGACTGTTTGTTATCTTTGTTTCCAAGATTCATTTACGTATATTCATGTTTGGATAAACACTTATGATAAAAGTTATTTTCCAGAATTAAACTTGTGTGTTATTATTGAACATATTGGAGATTACATGGTTATAAAAATTCATTCTATTATTAGTATTGAAGATTAATTATTACATAAAACATTAGTGATAACCGTTTTCGTTAATTAGTGGGTTTGGATACAATGAACATGTTTTACTTTGTAAATTAATAACAATTGTATAAAAGGATCACATAACCTTAAATATGATATTTTTAATATTCAATAATTTGTTTCAACCATAACATAAATGGTTTCATGACCAGAATTAAAGATGACAGTAGAAACTTATAAACTGTTGTCCTCGAATGTGCTAAATTAACACATCTGAAACAGTGTTTTCATTTCATTTAAATAAAAGGTGAGGAAAGGAGAGAAGATAAATAATTATTCTATTAGAATAATATTAACCCAGTACATGTATGTTACTATAGTTATCATACGATTTGGGTGTAGGGAGGTGAGGAAAGAACCAATAAAAGAAAAGAACTTAAAAGAAATGAAATAATTGGAATGAGTAATTAACCTCTTTAGTCTACCTCCTTTGAGAACCTATTAAAGGGAGTGGATTTTGTATTATCAAGATACTAGGGGAATTTGGACGCGGGGGAGGATCATGGGTAGAGGGTTGGGTAGAATATTGTCAAGGAACATGGTTTGAGAGGAGTGAAGCGAAGAGGGAGTGAGGGGTGGTTTATAGTGGAGGGGAGGAGGGTTTTCATAATTTTTAATCATTAGTTTTGTAATTTCCCTAATAAACAGAAATAATGATTATTCCATGACCAAAAATAGTAAATTAGTCATGTGAATTCTAACCAATGGTCGTGAAATCAGCCATTATTCAAGGAATAGTCTATTTGTCTTATAATGTATATATACGGTATAAAACCGTATTTCACTTTTCATAAAAAAATTCTTGTATTTCCATAAATCTCAAAAAATTACCCTAACCATTTTTTGATGTGTAGAATATAAATATTAAGTCCTTTTTTCAACAATAATTATCTAAATTGAATTAATTAAATATTTAATTCAAATCATAATTTATTATTAAAAAACCAGTTTTAAAATAATCATTTAGTTATTCTAAAATATAGGTACATCATACATTCACTTGAATCATATTTGTAAATTATCATGGGTAAAGTTAGTATTAATTAGGGTATATCACTATTAATAAGGGTAACATTACTATTCATAAGATTATGTAACTATTTACCAAAAAAATAAGTCATTAATATTAGATTCCAAATAACATACTGATCGCAACTGTGTATGCTAGATTTTTGAAATTCCAAACACATAAGTGAAAAACTTGTGTTTAAAGGGAACAAAGCACTTAGTAGATCACTATATGGTGATTTAATGTGGTTATATGAAATTTTTATAAGAAAAAAATTTACATTGATAAAACATTGGGTCATTACATTGTTCCCCCTTATGAAATTTATTCCTCGAAATTTTGTTTTACATTATAAACCATAAATTGGTGTTGGTAATTTTCTTTCATTACCTACTCTAGATCCCGTGATTCCACTTCGTACATATAAGTCCACCACAATAATTTTACCAGGTGAGTAGTTTTGTTTCATAAAACTTTATCTATAAGATCCCAGATCTTCACTCGCTGCTTCTCATAAGAAAGATCGTCCTCCAACTATACCACATATGAAGAAAGTACATGTGATGTGTCGGGTATGTACATCCTTAAGAGGGATACATGGAATACATCATGTACATTCAACATGGTAGGTGGAAGTTCTAGTCAATAGGCCATAGCTTCAAATCGATCAAGCATCTCTAAGGGGATGATATACCTGGGGCTTGACTTTCATTTCATCCCAAATCTCAAAAACTATTTCCATAGAGATATGTTGTAAAATATCATGTCTCTAACTTTGAACTCAAGGCCTTGTCCATGGTTGTATGCATAAATCTTTTATAGAATTTAGGATGCCTTGATATTCTTTTTACTGGTTTTCACCTTCTCCACCATTTATTCAACTATTTCAATTTCTAGAAGCTTACGCTCACCGATGTCATCCCAACATGCTGGTGTTCTACACATTTTCCCAAAAAGGGATTCGTATGGTGCTATTCGGATGATCGAGTAGAAACTGTTGTAGTAGTAAAATTTGACCAAAGGAATATGTTGGTCCCATAATCATTTCATGTCCATTGAAAAAACTGTCAACATATCTTCTAGTGTCTAAATAGTTTTCTCATATCGGCCATCATTTTGAGGATGATAGGTCGTAATGAAGATGAGTTCAATGCTTAGAGAATACTGGAGTCTTTTCCAGATCCTCTAGGTGAATCTTGGATCTATGTTAGATACGATAGGTTATATTACTTCGTACAACCTTTCCACTTCTTTGATATAAATCCATGAAATTAGATCCAATGATATGTCCTCTCGAATTTTGATAAAATTATTTGTCTTTGTAAGATTATCCACAATGACCCATAAACCATTGTTTTATCTGGATGTCCTTGGAAGTGCAATGAAAAATTCCATTGTAATGTTCTCCAACTTCCATATTGGTATGGGTAGTGGTTGCATCATTCCCTTATATATTTTCCTCTCAGCCTTCACTTGCTAACAGAACAAGAACTTTGATTCATATTCAGAAATCTCCCTTTTTGTATTGTCCAACCAAATGTTTTCTCAGAGATCTTGATACTTCTTTGTGATCCCTAGGTAGATAGAAGAAGGATGAGCTATATGCGTCATTCAATAGATCCTTATATATCTCTGCATCAGATGGTATACATAATCATGAACCAAATCTTATGACTCCTTCCTCAACAATTTTGAAATCATAGGATTTCCCATTTTTGATTGCTTCTACCCTTTTCTGTATTTCCACATCTTTTCATTGAACATCCATTATTTTCCTTATGATAGATTGTTGAGAAACCATTTGAGAAAGGATTGATGATGTTCCTAACATAATGATTCCCACATCCATCCTCTGTAAATCTATGAATATTGGATCCTTTTCCATTCTCAACATTGATATAAATGTGGGATTCTTTCATCTTAGAGATATACCTCCTCATTCGCCTTACTGGGATGGTAGTGGATAGAGAGGTAATAATCATTGATGAGATCTATCCATCCTTGTTGGAACATATTATTATATTTTTGTATGATTGTATATTTGAGAGTCTTATGGTTACTATATATATCACAGTTATCCCCATAAGTATAATGCCATAATATTTTTAACACAAATATCTCTCGATCCAACTCCAGATCATTTGTAGGATAGTTTTTCTTGTGAAATTTTAGATGCCTTAAGGCATGGGATATCACTTTATCATTTTGAATCCGCACACAGCCTAATCCCTTCTTTGTGGCGTCACCATACACCACAAAGAGTTTTCCACATGCTGGGAGTGTGAGTATTGAGGTAGTGATAAGCCTTTTTTTCAACTTCTTCAAACAATCTTCAATTTATTGAGTCTAGAAAAACATTACTTCATTATGTGTTACTTGGTCATTGTGTTTTAAAATCATGAAATATTCTTCACAAATCGTTGATAATATCCAGATAGACCCAAAAATCTATGGATCCCCACTAAAAATGTTGGCATATGCCACTCTTCAATTGCCTTTGTCTTAAAAGGGTCCCCAGATAACCCAGTTTTGGTGATAACATATCCTAATAATGATACTTCCGAAATTCATAACTCACATCTACTTTGCGTTCAAACAACTTCTCCCTTATCAATATCTTTAACACAATATTATAATGATCCTCATGTTCCTCCTTTCTCTTAGAATATATCATAATATCATCAATAATGAAAAGCACAAATATTTTTAGGTAATCTCTAAAAACACTATTCATTAAATCCCTGAAAATTTCTAGAGAATTAGTGAGTTCGAAAGGCATCCCTATGAACATATAAAGTCGATACCTCATTCTAATGGAAATGTTGGGAATGTATTAATTCTTCACCATTAGTTGGTGATATCCAGACCAAAGGTCCACCTTACAGAAATAACAGGCCCGATGAAGCTGATCGAACAAGTAATCAATCTAAAAGTAGGGGATTCTTTTTCTTTATCATGATTTTATTGATCTCATGATAATAATTATAGAGGCGCATTGATCCATCCTTCATTTTGACGAAGAGGACTGGGGCACCCCCTAGTGAAGCACTAGGGCATAAAATACCCTTCTCTAGATTCTCCTATAACAGCTTCTTCCACTCTTCTAGCTCTTCGGTGGCCATACTGTGGGTGTCCTTGATATAGCCATAGATCTAGGAATAAGTTTAATTGAGAACTCAACCTCTCTATCATGACGACAACCCAAAAAAACAATAGGTAATACATCGGTGTAATACCCCATGATGGGAATGTATTCAATCATGATTATCAGCTTTTCCCAAATCATTTGAGCTAGAAATGGTTTCTCACAAGGAATTAATATCAACAATATATACAATGATTATAAAGGAGGTTCATATTCCACCTTTCACATGTAATCTAAGGATGCTTCAGGATATGAAGAGTGATCTCCCTTTCCTGACAATTGATATTGTATTTGTATAAGGTTAGCCAATCCTGGTCCAAGATAGCATTAAACTCTACTAAATGAGGTATGATGAGATTTAATGGGAGGTTCAGTCTAAAAATGATAACCTTGGATGAGTTATAAACCAATAAGCAATGATTTTCCGATTTTTTGTTCTCAAAGATATCTTTTTATCCATATTTTGAGGTTGTGTTTGAATACTTCTACTAAACTTGAATGATATGAAGGAATTCATAGAACCATAATAAAATTATATGTTTTCTAATCTTGAATGAATAATCGGTGTATATTTTACCCCATCGCTATTCGTCTCTACCTCAGCAGTAGTGATAACATAATCCCTTCCTTGTTACCTTGGAGGTTGTTTTTGATTTCCTCGAAAAATACATAGATTTATTAAATTGTTTTCAAAATTCCCTTGCTCCTTACAGTTGTAACACTGCACTATAGGCTGAGTTATGATCGAAAGCATCCTTTATTCATCCTAATTTGCAGGATTATTCATATCTTTTTGGTCATTATTATCCAGATGACCAATCATTCCACATTTTAATCAATTCTGGTTTCCCTTCAAATAGTTCCCAGAATGTTTCTTCCCAGAACCTTTACAAGTGTGAAATTCAGGCTTCATTCATTTATGGAATTGGTTTGTCAAACAACCCTTGTTGTTATCCATTTTCATCCTCTTATCACTGGGACCATGATACAACTGAGAGTATCTAATCTCCATTTTAACCATGAGGGAACAACTGACTATGACCTAGTAACTGTCGAAGTCTCGAATCGCCAACTATTTTCATATAATCGAATTTAATCCGATAAATAAGTAATCATCCTTGATTTTACGGATCATTACCAATCTAGAGTCATACCTTACAGGCCTTGTGATGTTTTCTTCATAAGCCCTGATGGACTCATCTTCCCTCTATTTGAGTTCGAGGAACTCTCTTTCAATCTTGATATAGAGGGTTCAAGGAAAATATATTTTATGAAAAACATCCTATTGAACTCCCACCAATCCATGGAATAAATTTACTCTTCGGACATTTTAATATTGTTCAGTGTCCACCACTGATCAGTTTCCCCATCAAAAAGATCGACTACAAGTTCATATTTCTCTTATTTAGTGCACTGGAGGATGGAGAATATCATTTTAGTGGAGTTAATCCATAGGTTTAAATTGAAGTAATCCTCGATCTATTTTTAAATTATTTTATTATGGAATTTATTTATTCCCATAATATTGGTTTGTACTATGCTTATGAATTTACCATAGCTTATCCCCTAAGATTGTCAATACCAATAGTATAGTATGGCTTGTTGTCATGTACTAGGATACACGGGGTCAAGCCCGAAACTCCTTGGCAGAGTTTTTATTCCTTGGTATATTTGTACCAGAGCAACCTCAACCAGTTTTTATCTAGACATGGACATATTTCCTAGATAAAAAACTTACTCTATACTTACCCAAATTTAGGGATGTTTTCTTATATTTTGTCTTATCCTTAAGGTTCTTACTAAAGTACTATATTCCCAATTTCCAAAAATAACTAGAACAACCTATGATACCAACTACAACATCCCTATCAATTTTCAAATAACATTACATGATTTGAAGCATAATTATACATTAGATTACATGTCATGTATTGATAAGTCTACTATATTGGAATACTTCTCAAATAAAATATAAAACATGTGGCTAAAAATACATCTTTATTTAATCACCTAAAAATTATCATAACTTCCTTTGATCCCTTAAATTTACATAGGGTACCCTGGGGAACACATGAACAATAGGGTGATCTAAAAATACCAGTAAGAGAATGAGTATAAGAATAAAGCTTAATAACATGAGTTTTGAGGCATGACATAATGATATTAAAATCCTAGAACATATGAAATCAAAATATATAAACATGGGATCATATAAACCTTGAATCATATTAATGTGACTACAACATAAAACATATATTATTATGAGTAATATCTAATTTCCAATACCATTTCCCATAGTAGTATGAGTCAAGGCTAACCGCCAATCTCGTTTCCCATAGTAGTATTGGTCAAGGCTATCCGCCAATCACATTTCACATAGAATCTCATGAGACATAACATTACCCAATGCATTGGAGCACTATTTGGGCACACTCCTATTACATTTCATTAATATGTTTTCCACATAATTAATCATACATTGTCAATCTTACATAAAAACAATGGTTACCCATGGAAGGAATTTGGTAACACAATCATGACATAACGAATAACAAATGGTCGTATAATGAAAGTTTACATGAACGAAATGAATAAGATCATACATGGACATTCATAAGGTAAAATATGCATATATCATGGAATGTGATGTCAAATAGAAGTGATAAAATTTAGAAAATGTATTTGATAAATTTTAGCATTAAAACATTTTTTTGTGGTTTTAAGGAAAATACCATAAAGATTTTAAAATAGAAAAGAGGAAAATATTTTATATAAAACCAGAATTGAGACAAGAAGGTTCTCATAGAAAAAATTATTTTTTAAAAAAAAATTTGGATTAAAATATTATATTGATTGCTCATGAAATTTGGTAAAATTTTGCAATTTGGCCTTATATCAGGTTTTCTTATCGGTATGTACTAAGGGGGGAATATTTTAAAAACATGTATATCCCCAAAAGAGAGTGATTAAAGGTTCTTGATAAATGAATTTTTTAAAACTAAAAATCATTTTGAATATGTACATAAAAAGATAAGATAACTCTACTTTGATACAAATAAAGATAATGCAACCTAATAGAACAAAGGAGCTCTAGGTAGAATTCATTACAGTTTATCAGTATGGTGTCGATTGTACCTAAGAGGTCTCGACGAGAGAGAAAAGGGTTATATAATCACATAATAATAATGATAGAAGTATGGGGGTGGTGAAAAATTATACCCCTATAATTTTTGATTACACATAAAATGTCATAGCCTAGAGGACATCTTGATTAATAGTGAAATGGAGAGGATCCCTTAACTTAAGTATGAGGGTTATATTTTATTGAACATAATGAACTGATTAAAAAAATAAGGTTCTATCATTAATAATTAAATAACATATGCTATATTTAATGGATTTATTAAAAAAATTATGTTCATCCATGACCTTTTTAACAAGTTATGTTTTTCAATTTCATTGTTCGACATCATTTGTTTTCTTGGTTTTCAAGATAGGTTTACTTATATTCATTTTTGGATAAACACATATGATTATAGTGGTTGTCCAGAATTGATGTTTAATTTTGTTATTGAATACAAAGGAGATTACATGGTTATAGAAAATTCATTTTGTTATTAGGGGTGAAGATGAATTATTATACAAAACCTTAGTGATAATCATTTTGGTTAATTGATGGGTTTGATTACAATGGATATGTTTTTCTTTATAACATAATATAATTTTTACAAAAAGGATTAAATAAACCTAACATGGATATATTACATATATAATAATCGGGTTCAACCATAAAACAAATGTTATCATGACCATAATTAATGGTGTTAATAGAAACTTATAAACTCTTGTCCTTCAATGTGCTTAATTAACTCATCTCAAATTGTGTTTCCATTTCTTTCAAATAAAAGGTTGGGAAAGGAGAGACGATAAAGAATTATCTTATTATCATAATATCATCCCATTAAATGTATTTTACTGGAGTTGTAGCACCATTTGGGTTAAGGGTGGTGTGGAAAGAAACAATAAAGGAAAAGAACATAAATGACTTGAAAGAATTGGAAAGAGTAATTTACCTCTTGAGTCTACGTCCTTTGTGAACCTCTTAATGGAAGAGGTTTTGAAATTTTTAAGACCCTAGGGGTCCTTAGACATGGGGGAGGATCTTGGGAAGAGATGTGGGTAGAATATTGGAAAGGGACATGGCTTGAGAGGAGTGAATAGGAGGGAATGAGGGGGGTATAGTGGAGGAGACAAGGGTTTTCGAAAAAAAATTGATCATTAGTTTATTAATTTCCCTCAAGTCCATAAATAGTGATGATTACATGGTAAAAAGTAGTAAATCGGTCATCTTAATTTGAAAAAAGGATGTTTAAATCATGCATGATGATTGGAATAGTCCATCGGGCTTATAATGTATATATACAGTAAATTACCGTATTTCACTATTCATAAAATTTCATGTATTTTAGAAAAATCTCAAAAATTCACCCTAACAATTTTTTGATTTGTAGAAACCGAAAATGAATTCATTTTTTCATAAATAATTTTTCTAAATACTATTTATTTAATATTTAATTAAAATCATAATTTGTTATTAATTTTTTTTAGAACTTTCATTTACCTACTCTAAAATATAGGTACATCATACATTCACTTGAATCTTATTTATATACTATCATAGGAAATGATTCAATTCATTGGGAGTATATCAATATTCATAAGGATAACATTACTATTTATAAGGTTATGTTACTATTCACCAAAAAAATAAGTTGGACATATTAGATTCCACATAACTTACTGATCGCAACTGTGTATGTCAGATTTTTAAAATTTCAATCACAGAAGTGAAAAACTTATGTTTAAAAGTCACAAATCACTCAGTAGTTCATTATGTTGTGATTTCATGTGGTTATATGAAATTTTTACAAGAAATTAATTTACAGTGATAAAACATTGGGTCATTATATTTACCATTTATTATGTGTGTTTTCAGTAGTCCAATGTGAGTTACACATACATAAGAATTTGAAATCCTTTCCTATATCATTTTTTATAACCGGGTCCATTATCACATAGTATATAGAGTCCCGTTCATTGTTGAATCCACTCACCATTCTAATATTTAGAGTGTAAAAAATCCCATTGTGTATTGGGTTCCACCCTTGCCCTTTAAATGTCATATCATGAGATATAATAATTTATGAATTTAATTATAGGGATATAAAATTTATGGCCTGGACATAACATCATAAAAAATAATATATATGTCTGCCACATGAACATGAAAACATTTATAATTCCATCATAGAATAATTAACTAGTTAGAATATAACATGTCTTATAAGAATATTTATAAGGAATAAAATAAGAGTCATCCATAGAAAGAGTGTAGATGATTTTGTTCAAACATATCCTGAGTGGAATATAACAAATGTTCAAGGATATTGACATATATGAAAAACATTATATAAATTATTTAGAAAATTTTGATGAAAAATAATAAAATATATACATTATTTTTTGATTACATTAGTTTAAAATCTAATTAAACAATAATGGGTTATAAAAAATGGTTAAAATATTACTAAAAATTTCATTAGATAATTATAAAAACATAAAAAAGAATATTTATAATGAAATATGAAGAAAATGGTGGGAGAAATAGATTATGTGGAAATTGATAAAAACATTTTATTTCAAACATTTTTAACAGTTTTAAATTCAATATAATGTTACCATATTCAATTATAGTAGTTGGTATAAGGATATACATAAAATCATATAAAAACATTGGTATTATGGGCAATGATTTCCTTTCTAAAATATGATATTTGGTCAGTTCTACTTGTATGTATAATTTCCATAGAATTATAAACCAATGATAGATGAAAATTTGAAAATACATTTAAAACAAAAAAATAAAAAGTTGATAATAAAATATATGTTATTTTAGAGAGAAATAATATATTATTTCACCAGATTTAAATTTGGAAATAGTCAATCTAAATTTATAAATGAAATTGGAAAAGAAATCATTAAATATAATCTGGACTTCCATGAAAGTGATTTAACCTCTTATATAATTAACAAAACTAACTTAATAACATATTTAAGAAACTTATTCATATATATTACATTTTATACTCTTCAATTACAATAATTTATAATAATATTAACAGTTAGTCATTATTTATTTTCCTTATCAGATATTAGTAATTTTGATTATCTCAAAAAAGATGCATAATGGAAATGTCAATCATTGTTCATTAATAACAAGTTATTTATTCATATAATATTGAAGAATGTTGAATAATTTTGTTTTATTGTTTTATTCATTCCTATATTAAATTTATTGATGTTAAGGGTATGAATCGTGAGAATTGAATTACGAGTAGCATGTTTTGAGTAATTTACTGATGACGACATGTTACTTTATAATGATCATTAATTATTTTAAACCATATATAACCTTATTCATATATCAAATAACCCTAAAATATAATTTCTAAATAGTTTTAATCACATTATACTAATTCATGATGGAAATCATGAAGATAGTATAGAATCGTTCATTGAAGCAGTATAATTGACACAAACGAGGACATGTTATACTAAGGAATGAGTAAAATTTTAGAGTTCTATAATAGTAATATCATTTTTACTAAAGTATAATTTTGTTAAAATAAGAACATTATATTGGATAAGGATATTTATAAATAGTTTATTTGATAAGTTAATTTCAATTTTTTTAAGAATAAAATACTTTGATGAAATCACTCATTAAAATGGACTCCACCAGAATGAAGTAATTATGCATCCTAATTGGAAAAAAACGAAATTAAATGTGTATCAATGATTTATAAATGTTAATTTGTGCTGGTATTTATGATATGACATAATGAAAGTATTTTTTTGTTAGGGGTATATAAGGGGCCTATTATAGGTGAGTTGTTTTTGTGAACATTTTGCAATACTCATTCCCAAAGGTGTAATGTTCACATTCTACATGGAAAGTGGATCCAAAGTGAAAAATTAATATATATTGACCATTAATAGCCTAATTAATATATATATATATATATATATTTAAATATCTTTTAGTCCATTACCCCTCACTCTAACCCTTTAACCTCATTTTACACTTAGATTAGTATCTTGATTTTTAGCTCGGTTAATTTTTTTCGCCATTAATGAAATTGAACCTATATAAAAAATACCATTCCTTGAATACAAAAATTGAATTCATTTTATTATATTAAATTTTTGTGAGTGATTAAAATAAATTTTAATTAATAAGATTTAAATACATAAAAATTAATTTTTAAAAATTGGATTTCAAAAAATTAATGTGACTTCATCATTATTTCCTAACAAGTATTAATAATTATATCTCTAATATTTACCTTTTTAAATATAAAAACAAAAAATTTCATTAAATTTTATACTGCAAATATGATAAATTTACTTTTTACCTAAAAATATATAATATATAACAAAAATAATGTTTTTAATTGAATTATTTTATCTTCACCATAAATCAGAAAATTCATATATATTCAGTATCTAAGGAAAAATACTTTTTATGGAATGGGTTTTCATATTAGGATAGAAATAATGGAACCATTTCTTATCTCCCTTGGACTTTATGTTCTCTATTATATTCAAAAAGGGTTTATATTATCAATGGAGACTTCTATATGGTCACTTTTTAATAAGAATATTGATTAATGTGATGGAAAGACACAAATTTTTTTGTTTTCCTATTTATATAATATGTAGCTAACAAAATTAATGGAATGTAAATTTATTAATGGGATTTTGTTAGGAAATAATAGTATTTATGAATGAAATTTCAATGTAATTGAAGCAATATTGTAAATTTGTTGAAATCTATTTGAACATATCAACATATATGAATAATAATATATTTATGAATACATTATAATAGATAATGTGATATTTTTCCTAATAATAGATCATGTTGAAAATCATTATGATTCTGAAGTTGTAAGTAAAGTCATAGGAAATTTTTCATACATGTTTTATGCCATGATTTTAGCTCTTGAAAATAATGATCTTGATGACCTTAGTATACATGAACATCATTCTACTCTAAATAATTAAATGACTAGCTAAGAGAATTAATAAATTCATTCATATATTCAAAAAATGCGAAGATTGAATATGCATATATTGATTCTGATGAATAATTAAGTGAATAAGTTTTTTTATAAAATCAACCCCCTAATGTCAAAAAAATTAATAAGTGGTAAAGGTATATACCAATGTAAATTTCCTATTAAATATTTTAATTATGATATAATTAGGTATTTTTCAACCAAGTGTATATTGAGAATCTAAACTGAAGATAAAAAACATGGTGAAACCAAGAGAACCTTCATGAAATGTGATATATTCAAAAGAAATCAATAACAATATAAAGGAAATTAAAAAATCATCCAAAAAATTAGGAAAACCATTTTCTCTTTGTAATGTTGTTTTATTTAGAAAATAAAACTTCAATAATGAAGAAACATTGAAATAATTTGAAAATAATGTCTTTATGCAATAATGAGCTGATGAAATCTTATCCTTAGAAGATGACATAGATAATTATGGTAGGTTTAGTGATCAAATCGAAGAAAAAAAATACAACTTGTTATTTGAAATAACGACATGCCTAAAATAGATTAGAATTCTAAGTAGTGAAAATTGAAATTTCATGAAAAATATTGATAAAATTAAATAGGATCATATTGAAAAAGAAAAGATGATCAAAAAATTCGAAAAGTTGAAATATGAAAATATATAGAAATTTTGTAATTGATGATATAATTTCGAATATAATCATTAGGTATGAATATATTGGAATGTTTGATATGGAATTAGATTAAGTGAATAATGAAACGAATAATATTAAACACAGTTACAACAAATCTATCACAATTTTTGGTGTGTTCATAAAGCAATTCAATGTTTATAATATAGTGACAAAATATATTGATGAATTTTTGAAGTTAGAAAACATGAGATCTATTGATTCTAATATTGGTTCACATGATAATGGAGAGTTCAATAATTAAACACATCAAAAGGATGCATTATAACCACCATAAGAGTGACATTTTTTAGGTTCTCACTCAACCATAATGTGATTTATGGAAAGAAAATTATGGTAAAACACATCAAAATTAAGTCATGTTTATAAGATAATCCACATAAAAATAGAATAGGATATATAATAACTCTCGTGAATAGTTAAAATAAGATCATGTCTAGGAGAAGAAAAATACTAGAAAAATATTTATACCAGCCCCGAATTTTCATAGTGGGTATGAACAAATGAGTATGAAAAAATAATCCAACTGTAGATATGAAAATTATATTCAACAAACACCCATGATTCTATAGAATATTTTTAAAAGAAGTGTATTATAGGTGTACTATTGGTGTTGAGGTATGTTTTATCAAAATGTTTGCAGTCATTGGTACAATATTTTAGTACATAGAAAGAGAAATTTGAAGGAATATATGGGGAAACATTAACAATAGTTTAGATTATATCATCAATGATAATGCATTGAAAATAAAAGTGAATTGATATTTTTTTTTCAAATATCATAGGAATTTTGTGGAAGGTGTGATCATGAATAAGATTCCCCAATGAATTTATCTCAATCATACCAACATAATTCAACCCAAATTTTCAATATTTGAATGTATATTTAATAATTAAACACAAAAACCCAAAAATGTATTTTTTGCTTCATTCAAGCCATGAAAATACTACAGTCCATGGATTGTGGAATGTAATACCTCTACTCACATGACCGATAGCCTAAATTATATGAGGAATATTGAAATATCTGAAATAGGAGATATCACATTCTGAAATGATGGATCATTAAAAATATATGGTGTTTTAATGGATAAATTTATAAAAAAATAAATAGTACCTATTTTTTATATTATTGGTCTAATGAAAAAAATATTAATTGAATCATAATTTTTTGATGATGAAATGAGGTGATTCTTAGAAGAAATAAGATATTTATTTTAGTGAATAGATTGAATGATTTATCTCTGATGACAAGAGTATTGAGAACCAATGGAAATTTGTTTCTATTTCAAGAAGATAAAACTGGTTTCAACATTAGTATACAAGATGAGAATTGTTACGATACATTCATGTGGGGCCCATATCAGGACTCCCCAAGCCTACCTCCAATAGGCCAAGGTATAGTTACTAACACCGTGTAGGAATCTCACTAACATGAGTGGAATTGCCTTAATAATTGTATGTACACACACATCTCCAATACCACCTTGCTATAAACTAATAACCATTATGAAGAAAATGAATGCGTACCACTATAAAAAAACATGAATATGATAGGTATGTAATGTACAGTACGGCTTACTAGGCCATAATATAATCCCACCAAAAAGAAAATCTGAAAACAAGTTTCTAAAACTCATCCATAAAAAACACTACCTGATCCAAACTGAAGGTAAGGTATTGGGGCTACTGACTGTGGGTGTAGGAACACCATGGTATGTTTGATTTCACAAGGCTCTATCTAGTCCTAGTAAATTCAGGACACTATCGAAAGGTCACCCATATTAAAAACACACGACATCTGTGGGAAAAGCCCGCGGAGAGGTGAGTATAACAATACATATTAGGGCACCCCAAAACCACAAAAAAACACAAAAAGGAACGATAAAATCATATCTAATGAAGTATATATATGCCGAACATATAACAATAATATATAGATATACCCTAACCAAGAAATGTAGTCAAGAGATATGGAAAAACCACTCCATACCAACACTAGGGATTCAATCTAAATATTCCATGAAGCACACAATTTGAAGAACACAATCATGAGTCTAATAGCACTGATTATGTCCGTTAAATATTTATTGTTCATCATGAACCATCATGAGAGAGAGATACTTTGAATGCTATGAAGAGAGATATGATACATCAGAGTAGGATCAAAATCATGGCCATGGGGTGATACCAAAAAACTCTATATAGATTAACCCACAAAGTAGAGGATCGATGAATGTTGAATTTTCTCATTTTAATAATAAAGACTCTCTCTAGGGCATCATGAAGGAATTAATGATCCATTGTAGGCCTCTCAAGGGATTCCAATACATCTATCCTAGAAATAATGCTGAAGGAATCATTCTCTTGTGAGTAGGATATGATACAAAAAAACCTTCAGGGAAGTGATAAAGGGAATGATACCTAATGAAACTCATCCAAGTCACAATGGATGAGAATATCAACCTACATAGAATAGAAAGGTGCACGTTGAGTAACAATCACACCCATTGTGTCCCATGACCCTCAATAATTCCCATGTAAATGGCACATGTCATTGAAATTATGTCCAAGATAAAACCATACAAAGGTGTCAAAAGGTCAACCTCATCATTAGGGTCCCAATGTCGTAGACGGTTAGAAAATAACACATACAGTTTCAAATATATAGGGGTAAAGGTTCAAAAGGGGGTTTAGTGGGCCATGGATAAAACCAGGTCCTACCAATTTAGACAGGCCCAGTCCACCCGACCTAATTCGGTCCACTCTGGCTTGCTTCGTCCACTATGGATTGCTCTTGCCTACTCCGACCTCCTCTGGTTTGCCTAGTTGCACCCTGCCAGAATTCCTGAGCCCTCTATCTATGCAAAACATGCCGGCCTACTGCATTCACATTCCATGACTTCCACGTGTCCCATAGTGACATCCAATGGCATCACCATTCCCCTCATACAATTCACCATGAGTCTAGACTACTCTGTCCACACCACTATAACCACCTCTAGTCGCTGCCACACCACCACACACCACCACTTTCATCCACCACCTCTAGCTGGACCGTCGCACTGTACCCATGCAGGTAGTCCCTTCCATGGACCACCATGCCACATCTTGTTTTCGGATGTTGAAACTATCATAGATATGGGTTTTTCACGACATGATATACACATATCTGGCCTCTTCTATTGGGTTTCCACCACTCTGAGGCTCTGATCACCCTCATAACCACCAAACATGTCGAACTATGACTTCATTGATAGTGAAAGGGTAAATAATGGGGGATATAAAATCACAATGAAAAACAAAAGGAATTAATATCATCCATTTTTATTCCATCCAATATACATTAAAATTGTAATGAGGAATGATGGGAAAACAGTGGAAAATATCTAAACCAATAAACCTCAATAATAATCTTGAAAGAACGGTCGAACTAAAGGTCAAAATGTACATGGGTTGATCCAAATTCATCCTTGATTATAAGGATTATAATATAAATAACAAAAATCACAATTCCCTACCTAGTAATGGATAATTCCCTATAAGGGATTTTTTGCTGATGGTGATCCATCATGAATGATCTTGATCCACCTTTCTTTCAACTTCCATTTAGAGATTTCTCTTAGGTTCTTATGCATAGCCTCCAGGGAATCCCCAGAGGTTATGAATTCTAACCCTGGGACCCTACCAAATTTCATATTTAAAAATAGAAAATGTGTCATTGCGTCTCTATGTAACATTAAAATAAAATATAACTTTAATGTATTTTATTTTGTAAAAGGTCCAAAAACTATCTTTCGCACTTGACCTGCACCGATCATTGTTAGGATTCATCTTGGGTAATGTCTCTTCTCTGAACATGATGGCGCCATCATATTTATGATATAGGAACCCATTTAGAATTTTTTCCACATTTTCAGGTGAACCTATAATGTGTTATATTTAATGTTTAATATTATTCAAACATTTCTTTCTGGAACACCAATCCTTGGAATCACATTTCATCCCAGCACCTAGTTTATAATTTAGTCCCTATATTATATAAAAATAATAAATGGAAAAATTTGGGACATTACATTATCCCCACTATAGGGATTTATATCCCCGAAATCCAATACAAAAGGCTACTAAAAAAATGTTGGTACTGTGAACGAATAAGAGTCTCTAACTATAAGGATCTGTCTTGATGATTCTAGTACTGCCCTTAGACATGCACCATGGGAATCACTCTCCCACAAAGGATCATCTCATACTGATCCTCAATCTATAATAGGTACTTAGCTTAAGTCTCTCCATCCTCAATGTCCCTCTCACCCCATTCGATGACGTGTGATTTCTCATGAATCTACCTCCTCAGCTGCAAAACATAGAATATGTTGGGTACCATGTGAAACTATGGGGGTAGAGTTAGGTCGTACGCCACCTCTCCAACTCTATTTAGTATATCGAAAGTGCTGATGAACCTCATAGATAACATTCCTCCCCAAAAAATATCTATAACCCAAATCGAGGTGAGACCCTAAGGAAACATGGTATACATACTCAAACTATAATGATCTATGTAACAAATTGGCATACGACTTATAAAACTCCTCGTAGTCTCCATATTCTCCTAGATTATCTGTACCTTCTCAGTAATTTATCGCACCAACTCTTGGCCCATGAGTGCTAAAATTTCCAGGTCATTCAAACAATTTGGAGACCAAATGTGTTCCCCATACAGATCCTTGAATTGTTCCATACTAGTGGGGGAGTGGTATTTGTTGTTCTATGAAAACTCCACCATTGGTAGGTGGTCATCCCAACTGCGATCGAAGTCCATGATGAAATCACACATCATGTCCCCCAATACCTGAATGAGCCTCACGGTATGTCCATCTATCTTTGGATGAAATGTTATCCTCAAGAATATCTGAGTCCCAAACACCTTCTACAATCCCTTCCCCAACTAGGATGTGAAATGACAATCATGATCAAAAACTATCTTTGATGGAAATCCATCAAATTGAACATTATCCTATATGTAGATGTGATGAATGTTATCCACTGAACTCTTCACATAGATAGATAGGGAGTGGGCTTTCTTGGTGATTCATTCAATGATCACCCATATAATTTCATTTCCCTTGGATGTAATGTAATGACTCAAACTTTTATTAATGATAATTCATCTTAATATAAAAAAAATTCTTATTATGGAAAACGGTAACATAAAACCTACAGATAATTGGTTTTATATTTTAAAATACCGTTAAGAATTGTAACTGTTGCTAATATAGATGTTGAAAAGAGATCACATGATTAGTATAAATATAGGGCTTTAATAAATCCAATTTACTCAGACAAAGGAAGTGATGGCCTCATACAGTAGAATTGGCCAGTACGAAGCCCATTTTTCTAGGCTAGAAAAGGAGGTGGCATCGTTGGTCTATACTCTTAACCAATCCAATGCCATGCTTCAACATGTTAAGCACGAATGGAATCGCCAACAGGAGAGGATGAAGTTGATAGAGATTACCTCCCGAGCGATGTTATCCGCACCACCCTAGGTGTCTATCACCATCACACACCATACCCTTTGGTATTATGTAGGTGTTATAAGGGGTTATATAACAATATCATATAACTATGATTATGTGCATTATTTTTTATATAATAAATAATATACAATCATTTTATTATTGTCACTATGCAAATAGTTTTTAAAAAAAATTGTATTTTTAGTTATTATTCATTTAAAAAATCCATTTTGATGAATTAATGGAAGTATTAATTAAATAATATTTAAATAAATTATTATTAATAAATTATTTTTTATTAAATATAATTTATCGTATAAGTTTTAGGAATACAATTGTTATTTTTATTAGGTTTTGAAAGGTGTTTTGAAAAAACACATGAAATTTTTATAAATGTTGGGTTTTATTTTAAATGTAAAAATTCACATATATAGAAAATTATTTAGATAAAATAAATATTATATTCCTAATCAAGAAATAGAAATTATCTAATGGTAAGATTTTCATAATTTTCTACGATAGTCGAATTTTTGGGTAAAAATGAAATACCGTTTAAATATATAATGTGTTTTATGACATCATAATGACCCAATAGTGATTTTATAAAATTTTAAAAATTGAATGTTCATCCAATATTGTTTCACCATTGACATAATGTTATTTTTGTTTTGTCTGATTTATTTTTCAAAGCATTGGTGGACCCTCCAAGACTTATAAAACATTTTATATCGTTAAAATGATGTCCTTGAGAGTGTGACTCACCTTCACATAACCAACCATAATATTTTAAGATGTTCTCACATTGGAATTATAAAATAATTATTACACTCTCCTTTGTAAAAAACCATGGGAAAAAAGTGGTTTTGATTAGTTTAATGTGTGGTGCCCAAAACATAAATAATAAATAATCCTCTCTCTTATCCTATATAAACCCACCTAAGATACAACATCCTCTTCACCCAAATAAATTGTAGATCTACCAACCTCATCCCTAATTTCTCTAGAATCATCCCAAGGTTCCCCAATCTCCCATTAATCCTTTCTCTATCCTCTCCCAAGCCTTTGGGATCACACATCCATATAAGGGATTTCTTTTTTACCCATTTTTTGACCAAATATTTTTATATTATTATAGCTTTTTTTAAATTAAAATTATGTGGTATGATTTCTCACCTCTCCAACACTTACATCCTAGTTTTTGAATGATTATATACCCCTTTCTCTCTAATTAATTCCTCCCATGTACACCTGTTACCATGATGAAATTCTAAAATGGATTTCTCTCTCTTCATTTACACTCAAGCAATTATTTTGTTTTAAGATTCTAAATTCCATTACATATGTTGGGACATGTATCTATATTACCCACTTACTTTCCATTTCTTGTACATTTTATGAGACACCCCTTTATCTCCCATCAATAATTTTATGAATTCCTATGTCACGTTGTTATGCTGCCGAAATTGCACTGCGAATTTCCAACCCAATGTCATTGTTTAGTGAATACCATGAAAATTTATCTATCAAGGGTATTCAGCATTATTAAAATTTAATTATTGATTATATAGAATCATGTATTAATTTAAAATTCCTTTATTGTGTAAGAAATGATTATTTTTAATGAATCCATGTTATATGATCCATGTGGCACAATTATGGATGAAATCAAATGATTAAGAAGGGTGTCTCCTAATAGAACTCCAATGCATTGGGTAGTGATCTGTATGATGATACTTCTAGTACAATGAGGGTTTACTCATGCTAATTAATGTTAAATGAGGGATTACTCATAATACATGTGAAATTATCCTTGGATTATTATAATATGATGTTAAATGTTGATGCCACATTTCCATATTATGATAATCATGATGTATCATGCCTTTATATTCATGTATCTCTTATCATCCATTGATATGCCTATTGACTAAAACGTACTGTATTCTTCATGTTATGTTTAGTTTAAACCCTTACATGGATTTATCGCTAACACTTTTCTTTTTCATGTCCATAAGTTATCCATTGAAATTATAAGTATGAAGGAATGTGTGTGGTCATGTAAAAGAAGTTTTCAATAAAAATTTTTATTTCATGTTTTAAGTTATTATGTAATGTTCCTAATCCCCAAACACACTAGACCCCTCAATATTATATGTTATATCATGTGAATGTTTTATGTAAAAAAATAGTTTTAAGAGTGAAATAAAGGGAAGGGTTGTTATAGTTGGTATCAAAGGATAAAGTTAAGTTATTTTTGGGATTAGGATTAGAAAACCCTAATGATAGTCTTAGGGATAAGACTAAGTTAAATAAAAACATCCCAAAATTTATGTGAGTACCGAGTTAGTGGTTTATCAGAAAAATACATCCCTATATGGATATGATTAGGTTGAGATGGCTCAATCCTAGATGTATCTATGCGTAAAACCTGAAAACATCGCTTTGAGCTGGGCTCGAACAAGAACATGTGCACAACAATGGGCCTTACTGCTCTCTTGGTCATGAAACTGAAGGGGGATATTCATTTGTAAATTAATAATATTTTTATAAATCATTATTAAAGGAATAAAAAAATTCTCTCAATAATAAATATTGATAATTATATCATGGACAACATCGATAAATTAAGGAAAAAAATGTAATTTATAAGTTATCTATTTTTTCATTGTATTTACCTTTATGTGTTTGACAATTTAAATGTAGACATCCCTAAGGCTATATATGAAATATTAAAAATAGAATCAAAATGTGAAAGTTAGGGTTACCTTAAATAGTTCTATGCATTTTTTTATATCCCAAAGAGTTAGTAGAAGAATCCCAACACCACCACAAAAAATGGAAGTAAAGATGTCGGTGAGAACAAAAAATGGGGAAATCATTACATCCCATGAATATACCATATACCCTATCATAATTTGTGGATAGATGTTCCCGAAAAACCTCATCCTAATCCTTCTAGTTGAATTTGAGGAAATTCTTGGCATTCATTGTCTTTCCTTATATTGATCCAATATAAATTGCTGTGAGAGGGAAATCAGTCTCCTTATAGATAATTGACCGCCGATTCTATACAAGTGCAAGGAGGAGGATGAATATTATTTACAACCATCATCTCAAGAATGCATATTTATTCCCTATGAGAACACATATCTTTCTTAGGATATTGAGTATAATGATGAAACCATCCTTGAATACATTTCGATTGTGAGTGAAATCGCTGATGTTTTTTTCTGAGGAATTGGATGGTCTTCCTCCAAGAAGAGATGTTAAATTCTCAGTTGTCCATATACATGGGGAATTGATAATAACCAAGAAACCATATAGAAAGGATTTTTTGGATCATGATGGGATGACGAAAAAACTATAGAAGAATCGTGATAAAGGTATTATATGACCAAGTGCATCATCATGGGGTGCACCAGTCCACCTCATCAAGAAGAAGGATGGGTCAATGCACATTTGCATTGATTATCGTTAGCTCGAAAAAATCACTATAAAGAACTTGTATCATATTCCAAGAATTTATGACTTGTTTAATCATCAATGTGGAGTTTAATACTTCTCTATGGTGGATCTGCAGTCAGGATTTTACCATGTAAGGGTGAAGAATGAGATCACTGAGTATACATCAAAGTGCCTTGTTTTTAAGAAAGTTATTGCTGAGATGTATAAGTCTAAGGGGTTTATCCAACCATTTCCAATAACAGCTTGGAAATGGGAGAACATCACCATGGACATTGTCACTAGACTTCCGAATACATCCAATGAAAACAATACAATCTGGGTGGTTGTGGACTGTCTTACAAAGACATCACACTTCATTGCAATTCGAGAGGATTTATCATTGGATCAACTAGCATGGATATATATCAGAGAAGTAGTAAGGCTACACAGAGTACCACTATAGATTGTATACTATTGAGATCTAATATTATCTTTATGTTTTGGAATAGTCTTAAACATGCTATGGATACTGAGTTGAACATCACTATGACTTATCATCCTCAAACTGATGGCTAATCTGAGCGGACTATCCAAACATTTGAGGACATGTTGAGAGCATGCTCAATGGACTCTAAAGGGGGATGAGATCAACATCTCCATCTAGTTGAGTTCTCTTACAACAACAATTTCCACTAGAGCACCTATATTGTTCCTTATGAAGCCCTTTATTGGAAGAGATGTAGAACACCGGCATGTTGGGATGAAATATGGGATAAAAAACTCCTAGGTCCAGAAATGGTCAATGAAATTGTGGAAAATGTTAAGACCGTCCACCAGCACATTAATGTTAATCAAATTCCACCAAATATATATTATGCTAATCATCGATGATACATAGAGTATGATGTTAGATACAGGGTATTCCTTCTCATATCACCATTGAAGATAGTTATATGAGATTTGGGATGAAGGGAAAACATTGTATACGGTACATCAACCCTTTTGAGATCCTTGATCAGATTAGATTAGTGGAATATTGACTAGATATCCTAATGAACCAATCTAAAGTACATGATGTATTCAATGTATCAATTTTGAGGAAGTACATACCTGACCCATCACATTTACTCAATCAAGAAGTGGTACAATTGGTGAATGGACTCTACTATGAAGAAAAGCTGGTGAAAATCTTAGATCGTAGGGAAAAGTTTCTACAAAATATTAAAATTCCCCTCCTGAAAGTTTTGTGGAGAAACCAGAAGTTTGAAGAAGAAATGGGGGAATCATAGGAAATGATGATGTAGAGTTACCCACATATGTTTTAGTGAGGGAAAACGAAATTTTAGGGTGAAATTTCTTAAGGGGGAAGACTGTAATGACCCAAAATTTAATTAACAAAATTTCATCTTGATCTAATTAAATTTCTTATTATATAAAATGGTTATATAACATATCCACTTGTTTGGTTTTGGATTTCAAAATACCATTAAAAATTGTTACCA
The DNA here is from genome assembly GCA_963277665.1 of Viscum album. NCBI lineage: Eukaryota > Viridiplantae > Streptophyta > Magnoliopsida > Santalales > Viscaceae > Viscum > Viscum album. The sequence goes on from OY728159.1 coordinate 1,723,167,396, forward strand.
ATTCTAATATAGTCGTTGAATAGTGATCACATGATTAATATAAATATAGGGATCTAACAAATCCAATTTACTCAAAAAAAATGAAGCGATGGACTTATCCAGTAGAATTGGTCCATACTAAGCCCAATTTTCAATGCTCAGAAACAAGGTGGCATCTTTGGGATTCAATCTGGACTAATCCCAATCCAAGATTTGACATGTTAAGCTCGAATGGAACTTCCTATAGAAGAATTGGATGTTAATAGAGATTACCACCTGAGTGATGTTATCTGAGCCACCCTAAGAGTCTTTCACCATTGCACACCTTACCCTTTGGTCTTATGCAGGTGTTATAAGGGGTTATGTAACAAAACTAAAGCACTATGATTATGTGCTTTATTTTTTATATATAATATATAATATACATTCATTTTATTATTGTTACTTTGTAAATAGTTTTTAATGAACAAGTAGTATTTTTAGTTGATATTCAATTAAAAAATATATTTTTCTGAATTAATGGTATTTTGAGTTAATTAATATTTTAATAAAATATGTTTTTAAATTAATTTTTATTAAATATAAATTATCATATAAATTGTAAAAATACAATTGTAATTTTTATTAGGGTTTGAAATCTATTTTTGACAAAACCCATGAATTTTTGAATAATGACTGTATTTATTTTAAACTTAAAAATTTACATATTTAGAAAATTATTTAGATAATATGAATATTATTATTTTGAATCATGAAATTGAAATTATCCAATAGTGAATTTTTCATAATTTTCTGAGACAACTGAATTTTTGGGTAAAAATTAAATACCGTTTAAATATATAATGTGATTTATGACATCATAATGACCCAATAATGATGTAATAAAATACTATAAATGGTATTTTCGGACAATATATGTTTTTCTATTATAATAAGGTGATTTTAGTTTTGTTTTATTTAATTTAAAAAACATTAGTGACCCTCTAAGACTTCTAAAACATTTTAACTTTTTAAACAGATTTCTTTGATAGTGTGGCTCACCTCCACATATGTAATCCTAAAATATTTAGAAGTTAGGCCATTGGACTTATAAAATATTTCATTCAATCCCCATTGTAAAAAACTATGGGAAAAATCAATGGGGTGCTTTCTGGGTTTTCTAATTTAATATGTGGTGCCCAAAACCAAAATAATAAAGAATTCCCTCTTATTTCCTATATAAACCAACCCATGATCCCATATCCTCTTCACTAAAATCCCTTCAAACTCAACAAACATTTCACCTCCTCTCCCTATGATCCTCTCGAGGAGCCCCAATCTTCCATGAAGCCTCTTTGAAGCCTCTCTCAAGCATTTCATATCACACTTCCAAGTATGATATTTCTTTCTTTCTAATTTTTGACCAAATGTTTTTATATTATTATACAATTTTTTTAAAATTAAAAATGTTAGAGGTATGATTTCTGACCTCCCCCATACTTCCATCCTTATGTTTTAATGATGATATATCTCTTTCTCTCTCATTAATTCTCCCATTTACACCTGTTACCATGTTGAAATTCGGTAAGGGTTTCACTCTCCTCATTTACACTCATGAAATTATTTTGATATATGAATCTAAATTCCATTACATATGTTGGGAAACAAATCGATATAACCCCATTTCTTTACATTTCATGTATATATGATGAGATACCCATTTCTCGCTAATCAACCATTTTTATGAATTCTTATGTCATGTTATTATGCCGCCGAAATTGCACCTTGATTTTCCAAACCAAAGTCATTGTTTAGTGAATACCATTCCCATTTATCTATCATGGGTAAAAAACTTTATGAAAATTCACATATTGATTATATAGTTTCATGTATGAATTACACATACCTTTATCATGGAATAAATGATGATGTTTAGTGAATCTATATTATATGATCCATTTGGGACACTTATGAATGAAATTAAATTATTAAGAAGTGTGTGCCCTGATGGTGATCCAATGCGGTAAATATTTGTATTATGACACATCAGGTTCAATTAGGGATTAATCATTCTAATTCAATTGCAGTGAGGGTTTACTAATTCTCCATGTTCAATGAGCCTTCACTCATGATAATATCATGTTAATTGTTGATGCCAGATTTCCATGTTGTGATAATCATGTTGTGTCATAACATTATGTTCATGTTTCTATTATTATACATTGATATTACTAATACATAACATGTACTATATTATTCATGTTATCCCTTGTTTACTCCCTTACAAGGTTTTATAGCACACCCTTTTCTTATACATTTCCCCAGGTTATCCCATGAAATTATAAGTACGAAGGAATGTTTGTGGTAATGTAAAAGAAGTTTTCAATAAAGATGTGTATTTCATGTTTCAAGTTGTTATGTAATTTTCCTAATCCCCAAATACACTATACCTATTGATCCCATATGTCATATCAAGTGATTGTTTATGGAATAAATTATGTCTATGAGTGAAATAAAGAGAAGGGTGGTTATACGTACATAGTAAACCTGTCATGAATTCCATTGATATCTCATCTAACTTCCACTATGGAACATCAAGGGGTTCAGTCAATCCTGCTAAAACATGGTGCTCTTACTTTACTTGCTGACAGGTGAGGCACTGCGAATCGAACTACATAACTCCCTACTTCATTCTGAGCCACTAAAATTGAGGTCTAAGATCCAGATACATCTTTACCACACCTGGATGTACCACTAAAGGGGGTGTAAGAAACTCTCTCAAAACCTCCTCTGACAATGACAATGGTATAAGTATGGGTCCTCTGAATAGAATTACATGTTCCATACCATTTGAATATCCACCATGAGCACTCTATGTGGATAACTGATCATGAATAGTCTCACAATATCTATCCCCAAGTTGTGCCTCCCCAACTTGTTTTCTGTTTTTAGGGGTAGACACCATTAACTGGAGGTAAGATCCCCCATTTCCATCCATAATAGATAATTAAATTAAGGAAAACTACACTGACACCTCATCCAACAACTACGAACTCAAACTCATTATAAGATAATCCACCACCACATTACCATTCCGAAGAGTATAGACGATCAAAAATTCATAATCATGGATAAAATATAGCCACCACTGATGTCGCGGGTTCACATCCGTATGAGATAAAATATAATTGAGACTCTTGTGATCAGAGTCGATGATAAACCACTTTCCATACAGGTATTTTTGACACATATTCAATGCAATGACTAATTCTCCCAATTCCAGATCATGGTTTGCATAGTTCTTCTCTTGTCGTCTCAATTGGCGCGAACCATAGGCATTCAATGCTTTCTTTTAAATCAGACCACAACCATTTCAAATACCTAATGAATCATAAAACACTACATACTCCACACCCTCCTTTGGTAATCCGATGATCAGAGTGCTTGTCAAACTCTCCCTCAACTGCTAAAAAACCTGGTGACATTTATCCGTCCACACGAAAGGTTTTACTATTAGGTTCAAATATGTCATAGGTGAAGATATCATGGAGAAATTAGGTATGAATATATGGAAATATCCTGCCATCCCATGGAATCTCTTCACCTTTATCATGTTTCTATGTGTCTCCCATGATAACACTACCTCGACCATGGTCGGGTCCACTGTCACTCCATCTACTATGGTAACTTATCCCCGGAAGTGGACCTCTTGAATCCATAACTATAACTTTGAGAGTTTCCCAAAAATCAAGTTCTATAAATGTACATCCAAATATATCCTTAAGTGTCTAATGTGATCCTCCTTGAACTCAGACTACATAAGGATATTGTCGATGAAGACCAACACAAACTGATCTAAATATGGATGGAAGATCTGCTTTATGAGTACCATGAACATTGTTAAGGAATTCTTCATTCCCAAGGGCATCACCAAGTACTCATAATGACCTTAGTATTATTTGAAAGTCATCTTCAGAATATCCTCATTATTTACTCATAGTTGGTGGTAGCCTGATCAGAGGTTATCGTTCGAGAACCATCGTGACCCTCTCAACTGATCGAAAAGGTCATCGATCCTCGATAGTGGATATGTTTTCTATCAAAATTACCTTGTTTAAGTTCTAGTATTCAACACCCAACCTCAGGCTCCCATATTCATCTTTAGAAAACAATATTTGTGTCACCTTGGGTATAACACTAGGTCTCATGAAGCCCTTCCTCTACAAATTGTCCAACTACACCCTCATATTATAAAGCTCTACGGGATATGTTTGATATGATGGTGAGGATATCAGTGTCGTCTTAGGGTGTAAGTAAATGTATAATTTTATATTCTAGTAGGGAGGTAATCCTAGAATATCTTCTGGGAATAAATAAATATACTTTGAAACTATTGCTAGGTATTGGAAACTCATAACATTTACTACACCGAGGGTCGGGCTAGCCAAATAATGATTAATTAGATTCACCCTCTAATGTATGATTACATCATGTGCTTCATGGGTTTCCTTTTCACTAAAAAATGAAAATATCGTTCCATCACTAAAGAAACATGGCACCATTTGAATAAAATACATAATCTAGTCATGAAATGATGATATCCAATACACACCAAGAATGAAATCATAAGGCCTCAATGCTGCCACCCGGTGGTTCAAACCGAAACTCTCACCTCCAAGGTTAAGGTCACACTTTCAGAATATATATGAGATCTAAGAGTCTCCTCCCCTAGTTGCCTCTAATCATGTGGGACGAGTCATATGTTCTACCAGAATATCAAGGTCTCAATGAAGAAATGTTGTGAGGAAGGACTGACATGAAATTGTGTCTATCAGTATGGAATATATAGTAGAAAATTCACAAATCATACCTAGATGCCATGGGTCCCAATCCTAGATCGTATAAAGTTTTCCATTCCCTTATCAATTAGATCAATAATCCTAGTGTGGATCACCAGGGGTGGTGGTGGTAGGATGTTGAAATGATGAACACCTATTACTTCTCTTCCTGCTCCTCTACAACATCTGTCGCCCTATATATCTGCCTACTCAAACCACAACCTATGCCTAGATGGACCATCCAATGTCTCTCTGTCATAAACAAGGAGGGTTGGACACCTCAAGTGATATTACCCATGCCATCACATGAGTATAATTTCCTCTCCCTATGCTGTATAGACCTAGACTGAGATCATTTAATTAAAAATTCCTTACAAATAGACCTCCTCTTGAAATGTCTCCCATGTCGGATCCCTAAGAATGGTGTCGGATAACAACTGTTGAGGTATTTGAACCTAAATTTATACTCTTGGTGGTCACCAGTTCTATTTTCTTAGTCAGGAGGCTCTCGACAACCAAACCCTTCTCTAGAATCATAACATAAGTATGAATGATCAAATGTAAAATTTTATTATCAGATGTATCTATGAAGACCTCTCTCAATGTCCTGAGCCTTGAAGTGATTATATATGACCATATCCATTGATTACCTGTAATGTTTGGTGAAAATTGATGAATAAATAGCTACTAACATACTACCGTGCTGGAGCTGATGAATCTCTTGTACGCACACAACTCTCAGTGTAACTAGAAAAAAACTCTTCTCTAAATAGATGATTCATCTCAGTCCATGAGAGAGACACATAGCCTTGAGTCTGGATGGATAAAATCCACCACCATATAGTGATCTCTACATAAGGATCAATGCTTGGTTTACCATATCATTCGCTGGTGTCCTGACTAGATGAAAAACATGGGTCATCACCTCAAGCCAACCCTTAGCCGCCTAAAGGTTAGGCTCACCGTAGAACATGAGGGGTCCCTGTCTCTAAAATTCATGCAGTATCTCAGCCTGTACTACTCATCTTCTAGTAATGTAGGTGCCATGGGATACTCCATAAGTTGTGGTATATTTGGTTCACCACTTGGAGGAACCATCTAGGAAATTAGTCCATGTATTGAAGTCTCATCTATGAGGGGTTCATCCTCATGATCGAGCTATTGAATCCTAGATGGAATTCATCATTGAGGCACCTTGTGAGAAAACAAGACATACCACTGTTAATGAGTATATCTGGATAGATTACTTTTGAAGGAAATTGAAACCTCAACCCTGATTTATATGATGCATGTAAAATTATTTTCCCTACAACTATTGTATTTGTGTACCGATTCAAAAAGCAGGAAATCAATGTCCTAGTGTGTGGATATGTTATTCATTAAACTGACACTGCAGTCCCTACCTAGAAATCTGAAATTGAAAAATGTAACACTATTTCCCCAAACCAATCTCTTAGACTCTCAGTCCTAAAGTATTACTGACTAGCTTTGATACCACTCTATCATGACCAGTCCTAGTGGGGTCTATGATACAACTCACCATGCCCACCTCCAAGAGGCCAGGGGATAGTGAATAGTAACAAGTTGTCATATCACTAACATGGGAGGAAATTTTATAGTACCAGTACGCACACACACATATACTAGTCCACAATGATGGAATTTTAGAAAACACTAAGAAACAAAAGCAAGCATACCACTAGAATACAACCAGAGTATGATAAGAAATTAATGTACAATAATGTAAACCAGACCATAATACAATCCCAAAAATTATAATGTCATAAAACAAGTTCCTGAACCAAATCCACATAAAACCCTACCTAATCACACTCGAAGTCAAGGTACTGGGGCTATAGACCGAGGTTGTAGGAACAACATGGTCTATCTAATCTCATAATACTTTGTCAGGTCCTCTTCCTCCCTAGACTGAGTCAAAAGGTCACTCTTATGCACAACACATTGAACGTGTTGGAAAATCCTGTGTAGGTGTGACTATAATAATACTCATTAGGACACCCCAAAACTAAAAATCAATAATCAAAGGAAAGATATAGTTAGATCTACACAAGTATATGTCTATAGAACATGTAACAATAATAACTAGATATTACTAAACCATGAAACATAATCTAGTGATACGTTAGAACCACCACATACCAACACTACAGATATAGTCCAAAGATTCCACAAAACACACATCTGGGAGGACAGAATCCTAATTCTGATTGCATAGATGAATTCAGTTTGAGATGTGTTGTTCATCAGGAACTATAATGAGAGAGTGATGTGCTATATAATCTCTAGAGTGATATGATACATCAGAGGAGGATCATATTTATGGCCATTGGGTGATACAAAAAACTCTATCTGGACTAACCCACTATGTATAGGATCGATGCCTAGTTAATTTTTTCAATTCAATACCAATGACTCTACCTAGTTTAAGAAGAAGGAATAGACGATCTGATCTAGGCCTCTCTGGGGATTCCAACAACTCTATTGTGGAAGTATTGTTGAAGGGATCATTCTCCGATGAGTAGGATACGATACAAACAAGATTTAAGGGAAGAGATAAAGGGAATGCTCCCTGACAAAACTTGTCTAAGATACAAGACAAGATAATCGACCCATGTAGAAAAGGAGGGTGCATGATGACTAGTAGTCACGCCTACTCTATACCTTAATGTCAGGTAATTCCCATGTAAACTGCTTGTGTTATTGGAATTATGTATAATTCATAACCAATTATATGTCTTAAAAGGACTAATTCATCATCTGGGTCCCAATTTCATAGATAGTTCATCAATCAGACATATAGTTTCAATGATATAGCCATTTGTGCGTTCAAAATGAGGTTTATTGGGCCACAAACCAACCTGGGTGAGACGCATTCATCTTGACGATGTTCGCCTAACCTGTTTCGGTCTACTCTGACTCAATCTGGCCTTCTCTAGACTACACCAGCCTATTTTGACCCACATTTCCTTATATCCTTCCTGGTTGCACCCCATTGGTCCCCTGGCTCTCGGTGTCTGCTCGGCCTATATGGTCGTACCCCACTAGCCCACCTGAGCCCTCTACGTCTTCTTGGCCCACCAGCCTGTCACCTCTATTTCTCATAGTCTTGTCATATCCTGTAGCCATTTCACCATGAAAAGCCTCCCGCCATGTCTTCCCCAGCCTCAATGTCCACTAGGACTCCCACATGCCTCCTCCACTACATTCACGCTGCTCCCACTACCTTCGGCTGCCACCTCTTTCAATAGTTCCGTGTTGTTGTACCACCACACATCTCCGCTTCCCGCTACCAAATCCTATCGAACCTACACTGGTGGTCCCTTACATAGACCACCAGGCCACTTTTTGTGTCCATAAATTGAAACATTTGTAGATCTTCGTTCCTCGAGCACTAATATACACAGATTCAGCCTCTGTTGTTGGGTTTCTACCACTTTGAGGGTCCTGTCATGCTCAAAACCACAATGGAAAGTCGAGCCGCAACCACGGGGTTCCAATAGAAAAATTTTGAATAATGGGAGGTAGAAAATCAAAATGAACATCCCACGGAATGAAATACATCCATTGTTCATTCTAGATTCGATTTGTTAATGTTAGAATGATGAACAAAGAGAAAACCGAGAAAAATCTATAAATGATCAAACTCTGATAATAATCCTATAAGAATGATCAAACCACATAACAAACTATTCATGGGTTGATACATTTTCATAATTTATTCTAAAAATAGGGAAATAAATAACTAAAATCACCATTCCCTTCTTGGGAAAGAAATATTCACTATAGAGGTTTTTTTTGTTGATGGTGATCTGTCAAGAAAATCATGATCCACTATCCCGTCATCATCTGTCGATATATTTCTATTGGGTTCTTCTTTAGAGCCTCCAAGGAATATTCATGGGTTATGAATCATAACACTAGTTCATTGCTGAGATACTTTTATAAAAAATAGAAAATGGGATGTTGTATCACTATGTAACATCAAAATAAAATAATCATTAATTTATTTTATTCTTTAAAACATCCAAAAACTATCTTTCATACCCGACCCCATGATGGTCGATGTTAGTCCTCACCTAATGTAAATTCACTTCTATAATTGACATAGTGCCCACTGATTTCTGTTCAAGGAACGTCTGTAGAGGGTATTTCAGTTTTCCAGGGAAACCTCTCACTTGATCTATTTAATGTATAATATTTTGTAAAAATTTATTCCAGACACACTCGGCCTCATAATCACATGGCATCTCAACACCTATTATTGAATTAATTCCACATAATATATAAAAATAATAAATAGAAAAATATTGGACATTAGAATAATAATTTAATTCATAAAGGAATCAGTAAACATGGAAAAATAGCATAATGAAATTGATTGAAGATGATTTTTTAAGAAACACTCCAATTTTGAAAGCAAACACTACCAATACAGTATATACACCTAAAAAGATGTTATATGAATAAAATTTAAGAGAGATTTTTTATCCAAACTATAATACAATTAAAGATTGTATACAATAATGTGTAGGGTCCTATAAATATGAATTCAATAATTTGGGATAAATATTTCATCATATTCATTTCTGATTTCACTATAATATCATTAATTATGTTTATATCATAAAAATACGAATATTTAAGAATGGTAAAATGTTTCAAGAGAGAAACTAGTAATTAAATAGGATTTAATTTGAAAAGGATAACATCAGAAAGTGTGAGTATTCCAACAAATTATTTTTTGAATTCAATTATATACAAAGAATAATTGGTGAGATCAGTACACTGTATACACTTCAATAAAATGTAGTAGCTTAGAGTAAAAATTATTGTTATGGCTAGAACCATTGATTTTCTTCTGACACTTCAATATATTTTTATTATAATAAATCACCACTATTAAAATTAATCAAAATAGATGATTATTGGTGAAAAACTCATAAATTCCTTCCTTTTGAAATGTAGTTCAAGAAGAAACCAAATCGACAACACATTAGAGTGTTGGGAAGTCTATGATTAATTCATTAAAATAGAAAAAGATGTGGAATGTTTTATGGGAAGTTCAACGATTGAGGATTCCTTTTTCATACACCAAAGGGATGGTTATATAAATTCTAAAACAAAAAATCTAAGAGGATAATTGATTTTGATGATGTAATAGTCATTGAAGATGAATATTAACTCAAAAAATCAATAATGGGTGATATTTAGGATAATCTTTTAAACTCTCAACCCACTAAACTAATTGATTTTTTATAAAATTCTAATAATAATGCAGATTTTAATTAATCAAGTGACGAAGATGTCAATATTAGAACCACAAGAAATCATACAAGGATAATAAAATGTATTGATAATAAAAATATTATTGGATATCATAATCAAGGTGTAAGAATAATAATAAAATAAATAATACATTTTCACAGTACTATATTTATAAAAAATAATGTCTTAATTTCGGATGAGGACTTTGGTCACAAATAAAAGATTCAATTTATAAATGAAGGCTTGGATAAAATTAAAAATAATTAAAATAGGGAGTTTTTTAATAGGCATAAGGATAAGAAAATAATTATTATAAAATGGGTATACAATAAAAAGATAAATGAGATGGGTGATATTGTAAGAAATAAATAAATACATTCATGCAAGTGGTACTCAAAAATGGAAATAATTCTTTTAATGGAATATTTTACCATATAGACATGAATCTGTGCATTAGAATATTTCTTTCCATTTCACCTTAATGAGAGTTAAAATTCATTCAAATGGATGAAAAATCTATATTTATAAATGGTTTACAAAATGATGAGGTGTATATCGAACAACCATATTATTTTATGCTTAATGAATATGATAGAAATGTATGAAAATTGAAGAGGGATCTTTATGGGATAAAACTAGCCCTGGGATCTTGGTATTTAAATCTATATGAGTACATGATAATTATCTAATTCTATAAATGTTAAGTGTATAGAAATATATTTATGATGAATTCAGAAAACACATTAATCTGAATGCTAATGTATGTTGGTGATATTATATTTTCTAGTAATAATGTGATATTAAGTCAATAATTGAACACATAAAAGAAGAAGAAATATGAGATATCCAGTCTAGGTGTGATGAAACTATTTTTGGTTTTGAAAATTACAAAATATTTATCTCATGTTCACATACCTAAAAAAATATGACATACTGTTATTAAAATGATTTTCTAGTGTGGAATCCAAAAATGTGTCCACACCAATTCATGTAGGCATAATGCTAAGCAATGATGTTGAAGAAAAGGTTCTATATGATAAAGAATTTGGAAATTTTATTAGTATTCATTTATACATGATTACATTAAGGCCAAAACTTGTTTATATTGCATGACATTGTTCACGGTAAAAATACATCCTAAAGTAATCACATCTCATAGAAGCCATGAGAATATTGTTATATGTCACAAATAAGTCCAATTATAAATTTTTATGTAATTATGATGGTGAGACAAATTTAATGGACTATATAGATATTGATTGTTCTAGTCATGTTGATGATAGAAATTTCGTATCATGTATATAATTTTTTTTCTGAAGGAAGATGTGTGATATAGAGTTATATTAATAAATCTTCAGGTACATCAAGTTCCATTGAATTTTTTGTATGTGTCTTTATCATAAAAAACATTAAAAAGGGCCTGAATTATAAATAAATTGGAAGATATGTATGTTTGGGTTGATTATATTATAATAATTGAATTTGAAAACCAAAGTGAAATAAATATGTCCAGGAATACAATCCAGAATTGTATATCAAAACACATTGATATCTAGTATAATTTGATGAAGTAGATGATGGTTGAATGTGTGTTAAAATTTTAATCTATTCTATCCTAGGAATAAGTTGATGATATCCCTACATACATCCTTCTAACTGTTTCATTTGAGAAGATAAATATGAAAATGGGTGTGTAACCTATTATCCAATTATAATGAGGTATGTTTTTTTCCCTCAAAAATTTCAATGATGTTTTATTTTTAAAAATAGGAAATAAAATTTATATGCGGATAAATATTATTATCTGAATTTAGTAATCGGTTAATCTAGTGAGTGCATAAAACCAGATGAAATTACGCCTTAAAATTTCTGGAATAAAATATGAGTTTATATCACATGGTAAGATAACATTCTGAGAGATTCGATGATTGAGTTAATAAATCATATTTTTATACTAAGCTAGCTCATGTATACATAGACATTCTTGATTAAATAGTCATTTATTTAACGAGATTGATAGCATCCATTTTACAAACACCATTGGTTTTATTGTCAATATGAGCTAGGTTCTCACATATTATCTTGAAGGGGAATATTGAATTTTTCAGGACAAATAGATGCTCTAATTTGGATCGATAAAATGAAAGGTATTGGTGAAAATCGATAAAGATAGAATGTTTAACCCATTCAGTACGATTATGTACTGTTTATTAATATATGAGAATAATAATTTCTGTTAGTTACACATTTTTTGAGTTGTTTTGGAATGTAAAGAGATATATTATGGTTGTTTTGTATTTTTAGGAAATTAAATCTATTTATATTCTAAACATTGCATTTTTTTGCCTACGTGTCACCACGAGAGACAGCCACACCACCAATGTGCAAAAAACTACTTAATTTGCTCCTCCACATTCCGCAACTCTAATACCCGAGCCTCCCGTGTATCCACTTCCTGACGATTACCTCCCACCTATCCATTGCCTGAGGATTAGGGTTTCAGATCCTACTCTAAAATCCCGGTCTTCCATATCTGCTGCTACCTCTGACTCGACTGTTGCATCTAAACTCTATCCCATTGGTTCTGATCCTCCTGTTCTTTGACTAATCCATGTCCCTCCCAACGAAAGTCATCAACGTCTCTGACTTAGGTACATCACACTTTAGCATCTCTATCCAGATCCCCAAAACCTGCTTATTTCCCACCTCCTGAGGTAGAAACCTATGAAAATACTTCTGTTTTTGAACTACATTAAGGCTTTGCTGAGACTATGGTACATCGCGCATCATCCTTCTGTACCACGCACTGGAGATCTATTCTATATTCTGTTATTGGTTAACCCATCAAAAAGCTACAGTTTGAATTTAATTTCTTTATATCCATCTTTACTACTTCTCAAATCATCGTCCTGGAATCTTTTGTTAATTTCTGTTTATAATTTCTGTGTATACCTCAGTATACACAATGAAAAGTTTAATTTCTCCTACAAAATTATTTATTTTTTAAACCTTATTTTATTGTTTCACAACTGTGGGGAATTACTCTTGCCTAACCTTTTTGCAATATTCTCTGTTGAAAAATTCCTATTTCTCTACTTTAATTATTCTTACAGTTCCTGTGTAATTAGTTATTTATTGCACCATACATTTCCTCGTTCCGTCATAGCAACATAACTATGCATAGGAGACCTATTCCGTATTCTGTTGTTGGTTAACCTGTCAAAAATCTACGGGTTGAATTTAATTTCTGTATATCCATCTCTACTACTTACCAAAGTATCGTCCTTGCAACTTCTGTTACTTTCTGCTGATAATTTATGTGTATACCTCAGTATACAAAATGGAACAATTTCATTCACCTATAACATTCTATATTTTTTAAACCATACTTAATTGTTTCGCATCTATTTCCAATTACTCTTGCCTAACCTTTGTGCACTATTCACTGTTTATGCAGTCATATTTCTCTACTTTAATTATTGTTACAATTTCTTTGTAATTTGTTATTTATTACACCTTACATTTCTTCATACCTTCACAACAACACAACTAGGACATTAACTTTCTTTGTATGAAAATGAGGATTCCAATGCATTAATGATATGTGTACGTTCATCCATTGACCAGCAGAAATTCATTTGGCTACAAAAGTAACGCCAAGCCTGAAAAAGTACTCTACTCCTTTATGCAGGTTAATCCATTGGAATGTGTACTAATATGAATGGACAATTTCCCTAGGTTTTCTTTGGTTCAACAACTGCAGTACCTACTGCACGGTATGTTGTCTAAGTCCACTAGGATATCTATCCATTAAATAATACAAAATATTTTTAATATTTTTACATTACTGTACTAAACTATCATAGTACATAATCCTATTTCAATAGGATTAAGTCTCCTTTTTTGATGGAATCTATGTTCTTATTTTCTAAGTATGTGATTACAACTCTACAACCAACCATAGCACTTAATACAAACACAATCTAAGTACTTTTTGACTGCCGCATTTACATGATCTATGATATATGAACAATTCAACAATTAAGTATACAGAAATATTATTACTGACGATTTTTTTTTTGACAATTCGTTACTATAATGGTTTACATTATATTCCACATATTATACTTATTCTGTAAGAGATCAAAACACTATTTAGAATGGTTATGTTGTCTTATTCGGTTTTATAACAAGAAAATAAATAGATAAACCAAACAAATATGCACTCCCCGTCAAGATATAAAGATGCACGATTTCAAAGATGATTACTATGAAAAAACATCAATCAGGTTGTCTTCTAAATACTATCCACTACTTAAATAGTTTCATTATTTAAGAATCAACAACTGACATGTTTACTATATTACCAAATCGACATGTAGAATGACCACTGAAAACATTATTGCACCTAAACCCGTGACACCATATGAGAGGAGACAAACAAAAAGGGGTATGTCTTCATTACCGATTACTTTTTCATCTCTGATCAATATAGACAAACGTTAAATTCAAACTGTTTTAAAAAATAAAATGATGTCTGATGAGGTATAATATAATAGTAATGACAGTTTTATGTTATTAATTCCTATAAGAAATTATTTTACACCAGAACTGGTCACACCAGCTACTGAGACAATATTGCATCGCTGCATTCCATTATCATCTATATCCATCAATGGTTAGTTCTGCTTACTATCTCCAATTTAATTATTTTTTATTACTATATGAAAATATACTAACCATGTATTCATACAACTATGTCATTCCCTGTTCGGCAGTCCCTCGAGAGTATTTAGAGCTATCAACGATATACGGTGGATCAGAGAACAAAAAAACGACCAAACAACACGATACGACATGGGCTTTCTTTTTGTAATCATTTATGCATTTAAACTTCTATTACATTTATTGTGAATACTATACATTACAGTTTCACAACATACAGTCCTAATATCAATCTTACAAGGTACAGATTTAAATGGATGTACTATTAGGGAGTCCAATGATGCATCCTCATTACAGTAAGCACAAAATAACCCACTACATATAGTCTTCTATATGGTAAAATATTCACTCTTAAGAATACTACTTCTTTTTCAAACAGTGATAATTATACTAAAACTAAAAACTACATACTTCTGTCATCCATAGTTATGTTTCACTTTACAACTATCATCTCACATTTATTATGTATAAATCCCTTCATATATACTCCCTTTTTTATATCATCTAACATCTTGACATATCGTTTCTTCCAAAGTAGATATTACCAACAATGAAAGATTCATAGAAAAAACTGATGGAGAAGTTTCATTGAGAGGTACATACAGGGATACTACATCAACGACCTCTGAGATATATCCCGCAATCAACAATGAAGGTATGTCAATTTGGATATACTATTACCAACATTCCACTATTTAAATCTCTATATTATAATACTAAATATTCACCAACAGAAACTAACTTGATGATTAATGATGGAGCTATGTCGATACATCATCAAACTGCTGAACAAACAGGTGGTTTACAAAAACTAAACACATTTATTACTACACAGATTCCATGTGTAATTTATAGTTAAACATACAATATATTTTTCATTTCATATTATCTATTCCAATCCATTTCTCTTCAGAATATTTCGACTGCGGAGACCCTTAGAACATATGTGAAAACTATGGTTCTAACTTCTGGTTTGTAGAGAGGAATAAAAAATATAGCCACAGACATGTCCCCCGTTACTCAATATGTTGCTCACTAGGAAAAATATCTTTATAGCCTTTTCCTGCATGTCCTGAATACCTTAGAACTTTTCTATTCAGCAAAAGTTGTCCAACTTCTAAATCATTCCAAGATCACATGCACATATACAACTCTATGATTGCATTCACATCATTGGGAGGCAATTTAGACAAATCTCTGAACTGTGGTGGGTATCCAAATATTTTTAGCTTAAACGGACAAAACTACCATCACATTGTTAGTTTATGTCCTTCCGATGGACAACCACCAAAGTTTGCTCAAATCTATGTATTTGATATGTAAATGAAGCTAAAAATAGAGTACGGGAAATCAGGTATGTAATGAAGTATATGGTAATACATTAACATTGTCTCTTGCAATTATCACCACTACATGACATTATCTTATGCAGTTTTGATGATAGAGACAAAGAGTCTATTATTGATGTCAGTATTGTTCAAAAGCAACATAATATGATTCATGAACATAACAGTTTATCACATAATTTTAGAACAGTATGGGATGTTATTGAGATGCAGGGCATTACAAATTTAAAAATGTGACTGCTTAGAAGACGAGGAAGGGATGCCCAGACATACAACTTACCAACTACTTCGGAGATTCCAATGATCATTGTCGGCGACATTGGTGATCTAAATAATGAGAGAGATATCATCATTCAAGGAAAAAAGGGTTTCTATCAACACATTGATGAGATTCACCCATTATACCTTCCTCTTCAATATCGATTGGTTTCACGGGTGGAGAGGACGTATATGTTGACAACATATCCCATCGCACTACACCATTTAATGACAAGGAATAAGTTAGGAATGTTACAATGCGAGAATATTTCTCCTTCCACCTTCAATCATGTTCCAATGATTCTTCCAGACATCTATTATCTAGGAGGATTCTTCAATAGTTTATTTTAGATGCATACACAATGATTGAGTCTCAGAGATTATCTTTTATTTTCTACAACCAGAAGCGCTTAAGGGATGAACAATACAATGGGTTGCAAGATGATTTCCATAGCGGTGATCGGGATGGTTCCTTATGTGAGAAGCGTATCATTTTACCTTCGACATTTATAGGCGGCCCAAGATATATGATTTAGAATTACCATGATGCAATGTCAATATATAATTGGGTAGGGTATCCCAATCTTTATTTTACATTTACATGAAATCCAATGTGGCCTGATGTTTCTTGATATGTTAAAGTAAACAACCTGCGCCCATCAGACTGTTGTCAAATACTATCACGAATTTTCAACATAAAGGTCCAACAACTCATGAAATATTAAAGAGAAGGATCCTTCTTCGGAAATTCTCGAGTAGGTGAGTAACTACGTCACTAAGCTATTCGTGTTTTTTAATGACTACCTCAACCAGAATTTGTTAAATGTTTTTGAAATTTTCTTCTGCTGTTTAATTTTCAATGTAGTTGTTCGTACTATTGAGTTTCAAAAAAGAGGACTGCCGCATGTGCACATTCTATTATTTCATAGTCAAAATAACAAGGTGTTCACTCCATTAGACATTAACAGAATTGTTTCTGTAGAAATACCAAGAAAATGTTACTTCCCTAAACTACATGAAGCGGCCGACAATTTTATGATCCATGGACCTTGTGCTGAAGCCAACCGTCGCTTGCCTTGTATAAGGAGTGGAAAATGATCAATGTATTATCCAGAGAAATTTGTTCCCCAGACAACATCAGATGATGATGGTTCTTTCATCTATTAGAGAAGAAATACAGGTTGTACTGTTCCCAAAAATGGTTTATCATTGGACAATCGGTTTCTTGGGCCATACAATCCTACTTTGTTGTTAAAATATAAAGCTCATCTCACTATCGATGTTTACAATCAGTCATCCTCTATCAAATACCTTTTTATATATATTAGCAAGGGGCACAATCATGTTACCACAACACTCTTTGACCACTGCAATAAAGAACTTCATGATAGGGGTGTCTAATAGATTAAAATGTTTTATGAATGCCGGTACGTCTCACCTTGTGATGCTTCTTGGAGTATTTTCTCTTCTGGTATCCACAATAGATATCCTCCAGTTGATAGACTGCAATTTTTTTTACCAGGAAAATACAATGTCACATATGCAGACTGTGATAAAATTGAAGATATATTGAATAAGGCCAACATTTCGATACTATGTTCATAGCATGGTTTAATGAAAATCAATTGTATCCAGAGGGCATAAATTTTTCTTATGAATAATTCCCAACACGGGTTTTCTACCACTTTCATGAAAAGAAATGGTACCCACACATATAGGGTTTCAGTATTTGGATACTATACTATGTGGCACCCTCTTCTGGGGAACTTCATTACTTGCGTATTCTATTAAAAAGGGTCAGAGGATCAACTTTGTATGAATCTATTAGAACAGTGAACAACATTACTCATCTTATATTTAGATAAACATGGTCAGAAATGTGACTTCTATCTGAAGACAATTAATTCATTCAAGCACTACAAGATGTATCTTCTTGGGGAATAAGATATTATTTGTGAAGACTATTCACCGAAATGTTATTCTCAAATTCCATTTCTTGACCTGACATTGTTTTGTTTGCAACCTAGAAGAACCTAACATATGAAATTTTATATGCCCAACAACAGCGACTTCAATTACAAGGTTCAAACAACTTACTTTCTTGACTGGAATATTTTGAAATTTTTCCATTTCTTTCTAGCATTAATACACTATCTTTTAGACTTGACAATTAAATATCATAAAAAACAAATGAATGCACTATCTAAAATAGACAACATTCTTTGCATCAATGGAGAATCTATGCAGTGTTATCCTCAAATGCCCCTTCCATAGAATATAGTGGCTCCTAAACCAAATCGACTTATTGCGGAAGAGCTTAATTACAATAGGGAAGAACTGCATCTTGAATACACAACATTACACAATATGCTTACTGATTAACATAGAAATGTAATCCCAGAAATTATGTCTGTGTTATCTTCTCCTGATGGTGGATTCTTTTTCTTGCATTGATTTGGAGGTACAGGTAATACTTTCATTTGGAGAGTTTTAACACGTCTACTAAGGTACGAAGGACATATTGTTCTAGCAGTTTCTTCGAGTGCAATAGCAACATTACCCTTACCTGGAGGTAAAAAAGCTCATTCAAAATTTCAAATAACAATTTCTATAAATGACCAGTCGGTCTATAACATTCAAGATGGGAGTGATGTTGCAAAAATAATACAGTAAACCACATTGATTATCTGGGATGAGGTTCCAATGATTCATAAACACTATTTCCAAGCTCTTGATCGTACATTAAGAGATATTATGTTATTAAATAATGAAAATTACTCTAATATAACTTTTGGTGGTCTAACAGTGGTCCTATGTGGAGATTTCAGAAAAATACTTCCAGTGATCCCTAGAGGAGAGATAAGTGATGATGTCTTTGAATGTATAAGATCATCATATCTCTGGTAGCACTGTCGGGTTTTAACAATGACTCAGAACATGAGATTGAAATCACCCAATACTATTTACGATCCAACCAAAGTTCAAGATTTGGCAAAGTGTATTTTGGACATTGGGGAGGGTTGCATTGGAGGGCTTACTGATGGGGGTGCATTCATTGAAATATCATCCACTTATCTTCTTGCAACAAATAAATCCCCTCTAATAGAATCTGCTGAATTTTCTTACCCAGATTTCATTGAAAACTTTTCAGATGTTTTGTATTTGAAAGGCCATAATATATTAGCACCAGCATGTGACGTTGTGCAGGAAGTCAATGACTACATGTTAACTCTTACTACTTTTGAAGGAAAAGATTATTTCAGACCTGATTCTGTTTGCAATGCCAGTTTTGATATAGATCATCCAGAGAACATATATACAACTGATTTCTTGAATGGTATCACTGCCTTTGGGTTACCTGCACATAAAATTTCTTTGAAAATTGGAGTACCCATTTTTTTGCTTCGAAATGTGGACCAATCAGTGGGGAAATGCAATGGTACACGTCTCATCGTTAGACATTTGGGTGACCATGTCATTAGAGCAAAGATTTTAACTGGTTTTCATTCAGGATATCTTGCATTCATCCCGTGAATAAATATGACACACAATGACATAAGATGACCTTTCAAATTACAAAGAAGACAATATCCTTTGATTGTTTCTTATGCAATGACAATTAATCAAAGTCAAGGCTAGTCTCTATCTTCTATATGTCTGTATCATCACAAGCCTATGTTTTTTCATGGAAAACATTATGTTTCCATATGTAGAGTGACGTCACCAGGTGGTTTAAAAATTGTAGTTGATGATAGAGAAAAAAACACCACTAACTGTATAGAAAACGTTTTCTACAAATAAAATTTGATAACATACGATAGGTATATTTAGATTTTAAATTTATACAATTCGATGCTTTTATTATTTTCTTATATATCGGCACAACACATTATAATGGATGCTTCATCTGTCATATCTGTAAAATATTTGTAAACATGCAGAACTGTAAGCATGTCATGCAGAATCTGTCCTCTGAAGGAGATTATTGTTGATGCTGAAGAAACATTGAAAGTAGAAGTGTGTGTATTGAATTTGTGGTTGAACTCCTCACACAAATATGGCATTGCTGCTATCGATCTGATTATCTATGATGGCCAAGTGAGTTTATCCATTTTAAACATTATAGTTCATGTATTATTTCCATAACACCAACAATATGTATTTATTCTGTAGTAATAATTTTCCTCTCTCTTAAATGTGACAGCTGGTTTTTAAATATTCACCTTGATATTCTATTATTTCATGCATGAGAAAAAATACAGTGTAAAATTAACAACCTCCATGCAATCAACAAGTACAAATTAGTCATGTGTGAAAGCTTTTGATACATTATACAAAACATCCAGATTGCTTTTAATCAAGGAAGTTACTCGAGGGCAAGACATTCTTGCAGATTGTTTTTCACAAAAAGAAATTTTTTTCGACCAACAGACGCTCATTTACCAGTCTTCTATTTTGACTTATTTAATTTTGATGACATTATCAACAAAACCATTATCAAAAATCATCTAATAGGTACATTAAATATCACTGATTTTGAATTAAAGTCTATGATTCAGAACATATTATTTATTGCATGTTGAAATTATTTAGTTACTACAAAAACTGTAATTCCCAATTCTATTCAATTACTTTTAATTCAATATTCTTGATACAATACTTAACATTAATGCTCTCTCCTTGAAAAACTACTCCTTCCACATCATTCATACCTGTTTTAGAAATTATTGGACATCTACGACAGTCATACCCCACACAGTCAGCTGGTACTACAAAACATAATCTTCAAGTCATTTTAGAGGAAGACAGGTTTGCATCCTGCTCTTCCCACTACAATTTACATGTATTATTCTTATTACCAAAACATCTACTATGATTTCTTCCGAAGTAAAGCAAATAAACTGTAACTTGTGGGAGGGAGTTTGCAAACATCATGTCATAGTACTTGTAGAACAACATGGAATCCTCTACAATTGTGATCTTGTAGTTAGTCAAGGAAAAGCGGATGACCTGTAAGAAGTCTATCTATGTATTAAAAAATAATTGTTACATGTTTAAATTGAATTAGTGTATTTTTCTCAATTTTCAAACTTGAATTTCGTCACATTTTGTTCTACATGTCCCAACACCTTTTATTATCACCACTTCAATTAATGCTTAGAAAATACTACTCAACCTTGAAAACCCAGTAGTGTGTGAGTTTAGGAGCAGGTAAACTATCAACTACCATTATTTTCAAAGTTATTCTACAATCAAATATAACCGATATGTCTAAAATTAACATTATTTATATTCCTGAATAATGTTTTTACTTCAATAATCAGAACTGGATTCATAAGTCATTCCCAGTTTCAAAGTCCTCCATCAACACGATCAAACAGATGCATTACAATTATTCCTTATTGGAATAACAAAAAATTCATTTCTGATGTTAAACAGTTGTTGTAGGTAATTATAGTATCTAGTTTACATTATTTCAGGATGTGAACTATAATGCACTACATGTAATACAATCTTTCAAAACTGTATTAATATTACTAATTATTTCATAGATAACATAGTTTCTGATTGATGCAATAATATTAAAAATTTAAAGCACTCATCACTGGTATTTTGAATCATGCAACTCATGCACAAAAAAAATACAAGTTTCCGATGGAAAATTTTGGTTCCATAATTGTTTGAAAACACCAGCCTTCACTACTACCAGGTTTTCATATACTTTGTACCATATTTTATAACTATTTATTCATTAGTATTGTTCTTATAAAACATAAGTTGTAATGATACTACACAAATATAAATATATCAGGTATAGAGTACAACTGCTGGTTAAAGATGACATAGACTCGCTATCTGTTGTTCTCTTTGATAAGCAAGTCATGCAGTTTATATGAAATTCAGCTTCACAGTTGAGAGATGATATGATACATGTAAGCTTCTTCACCTTTGTGTTTTTTTCATGTAAATTATGTTTTTTAACTCCCTTTACCATTTTATTATTACATAGAACCATGATTAGTTTGGTTTCTCCCATGAGCTTAATGTTTTCAAATCAAAGAAAGTTTTGCTGTCACTTGATGTGACAGAGTATATCATTCAAAATCGAAAACACAGTTCAGAACAGAACACATACATGGTGCTCGTCATCAGTGATAATGAAGATTATATCAATAACTATAATCAGAGTTCTGTAGGCAACCATGTATTCTATCTCAAACATCAATGAGAATTTCAATGAAACATGTTGAAGATTACATAAAAACAATATTTTTATTGACACTTCTTTACAATTAAATTTATTAACAAAACATAGACCACATACTTGAACTATTCTAACATCTTTTAACCATATTAATTAGGAACATCAAAGCACTTCTTCATCAGGACTCAGCTTGAACAATTGTGCTACTGTTGATATAAGTACTACTTCTGTCTCTTCAACCCAGGTATAAATTTTCAAAATTCTTACTCTCTAACACTAATGTAGTACATGTTTTATACAATAAATTATCTTTCTTCATATTTGTTTCCCATTACCTATAATCTTCATAACACTTTATTTATGGTGATTTTATCTCTATTAATAAATAATTTTAGGTTAAATTGGTATTACTAATAACTATTGGCTTCTTCTCATTCGTTATAATTAAAACATAATGTAAAAAAAATTGATGACTGATTTCGATGTTGAAGCTACTGTGGACGGCTCCCTGTCTCCAGACCCGAAGCCAACAACATCTTTTGCAAATGAACATCATCTCCAAATAGTGTAAATGAGAAACAAAAGACATCCAAAGTAGAATAAATGTATCCATGCCTGACCCAAGGTAGTTTTTACAAATAACTCTATCTAATTGTTTCATGTTTCCATTAAAATTTTAACTCCATACATAATTCATGTGATGTATCATAACTGGTTAAGGTTCTGTTTGTGAACCTTCTTTCTGTAAGTGTTCCTTTTCGGTTCGTTTACTTTTCATATCTCAAAATTGCAATAACTACTGTATTATGTACTATATAATTGGTTTACTTATGTTTAGTTTGTCTCATTCATTAGCATTGTTGTGTGATGAAGCATGTTTTTCTATATTTCTTAGGTTTTCTTAATTCTTATGAAATTAATAATATTGATCAATATATTACTTTTGTTTCATTTCCCTAAATCTTTACTTAATTATATTGTAGTGCTTGCTGTTTGTATTTGGTGATTAATTGGGTCTGTGCATTGCAGTGTCGATTTGCCTCTTCATATGGATGTCTAGCAATGACATTCGACAACTTCTCCCTGAATCCTATACAAGGAATTTACTTTTAAGCATTATATGTTGAAAAATTATGATCTGGTCATTTTGTTTTTGGATACATGACTGTTATGTAATCTAGATACCTTATCGTATTAGTTTTTAAGGATCTTTATGGATCTGTTTCACTATTTATGTTTTTAATTGTTGTTTGATTGATATTAATAATTTATTATGGATATTTTAGTTTTCATGGTGCATTCCATCATATTATTCTCAGGTAAAATCATGTTTTATGAATACTAAATCATTTGGATACCATGTCGTTTTCCATTTTCTTCATAGGAATTCTGTAATGAGGTACCAAAAACAACCATATTTGGAGACAGCTGTAATTTTTCAGGGTGAATAGTATGATGACTCTTAAAATTTAGGATACATATGGTTGTTTCACTTTGATAAATCAGTAGTAATTATTTCCCTTTGGTTATATTCACATTGTATATTTAAACCTTCTGAACTTTTGGTTTTGAAAACAAACATTCTGGAGCAAACAACATTCATGGTTGGGGATTTTCGATACTGAAATGACATGGTACTGTATACATTTCCTTAGTTAAAATTACAATGAATTAATAAATAGATTAATTTTTTTTCATATCTTCATTTTACTATGAGTAACACTATTTAGCCACCTAATTAAGGGTAACTTTTGTGGTTCCTATTTATAGTTATCTTTTAATCCTCAATAGTTTAAAGGCTTCTTCCTAAATGGTTTTTTATAATATCAATGTTTATAGTTTCTGAGGCAGTTGAGTTCCAAAACCTTCTTGCATAAAGGCTCAAGAAACAACGAGAATGTCGGACTGACAACATCTCTAATATAAGATCCAAGATTCATGTGGCATAAAAGCCACCTACTGCTACATCTACTAAAGTCAAGGGTGAGCCATTTCACTTGTGCTTTAATTCAATGTTGGTTAAGTTCAATTGTATTTTCACGATTTTCATGGTGTAATGTTACTAAATCATTTAATTTCATGGTGGAATGTTAGGACCGTTTGAATATCAGACCACTACTAGAAGGATTTACTAACATATTGTTGTATCCTGGAAATCAGTCTCCCAATAACACATGATGGATTTACTAACTAATGTGTTTATTGTCTTGATTTCTGATTTGATCAAGTGAAATATAATTATAGGAAATATTTGTGTTTTCAACTAATATTTTTCGGATTCTCATTATTTCAGTGCATGTGAAGGGGGTGCATACCAGGATGTGGTGGTTCCTACTCTGAAGACCACACCCAGTAATGGACAAAAACTGGACAGCACCTCACCCAGCTCTTGAAGATTGATACATTGAAGATCGATTCGCACTATTAGAAGCTGAAACAAACATCTAGGTTCATGTTTTTTACTTTGATTTCAATTATGTTTATGGTTTACACATTCCTCTTTATATTTTATGTGAGTTATTGACCATCAATTTTGAAGGTTTCTGTATAAGACATTTAATGTGCAGGTATAGGTGAGGGGAGAGGGGGATGAAGGCAGTGGAGAGGGGGGCTGGGCAGGTTGGAGGGGAGGGTAGTAGAGGGGATGATGAGGGCAATGAGAGGGGGATTCTTGGAGAAGAGCATGGGCATGGGGGGTGATGGGGTAAGGGGTTGGGAAGGGGGTTGGTTGAGGTAGGAGGTGGAGTTGCTGGGATTGGGGGGAGACAATCATAGGAGCAGGAAGGGGAGGGGTTGAGATGGGTTGTTTTGAGGCTGAGGTGGGAGGGGGAGCTACTGGGATTGGGTGGGAAATAGGATTATATGGGGGAAGGGATGGGCAGGGGGATTCAATGAAGCACAAAATAGAGGACAACTATGTGACACCTAACTATATGGGGTGTAGCTGGGCCATGATGACATCCATGTAGCAGTAACCTGGTTTTCATTGTAGGCTTCAAAAGGTAAAATTGTACTTTTTTTATTTTGCATTCTAATTAATATTTTTATGTTAACATTTTTGGTTTTGAAACATGGTATGAATTTACTCCCTTGATTTAAAATTTCCACACATTATCATTTTGAACGATATCTTATTTTCTATAAGATAATAATGTCAATTAATTTTTATTGGTTTACATTTAAATGGGAAAAAATGGAGAAAAATAGTTGTTCTCTCCTGATGGATTTTAGCTTTATATGCACATTTATATGTTTTCAAGGTTCCACATTGATGATGCGACATCGGGGGAATTTTATGGTGTCGTTTCACGGACTTTAACTTCATCCATTTAGGTGATCAAGATCAGATACTAGGTCTGACTTTACTACAATGTTTTTCAATTCATGCACAACTACATTCTAAACAATTTCTCATATTCTATGAAAACAATATTTTCAATGCCATTGTATTAGTTTACTTTTTAAGGGAAAAACCTATAGGAAAAAGATAAATTCTAAGAGCACCAGCTGATAGTATGTTTATTAAATTGATCAGTTTTTCTTTAGGACAAAATTTTCATGATTTCACGTAACATTCATGGAAAATTTCTAGATGATTCTATGAGCACCTGACCATAGTTTTTAAATATTTAGGATTATTGAATATATAGATATAGGTTTTTTACTCAAAAAATTTTTGAAGGGTAGCTTATTCCAGTTTAAATGTTGTAAAACCTCTTATTATTCTCTTATATTTATCCATTTGTTATGCATTCTGTATGAGCTATTGGATTGTCAATGATATCATTCCCCCTCTAGCTGTTTCAGATATGCTATGTATTGAGGAACAAGTTGAGAGAGCCCGTTCAATGTTAGTTTCTTGGACCCTACAAATTATAATACTGTAACGATTCTCCTTTTCTTTGTCTGTTGCTGTGATGTTTATTTATATCCAGTGCTTTGTTTTTAAATTTTGAAAATTTGATTTATTCATATCCAAGGACTTCAAACGATGGCATATGATTTGATAATTAAACCTTGAATATATCAGATACTCAGATATTACAATTGGCTTATATACTAGCTTTATTTTTTTTACAACTCTTAGGTTTGGTTTTATATTCTTTAAACAATGTAACAATTTGAATTTCATTCTCTACATATTGCATTATTTGTATCAATATAACTTAATGACCATTTAGTTTTCATTGTCCTCAATGTTTCTAACTTATATTTTATAAACTAAATTACTATTATTACAGTTAATTCTCTAATTGTAGTCACTGAATACCTTTCAATGTGATTTATCTTGAAATTCTATTCTTGTTCATGTAAATAGTTTTTCTAACAATTTCTACAAATTTTTTCACACCACCTGAATATTTTATAACCATTTATCTTATTATCACTTGCATCTAATTTAACAGTTTCTCCAAATTTTATCCCCTGCATTTATTCTCACATGAACCTATTATAACACTTTATATAGAGTGTTTCACCTTCGTCTATTATCTTATCTCCTGCATTGTTCATCTTTAGACAATTCATCATCCCTGTAGTCTGAATTTCTTATCTATTAACAAGTCATCATCCCTGAAGTATAAAGATTTAAATTTATTTTCATCATTATGATCATCATTGAACAAATCATCAACTCTATTTGAGACCTAATTATCACTATTTCAATTTTCAAATTTTAGTATTCCTTTTTCAACGTGGTTGGAAATAATGATGATGAATACATAACAATAAATGAAGGCAATTTCTGATTTATAGATCCATGGGTTTGATTGGAATCTTTTACCATATTGAGGTTTCCAGCATGATGACACTACCACCGTGTCATCATTTAGTTATTTGTATCACATTTTTAATGATTATTTTTTTGATTTTTGAAAGTAAAAATATGGTACAGTAGAGGGAATAAATCTTAATTGTAGTGGGTTTGACAATTAAAAAAATCACACAGTGAGGAATTGGGTGAAATCTTCTACTGCATATTTGATAATAAAAATGGGAGTTATAATGGTTTCATCTTAATAGAAGTTATATGTGGAAGATTTTCTATGAAATGGAATGCCTCTACTAATAATTTCATGTGTTGTAGTAGTCCATATAATTTTGAATCATAATAAGTGGTTCCAAAGTAAATTTTCTTAGAAATGGAGAGTCTAAATTATTTTCATCATTTTCTTTCAGATGACTTTGTTCTGTTGATGAAATCTTCATTCTATTTGAAATTTATTCCATATAAAATTAAATCTTATCATTTTTGGATAGTAAACCCTTCATGAATAAAATGTAATATTCATAATCCCTCATCCCTTTTGTATATGCATCCCCCATATCACTGGCCAGTTCCTCCTCTTACACATATTTTCCCTACTCTCTAATAAAGTTCATATTCCACTATCATTTATTCCATTTACATCTTTTATAGCTACACATGGCCAATATATTTGGTCCTATTGTAGTTCAATATTACGTAACATTTTTTTTCATTATATACAATATTGATGTTCTTTATTAATATTTATGTATAGTTTTGACTTCTTGAAAGTAATCATTGAATGATTTGTCGTGTGAATGCACAGGTAAGTACTTGTTATTAATAAAGGACTATGTATGTAAGTGTAATTTTGAAGCTTCACTGAATATAATAGAGGCTCTATAATTACTCTAGGTACTGATGAGTCACATGGATTCCCCATTATATGTGAATGGGTAAAAAACTAATGTGAAATGGTATAAAATCTATACATAAGGGTTGATTGTTGTTTTACTTGATACATAATAGTGAATGGAATGTTGAAAGAGATATATAAGGGTAGATACAAGATTCAACATGATTAGTGGAGGTCTATCAAAGGAAATAGGTTCTATGAGATTAAATCAATATTTCTAATTGTTCTACATGAATTACTAGGAAGATTCGCCATATTAAATCATTATTCTCAGAGGTTACATAAGATTCCCTTGAATGATTTTTCAAATTATTACGATGATATAAGGTAAATCATAAGATATAATTTTGATTATTCTTTTGTTACTACTTCATTGAATGAACCATAAGGTTATCCAGGATAATTATTTTTCAATTAGGGATGAATTTCAGGGGATAAAGAATGCAATTTATTTTTAAGATATTCCCCACACCAAAATAATCTATGAATGAATGCATGCACACATGGAAGGAAAGTATTGAGAATATTGTGTTCAAATAAATGGGAATGATGAGGATGATTGTAGGTGATTGTAAGAAGAAGAATCCTTGTTTTTTAGAAATCAAATATTTAAAAACAAATTGATAAGTTATTAATTATTTAAGTGTCTTATTATCAAGGAGGATATCATGAACTCATATTCCATAGTTATTAATGTGATTAACATTTGATTAAAATGATCATATTATTGATAGATGAGATCCTAAGAAAGTAGAATTCGAGTTCATGAATTAAGACAGGTTTGAATGAGTGATGAAATGATTTATTTATGAATTTAGATAATGATACATCTGAATATTGTTATAGAGGTAATAATGACTAAGTTCACATCTATTTAGTCCTTAGTGAAATACACTTACACTGGTGATTATTCTTCATAGAATTATAAGTTGTTTGGTTGTAAATATTTGGTTCTTGTTCATATATGGACATTTCCAGAAATTTTAACAAGTTCAACAATATATCCCAACCTATATATTATTTTTGATAATAAAAGTGTAGTTATATGTCCAAGATATGAAAAAACACCATACTCTAGGGAAGTATTCATCCATATTGGAGGAAAACCATGTTAAAAAATCTGTTATGTTCCATATTCATTCTTGAACTATGTTGATTTAGAGACATAAATTCTGAATTATCCTACATAAAATTTTGTCTTAGAGAGAAAATTTATCAACATTTATTTACCCCTCTATAATTATATAACATATCCCAAGTGAACCTAACAATAACAGTTGTACTTAAGAATTCTATCTTCAGTATATCCTCTTAGCTTATCCGGATATGATGGTTTTATGACCTCAATTTTATCATGGAAAACTTTCATAAAACATTAAAAAGATAAAATAGATCATTTATTCTTGGAGTATAATATTTATTATTGATGGGGGCTTGATGAAAATTTCTATAATCAACACATAACTACAATGTATCATTCACATTTTTCACAATTAATACTATATTTTCTTATACTGAGGTAAAAAGAACGATTAAAAAATTATTCACTAATTATTATAATTACACCATGAGTTACCTCTACTTTTTTGGTTACATACTATATGAATAACATGATATAGGACTCATACTGAGAAATAAAACTTTTTCTAACTCTATAGAATGCTCTAGAGGTAACCCTAGAAAGTCATCTGAGAACACATCTTGATAGTGTATAACTATGTTAATAATTAAAATTTGACCTAACACTTCTATTTACCATGATATATAAAGTACTAATGAGAATAAATGATAACCAATGCATGATTTATCAGGACCATACCAACTAACATTTATATATAATTCAACCTTGAGTGTTCAAATTTTCTAATTTTAAGTGAAAACCCCATATTATCACCATATAAATCAACTTGAGCATTGTATTAAACCATACAATACATCTATATTATAGTATCAATCATGAAAATATTTAGGATGGTGAAGTCTAATTTCAATTCAAGGTTTCCTATAATAATAGTTCATGCTAGACACTTAAATCCATAGATATAATACACCATCGAAGGCATACGGTAGTGCATGAATGGGAAAGTAAATATAAACACATGCACATCAATTATATTACAACTTCCATAATAAAAAATGTGTAACACTTGTTTAAAATAATACAAACATGATAGTAGAACTGAGAACAACTTTTCCTCACTTTAGATGGTTGTGTATTTACTTCAGTTAGATCTTTAAAAATATGAAAGAAGTCACCCAATGTCTTATTTGATTGTGACATTACTCTCTGTTATATTTATTGTGATCCAAAAGTAATAAGGGAATATATTATCTTAGTTTTAGACTGCGAATATGAACTAAACTATCAATACTAGCACATCTAGTGCCAAGATACCACGGTCTGGTTCAAGCCCAACATTAAAGATTCACAAGGTGATATTATTACGACCCAAAATTTTATCAGTGGGCATTTCATTCTTATAATTATTTCATATTGTATAAATCGCATAAACATACATAAATAACACACAAAAACATTTATAATGATTATTGAATGAAATTAGAAGTATATATAGAAATTAAGGAACCTAAACCAATAGAATAGTTACATGGCCATTGGAATAGTAATGTGACCCTTAGGAACAATAATCATTTCAATAGAATAGTAACCTCATCTATAAAATTAAATATAAAATTTGGGTATCTTATAACTGAAAATATGATATATTTATATCTTATATTAATTAAATAAATGTTTTTAAAACTATAAATTAATTTTTTATATTTTTTGTGAAACGTAAATATTTATTTACAATTTTATAATTAATATAATGAAATAAATGGAAAATTATTTTAATAAAATAGATTCATAAAAAAATAATTCATTTTCTTATAATTATAATACAATTTTATGATACTTTAATTAATTTTTCAAATTGATATTAAATTAGTTATAATTTTAAAATTGGTATTATCGAGTGAATGAGGATTTTAAAAAAAATTACATTTTTCATATTTAGAAAATTATTTTCACAAAATTGAGTTCATTTTTAAATTATACTCATCAGAAAATAGATATGGTGAATTTTTGGGATTTTCTAAAATAATTTATTTTTGGTGAATAGTAAGATACGGTAACTTACACTATATATACGTTATATGATTTTAAAAAAACAATTTCATGTGAAAAAGTTGATGTATGCACCATAATCTCTAACTCCCCTTAATTATTTCAATATATATTTATATAATTTTAAACCTATTCATAGTCTTGAGGAAAATTAATAAAATAATGAATAAAATATTGAGAAAACACCACTCTCCTCCACTATAAATACCATCCCTCACCACCTCTTCCCCTAACACCTCCCAAGATTTAAACATTGTCCAAATTTGGCATAAATATCTTGACAAACCCCTACACCGCATCTAGGAGCCTTTGGTCCCAATAAAATTCCAAAAAAAATCCCCCCTATAGAGGTTCTCAAGAATAAGTATTCTAGATGACAATAATATCAAGTGCAGTACCGTTTCAGACATAAGGTAAGGGATTTTAACCCAACCTCCATTTTTACCTTCGAGTTACACTTTATCAATTTTACCATACTGAAATCCTAATTTCCATCTGTGTAATTCTTCATCATTGGGTGTATATGTTCCAAACTCATGTATCCATATCAGATCATCCTTATTTGATGTAAAATTACATGTTCTAAAAGGCTCCCTTCTCAATTCTTCCCAATAAGAAAGCCCTATTAAAGGGAACATCCCAATTTTTCACCCATTTTCAATTTCCCTCCAATATATATTTTATTCAATCATTGTTTTTTCTAAAATTACCCACATTATCATAAAAAAACTATCTTGGTTAAATTCTGGTTTTATAAAAAAAATTATGTATCTTTCATTTAAAGAATCGTTAATATTTTCTTTATATCCGCACTAAAATGTTTTATTTATAATGTTTCTTAAACACTATTTTTACATTCTTTCACAACATTTTGACTTCAATTATCATGATATATACCTATTTTTTCTTATTAATTTCCTTTTATGATTTAAATACTTTATTTCATAGACCCCACTATGATATTTCCCTTTGTTATGCCTTTGATGTGATTATGATACACATTTCATTCCATGGGTAACCCTTATATTTATGTTTGATTTTTTTTGTATGCTTCTTCATGGGTCACATGTATTCATTGAAATATTATTATGGGTGTTCCAAAATAGTGTTCCAATTCATTGGTTAATGGTTAGTCTCATGAGACATCCTATGAAATGGTCTTGGTGGTTAGCCTTGACTCATGCTCCAGGTGTAATGGTCTTAGTTCCTAACATTGGCTCATGATCTAGGTGAAACAATATTAGTGTTTTTTCGTGAATAATTATCATCTATGTTCAATGAGCCTTGAATCGTTCTTATGCCTTGTTTTAGGTTTCATACACATTACTAGGATTCCATGATTACATGATCTCATATTATATATGTTATGCTTCATATGTTTATTCATGATCCATGACATTTTATGTCATAATGTTATTCAATCTTACCCATGTGATGTAATTTATTCTTAATTTTATTTCCTTACTTGGATTTTTCATTCATCTCTTTTTTCATGTATTCCCCAGGTCATACTATAATTATGTAAGGGCTCAAACGGTTTTAGGATCTCATTATGAGAATTAAATAAAATATGTTTTTTTCATTATTTATAACTATGTATATAATATTTCAATGAAAATGTACTTTATGATCCCTGGATTCTAATTTTATGGTTATTTATGCTTAAAATCATGTAATGATGTGTGTAAAACTATAGGAATTTAATAGTTGGTATCAGAAGATGATTGAGTTATTTTTTGATATTAGGATTAGAGCGCTTTAGTAAGAGCCATAAGGATAATTCTCTCTCCATGGTAAACCTAAATTGAAAACTAGGGAATTACTAGTTAGGATATATATTACAATTATAATTTTATCCTTTTATGTTCAATGTTTATTTTTTATTTTCCTACTTGCTAACTATTCAAGCCCCATTAATTACAATTTCTTTTTTTAGTCAGTGGAAGGAAATAGGATAACCCATGGCAACAATCAATGTGATAGTAAATGTGACAATTTCTTAAATTAAATTCCAAATAATATGGTAATGAGTTCTCTAATCTTTATGAAAGTACTTTATCAACTATCTCATGTTTTAAATAATAACATGAATCATGTGGAACACCTTCTTTCTCCTAATAAAGAGAAGTAGAATTCAATTCTTATATGCGGGTAAGGAATCCCATGTTTAGTGCATATTATGATCCAATCATCATGTAACAATGGATAACTCCCTTGATAATATATTCTCTAACATCTTCTTCTCATAATAATAGAAATTTGTGCTTGTAGACTATCATTTTCATGGGGAAGCTAATTAGTGGTGGACATTGATCAAGAACATTAAGTCCAAGGAGAAAATTGAATCCATGGAATGTGAAGATTTTAGGATAATATTTTTCAATAAAATTTTCCCCGAAATCATTGTATTAAGATAGAAAAGGAGTTATTCATATTTAAGAAAAATGAAGATGTTTATATCGGGGCATATGGGAAAAAATAAACAAGGCTTCCACGGTATTCCCTAGCTTTTTCATGAACACCGAATGAAATGTGGGTCAATTCTTTAGAAAACTAAAGAGGAATCTATGAAATGAATTGGAAATTTGAGACTTTGATATCCATGAAGAGATTTTATATTATTCCCTCAAGGGTGAAATAGAGATCAGATACTCTAAGTGGTCTTTTTTTCTCCTAGTGATATAAAGTAGATAATGGAGTCTAATATGGGAGTATAAACAGATAAAACCCTTGGTGGAAAAAAACGAACATCCCACATGTCAAAAGTGCGGGAAGAAGAATCATGGGAACTATCTAAAGAGAACAAAGAGGTGATTCATATGTAGATGTCATGGGAATCTGGATATTAACTACCAAAGGTATATGAATAATCCAACAAATGTGGAAGAAGAAAGGATGTTTTATATCAACACTCAGCATGTTGTGCATTATTTCAACTACAATGATCACTTTCATTATGTGAACCATTACCCTAAGACAAGGGTGGTTGGAGGCAATAAACAACCACATCCAAGGTATTTAAGAAGATTTATTCTATCACTACGGATGAGGTGGAGCCCGAAAATGATGTGGTGATAGGTACACTGGTTATTCACCCATGAATACCAAACTGACTATTAGATTCTGGTTCTATAAATTATTTTATATCATATAATGTTACCATAACTATTCAAACATCACCTCAAAATATGGTCTTTGAGTTGTCTATGAGAATAGAAAATGTCGAAATTATTACATCCAAAGTATTTAATACCTCCATGGTTAATGTTTGGGGACTGAACCTCATAGAAAATATTGTCTTACTTTATTTGGTGGACTTTGATTCAATTTTGGGCCTGGATCCTAAATATTTATACAAAAAAACAATAATTAATGAGAATGGGAGATCACTATTTACATCATGAATAACCCTCAAATTATGTACAAGTTTAAAGAGGAAGATAAATCCCCAAAAGAATAATTTTCTCAATTGTGGATATTATTGTCTTATTATAAAGCATATCTGGCTCCAAGGATTTTGACAAAGAATAAAACCATGCATGAAGACATGCCTATTTGTGATGGACTACATTGTTGTGTTCCCCAAAGAGTTTATTAGTCTTCCTCTTACACAAGATGTTGAGTTATCAGTTGGTCTTATTCCTTGATCTCTGTTTATTTCAAAAACACCTTTTATAATGGCCATAGTTGAGCTAAATGAACTGAATAAGAAGTTACTGGAGAATCTAGACAAGTGTTTTAAATGCCAGATTACTTCATCGTGTGGTGAACCAATCATATTTATCAATTAAAATGATGGATCAATGCACCTATACATATATTATTGTGATCTCATCAAAATAATGATAATGAAAATGTATCCCCTACCATAGATAGATTACTTTTAGATCAACAACATGGGGCCATGTATTTCTCTAAGGTGGACATTTGGTCAGGATATCACCAATTAAAAGTGACTAGGAAGATATTTCCAAGACTACCTTCTGAATGAGGTATGGACACTATGAGTTCATAGTGATTCCCTTATGACTCAATAATTCTCCTAAAATATCCATGGAATTAAAGAATAGAGTCATTAGAGATTACATCGATATATTTTTTATAGTATTTATCTATGATATATCAATATACTCCAAAATAAAGGAGGAGCTTGAGAATAATTTGAATACTACGATGAAGACTTTGAGAAGGGGGAAACTATATGAAAAGTATAGTAAATGTGAGTTCTAGATAGAACAATATCATACATGGACCATGTGGTCATGAGTAAGGGAATGTCTGTGGACCCTTCCAATGAAAAGGAAATAGGAGAGTGGCCCAGGAAAATATATGTAACACGGATCCCTCGATTACATGATCTATCTCGGTATTACGAAATATTTGGGATGAACTTCTCATGATTTTCGAATCAACTAGAAAATCATACATGGAAGGGAGTAAAGTTTTTCAAAACCAATGAATGTGAAGACTATTTCAAACAGTGGAAAAT
Source organism: Viscum album (assembly GCA_963277665.1). Lineage (NCBI taxonomy): Eukaryota > Viridiplantae > Streptophyta > Magnoliopsida > Santalales > Viscaceae > Viscum > Viscum album. Next base: position 1,723,203,294 of record OY728159.1, read on the forward strand.
GTGGATAATCACTATGATAGTACTCAGACTCCTAGAATGTGGGGAAATATTTTTTGTATATAATTATTATTAAAAGTTGTTCTTAGTCTATGTATGATTGAAAAATGATAAAGTTATAGCATTAACTTTGAGACATATAAAAATTAATGAGAAAAATATACTACACATGATCTGGAGTTGGCAGCTTTGATCCATGTGTTGAAAATCAGGCAGCATTATCTCTATGGGGATATGTATGAGATATATAATGATCATACGATCATCAAATATATATTCACATAGAAGGATATAAATATACACTAGTGAAGATGTTTATATGTCATCAATTATTACGAATGATCAATCCACTACAATCCCGGAAAAGAAAATAAAGAGGAGGATGCTCCAAGAAAAAATGGTCTTATATCTTTATCAATGTTGAGAATTGAAAAGGATCCAATCTACATAGATTTTCAATGTACGGTCTTGGGAATCAGTAATTGAGGAACATCATCAATCCTTCTAAAATTATTTCTCAACCATCCATGAAGGATAAAAAAGGATGGTCAAAGGAATGGAATGGAAATTTAGAAAATGGTGGAATCTATCATAAATCATAAATACTATGAGTTTAAGATTGATGTGGATAGAGTAGTAATATTTGGATAACCGCTATTTGTACAACCAAATTAAGATATATAGAAAGAGATTATCAATGATGCACAAATATCTATCATATATAATCACCCACGGAGCACCAAGATGTATCTAGATCTCTGAGAAAATTATTGGATGAATAATATGAAGAATGAGATCATTAAATATAAATAAAATTTCAGAGTATGTCAGCATGTGTAGGCTAAAATTAATAGGTCTGAAGGGATGATGTAATCCTTATCCATACTATCATGGAAATGGGAAAACATCGCGATAGACATTGTTACTTGACTTATAAGGGCATCTAGAGGAAACAGTTCTATATGAGTGGTTGTGGATTGACTTACAACATCATCTCACTTTATTGAAACTCAAGAGGACTTCTCACTCGATCATATTTCATAGATATACATCATAGAATGGTTAAGGATGCATGAATTACCACAATCGATTGTATCCAATCGAGATTTTAGACTCACCTCAAAGTTCTACAAAATTATCAAATAATCTCCAAACTTTAATCTGAACACCAGCATGGCTTATCATCCTCAAACTAATGGCCAATCTGAGGACTATTTAGACACTAGAATACATGTTGAGAGAATGCTCTATGGACTTAAAAAGAGGATTGGACCACCATATGTCTCTGGCCGAGTTCTCCTATAATAATTGTTTCCATTCAACAATTCAATGGATATATATGAATCCATTTATTGGAAGTTATATAGAACATTGGAATCATGGGAAAAGGTTAGTGAAAAGAAGTTACTGGGACCTAAAATTATCAAAGAAATGGTAGAAAAGGTGAAAACCATTTAGCAGTACATCAAGGTAGCACAAAGATGACAAAAAATATATAAAGACAATCATCGATAGAACATGGAGTTTAAGGTTGGAGACATGGTATTTCTCCACATATCTCCATAGAAGAATATCATGATACTTGGGAAGAAAGAAATCTATGTGCCAGTGATAGCATCACTTTTGAGATTTTTTTATTGTGTAAGAGTTGTGACCTTTCAACTAGCTCTTCGACCAACCATGACTGAAGTCCCCAACGTATTCCAAATATCCCTCTTGAGGAAGTACATAATGGATTCCTCACATATACTGAGTTTAGAGGTGCTACAACTAGAAAACAACTTCTATTATGAAGAGCAGCCAGTGACAAACTTGGATCATAGAGATAAATTTTTATGAAACAAGACTACACACCTGGTCAAACTACTAAGGAAGAACCATAAGTATAAAGAGGAAATATTAGAACCAAATGATTTAATGAAGGTGAAGTTCCTTCTCTTGTCTAGTTTGTAAAATAAAATATTGAGGATGAAATTTTATAAGGGGGAAGAATGTAAAGACCCAAAATTATATCAATGAAAATTCTGTTATCATAATTATTTCATATAGTAAAAATCACATAATATCACATAAAGAACACAATACAAAATTTATAAATGATGATTTAATTAAATAATAAGTATTTATATAAATTGAGGAACTTAAACCAATGTAAGAGTAACACAACCTTTGGAATAGTAATGTAACCATTAGGAATAATAATATGACCAATAGAATAGTAACCTAATATAGGAATGTATAGATAAATTTTGGGTATCTCATAAATTAAAATATGATATATTTATATATTAGAATAATTAAATAAATTTTTTAAAAATGAGAAATTAATTGATGGTATTTTTGATGAAACATTAATATTTAAATAAGATATTTTAATTAATATAATCAATTAAAATAATTTTTTTTTCATAAAATAGATTCATAAATTAATAATTTTTTGTCATAAAATTATAATAAAATTTTCTGAGAACATAATTAATATTTCAGTGTTATAAAATTAGTTATATTTTTAAAAGTGGTATTTTTTGAGTAAATAAAAATTTTATTTAAAAAGTAAATTTTTAATATTTAGAAACATAATTTTATAATATGGAGTTCATTTTTGTGTTATACACATTGAAAATATAGTTAGGGTGTATTTTTGGGATTTTTCATATATATATGAATTTTGGTGAATAGTAAATTATTGTAATTTACAGTATATATAAATTATAAATTAAATACACTATTCCTTGAGTCATGGATAATGAGAGAGTAATAATATAAAATTCCCATTAATAATTTTAATTTATTTGGAGATTATTATTAAACTATTCACATCCTTAATGAAAAAATAATGAACTAATGAATAAAATAATGAGAAAACACCCCTCTCCCCAACTATAAATACCTCCCATGGCCACCTCTTCTCCTCACACCTCACAAGCTTGGAACCTTGTACAAATTATTCTAAAATATATTACCAGGCCCATCCCCCGTGTATAAGAGCTTTTCATCTCAACAAAAGACCGAAACTAATCCCCATTAGGAGGTTCTCAAGAAGAAGGATTCAACAACACATTAATATCAAGTACGGAATCATTTTGGACATAAGGTAAGGAATTATACCTGAACCTCCATTTTTCCATCGGGTTACACTTTATATCTCTTTAACACAATGTAACACTTCATTAATTTTTTTAATTATTAAATATTATTTTATATTTTTGAAACTCATTTATTCAAATAAAAAATCATTCTTTGATGAAAAAATACATTTTTTAAAAATTCTCCCATCTCAATTCTTCCTGATAAGAATTCCTGATTAAAATGAACATCCCAATTTCTCACCAATTTCCATGTTACTTCCATAATTTATTTTAATCCTACTATATTTTTCTAAAACCATGAATTTTATCATTAAAATGTTTCTTGTTTCTTTTATTGTTTTATACAAACAATTATTCTTTTTATGTTTTAAAGAATCACAAATATCTTCCTTAAAACCACAATACAAAGTTTTATTTCTAAAGATTATTAAACTCTATTTTAACATGTTTTCACATCATTTTTACATCACTTAAAATGGTTCACTGTTATTTTTCCTTATTAATGTCCATGTATGATTGAAATCCTTTATTTTATGGACACCATTATGATATTTACTTTTGTTTTTCATTTGACATTATTATGATACCGAATTATTTTTCTATGTGACCCATATGTTTATATGTGATTATTTATGTATTATTAGTCATATGGAAAACATGTTCATGAAAATTTTATGATGGGTGCTCCAAGACAGTGCTCCAATGCATTGGGTAATGTTTAGTTTCATGAGACTTCATGTGGAATGGGCTTGGTGGTTAGCCTTTACTCATTCTCCATGTGCAATGGTCTTGGTGGTCATCTTTGGCTCATGATCCTTCATGTGAAATGATCCTCCACTCATGATTATTTAATTTTTTATTTGTCTTACACATTATTATGATTCCATGATTACATGATCCCATGATATATATGTCATGATTCTATATACCAATTAATGTTCCATGCCTTTTTATGTCATCATGTTCTTCCATCTAACCCATGTGTTGTAGTGCATTCATATATTTATTCCCTTACTAGGATTTTTAGCTGATACCATTGTTCATGTATTCCATAGTTTATCCTATGTAGATGTAAGGGCTCAAAGGGTGTTAGGATATCATTAGGATGACTAAATAAAATATGTTTTTATTTTTGTTTAATTTATACTAATTATGTATCTAATATTCCAAAGACACTAGAATTTATGATTCTTGTCATGTAATTTGATAGTTAATTATATTTAAAATCATGTAATGATATGTGTAATAGTATAGGGGAATTATATATATCATTCAATACTATTTGATGTGTGCTAACATTCCAAACAACATACAATTCTATCCATTTTGTGTATATGTCTTCTTCATGTGTTCTAGATAACCACACTGAAAGCACCCATTTGGTGTATCCCTCTTTCCCATTGAGGAACACATATATGTATTCTAACCATATTATAATCCTATCACATGTTAAAATTCATATCATCATTAATTTTTCCCAATACTTCAACCACTACACCCACTTATCAGAGTGAAGACCTCCCCTAATTTAGGATATCCTAGAATATCACATTCTTCCATTGATTCCTTATTTACCATTTTGAAATGTGATTCAATGGTAAACATCACTGACCTTATATATATATCATCTCGTAACCCTAAATAAAACCTCTATGACATCAAATAGTCACAAAAAAGTTATCTACAATGAAAATCAATCAAATTTCATGAATTAAGAAGCATACTCTAAAACCACTTCAGATCAAATAACTATATCACCTTTGATGAATCATATAGATAAGGGTATAAATAATCATTGAAAATCATATCAAACCATTCCCATATCAAAAATTCATTCTTCATATATTTCTCAACCAATTATCATCATTAATTATCAATCCCTTAAAAAATATATATTTCCCGCATCACTGTAATTTCATATAAAGTATCTATTAAAGGGAAGATGTTTTTTTATTTATTTAAAAAACCATTATTATTATTATGGGCTAATATCCGCTCAAATATACTGAGGGTTCTACTTATGAAATTCTATTTACTAGTCTACCCTTATCATGTTGAGTTGGAAAAACAAAAAAAATCAATTCAACCTTTCAAAATCCCATATGAACTATTGATCAAATAATGGATCATGAGGAAAAACATTTATTATATTATTCACCCAAATACTTAAAGGTCTCTTTTGGAATTATATTTCTACAAATCTCAAGGAAAACCATTAAACACAAAAGAAAATTCCATGAAGAACACAAATCTTTATGAGAATTTCACTATAAAACCTTTAAATGGTACCATAGAACAAAATATTTTCTTAGGGAAATAACAAAAAAAAGAAATAAATCTAGGTTTTTTATAAATAAAACCATGTTAATCCCCATATTAAAAACATCAATTGAAAAATAGTGAATTTTAAAATTTATTTCACAAGGAAAAGATATAATTTTCTCAAAACCATACTAGTATGATAAATTTATTATCCATAAATGACTACATGATTTATGATACTAACCATTGTCCATAACCCTAGATAATTGTAACATCCCACCATAATTTCCACACACCAGTGCCCCATACCAGTTCGCTACATGACCCAACCGCTCCTCCCTGAACACTAGAGGCTACTGAGTAGCAGTGATGGTATAATATTAATCATGGGGACAGTATAGACTAATTATAAAAGTATCATAATAACATTTATAAATACAAAATACCCAAATGATATAATTATAACTAGAAAAATACTAGAATAACATTATTTCCAAAATGGTAAATACAATATCCAAAATTAGAAAGTAGATATTTCAGTCTAATACATGTAAAGTGTCAATATGAAAAACCCAAAATATATAAAGGCACTGAAAACTAACAAGTGGGTACTTAAACATGTCTGGTTCCCTCATCCATGAACCATCTAAAATCATTAATCTAATATATGTCCACTTCACATACATATCATAAACCATGAAATCTATTTTGGTACTAATCGGGAAGACCAAGTTGGGTGTGAGTAAAACTCATTAGACCACCACCAATAGTTTCTAAAATAATATATAGTCAATAAAAATGTATGAAGTGGTATAAAAAATAATGCACAATGAATAAGTAAACAGTTATGACATTTTCATTTATTCTTTAATTAACCACATAAACAACTAGGTTCCCATGTACAACTGAATCTCAAAACCTACTTCAACACATATTGGAGAATAAAACATATCTCAAATTCAATTTAAAATTCATTATAAAAAATGGGAATTTTTTATTTATTTCACTTCAATTTAAAATGAGATCAATAAAAAACATAGTCCAATTCCAAAAATTTGGGTCAGGTCTCCATTCCTATGACTTTATGGGATTTGGAAGCAAAAAACCATTTCCCACACATGTTTATTAATCAATTCATCACTATGGGTTTGGATGTAGCATACCATGTCCCACAAAAATTTAATAATAAATTCATCACTATGGGCTTTGGAAGCATCAGACCATGTCCCACACACATTTATCATTCAATTAAAAACTATGGGATTTGTAAGCATTAGACCATGTCCCACACAGGAATATCACAAAAAAAATATCAAATATATCATATCAATCAAGGTTAATACACATTAAAATTCTTATCACATGTCACAATCAAAACATCCATTAATTAATTCAACAATTAATTAATCCATTTCAACCAATTACACAATCAAAACAATTCCAATTAATTAATTAATCAATCACAAATCCAATAATTAATTCAATAATAAATTATTCTACTAAATTCCACAATCTTGATATCTCATCAATTACACAATGACATATTCCAGTAATTCATTCAATAATTAATTACTTCAATTTCACATTCACAAAAAATCATTAATTCATTCAACAATTAATTAATTCAATTAAATTAAATTTCATAATCCCAATATCTGATTAATTAATTCAATTTCACCCTTTAATTTCTCCAATTAAACTAAAGAGTTAATTCATTGATGTTAAAAATAAATTAGTTAAATTATCAATAAAATTTCCCAATCATGGAAATTTTAATTTGAAAAATTACATATGAATAAATATATCCAGATATTGGGATTAGAATTTAGGCTACCTAAAACATGTGTGATGATGAAAAAATTCCAATGGAAAACAATAATTTGAAATGGATAGGTAAACCCCATGATGAAGAACACAATCTAGATCTAAAACCTATATACAAGACCAAACAACTCAAGATCTAACAAAACAATATCTATATCTCCAACGAACAATGGATAAACATCCATATTTTATCATAGAGGAGAAGTGAGAGTGAGGAAGAGATCTAAATTGTACGACAACACACACCTAAAGAGGTGCAGATTATCAATGTGCACTTCTATTCGCTAAGAATAAAGGTTTGGAGCCTTGGGAATGCATCTGAGAGCCTCCAAAAATGAGACCAACCATATTCCCGCTGTGAAAATATCCTTTGTCTCGGTTGACATGGGTTTCTGTACTAAGTGCATGGTTTGGGAAATTTGTGAACCAACCAGGCAGAGCCTCTCCCCCTTCCATATATCTCCAATTTTCACCTAAACACACCCAAGTAATGGATCAAATAAGATATAATCAAAACAAGGAAAACTAATAATTATAAACAATATCTATACATCTTTAGAAATGGTAGGGATCTTACAATCTCCCCACCTTATAATAGCTCATCCTCGAGCTATACTCCCAATAATCTCTAGGATTCTGAATCAAAAAATCAGACCACTAAGCCAGAACATATACTTATATCTCCTGTTTTTCTTCCATCATATGCCCATGTTGCCACAATACACTACCTAATAGTATATATTTTCACAGAAACACTTTCTCATAGTGATCCAATACACATATTAGATGCTTCTCAAAGGATGCATCAACCTCGATATCAATATCATCCACATCGACCACATGAGAATGCTCAGTGTGATACCACTTAAGTTACGACACATAGAAATTGTAATGCATAACACAATTACTCTATGTAATATCTAATAGGTATGTCATAGGCATGATTCTCTCAACAACCTCAAATGGTACCATGAACCTGTGTTCCAACATTCCCTATCTATGTATCCTACAATGACCTAATGTAGGAAAAACATGAAGGAACACCCAATCTCCATTTTTAAACTATATGGGTCATCTGTTTTTATCTACATACAAATTATATCCACTCTAATCCATTGGTATACACTACTAAACTGGCTAAACCTACTCTGATATCTCTTGCATGATACTCAATACCAATAAATCGGACTCACCTGCCTCCATCCAGCATAGAGTTGATATGCATAGCCTACCATAAAGAGCCTTGTATGGTTCCTTTAATATTGGTTCTCTATAATTATTGATATAGGAGTACCCAAACAAAGATATGTTCTTCTAAAAAGACTCACCAAATTATAAGACTCACGCCAGAAGAATATCCTGAATCTATTATATAGTATGTTCTGACTTACCATCAGTCTGTGGGTGGAAATATTTACTCTACAAAGCCTATGTACCATGTTCCATCTGCAAGCCCTGCAAAAAGTGCGAACTAAAACGATAGTCATGGGCTGAAACTATAGTTTACAAAACCCCATGTAGACAAACTATATCTCAGATATACAAGTACCTAACTATTCCAAAGATAAATTCTCTTGTAAAAGAAATAAATGAAGTAATTTCTTCAGTCATTCCAAATAAACCTAGATATAATCATTATTTTTAGGTGTCCTCTAGAGAACCACTGTAAAACTCATGGTAAATTAATCCCACATTCATTTATTAATGGGATATTGATGTAATAAAACTGTAGGTCATTTATTCTTAGCCTTCACCTATTGACATATTTATCATTGTGTCACAGACCCTTCTATCTCCTTTTTCATGCTCAACCACCAAAACATTCATCACAGGTCAGGGTACATCTTGGCCACACATGGATGCACCTTCAATATGGAGGCATGAAATTCTTGCATCAACTCTTCATGCATTATTGTAGACATAACAAACCGTTTATTAAAATTGATTATTTCATCCTCATCTGTTGTCTAATCAGAAGGTGACTCCACACCATCCATGATTTCCTCATGGATAAACATTTAGGATCCTTATATTACCTATCTTTGATCGTTCCCAAAATTGTAGAAACCACTAGAAACTAATATGAGATTTATCTACTCTTGACCCTCCCGAGCCACAACATGCATCTTAGCCAACAAATCCACAATCATTCTGTCATCACTAGACTCCTAAACTTGTAGTACGATTTTTCCAAATTAAGACGTCAACCACTTATTTCTTTTCACGAATGAATATTATAGCTCAAAATAAAATGACTCTATATACTCACACCATATTCTCTAAAAAATATCCAAGTCTCACAGCAAAAATATATACTTTATGGTCATAGTATCATTATACACAATAATTTCTTTCCAATAGATAATACTATAAACACTTTAAATAATAAAATATTGCATCTTACTTGAGGTTGTGCATAGGGTAGTTTTATTCATGTGGCATCAAATTATTAGAGCCATACACCACAAATTGATCTCCCATCATCAACCCTGTTATAATAACTATCCTAAATGTTTCACAAAAAAATATAATCCTTACATGGATTAGGTAGGATAAAGATTGGTACTGATGTCAAGCACTTCTTCATCTCCTGTAAGGCATTATCACATGTTTCTGAATCGTCATCATTTATCCCATATTTGTTCAAGACCAAAATGGGTGCTTCCAAATGGGAAAATTCCTCGATGAGCCTCTTGTAATATCCTACTAACCCCATAAAGATACGGATATCAAAAAATTTATTATGTTTCTCCAGTGATACAACTTCATAAACCAAATCTGGGTCCACTAACACACCTTCTGTTGAGAGTATGTAATCCAAGAAGTGTACCTAATCAATCCAAAACCTAAACGTAGATAGATTATCATATATAAAATACTCTCATAATTTACTCAAGACAATGTTAATATTTTGGACATGATCAAAATGATTCTTGAAGTACACCAATATTTTATCCAAAAAAAAAGAATACAAATTGATCCTAGTATGGGTGGAAAATTAGGTTCATCAAGTCCATATACACTACTGGTACATTCGCCAACCCAAAAACATTATGAAAAACTCATACAGGACATACATGTGTTTGAAAGTAGTATGAGGCATATAAAATGGTTGAACACACAACTAATGATACCGTGATCTCATGTCTATCTTAAAGAACACACAATCTCCCACAACTAGTCAAATAGATCATTGATATCTGGAATAGGATACCGGTTCGTCACGTTATTCTGATTCAACTTATGGTAATCAATACAGAAGCGTATAATTTTTTAGCCTTCGTAGGAAACAATACTAGAGATCCTCAATGTGACATTTTCATATTCATAAACCCTATATCCATCAACTCTTATAGTTGATTCTTATTCTATTTAATCTTTATTTTTGAAATTCTATATGGAAGAATATAAACTGTTTGAGCCCCCTATATGACCTTAGTTGTAATTTAAACATCACTCTCAGGTGGCATCCCTGATATGTCTTCAGGAATGTCTTCCTGAAACCTATACACTATAGGTTGAAAGGAATCATACATTACAACCTCATCATCTATAAATAGACTAGAAATGAAGGTAGTGATCTCCCCAAGTTGCTGATGAATTGGCCCTTCACAGCCCATCTATATATCATAATCTCCCCAGTGAATATAGTTATCACCCTTAGGAGCCATAAAATTCACTCTCATAAGGTAACATTCTATGGGGGATTGGTATACCAATAACAGGTACATACCCAAAATTAGGTCAAATCCTAACAATTCAAGAATATAAATATCCTCATGAAAATGATATTACCTAACCTCAAGAGAACACCCTTTTCACAAATAGTTGTCCCACCATTGAACTCCCAAAGGTGTATCGATCATCATAACCCCAATCAAAATCTACACCACCAGGCTCAAACCATTCATAATTTGTGTATATAGAACGGAATGTGAGGTACCTCTATCAAATAATAAACTAGATATCATATAAGTAATAAGAATAGTACATCTCACTATCAATGGTCTAGAATCACTATTCACCAGTATTGGCTCAATGGAATGTAACTATCACACCCCTCTTCCCTATGATTCTGTCTAAGTACCGTAAGATGCACCACTCAACTGATTCAAGCACTCTTTCCTAGAAGCACCTCATCGACTACCTCTACATCCACAGCTAGTTGAAATCTAGCTGCCAAACTGGTAAGGTGTAAGAGATCCCCTTCATACACTCTAATTCTACCTAGATGTGCCGTCATTACCCATCTATTGGGAGTTTATATAGAGCCTCTATAGATCTCTCATCCAACTATAGGATTAGAACTCTACTGTTGGTTGTCAGAAATATCTACAGAAGTGTCCGTACCTACCACACCTGTGACAGGTAACATGAGTAAGGTCTCTTGTAACTAAACTTTCTTCTTGGATGCTATTCTCGCTATAACCCTAGTTAAAATTCTATTATACATAGTTCATAAACAGGGAATTAGTAGCTCATTCCCATCTAGTAGGAACAACCTATCCTCCACAGGAAGAATCTTTCAGCATCCCCTTTGATATTAGTTCTTGATCTACCACTTATGAAAACTTTTTTAGCATAAATATATTCACATGGTACTTAATTTCACGTTTAATATCATCATCAAATGGTTTCTATAAATAATACTCTTCTCCTACCAACACTGGGTAATGCACTTAAAATTTGTAAACAATATAGGATTTTCCATCACATACATACACCCCGGATTCAACCGCATGAACTCAGATACTCTCTCTTCTTAAGTTATTCATGGTAAAAGTGATCTAAGAACATATCCTGAAATTCCTTCCACTCTATATTCTCTAATTGTTCATCACGAGTATGGATGTCCCAACATTTCATTCCTTAACCACCTATCATCTAAGATACTAATTTGACTCTATTCATAGCAGGAGTCTCAATGTGGTCATGTATGGTGCGGATAGACTCAATCTAGAACTCAGATACCTCACATCCACCCTATCTAGTGAAAGTTGAAAGGTTCCTAGAAATGTAACTCCCTCCTCAAATTGGACATTCTTTTCAAAACACTTAATGGTTCTCCTTCCATGAATTTCATAAACTGAGCAATGTTATCTCAGAACTACTCTCCAAATTCCACATATGACATTATCTGTGGCTCTTGTTCCACTACTGGTAGATCATCTCCAGCCATAACTTCATGTCATCCTCTCAAAAAGCCTCATCTTGGAGGCATATATCTACAATTCCATACATATATCTCATGAAACATAACACAAAATTAACTCATTAATAAGATGGTCTCACAGAAGGCAATAACAAGTCACTCCCACTTTAGTTTCAACACGGTCAACACCATGGAACTATACCTACCCAAAATCATCATACATATAGGTCATGGTTATCAAAAGATAAAAACATTATCAAATTCAAAATTTCATTAAAAATCCATTTATTTAAACATCGATTTATACTTGACAATTTCATATATGGCACCATTTTCTGTTCCACCATGAAAGAAAGGAAACAATGTTCTATTTAAACCACTTACCCAAAATTTATTTTCTCGTGCATTCCCAAAATGATGCATATCAAAATAAAGTCTTCTGTTCCAAGAATGATGCATGCATACACAAATCTTTTTCCATACCTGGACACGAGGTAAATATCGGAATATCCCATAAATAATAATCAGATCACATAACAAGTGCAACACATGAGTTGAAACAACATCCACAGTAATAGAACACAACAATAACAAAAATCATACAATGGGTACTTGGATTTTACACATGTACAAGGGTTACCTACTCCTTTTCACAAGCTCTAAACCAAGGCCCTACTCATCATTTTATCTTATATATCTTTCCCAAAATAGAAAGACAAAATAAAAATAAAAGAAATCCACCATTGATACTACTTTTTAATGTCCCGAATCGGGTTCCACACACTGGTTCCCCAATCTAGTTCACTACATGACCTCATGTGTGCCTCCCAGTATGCTAGAGGTTGTTGTCTAGAAAAAGGGTCTAATATCATTCACTGAGAGACTACACCATATTTTTCAATGTACCACCACAATGGAAATATTTAAACAATAGACTATTATATAACCATAAATACTATAATACTAGAATAACATGATGACAAAAATGGGAAATACAATATCCAAAAATAAACAGTAAATATCTCATTCCAATAAACGTCTAGTGTCAATATAAAAAAACCAAAATAAATAAATACATTGGAAACTCCCAAGTGGGTCCCAAATCATGTCTGGTTCCCTCATCCATGCTCTATCCCAAATCATCCATCTAACATATGGACTTTTCCATTAACCTATGCTAAACAATAAAATCTATTCAGGTACAGATCAGGCAACCCAATAAGGGTGTGACTACAACTCAGTAGGCCACTACCAACAAAATATAAAATAATATACAATCAATAGCATTTTATTCAATTTTATATCAAATAATGTGAAATACATAAGTAAAACGTTATCACATTTTCATTTATTCGTTAACTAACCACATAAACGATCTGGTTCCCAAGTAACCTCGAATCTCAATACCTACTTTGGAACATGCAGTATTGAATAACATATAACATATTCAATTCAAAATTAATTATAAAAAATTGTATTTAATTATCCATTTCATTTAAACATATAATACGTCCAATTGGAACCATAGTCCAATTCTAGCAATTTGTGTCTAGGTCGTCATGCCTATGACCCTACGGGCATTGGAAGCAACAGACCATGTCCCACACACAATTATCTTTCAATGCATCTCTATGGTATTTTCAAGTAGGATACTGCACCGAACACATGTTTATTAATCAATTCATTACTATGGGATTTGGTAGCAGTAGACCAAGTCCCAGACATGTTTATCAATCAATTTATCACTATGGGATTTGAATTCTATAGACCATACCCCAAACACAAATATTACAATCATACATATATCACTTATATCAAATCAATTAAGGTTAACCAATATTAACCTATTTATCACATGTCATAATCAAAACATCCATTAATTAGTTCAATAATTAATTAATCCTTTTTAATCAATTGAATAATCACAAAAATACCCTTATTTAATTAAAAAATTAATTAATCTAATTGAACAATCTCAATAACCCAATAAGAAATTCTAAAATTAATTATTCTTCTAAATTATATATTCTTGACATATCATCAATTCCACAATAACAAATTCCAATAATTAATTGAAAAATTAATTAATACAATTTCACATTCACAACAATCCATTAATTTATTCCAAAAATAATTAATTTAATTCAATAAAATTTCACAATCCTCTTATCCCACTAATTAATTAAAAAATTAATTAATTCAATTTCACCCTTCAATTTCTCCAAATAATCTACATTGTTAACACATGCAAATGAAAACAAATCAGTTCAATTATTGATGTAATTTCCCAATCCTGGAATTTTAAAATCTTCTAATTACATACAGATAATAAATTCAAGACTATGGGATTATAATTTAGACCACATTCCTTGAGTATTATGATGAACACATTCCATTGAAAAACACCAATTTGAAACGGATAGTTCAAACCCACGATGAAGAACACAATCTAAATCTAAAACCTAGATCCAAGATAAAAAAAATCAAGATCTAATAAACGTATATCTTGATATAGAACCAACAATGGATAAATATACATATTTTATTTTGGAAGAGGATCAGGAGAGAGGGAGAGATCTAAAAGGGAAGAAAACAGATACTCGAGGAGGTGCATATCTTAAATAATCCCTTAAATTCACCAAGAATAGAGATCAGGGGACCTATGAATATGTTTGGGAGCCTACAAAATGATATAATTTAATTAGGGATATGTTTTGGTCTATTTGGGGTTAATAATAGGCATTGGGTAATTTTAAAACCATTTTCGGGTTGATTAAAAACCTACACATGGTTTCCTCGGAAGGGGTGCATGTTTTTCGAAACTGTGCCCCTTAACTACATGGATCTTCTAGGGGGTTCATAATTTCTCCTAAGAGGGAACATAGTTTGACAAACCCTGTTCTATTCATGCAAATCCACTTTGTCTGCATTCACACGGTTTTTTGGGATGGGAATAGGGTTTGGGGAAACCAAGCGCCAAATGTACATAGCCTATCCTCCTTAAAAAATTCTCCAATTTTCACCCAAACACACCCAAGTAAAAAATCAATCATGTTATACTAAAAAAAGGAAAAATAACACATGTAAATGAGATAATGACATCTCAATAAAATTTCACGATCTTTCAACAACTAATCCCAATGATAACAATAAATCCACATTTAATTCACCAATAAATTAAACTACCTACACATCTTGATGACTCATGGTTCACTATATATAGGATAGATATACTTTTTATGACCTCTCCATGAACCCAAACATGATCTACCTCCAAACATACCTCCCAAAATAAAAAAAAACCTAATACCATTTATACCATCCAGACTTGAACCATCGCCCATCAACCGCACCTAGAAATAGTTAATGTCCAACTACTAGTTATCATTAACTCCCCAATCACCCAAGGATTGAAATAAATTTAGAGGGTTAAGTGAATACCCATGGGGTATGGTTTAATCTCAATACACACCCTTCACACATTCTCCATTACTGAAATTTTTTCATGAAGTGTCCATAACTCAAACACACCAAACTTATAATAAAGAGGAAACATGGAGGAAATATAATCCATGCATACTAAGATCTAAATATTCATTAAAAAATATTTTTTCGAAATAAAAATTTAGCAACAAAATAAAATATACAAGTGAAATATAAATAAAATATAATGCTTTTCCTATGACCAAAATATAACCTTATCTAAAGGACATCCATCGGAACCACCAACCCTCCCCAAAACTCCATGATCCAGGTAATAACTAATTTAATGTGAAAATAATTTTATTCATTTATCATTATTATTATTTATTTATATTTTATAGATTAATATTAATTTTGATAATATTAGTTGATTTTTAGTCAAATGGGAAAAAATATTTATTTTCCTCAAAATTAGGTATTCACGAATTATATGGTTTATATAAAAATATAATTTATAAATTTTAAAATTTAAATTTTTTTAAAAATATATTCTTTATATTTCTGAATTTTAAAATTTTCTATGGTGAATTTATGAGAATTTTCTGAATTTTTTTTGAATGAATAGTGATAATGGTAATTTTTATTGAAAACTATAATTTTATTTGAATCATTTAAAAATTTATATATTTTTTAAAATGGTTTTGAATTAAAATTAGTTCATTTTGATTAGTATTAATCTAATTAAGTTCACTGTAATAAATTTTATGATTGCTTTTTGTGTAAAAACATTTTCTACTTATGAAGGAATTTTTTAAGGAATATAACTTTTCATTGTGTTTTGTGAGTTTATTTTTAAAATAAATTCTAAAAATTTTAATAATATATATTTATATTACACAATACATATTGTAATTATAATAATTAAATTTTTTTAATAAAGTGAACTTAATTTATTCCTAATGAATAGTAAAAAGTGTATTTAATATGTTACTATTGTTATGGTTAAACATGTTTACTAGGGGTTAATCTAAAGAGATGAGGGTTAGGATTTCTGAGACACTTATTTAAATCATTTTTTATAGATGTATATTTACTATACTAACCTTATTTTATAAATTTAATTATTTATGGGTCAGTTTTTCATGAAAATGACTTAATAATATTAAAATGTTTTCAAAAATACCAAGTGTGTTATCTCCCTCACATGTAAAAAGACACCCCTCTCATATCCTATTAACAATTCAAGAACCATTCATCATCCAATCTATAAACAAATAATTTTCTTAAATCCATCCCTAGGTCTTACATGTCTTATTTTTGAATGAATAACATCCTTAAAGGGCCTAATGTTTAATGAAAGGGTCGTTGTCTGAAGAAGATGTTTAACTTTTAGCTGAATGTTTTAGTTTTATTATTTCTTCTTAAAGATTAAAATATATTCCAATAATTGCGATATAATAATATAAATTTATCTCAAATACATAGATGTTATTATTTTTTATGGATTAAACATAATCAATCTCCATCTCATTTAATGGGAAACAAAACCATCATTCATGTGCACGATGAACTACTGCCTCACGAACCAATGTAATTTAGTTTGCATCACCAAATCTTATAGATGTTAAACATGATGGTGTGAATTATATAATATGTTATTTATTATATAATTTCTATTATTTTATCATAAAATAAATATATTACTTATTTATTTACAATCATAACCAAAAATAAAAACATCACTCGTGCATACGAGTGGACTGCCGCCTTAATAGATGATGTATTTTATTTTCCATCACCTACTCACATGGTTCGTTATATATGTGGATTTAAATAAATGATATGATATTTATGGTATAATAAATATTATGTAAAGATAAAATAAAAATTTCCTTCTTTCCCTCATTCTCTTTGAAAAGTGAAAATGTTACTCATGTGTGTTTGTGGACTACTGCCTCTATGGTAAAATGTATATCATTTTTCATGTCTTCATTTTATGTATGTTTATAAAAATGTTATTATTTTATATAAATGATTATTTTTTTCACAAATATAAATCTATTTATATTATAACCATGAATATTTTCACCATAGTTAACCTACCTAAGTAATTTCTGACTTATAGGTAGAATATTCTCAATGGGTTTTCCCATCATCATAAATGATATTTTCTATTTGGAGTCATTTATATGCTTTCATGTTTTCATCCAATAATAACCATTATTACCTTTTTTATAGGTATTTAGTTTTAAAAAAACTTTTGAAAATGTAACGGATATTTTACTATCTGTATATTTTTTTATTATTGAACAAAGGTGTTTTTTACGAGTGTAATGATAAAAATCAAAACTTTCATGTGTCATGTATATGTTATGGTTCTTGGGAATTGTTTATGATGATTTTCCCTATATATATTATTATAATGGTTGATACTCATATATCTCATGATGACATGTGATCTAGATATATTTATCCAATTCATTTGGTAATGGGACATAGTTAACCAGTAATAGGTTTATCCTAATAGATATTATAATTTAACTTGTAGGTTAACCAATTTTTAAGAGTGATTAATCTATTTATATGAAAATTATCACCCATGTTACCTATATAATATACCAATGAATTTTATTGGTTTTCATGGAAATATTATGATATCACAAGGTAAGCTAATTATCTTATGTTTAATGAAATGTTTATTCTATATATTAAAATTGAAATGTAAAACATTTTGAAAAATGTTTTCGAGATTTTTTCATGATTATAAAGAAACATTTAGGATTTTTATTTTTCCTCCAAGATTTAATATAAAATTTATTATAAAACTATCTAGCTAGTGAAGTTGATTTATTGAGTGATAAATTATTTATATTGAGCTCAAATTTTATTTTGAAAAATAAATATTTTTTTTATAATATATATTCAATGTATAACAAGTCTCATTATTTATTTTTATATCTACCTTTATAATATTTTGTTATCACAATACATTTTTACATGATTGTAATGGAGTTATTAGGATGAGTTGGGGAAAGGATGAGGTCATGTTAGAAAATCTAAAGATATGTCAAGAAAAAAAACATGTTTTAACTTAAGAGTGTAATATTGTAGAAAAAATGAATACTGAGTAGAAGTATTTAAATTGTGATTAAATAATTTATTCTATAATTGTGGCAAAATTATTTTACAAAACAATAAACATAAAATTTTTGTGGAATGAGAAAATTTAATTCCTTTCTAAAGATGTTATTTATGGATGGTGTAAGGTTTGGTCCTTATAGTTTGAATCAGTGTAAAGTTTAGGTAACAGTAGAGGGTAGTATAATTTTAAAGGAAAACCCTTAAGGTATTAATATTTATGGTTATATTGAAATTATATATCATTTAATGATTATCATGTTTCTTCCTTTAATCAATGTATATTTTAGAATGGTTTCCCACAAATGAAATAGGGAAGCTGAAGTGGAAAGTCACCCAGATGACAATATCCAACCAAATTAAAAACCTTGAATAGTTAGAAAAAGAACTGAGTGGTTTTTTTAATGTGATGGATTAATTAAAATGAGATATATATAGTGGTATAATACAAAATAGAGATAAAATAGATCTACCACATAAGAATATGTTGATAGTGGAACATTTTTTAGACTACACCATCCAATATATAGTCGATCTTCTGAAATAGTGGTTTATCTGGGATGAATTTAATCTCTAGAAAAGATATTTAAAGTCATGGGATGTTTGCTTAATCAAACATTAACTCATTCTATTTATCATTTTGAATGTGAAATCAATCAGTGGGGGTTAATGGTTAAGAATACAAGAGAAAGAGAATATATTGATGTCCTGGAATAGGAACCATTTATGAATATTTTCCTTGAGAATTATTTTCTTATGGTGTTTATGTTGGTTTTTTTATAAACGTAATGTAATCATAAATAGTGGATGACAACTAAAACGGATGGATTATATATTTAATAATAATATTATTAAAAAAATATTGCAAAAATAGAGTACATGGAATTCATGAATTGTAGTAGTTTCTGTCATCATTCCCAAAGTGTGTTTGAGGAAGATCATGAGGATAAGTCAACATTATCATCATACATTCGAGAGAATACAAAAAAACATGGCACCATGAATGCTTCATGCTGATACATGATACCCAAATGGGTACTATTACCTTCTTAAAATAGATAAAGAGGGTTTTGGGAGGAATGCAATACTTTCATTAACCACCAAACACATAAGAGGATCTCATTCCCTTTTACAGACGAATCATAAGGCTCCTTGAATCATATAAGTTTCAGAATCCTGGGGATAATTAAAGGAATATTTTCAATGAATTTAATTAAAATAATTTATTCACTCATAAATAACTTCAACTAATGAAAACCCATTTATTATAAATAATAATAAATATATATCACAAATTTATTTTTATTTTTCTTATCCATCGCATTCATAATAAATACAAGCATAAAATGAATAAATTAATAATTATATATATGTTCACATGCATCACATTCAAGTATATTTTAGTGTACATCCAATAATTTCCCACTTATATTAAAATCCCAAAAGGACTTTATAAAAAACCTCACAACCCTTTAAAAATTCATCCAAAATATTTTGGATATGTTTTTTCATCAATTATTTTCATTTTGAAAGAAAAACCCAATTTTTTATCCATATCCAAGGGAATAACAACTATGAAATCCCAATTTTATATATGTAAGCAAATTGTCACCTCTAGAACAACATCACTCTTACTCAAGCTATTAAGGGGATTTTTTGACCTCCATCAAACATACTCATATCTCTATATGAACATTTCAAACACAATATGTATCATATACATCATATATATCCTATATAATCCCTTTTTTCATGCCCTAATTCTGTCACTATACATGGAACATGTGAATCTAGTATTATCCTTTCATCATTTCTTGATTTTCCCAAAAAGACTAACCATGTTGATGAACACATCAATTGTCAATCATGTATCTGATAAGTCCATTACATGTCACTTACCCAAATATTTTTAAACACCATATGTGAAATAAATATTCATGACCATGAATTTGCTCAATCATATTCAATCATGGTATGGATCACTTTTCTTTCCTTATAATTGGAAAATACATTCTAATTTGCACACCAACTGATGATATGATCAGCAACATACCCAAACACCCCATGATTGGATAATTTAATATATTATCATGCATAATTAAGGTACCAAGTATTATGTTTATTATACTAGGTATCACACCAACCTCAGGTTAGATGAATTAATAATAAGTATACACTTTTAGACATTTCTATGATTATATGACATTCCATGATATATACTCTACCGGATCAATCTAAGTCATATATCTCTACTAATTACCACATGAATATATTATTCCTATAATATATAATAATATTTCCAAAATCTACTATATTATATTCAAAAAAACCTTATTATATCATTACAGCATACAAAACCACATAATGATCATGAGTTAGGGATAACACAAAGTCCAACACTGTGGGCATATTATCATTCATCTATTCATGTAAAATTAAATTACAACATATGTTAATGAATAATAATTATATATTGACTTTATTATAATAACATGATAAATTTACAACTATTATATCCAATCTATCATGTTCCTAACATCTATAGATTCTACATGACCCTCATATTGTTTTTGTGATAATGGTTTTTCAAATGGATCTCCCACATTCTCATGTGTAGCCACCCAACTAATTTTTATATATCACATCGAAATGGTCTCCCAAATGAGATTTTATTTAAAAATAATGGTCATTTGATAAGACTATACTTCCTTATCCTGAGGAACAAAACCATTGTTGTCACAATAAATATCGATAACTCAATTTATTCTAGGAACCACTCCATGTTCAAAAATGATCATATTGATCCAAACATATTAATTCACATTATCTAATATAATGATGTATTCTATCTATATTGTAGAGTCTACTATGGTGGGTTGTTTGGAACTCTCAATGTTTATTCTTTTAATTGTAAATTTATATTCAAGTATCTATTTAGTTTTCCAAGACCGATACACTATTTTATCCCTCATGATGTGATCACTTGTATCTAGTGTAAATGTAATAAATTTACCACCAGATCTGAGCTACTAGGGTTGTGGTTTTCATCTTTCATATCATATTAATTTTATTACTATAGAGACCCTATTTTTTCTTGTAAGGATTTGGAATATTTCTCAAAATATTACCAAATCAAGGCGCTAAGACGTTGTGCAGTTCTGAGGCCCAGTGTTCCTAGAATAAATTATACAAAAAATATAATGTGTTTTATTATTACAATGAATGAGTCAAAAATGGGATATCACTCAAATTGTAACTTGGATTAGAAATATGAGGCCACAGTTTATTACAGAATTTACCATTTAACTTAGGGGGTATGACATTTGTCGGTGCGAGACTTCTGTGAAAAAGGCCATGCACAAGAAAAATAGAAATTAAAATAATTAATCTTAATTATTTTATCTCAAATCCCATAACCAATAAAATCAAAACGAGGACATGTACTGAAAATCTGAGACCACCATTGAATTTGTAATTGGGTTTTTTTCATAGGAGTGACATAAAAATATGGGTCATGAGAATTTCAGATTCTGCACCGAGCGGGATTCTATAAATAGAAGTTTAGGAAAATAAAATTAGGATTAGCCATAATTATCTCTCTCTATATCTAAAAATCCAATATCCCTCTCTATCTCTATACCACTCCTCATCATTAATTTATAGATCATGGAGTGATATCCACCAGAACTTCCACAGATTGAAGTAGGAACGAAGAAGATGTGTTGTCAATGATGAACATATCCAACAAGGTAGGATTCTCGTTAATTTTCACACCTCCATTTTAAATTCCATGTTATTTTATTAAATTAAATATCAAATACTTAATTTAAACATTATGATGATGGCCAAACGAACATGTTCATCATTTTATATATGTCTTGAACCCACCATCTTATATGAAATCAACTCGTTCTTCACGGATAATCGACCCTCTTTTTTAAGCATTTCAATCCATTGTCAGATCACCAATTAGAGGTCGATGTTTTGAAGGGTTAATTTAAGGGATCATAGATCCAACCATGGATCTGAACTCATGCCACTAGATAATACTGGTATTTCATGCATAATAAAGGTTCAAGTAGTTCTGGCATGATGACACTGACAAGGGCCAGCTGTGTGGTGAAAGGCAGTAGTTGTGGAGCTTCTGCGCAACAGATGTGTCGACCGTGTGGTGGTGCAAGCCGAGGTGGATGGAAAGGTTGGAAGAGGCCAGTGGGGTAATAGGTTCGGGGTGAAATAGTGGAAGTGATGAAGGGAGAGGTCGGTGGCCAGAGAGGAGGCACAAGTTGGACCCAAGGCGGTGGCGGAAGGTAGAGCCAGAGCGATGCAGGTGTCGCGGTCGGGTGGAAACTAGGATACCGAGAACCACGAAGCACTAATATGCATTTCATCCGAGTCATGGGGTCGGCCAACATGATGGATATTGTGCTCACTAGAGAAAATGAGTCATAGAGCCTGGGCGGACCCCGATAGGCGGACTGGGCTGCATCGCACAGGCAGCTCGTGATAGGCGAGTCAGGCCGTAGTAGGCGGGCTGGGCCACGGAAGAGAGGGTGACCACATTTTCCTGACACGCCAAATTGATTAGGATTTTTAGGTTGATTTATAGTATATGGAAGACCATCGATTGTTTCTCAATGAGCATTGGAGGTTTTTAGAGTGATTTATTAGTAAAGATGAAAAAAGAGGGAGTGGTTTTCAAAATTGTTTTAAGAAAACGAATATATATAAAGAGTTTAATAGTAGATAAATAGAGGTTCTATTTTAGAATTAAAAATATAAATATATCTTTTCATGTTCACTACACATCTTGGATAGTTCATTGTTTTGAAAATATTGACACCGTTTTGATTAATTCTTTTCTTGAGAGTTTTCAAGATATTGATTCCCCTCTTGCAACTTAAATAATTTCACAAAGTACCATCCTTTGACACAAAAATTATGTTGTCAAGGTTTAGACAAAAATCATAGAGATAAGGATACTAAATCATACTAATATCTTATGTATGTGTGAGATAAATAGGATTTTTTTTACCAATCGGAACAACCTAAGATCCCCATTTAATATCTCAACCCAATAGGTGTGGAGATAAAAAATGCTCCACATAATTATAAAAAAAATAAATGAATTAAAAGTAGAATAGAATCATTATTAAACATAATATAAATATTTAGCACAAAAATTATAGGAAACTAGTCGAAGAAAAAGTGTCCGAACACACTCCCACGTATGTGTAGCTCCATAGAAATGATTTTCTACCTTTTAGCTTGCCATTGAGAGGAAGAGGAGGCTCGGGTGGAACTTCATCTTCATCCATGAATCCCCTATAAGGATAGGTGACTAAAAAAATTCTTGGATGAGGTGAGGACTTCTTTGGAACTCCAAATTGTTGGCACATCACTCCTTTTATTTACTTACAAATGAGAATACCATGGTGCCAATTTATATGAAAATTGGAAGGTGGTTTTGAGCCGTCTGATTTCTAAAAACCACTTGGACCATGATTTTAGACCACTATACAGTCAAATATCACATTGGAAAAAACTAGAAATATGTTTCCCCACAACTTTACTATATCCCTCGTTATATTTTCACCATTATGAAAAATAGATCTTAAGATATTTACAAAATACAGAACATCTTTGTTCACTTCGTGCAGATTTTCTCACCTAGATAGAGTGGTTAGGATGGGCCATTTAATGATCAAATGGTTTTTCGTCATCAATATTAGTTGTAAAAAATGAATCTTTGTAGAGGATGAAAAATTTGCATCCCATTTTGAGACACATAATTCGTGTTATGATCAAAACAGTGGATAGATGTCCATGGACTACCATGTAGTTTGTCCTATTTCCCTTCTGGATCATTTCTGGGGCCTCCAAATCACCTCATCCTATAATGAAATAATAAAAAAAGTAACATTTACCCTTTTAACAATTATAAAATAATAATTGAATAAAAATGATTTGAATTTTTTTATTTTTATAATTTTCAATACAAAACTAGTTTCACGTAGTGGGGTAATGGAGGAAATGAAATAGTGTATCATAGTTCCATCACACCCCCACACCTAATAATTTTCTCTTTGGGGAAATGTCATATTTCCAAAATCTATTCATAATTATATTTCAAAATTTATAAATAGTAAAAATTCAATTAAAATTTAATTTATAATAGAAATTTGATCAATGAGAAAATCACACCCTGGAGTTATTCTTAGTGATCATGGAAAATGACGTCTCAAAAATTGAATCCAAATGAAATTCCAATATTTGCATGATAAAAATCAAAGAAAATAAATCAAAAGTTAATCATTTCACTAATTTATCACATGTGTGTGTGAAAAACATTTAATGGTATTCTTTCCACTTTATATTGAGTAAACATAAGTTATTTTAATATTTGTCTACTTACATGATCTTTTCTGCAAAACCTGCCCTATATTCTTTGCAATCAAATTTCAAGACATGCTCACCTATGAATTCCCAAAAGTCAAACCATAAAATCAAGACCTAGATATCCCCATATGTTGTACATTCCATCACTCACCTCATTTATTATTATTTTTTCAAATGTTTCACATTGAATAAATCTCACACTCTTCTCTCAACCCATGTTTGATCTCCTCACCACACTAATTGTAATAGTTATAATAGGATAAAAAGTCAAGGAAGGGTGGTTTTTTACAAGCCCAATATACAACACCTTTTTAGTTTTTTTATGGTGTACAACAGTCAGATAATTGGTACACGTGAATAAGTCAATCTGGTATATTAATGAAATAGGCCAGAGAAGGAATGAATGTTTAGAAAAATGGTTTTGGAAAGTATATAAAATTCAACCTAACATATATTTAGCATCCATTATGTAAGAAATTTTCACACCTCATGGTTCTGTGAAATGATATGTGGAGAGAATAGTGAAAAAAAATTCCATTAAACTATTCACAAAAAAGGTACCATTATTCTAAAAGATTTCGAAATGATAAAACCATTTATATCATTGACAAGAAACAAACCTAAAAATAATGTCACACCACAATTTTAAATTCTTGCTAATACACACATTTCATTAGAATTTTTTTAATGTTAAAAGAACATGAAATACAGAAATTCCACAAGCATTTTCAATAACTACCATTATTAAAAAATAATAATTTTCCATGATAAAGAGGGTATAAAAAAGTAATATTGTAGCTCAAAGGTGAGGGAGAGGGAAAGGGGGAATGTAACAATACTATTCAGCATGCTAGAAGTGAAAAATAAGAAAGATGATGCAAATTCCTAACTTACCCAAGAATGTATCCATCCCCCCTCCCCAACACACACATATTGTGTGTGAAGTTTCCTCATTGTAAAAAAATAAAATGTGAGAAGGATGTATAAAAACTTGTGAGTGTCATTCATATATTGTTTCTTGAACTGGTAGTTCCACCATTGGTGACTCTAGAATGGATTTATGGAAGTGCTTATATCACTGCCCATTAATAGTGAAGGTTTTATTAGTTACTTCACTTTGAACCAGAACAACACCATATAGAGAGACATTAGAAATAGTGTATGGTCCAAACCAGTGGGAACTAAGAATTCCTAGATGAATATTCAGCCATACATTATAAATGAGGACCTTCTGCCAAATGTGAAACTGATGATGATGGATAATAAGATCATGGAATACCTTAGGTTCTCCATATAAATCTGGGAGTTCAAATACAAATCTATTCTCAATTTTTCTATCTATGGAATCTGTATCTTCTTTTGAGAACCTACACCAGAAAGATTATAATTTCATTGTTTAGTGGCCCGGTAGGCCATGTAATCAATCAGAATAGGGAGGTGAACAATAATTTTAAACACTAGCTGATATAGTGACATTCCAATAGGAGTTTTGAAAGCAGTACAATAAGACCAAAATGAATAATCGATTCTAATACTCCAATATTTTATGTTAGGGTGAACCATTTTTTCACGATTCTATTTTAACTCTCTATTTGACATCTCAGCTTGACTATTATTCTATGGGTGATAAGTTTTAGATACTCGATACCTGACCCCATACCAATGTGACTAGTGTTTTAAATGTTCGGCATGGTTTTTGTTAAAATCAATAGGAATGAATGATATAACCAAATAATTTACAGTTTCAGAAAACCAATGAATAACATCTTGCACTATGTAGAGTTTCCCATCAATAAACATTTCATTTATGGTAAAATAGGGGGATGATTCAAGGTCTATGAATGGTTGAATCCTATTGATATGGTTAGCCAGCACATTCTATTCTCATTTTTATCCCAAATTTTGAAATTGAATTCCTAAAGGAGGAGAATCTAGTGAAGGAGATATGGTCTCGCATCTAGTTCCTTAAAGAGATACCGAAGGTCTACATGGTCTGAGAACCCAATGAATTTGGACCCTAAATGGTTTGAATTGAATTTATCAATGGAAAACACAATGGTAAGAGATTATTTTTTTAGTTTTTGTGTAGTTTTCTTAGATACCGTCTAGTGAACGTGAAGCATAGGCAATGACCTGTGGAGATGGATTAACCCTTTCTGATATGACTACCTCAAATACTAAGTTAGAGGGGACACACATAAGTACAAATGGTAAATCCTACCAAGGTGGATTGAATATAGGGGTAAAGTGAGACTCCATTTTTACTTATTAAAATATTCCTCACATTATTTATCAAAAACAAATTCATTTTCTTGTTGGTGCAATCTGGATAGGGGGAGTTCAATTTTAAAAAATTCATGAAGGAAACGAAAGTAAAATCCAGCATGACACTGGAGAGAACACACATCTCTTACATTTTTGGGAAATGATAAAGAATAAATGACATCCACCTTTTTATTTATCAACATGGATACGATCCTCGAAAGGGCATGCCCCAAAAAATACCTTGTCACACCATGAAATGCAATTTATCATAATTTAATACAGGATTATTTTCAATACATCGACTTTGGAATCAAGAAAGACTACTCAAACATTCATAAAAAGAGGATCCATAAACAGTGAAAGAATCTATGAATACTTCTATTCAATTATCCAGGAAACCTGAAAAATACTAACCATGCATCTCTTGAAAGTACCTAGAGCATTGCATAGACCAAATAGAGTCCTCCTATATGAAATTATGCCAATGGGGCAAGTAAATGTAGTCTTTTCCTGATCCTGGGGGTCCATATGGATCTGAAAGTATCCTGAATACCTATCAAGGAAACAACAATCATACTTCCTTGCAATTATCTCTAGAATTTTGTCAATGAATGTTAATGGAAAATGGTACTTCCTAGTGTATTTATTTAGTTAGAAAAATCCTATACAGGCACACCATTATTCTACACATGAGTTGGAAACAATTAATTTTTTGTTTCTAATTAATGTTAGACCCATGTTTTAGGAACAACTTGACCTAGATTGGCCCATTAGATATAAGAGATGTGTTAAATGATTCCACCAATCAATAATCTTGTTACTTAATTTTTAACAACATCTATGATGTTTGCGTTTAGTCTTCATTGTGCCTGCCTCACTAGTTTAGCCTCATCATTTATCAATATTTGATGTGTGAAAAAGATGGGATAACACAAGGAATGTCAGAAAGTGTCCATCCCAATGATTTTTTATACTCCCTCAAAAGTTAAAGCAGTCAAAATTCATGCTCAGGAGGGAATGAACATGTAATGATGATAGGGAACTTGTTTCCATTATCCAGATATGAATATTTTAAATCTTTAGGCAGTTGATTTAGTAAAATTTTGGGGGATTTTGGATTTCTGGTAGTTTGTGTGAAAGTGATAGGTCAGTAATCTCATCTAACTACTCAATGGTATCTTCCTCGTATTAGGAATGATCTTTTAACAACATAATAGTATAATTGATGGTCATGTTATCCTCGGTGTTCAAGAAATCATCAATTAATAATCATGCATCAAATTCTTCTAAACCACTACAACAATCAATAAATGATTCTTTTCCTAAAATTTCAATCAATGACAAAAACTCGGAAAGAGGATTTGTGGAATGAAAAGAAGTGTTTTTAGGGTAATATAGTACATCTATAGAGTTAACAGAAAGATATAAGAATGTTCTTCTAAGGGGTGGTTCATGTAATCAATGATGTGGAAGTGGAAAATCTCCCCACCAACCTCTATAGATAATGTACCATTGTAGACATTAATTATGGTTTTGTTAGTTTTCCGAAAGTGTCTCACAAATATAATTGGGGAATTTCCATTCATCCTATCATATACAATTTTTAGTACATAAAAATTAGCAGGAAAGACTAAAATTTTCACCCTCATAAGAATATCCTCAAACACACCAGAGGGGTGTGATGTACTCTGATTTTCTAATTGAACAACAATTCTAGTGGGATTATGTTCCCCAACATACAATGAAGATTAAATGTATTGGAGAATCACATTAATAGAAGAAACCAAATCAATCATATCATTACAAAATGAGTACTCCCTGATGGTGAACAAAATCGAGAAAGTTCCAGGATCATTGAATTTTTTCGGAAGTGAAGGCCCTATCAATGTTGAGATGTTTCTCCCCAAGATAACCTTCTCATAACCTCGTAGTCTCCTTTTTTGTGTACACATATCCTTCAAAAAATGGTGTATCATGGAATTTTCTTCACAACATCAATTAAGTGGATTCTAACATGCACTTTATTAATAGTTTCCAATATTTCCTAATCATGTTCAGTATCCTTTTTCTTTCCTGGTTGGGTGTCCCTTTGGGGAAATGGAAGAGGAATGTTTGGGCTAGAAAACTCATCAACAAACACACTCTTACCTTTTGTAGGGAATCTGTTAGGAGATTATTTTTCAATATTTGGAACATTTTAAATATTTGGGATGGTGGTTTAATCTATTAGTGGGGTAATTTAGAATTTATGTTGAGTTCCCCTCCAAAGGGTTATGGAACTAACATTTTCATTTTCCCTAGGGTTGACAAGTGGCTGAGAGGGTAGTTTACATAACCCATGACTTTGTATTTCCCCCAATGAGATACCTAGTTGGGCTAATTGGGTTTTAAAGACTTGTATAGAATCTTAGGTGTTATTTTTTAATTGTATATTTTTGTATGCCATTTGATTCAACGTATCTCTTAGGATAGGTTTAGGTTTTAAAGGGGGTTATTGGAAGGCCTTTGTTGTGGTTGATTATTTTTGGGTGGTGGAGGTTGACTACCCTGCCCCGGTTGGTTCCATGTTTTTTGAAGATGGTTTGAATACCCCTATTAATATAGACTTTCTTTTCTTTCCACATAGGATTGGATATATAGTATGGATATTACTTAAAGGGTTGGTTATAGGGGAAGACAGGAAATATTTTCTCATAACTCTAAGATGTTTCTCTTAGTTGGGGGGCATTGATCATAGTAATGGGTGTCAAAAGAACCTATACCTGATACACCCAATTTGTGTATACATTTTCATATACTATATTGAAAAATAAGGATATGTTTTCTGAAATTACATACTACTTAGAGAACAAATACATTGATTTTTAAGATCTTGTTCATTTCTAGGAGGTTTATGGCCAAATACACAAAACAGAGAAGAACTAAGAAAAAATATACAACTACACAGCATGTACTTATATACACGCCATGTCCATTAAATCTCAGAAACATGTTGACCATGAAATGTACATTCCCAAGTAACAAGAAACTGGTATATTTCGTTTTCATACTATACATGTTGTGTGAACCATTGTATAAGAGGTTGGTGGACGAGAAAATTGTACTCACCCATGTGGTCGACCGAAAGGGGGGACACCATGTTCCGCTAATACATGTCGTGTATATAGTTATAGAAGTGGTTGGTATCCAAAAAATGAGACTACATGCCCTGTATGGCTGCGCCACACGTTGTGTACCCATAACTACTAGGCGGTGCCATGTTCCAAGTTAATCAGGACATGTAAGACTGTCTACTGGCGGAGATAACAAAGGAAAAAATGTGTTGACAAAAGTACACAGTGTGTACATTTTCCACACTCCATGTACTTATTTTTTCTATAAAAAGTGGCCTTGGCCTCCAGACCAAGAGATGCGTGTGTGGGAATATTGTGTGGAGAAAAAGGTCGATGTTCGGATGAAGTGACGCTCTTCCATCATACAACTTTTAGTTCACCGTCTACTGAAGAATCATTTCCACCATGAAGTATCAAGCTTGGTCACAATAGGTATCAATAATCTTGTGTTTATCTCTACCTCCATGCGTATCTTAACATCTAGTGGGTTGGGGTTGTGGGAGATGTTGAGTTTTAATTTGAATTATGTTTCTATGTATGTGTTTATTCTAATAATCTCTTCTTATTCTTCTTAAATCACTTCACATGATCACGAAAAATTCTCTACCGGAACAATGGTAAAAGTTTCAGGGAATAAAAAGAAGAATACCGATGAATAATTTCATGACCATTGAATGTTTCCGCTGACTCATAATAGACTAATACAAATAATGATCTATTGAACACTAACTACCGGACCATGGAGTTGGTTTCCTCATCTCTAAATGTAATGTTTACCAGACCAAGGAGAAATTATTTCAAATTGAACCCAGAGTGTTGTGTTTTCTTGAACAAGACAACCACATAAGCAATCTGATTTAATAATCAACTTCTCATTAATCCATAACCTGAATGCATGTTTTTATCTCTATTTACATAAAAACCATTCTTCTATTACTTACGTTTATATCATTAAGAAATTTATTAGATGAATATTAAAATCAAATTCTTCTTCTTGTACCTAAACAACCAACCAAAATCGACTTTAAATTTAGCATAATTCACTAATCACAAAAATAAAAACTAAATTAAGCAACATAAAATAACCTCTTAATTCCTTGTTGATCGACCACTTACTGGTGCTATACTTGTTAGGGTAAAAATAATCTGGGACACCGAAAATATACCTTCAGTGAAATAACTTTCCAAATTGGGAATTGTTTCCAGAGAACTATTAGAGTCAATTTTATTCATGTTTTAATTAATTTTTTATCAATGTTTAGCGAAAATAAAAATCATAAATTCAAAAAATCACTATTCTATTCTAGTTTCATTTTGTCTTTCTTTTTACCCATTTACACTTGGTGTTTGGATTTGTTTTCTGAAGACCTTTAGGTGTACGAGTGGTCACCTCACACATTCCAAGAACATTGAGTCATCAGGGTTGTTCCCAACTAACCCAGAGTTCGAATGAGGAAGGGAATCTAGCTGTTGTCCAAGGAGCTGGACATCAGTTAAGGCTAGATGACAGCCAAAACCCTCAACGGCTCCATCAATTCCAACCGGGGTGGATTCCATATTTCAACCAGGGTCAGCGGTCATTCTACGCCCCTCGGGACTAACAATTCATGCTGGCTCCCCTTCCTCAGTAGCCACTTCCACATCGTACTCTCATGAAGTACGACCTTCCATCGATTCACGGAGATGATACGGGTATCATCCATCCTATTGTGCAGGCCCAACACTTCGAGATCAATCATGCTATTGTGAAGTTGATCTAGAACATTGTTCAATTCAATGGCCTTCCCAGCGAGGATCCCAATGCTCATCTATCAAATTTTCTAGAGGTCTACGACACATTAATCTACCACAGAGTGTCTACCGATGCCATCTATCTTTGTCTTTTCTTCTTCTATCTAAGGGATAATGAGAAATAATGGATTAATGGATTGCCACAACAATCCATCCTCACCTGGGAGGAGCTGGCCCATGTGTTTTTGTCCAAATACTTCCCACCATCAAAGACGGTGACACTGCGGAACAAGATCCACAACTTCCAGATGAATGACATGGAATTCTTATACGAATCACTGGAGTGATTCAAGTAGATGTTGCGCAAATTCACACACCATGAAATTCCACTTTGAATGCAAGTCCAGACCTTCTACAGAGGACTAAAAACTAATGCCAAGTTCGTGGTAGATCCCACTGTAGGAGGTATGGTAATGAGAAAGTCCCCCAAAGAACTCATCGAACTGTTAGACGATATGTCTTCCAACAGCTTCCAGTGGCATTTCGAGCATGGAACATATAAACGAGGTACACATAACATTGATTGCAATGCCATGCTAGTTGCCCAGTTTGATGTTGTGTACAAGAAGATCGACACACTCAATCCGAAGGGCACATCGCATGTATATGAGGAAAACTACCCCGCATGTAGAAAATGTGGTGATAACCACATAATGGGAGAATGCTGGGGTTCTTCTGGAGGCCCTTCTACAAGAGAGGTGACTTTTGTTGCACAAAACCAAGGGCCCAACAAGAACATGTAGTACCAGAACCTGACATGGCACGATCATCAAAATACAGGTCGGGGCCCACATAAGCAGAATCCTCCACCCCAATGGCCGCCCCGCTACAACCTGCCTCCTTATTAGAATCAATACCAGAGGAAAAAATAAAACCAATAAATCCCTTATCAGTAGCAAGGGAATCATAACCCCGACCTATAGCAGCCACGATAGCCACCACCTTCACCAGCTCAGTAACCTCCATAGTAGGAGAACACCTCAAGGTTAAAGGATCTTATGACCATATTCATATCTACTACTGAGACCAGGTTCCAAAATAAGGAGGATTTGATTTGAGGCCTATAGAACCTGATTGGACAATTGTAAAACCAACACTCAGGACGTCAAACTGGTATTCTACTAGGCAACACTAAAAAGAACCCGAGGGAGGAGGCCCATGTAGTCTTGCTTCGGACCGAAAAAAGAGCTCCAACCGAACCAACCATCACAGCCAGGTTCATCCCCACCCCCTATTTATGAAAAAGGTCCAAATACAGACCCCTCCTCATCCAAAATCCCAAAGAAGGAGTCTTCTCCGAATAAAGGGAAGGAGTTTTTCAAACCCTTTGAAGCTGCAAAATCCTTCCAAGAGAGATTGAAGCAATGAATGCTAGACCAACAGTTCACCAAATTTAGGGATGTGTTCAATAAGATGCACATATATATTCATTTTTTAGATTCACTAACACAGATTCCCACTTATGCCAAATTCAAGGAGGATATACTCTCCAACAGAAGAAAAATGGATGATCTGGGCACCATTGCCCTAACCAAGGTATGTTCCGCAGTCATCCAACATTCAATTCCTCCCAAACTCCTAGATCCAGGTAGTTTCACTATTCCATGTACAATTAGACCATGTGAGTTTTGGAAGGCCCTCTGTAACACCCCAAGCATCCATGGTACGCTTCTCCTTCAAAAATACAATAGCTTGCATTGTATGCAACTTCGAGTTCTAACACACCGAAACTACTAAAAGTAGCCATTATGAATAGTAATACCCACTTTTTTAAATTATATATATATTATATTTTAAAATGGACATCATTTTTGTATTTGGAATATCGAAACTAGCCTATGATGAATTTTTTTATTTTTCTTAGAACTTCCAATTTTTTATGAATACTGAAAAATACTTAAAAACAAATTTTTTAGTCAAAATAAATTATAGTGAAAATTATACTATAGAGTGGTTTTAAAGTATAATTAGAATATATTTTTACCATTTTATCCAATTTTGGTCATTATAATTAATTTCACTTTGAAATTTGATATAATCAATTGTCAATCTTTTGATATATATTGTTTCATAAAAAACACTATTTGTTGTGAAAGCGGGAAATAATTATAAAATTAATTAATGAAAATTATATGTTAGGAATTTTGTAAAATAGACATCATTTTTGATTTTGGAATATCAATTAGATCTTAGGGTGAAATTTTGGCATTGTTCTGAAAAAGATCAATTTTTGATGAATAGTGAAACCAATAAGGGGTAGTTAAAAAACTGATTTTTTGTTTAAATGAAACATTACAACTTCTGTGATTTTATTTTCAAAAATAAAACATAAATGATTGTCATTAAGAAGTAAAATTTGGTTCATTGGGATTAAAATAATTTTTTGGTGAATAGTAACTTTTAAGTTTAATTAATTGCGATTAAAGGTAATTAGTGAAATTTAAGGTAAAAATCATATTATAAAAATATGAAATTACTTTTACACTTGTCCTAAACTTATTGGATGAGTCATGGACGACAAAGAAAATCCATGGGTCAACTTGGGGACCCCATGGAGCCACTTGGGTAAAAAATGACATTAATAACTTTTTATTTAAGGTAAATATAAAATTGTCACAAACATGTGTTGTTTTACTAAAACATTTATTACATGGGGTTATATACTTTAGATTTTTGACTATAAAAATTCATTGGAAATCTAAAAATATTTCCTACATCATGATATTTTTTCTTATAATTTTTAGACGTTAAATAAATTAAAATTTTTATGACACAATGATGATGCTGTGATTACCTCATTAATTAACGATTTAAATAAAATGAAAAGATAATGTAAAATATGAAGCATAAACTGGTCAAAAACCTATTTTATGAGAATATTTCGAACCTTTATCACCTTATCCTAGAAATATATCATTGTGGGTCCTTTAGAATCAGAAAATCATTTCGTAATAATGTAATATTTCAATCTTTCCAATAGTGCCCCTCCTCTCCTCTGATAAAAGGCCCCCACCACTACCACCTTATTCACACCTTCCAAGACATTTGGATCGTCCAACATCTGCCAAAATACTCTCTCAACATCCCTATATTACTCCTAGAAGCCTCACTTTGGGTATAAGTCTTCCCAAGGAATCCTTTGGCTCAAATCAAAAAGAGTTACCCGATTTTAAGGTAATGTCTTCTCTTGTGTTCTTTTGTTTTATTTTGCTTCTCCAACCCCCTAAAATCTTTTTATTACTTTATTTTGTAACAAAAACAGTATCCTAAATATACTTGGATGTCTTTAAGATAAGTATTTTATTTAAACTTAGACACACCTTCGTCTAATGGTTAAAAACATACTGTTTCTGTGGGTGGTGAATTACTGCCTCACGAAACGATGATCGTTCAATATTCATTTAACACCTCTCATGGTTGACATTATGATGAAAATATTTTTATATATGATATATATTATGTTTTTTTTCCTTATTATTATTTATTTTTCATTTCTGGCATAACTTTATGATTTCCATTATGGGTAAACGCGATAATTTCATTTTCGGAAGTGCGAACTATCGCCCCCTCAAATTGATTTGAATCGTTAATGCCATATGTGGGATTTATAAAGGATGGAGTAAATGGTATTATACATTATATTATACTGGATTTATATTATACCTTTATATAATTATAATATCATTCCATTAAATACGTAATCGAAATTAATGTAGCGTTCATGCGTACGTACGGCTTACCGTCTCCATGAACAGTGCATTTCATTTCTTACCTCTAAATGCTATGTAATATTATAAATTAATGTATATACTGGATATATACGATATATATTATATATAAATCATGAATATAATTCTGGATATAATGGATATTTCACCACATGAACAACTTGTAATTATAAGAAATTTATTTTTGACTCATGTACGAAAGATCGACAAAATGACCGTTATTAACGTAAATAATTATATAATGTTCATAACATGGTAATAAGTGATATAAAAGGAATAATAAACTTGAAAATGGTTCTTAATAAATTATAAATTAACTCTAGTTTATTATTCAGGAGGTTAAAGAACGGTCGAGTCAAGACGGACACGAGGTAAGGGAACTTCTTAACCCAATTTCCGTTCATTGGGTTAATCTCCTATTTTCAAATTATATCATGATATTATTATGTTCAATCTGGTATTTGTAATTAAATTTTGTGTTCTTATAGTTAATACACATAATTCGTCTATTTTATTTAAAAAATTTATCTCTGTAAGGGAGTTCATCTCAATCTCCATTCCTTGAGGCATATTTTGTTTTATACACAAATTTCTTTTATACAGTGTATAAACCCCATTGACTTTTACGTTTATTCAAAAGGAATATTTTTATATGAATCATTTTACTAAATGACAAAAAGAAATGTTCTTTTTTCATACGTATGCGGCGACAACGACTTCTCTGCCGCTGTGACCACTATTTGAGTTTCAGCTTCCACTACAAGCCATAAGTTTTTTTAAATGAAAAATAAATAAAAAGTTTAAATTTTCATTTATTTTGGTATTGAAAATGGTTTTGAAAGTGTTATTTTGATATCAATGTGTTTTATTGATATCTTGTGATTGAAATGTGGAAATTTTATGTTTCCTTTATCCATGTTTTATGTGATACGATTATGTTATGACTTATGATATGTCTAAACCTGTTCATATGAGGAATACATTAGAGTTAATAAGTGACAGATGGAGTCTGCTATAGCTCCTCGATGAATCGGCATGTCTCATGAGACAAACTAGTGTCTTGGAATGAGTCATTGGAAAAATATTATTTGTAGTCTTGGCATGACGCCTTGGCTACGTGGTTATGATAGTCTCGCATTATGCATTCCATCATTATGAATGTGGTTATTGATGTTGCATGTGATTGTTTGACCAATAGAATATCCATGTGAAGAATTAAATGGAATTATCTTATTTTACTTTTTCCATATTATATTGAAGTTCATCTTTAAAATTCTTTTTTATTAGTTATACATTGCCTTAAATGTTTATGTTTATTTAAAAAATCATCCGCTAAATTGTTATCCTTACTGAGCATCTGAGCTCACCCCTTTCAATGAGTTGTTTTTCTCAGGTTGTGAAGAAATATTTTATGACTGACCTATAGGGATAGTCTAAAGGGGATATGGGTGTGGACTATGGAGACTATGTTATTGTAGTTTTTCACTTTATGGTGTAATTTAACATTTAAGAATGTATCTAGTGTTTCCAAGGATACTAAACTAATCGGTCTTTCGAGACATGATCTTTTGGGATCATGCCAATGTTATGTAATAATGCACCGACTCTGGGTAACTGGGGTCGGGGCGTTATAGTAGGTATCAGAGTCAGTTTTGTACTAACCTTTAAAGGTAGATTTAGATAAACTCTGATTAGAGCACATAGACCTAAGATAGACTTTGAGGATTAGTATAGAAGAACTTCCTATAATTTTGGTATTATAAAGATTTTGTGAGTTTTCTTAGCAATACATCACTCTCTAGATACGAGCAGGTAGAGGCTGCTCTGGCACATATGTACCTAGGGGTAAAACCTGAAAACACCGCTTTGAGCTAGATTCGAACGGGAACTGGTGCATTACAATGGGCCTTGTTGCACTATTGGTTAGAACACTCCCGGGGGATATGCTTAGGATAATTCTCATTTTCTTTACAAACCATTATGAAGGGTTTATGAGTATATACTCTCTCAAAAAAAAATTATGATTAGGGATTATATCCATAAATTGTTCAATTTATTTTAAGTGTTTTACAAGTATGGAATTATGTATTTTGATTCATAAACTACTTTAGTTTATGCCATTGTTTAGAAATTGTGCCTACTGGGAGGAATGGAAACCATATAAATGCACGCACTCCATGTAGGGATTTACCTCTTGCTCAAGATAATTATTGTGGATCTGGAGATACAACTGGTGCTGATCACCTTATCACCATACTAGGACAACTCACTCAGGTTATGAATACTGACCTTACTTGTATGGAGCACCCTGATCCGCAACATGGAGGATCAATGTTAGATCGTTTCATGAGGCAACAACCACCAACATTTAATGGGGGTAAAAATCCATTAGTAGGTGAGTAATGGATAAACTCCTTAGAGAAAATATTCCACACCTTGGGGAGTAGCGAAAGGGAAAAGGTTTTCATGGAAGTTTACCGCCTCAATGGAGATGTCGATCAATGGTGGTCGCTGATTCAAAACTCAAAGGAAGATGATGAAGTATAAAATATGGAATGGAGGGAGTTCAAAGAGAATTTCTTAGAAAAATACTTCCCTCGTGACCATCAAGTACATATGGAAAGGGAATTTCTGAGTCTGAGACAAAAGGAGGATGAGAATGTCGCAATATATGAAGCTAAATTTACAAGGTTACAAGGCATGCAACAGATTATATATGTAACCCAAGAAGTAAGAATGATCATTTCTTTGATGGGTTAAAACCATATTTTCGTCGATCTTTGGTATCACAATCTATCTCAATGTATGACGATATCGTCTAATGTGTTATCAAGACAGAAAAGGAATTCTCTAAGTCTTATGACAACAAAGTAAAGCAAGAGAAGAATAGAATGGTGGATAAAGAGGTAGATAAAGGGAAAAAGGGAAAGAAGGATTTTCCATTATGAGATAATTTTTGGAAGAATCACCCTGGTACTTGCCTAAAAGGAATGAGAGTTTGTTATAAATGTGGAGAAAAAGGTCACTAGGCTCGTGATTGCATGGTAAAGAAAGAGGCTATCAATTTTGAAGGCTAAAATTGTAGGGAAATGGGGAATTATGAAAATGAATGTCCTAAGCGTCAGGGAAACTTACCTCAGAAAAGGCTAAGGGATCAAGGCCAATCTTATTCTGTTACTACACTTGAAGTGGAATAATTAATATATTGGTGCTTTTGGACTCAAGGATTATATTCCGGTTACAAGAATAATTTGATATATATAAGGATTTTACTGTAGTACTTGATGTTAAATTATTGTTTTAATATGATGAAGGTTATCATATTTTAAGTATGTGACAATAAGAGAAACATTAATTTTTTTGGGGAATCTGATGTTACAATTGATTTTGGAATTTAGAGACCTTTTAGAGAATGTCTGGATAGAGATATTTTGGAAACTATAAAGGTTAGAATGGATTGAGTTGAACCTTGGATCGTATTGGTTATGGTTAAAAAATTTCTGAAGATTATTTTTGAAATATTATAATACAATAGTTTTAGGAAAAGGACAACCTACAGGTTAAGGGATAACCCATCACGTAGGAAAAAGCAGCAGGAATCGAACCCACAACCATAGTGAGACATGCCTTTATTACCTACCACTAGCTTACATGAAGTCCCTGGTTATTACAAAATAGTTTTCCTAATCTAAATGGTATGTGTTAATATTTTATACCTTGTACGATTGGGATAAATTTAATATTTTTGATTTCTATTATCTTTTTGAGTGAAAGATGAGTTTGTGATAGAAATTAGTTATAGGTTGAAACTCTACTTGTCAAGCATAAATATATACATACATATCTATTATTCTATGAATAAATTAATTCTTAAA
Source organism: Viscum album (assembly GCA_963277665.1). Taxonomy (NCBI): domain Eukaryota; kingdom Viridiplantae; phylum Streptophyta; class Magnoliopsida; order Santalales; family Viscaceae; genus Viscum; species Viscum album. The sequence continues at coordinate 1,723,243,350 of OY728159.1, forward strand.
CTTTAGTAAAGGGATATTAAAACAAAAAATGTGTTATCCTAATACCTTATGTCTTGTTGAACTGATAATATTTTAAATCAACATAGATTGAAGGTTTTGAGGCCCTTAATATTACAATTATTTGTGATTGATGACCTCAATCACTCCCTACAAATATTTATGTTTTTTCTCCATTTATATGTCTCTAATTTCCACCAATGTTCTCCTTATCGAGATCATAATTTGGTGGTGACTTTTTCATTTTCCTTTCCCTCTTATTAAGGCTAAATTTTATTAACCTTAATTCTGATGTGGGTTTTCCACAAAGGTATTTTCTATTTTCAACCTTTTATTTTCAAAGAAAAATTTCAAATTGCGAGGACGCAATTTATTGAAGGAGGGGAGAATGTAACACCCCAAGCTTCCACGGTACACTTCTCCTTCAATAATACAATAGATTGCATTGTACGAAACATCGAGTTCTATCACACCGCGACTAATCACAATAGCCATTATTAATAGTAATACCCACTTTTTGAAATTATATATCTTTTATATTTCAAAATGGACTTTATTTTTGGATTCGGAATATCAAATTTATCCTATGTTGAATTTTTGGAATTTTTCTGAGAACTACCAATTTTTTTATAAATAGTGAAAAATACTTAAAAACAAATTTTTTAATCAAAATAAATTATAGTAATAAATTATACTATAGAGTGGTTTTAATGTATAATTAGAATATATTTTTACCATTTTATCCAATGGTGGTCATTAAAATTAATTTTACTTTTAAATTGGACATAAACAATTGTCAATCTTTTGTTATATATTGTTTCTTAAAAACACGCTATTTGTTGTGACAACGGGAATTAATTATAAAATTAATTAATGAAACTTATATGATTTCATTTTGTAAAATAGACATCATTTTTGAATTCGGAATATCAATTATAGCTTAGGGTGAAATTTTGGCATTGTTCTGAAAAACTTCGATTTTTGATGAATTGTGAAACCACTAAGTGGTAGTTAAAAACTGATTTTTCGATTAAATGAAACATTACCACTTCTGTGATTTCATTTTCAAAAATATGACATACATGATTTTCATTAGGAAGTAAAATTTGGTTCAATGGGATTAAAATAATTTTTGGTGAATAGTAACTTTTATGATTAATTAATCGCGATTAAAGGTAATTACTGAAATTTAAGGTAAAATGACATTATAAAAATATGAAATTACTTTTAAACATGTACTAAAATTATTGGATGAGTCATGGCCGACCATGACAATCCCTGGGTCAACTTGGGGACCCCATGGAGCCACATGGGTAAGAAAATGACATTAATAACTTTTTATTTAAGGTAAAAATAAAATTGTCACAAACATGTGTTGTTTTACTCAAACAATTATTACATGGGGTAATATAAGTTAAAATTTTGATGATAAATATTAAATGGAAAGATAAAAAGATTTCCTACATCATGATTGTTTTTTAAATTTTTATGCTTTAAATAAATTAAATTGTTTATGACACAATGTTGATGGAGCAATTACCTCATTAATTAACAATTTAAATAAAATGAAAATATAATGTAAAATCTAAAGCTTACACTTGTCAAAAACCTATTGGATGAGCATATATCGTACCCTTATCACCTTAGCCTAGAAATATATCATTGTGTGACCTTTATAATCTGAATAGCATTTCAAAATAATGTAACATTTCAATCTTTCTAAGAGTGCCCCTCCTCTCCTCTTATAAAAGGCCTCCACCACTACCACCTTATTCACACCATCAAAGCCTTTTTTTCTTGGCCAACCTCCACCCAAATACTCTATCAACTTCCCTCACTTACTCCTATAAGCCTCAATTTTGGCAGAAGTCTTCCCAATGAATCCTTTGGCTCAAATCAAAAAGAGTTACCCGATTTTAAGGTAATGTCTTCTCTTGTGTTCTTTTGTTTTATTTTGCTTCTCCAACCCACTAAAATCTTTTTATTACTTTATTTTGTAACAAAAACAGTATCCTATATATACTTGGATATTTTTATGAGAGGTATTTTAGTTACACTTACACACACCTTCGTCTAATGGTTAAAGAACATACTGTTTCTGTGGGTGGCGAATTACTGCCTCACGAAACGATGATTGTTCAATATTCTTTTAACACCTCTCATGGTGGCCATTATGATGACAGTATTTTTATATATGATATATATTATCTTTTGTTTTCCTTATGATTCAGTATTTTTCATTTATGGCATACCTTTATGATTTCCATTATGGGTAAACGCGATAATTTCATTTTAGGAAGTGCAGACTACCGCCCCCTCAAAGTGATTTGAATCGTTAATGCCATATGTGGGATTTATAAAGGATGTATTAAATGTTATTACACATTATATTATACTGGAATTATAGTATAACTTTATATAATTATAATTTCATTCCATTTTATACGAAATATAAAGGAATGTAGCATTCATGTGTACGTACGGCTTACCGTCTCCATGAACGGTGAATTTCATTTCTTACCTCTAAATGCTATGTAATATTATAAATGAATGTATATACTATATATATATATATGATATACATGATATCTAAATCATGAATATAATTCTGGATATAATGGATATTTCACCACATAAACAACTTATAATTATAAGAAGTTTATTTTTGACTCAAGTACCAAAGATCGACAAAATGGCCGTTATTAATATAAATAATTACATAATGTTCATAACATGGTAATAAGTGATATAAAAGTAATAATAAACTTGAAGAAGGTTCTTATGAAATTATAAATTAACTCTAGTTTATTATTCAGGTGGTTAAAAAACGGTCGATTCAAGACGGACACGGGGTAAGGAAACTTCTTAACCCAATTTTCGTTCTTTGGGTTAATCTCTTACTTTCAAATTATGTCATGATATTATTATATTCTATCTGGTATTTCTAATTCCTTTTTGTGTACATATAGTTAATACACATAATAGGTCTATTTTATTTAAAAAAATTATCTTTGTATGGGAGTTCATCTCAATCTCCATTCATTGAGGCATATTTTGTTTTATACACTAATTTCTTTCATACGGTGTATAAACCCCTTTGACATTTACGTTTATTCAAAAAGAATATTTTTATACGAAGAATTTTACTAAATGAAAAAACGGAATCTTTTTTTTTCATACGTATGAGATGACAACGACTTCTCCGCCTCCGTGACCATTATTTGAATTTCGGCTTCCTCTACAAGCCATAACTTTTTTTAAATGAAAAAAAATACAAAGTTTTAATTTTATTTTATTTTGGTATTGAAATTGGTTTTGAATGTGTTATTTTTATATAAATGTGTTGTATTGATATCTTGTGATTGAAATGTGGAAATGTTATGTTTCCTTTATGCATTTTTTATGTGATTTGATTATGTTATGATTTATGATATGTTTAAACCTGTTTATATGAGGAATGCATTGGACTTAATAAGTGACGGGTGGAGCCCGCTATAGCTCCTCGATGCATTGGCTGGTCTCATGAGAAAAACTAGTGTCTTGGCATGAGTCCATGACAAAATATTATTTGTAGTCTTGGCACGAGGCCTTTTCTACATGGTTATGATAGTCTGGCATTATGCATTCCATCATAATGAAAGTGGTTATTGATATTGCATGTGATTATTCGACTAGTAGAATATCCATGTGAAGAAGTAAATGGAATTATGTCAATTTAATTTTGCCATATTATGTAGAAGTTCACATTTAACTGGCTTTTGTTTTATTTATACATTGCCTAAAATGTTTATGTTTATTTATAAAAGCTTCTGCTAAATTGTTATCTTTACTGAGCATCTGAGCTCACCCCTTTCAATGTTTTATTTTTCTCATGATGTGAAGAAATATTTTATGAATGACCTGCAGGGATATTCTGAAGGGGATATGGGTGTGGACTATGGAGACTATGTTATTGTAGTTTTTCACTTTATGATGTAATGTAACATTTAATAATGTATCTAGTGTTTCCAAGGCTACTAAACCGGTCGGTCTTTTGAGACTTGATCTTTTGTGATCATGGCAATGTTATGAAATAATGCACCGACTGTGGGTAACTGGGGATCGGGCATTACACCTATGTGACTTAGGGGCTAGAGTGAAACTCATACCCCTTGGAGTTTTCAAGAATCTTGGGATCAAAGACTTGAAGCCTACCCGAGTATCCCATCAACTTGTCGATTGATCCATAAATAATCTGAAGGGACTACTAAAGGACATGATCGTCAAAGTGGGTATGTTTATCCTCCCCACTGATTTCATCATCCTCATCATAGAGGATGACCAAGAGGAATCTCTCATATTTGGAAGACCATTCATAGAAATTAGGAAGGTACTAATTGATGTGCACCAAGGAGAGCTGATTTTCTAGATAGGAGATGAAAGAGTCTCTTGCAATGTCCTCAAGGCCCTCAAACATTCATCATTGTCTAAACATGAGGATTTTTACCCTATAACCACCATGGATGATCGTTTGAGAAAAAATATGGTGATCTGGTGTGTTATTTTACTACAAATAACATTATTATTCCAAAAATTCCAGATGAAGAAGCACGAAAATATTTGAAATTCATAGAAGTCCAGGGCGGTCACTATTGGCAACATACAGTTGTTCCTGATAGTCTGGAATGGGAAAGGTGCAACCAATTGTACCTTAGATTTTGAAGGCACCTGAAATCAATGTACACACTCTTCCAACATCTCTAAAATATGGGTATTTGGGACCCAATCAATATTTTCCTATCATACATAACACAGAACTATCACAGGAGTAGGATGATGAACATCTACATGTTCTCAAATAGCTGAAGCAAGCTATTGGGTGGACAATTGCTAATTTTAAGGGCATCAACCATACCATTTTCACTAACAAGGTTCTAATTGACGTAGGTTCCAAGAAATCTGAATAAGCACAGTGGCACTTGAATCTGATCATGGAGGTTGTAAAAAAATGGGTGATTAAATTATTGGATGCATTCATCATCTATCCCATCTCAGATTGTCCGTTTGTGAGTCCCCTACAAGTGGTACCCAAAAAATGTGGTATTACTATGATTCCAAATGAAATGAATGAGTTCATCCCTTCATTCACTATCACGGGCTGGAAAGTCTATGTGGATTGATGAAAGCTAAATGATTCCTCAATGGAGGATCATTTCCCCTACCATTCATGGATCAAATCCTAGAGAGACTAGTAGGTCATAACTTCTATTTATTCCTCAATAGTTATTCAGGCTATAACTAGATTTCGATTACTCCATAAAATCAGGAAAAGTGTACATTCACTTTCCCCTACAGTACTCCTTCTTACTGAAGGATGTAATTTGTAATGTGCAATGCCCTCGCCACCATCCAGTGTTGTATGCTGGCCATCTTCCATGACATAGTGGAATAGATCCTGGAGGTATTCATAGATGATTTTCTCGTTTACAGGAAATCATTCACCACATGTTTATGGAACCTGGAGCTAGTTTTGGAATGATGTGAGACTACTAACCTAGTTTTGAACTGGGAAAAGTGTCATTTCGTCATGAAAAGTGGCATTGTCGTCAACCACATAATCTCAGAAAAGTGGATAGGGGTGGACCCGATGAAGAGAAAAGTAATTTCACGACTGCCATTTCAAACAACTATCAGATCCAACCACAGCTTCTTGGGTCATGCCAGTTTCTTTAGGTGGTTTTTCTGCAACATTTCTATAATAGTCCATCCCATCACCAATCTTCTAACAGAGGATTCCATATTTGAGTTCAATGAGATATGCGCTAGAGGTTTTGAGTATGTGAAGCAGTGCCGGGTGGAAGCTCTAGTTATGATTTCTCCCAATGGGGAGGAACAATTTGTGGTGATGTCTGATGCCAATGACTAGGCAGTGGTAGTAGTTTTGGGAAAAAGTGTTGATCATATTTTCTAACCTATATATTTTGCCAGCAGGACACTCATTGAGGCACAAATCAACTACACCACTACAAATAAGGAGGTGATTGCAGTGGTTTTCACATTTCACAGGTTCTATTCGTACTTATTATTGTCTAATTTTTTTATACGAACTATGCAGCACTAATGTACCTACTGAACAAGAAAGATGCAATGCCCTGACTGATCGTCTGGGTACTCCTCTTATAAGAATTTGATCTGGAGATCGGAGAAATGAAGGGGAGTGAGAACATTGTGGCTAAACATCTCTCCCACCTAGAGCTGGCTCATTTGGAGAATGATGATGATCAGGAGATCATGGTGGATTTACCTGATGATCATCTCTTTTTAGTTAACGAAACTCATAGACCACGGTATACTGATATAGGTAATTTTCTGGTAATAGGTGTCATTAACCATGACATCTCCTTCTAGAAAAGGAAAATATTTTTCTCTAATGTGAAAAGGTACTTCTGGGATGATCCACTACTATTCTGATCATGTGCAGATGAAGTGATCTACTATTGCATCCTGAAGAATGAATTTCAGGATGTCCTGGAGTTCTGTCATGCCTCACTAGTTGGAGTACATAATGGACCTGACCGTATGATAGCGAAGATCCTAAAAACTGGTGTTTTCCGGCCCACCATGAATAAAGAAGCACGAGCCTTTGTTTCCTATTGTGATCGGTGCCAGAGGATCGGTAATGTGGGATGTAGAGATAAGATGCCCTAACACCCAAACCTGGAGGTCATGATTTTTGACCTTTGTGGCATATATTTCATGGCTCCCTTTCCCTCATCTTTTGGGAACACATACATCCTGGTTTGCATCGACTATGTCTCCAAATTGGTGTAATCCACTGCTATAGCACATGAAACAGCCTAGGTAGTCATGAGTGTTTTCAAGATATATATTTTTAGCATCATTCGAGTCCCGCAAGTAATGATCAGCGACAGAGGGACCCACTTCGAAAGCACAATAATGAGAGGAATATTGTCGAAGTATTGAGGAAATAATCATGTGGAGACACCATATCTTCCCTAGTCTAGTTGAAAAGTGGATATCTCCAACCATGATCTCATGCAGATCCTTGAGAAAACAGTGAACCTTTCGAGGAAACACTGGTCCAAAAAGGAAGATGATGCTTTGTGAGCATATTAGACTACTTTCAAAACACCACTAGTAATTTCCCCATTCTTGCCTCATCTATGGAAAGTTGTGCCATCAGCCAGTGGTATTGGAACAAAAATCCTACTGGGCTGTCAAGGCCTTGAACATTGATTTAATGGAAGTTGAATTAAATAAGAAGTTCCAACTGTTGGAACATGATGAAATCAGATTAGAGGCATTAAATAATGCCAAGCTATACACGGAGAAGATGAGAGCCATTCCCAGCCGGTTGATTTCATGAATATATTTCCATCACGGCGATCAGGTACTTCTCATTAACTCTTGTCTTCACTTATTCCCCGGGAAGTTAATATCATGATGGTTGGTACCATTCCACAGTATACGAGTATTCCTTCATGGAGCAGTGGAAATTTCTGGAGAGGATGGTCAACCATTTAAGGTCAACAAACAACGGTTGAAGGCTAACCATGACATAAACAACATGGTAGGAACATTGTCCACCATGCAGCTCAGGTAAGAAAAGTTAATCAGGTCGAGCCAACGTCCCAAAACAAAGGCGCTTCCTAGTTGGCAACCCAGATAATACATGCCATGTACCACCTATACACATGCTATGTAATTTTTCCTTTTCATTTTTAGATATTATAAATACATATATTAACAAATTAATAAACATGGATGAAGCCGGTGACGATGGTAAGGCCACTGGAGTTTATGTGAGCCGTCCTTGGTTCGAATCCAAACGGCATACCTTCAGCTCAAGATTCATCCTTTTTCTATTCATATTTTTTTACACGGTGTGTTTAGTAATTTTCATATAAATATTTATATATACATATATTAGCTTATAAGAAAAAACATGGTGGGGATGGATCGGTTGGCCACGATCGTAACCTGACTCCAAAAGACTTGGGTTCAAATCATGAAAACCTCCCAATATCCATCATTTACCCTTGTTAATAAAACTGCATGGCGTGTCTTTTTATATACATCATCTATGCCATATTTTTCAAATACAAAATTTTAAACTTTTCTTTATAATGTAATTCAACCAGATGAAGTTGGTAGAATGGAAAAGTCTCAGCCCTGGATCCAAAAGACCCAGGTTCGACCTCAGTTAATCTCTCTGCTTTATCCCCTTCGTACATAATTAAAAACCACATGTTGTGCATTTTCTTCTTTCCATGTAGTATAGGATGTATAAAGTAATTATATATGAATAATTAATATGGTTAACAATACAACCTTTTCTCCAGTGGTTGAGGGCTTCCATTCAGAGCGGCCGATCGCCAGTTCGAACCTCTCCACAAGCACCCGACCAAAGGTTGTACTTATCTTTTTCCACTTTTAAAACACACAACATTTATTTTCCCACTTCATTATGTGAATAGTTTCATTTTTTAATTTTTCACATATATAAATATCCATTTTTATTATTTTTAATTATTTTAATTATTTATTATATATTTTATTATAATAATTATATATATGTATATAATAAAAAAATTTACATACACAGTGTGCAGTCTAGATGTACATGCTGTGTACCTTGGATATATAATCCATGGACCACCCGACATTAGGCCATGTCGCGTAGAGCCTCCCTTCTTCCCGTTTATTCCCCTGTATGACACCATAACTCCTCACTCCAAAATCCATTGATTTTGTTCCTTTAGGGTTCTAATTCTTCTTGAATTGTGTTCCTCTGTCCAGGTACACCCTTACGGACCCTCTATTTCATGTTTTTAGAACCGTTTAGGGTGATTTCGGGATCAGCCGACCATTTGGCTTCAACGGTACATGGCCACGATGCGAAGAACACACACCTTGTACTTTTGTACATGGCTGCCAAAAAAATGCTTCGCAATTTTAATATACACTGTTTGTATGTTCGGTACACACTGTGTACCTTTCCCCATCGTGGTCGGGTATTCTTTTGCACATAGCCTCACACACAATTTTCATATACACCGTGTGTGTGTTCAGTACATGCTATGTGTGACATTTCTTTTAGCCCATCCATGTGTAGCACTTCACACAGTCTCGCACCCCATGTTCATGTACACAACATGTGTGTTCGATACATGTCGTGTATAACATTTCCTTCAGCCAGCCCAAGTCTATCCCACCACCACATGGCCATGTCCCTCTGGTAATAAACAGGCCGTGTCCGATCTGTACACGGTGTGTCTTTTATTATTATAAAGAATAAAAATGTGGATGTGTCTTTACTAATACATGACCATGTACACTTTCTATGAACATGGCATGTATTTCTAGTGAATGTTGTGTATCCTTTCTTGGTCAACCTTCTGCTCCCTCGGCGTGCATATCAATTGAATAGAGGATGCTACTCAGCTTGTAATAAATGTCGTGTACTTGAGATACACACGATGTGTACTTTTATTTTTATGTATTCCCCCATTTTCATTGATTTAGTTTTTTTTATTTTTTGTTTGGTTCATCCTTCTATTTTAGGTTATGGAAGATCGAGATCCTTCTCGTGGGAAGCGGTCCACCTCCGCCACAGAGGGCGAGAGGCCCATTTATCATCGGATCAGACTCCATCCAGCAACACAGCCAGACCCAGACACACCGGTATACGTGCTCCCTCCATTGGCCATTCTTCCACCCCACACTCCCTCTACTGAGGCCGGTTCTATTAGCTTTGCGACTCCACCACCCCATACTGAGCCTTCGAGCACCATCGGTACTTCTCCACCGGTTTCTGCACTTCCTGTGACCCCTCTAGTAGTTGTTTTCCCCACATCAACAACTTCATCCAGCAGGGCTCCGTCTACTTTAGCAAATCCACCCACAGAGCCAGCTCCTTCTGGGGAACCTCCACCTGGACTGGGACCTGCACATGTTCCCTACCCGTGCATGATTTTCTTGGTAACCGACGTGGCACATGAAAGGCTCTGGAGTTTCTCTCGCCGACCAATTATGTTGATCACCCTCTATCTGGATAGCAGTATTCCATAGCAGCTTGACATCTGGGAAGAGTGGGAGGATATCCTTGGACACACTCCATTACTCGCTAATTTATAGGTCATCACTCCTATATTCTATGATTTATTTTTGGAGTTTTCTACCTCATTAAAGTTTGATGGAGCTGAGTACCCGGAGACACCTGGTGATGTGGTACCCGTGGTTTGGTTCTGGCTGGTCGGCCGACGATTTTCCCTTACCGTAATCGAGTTCGGCCGAGGGTGTGGTTTCAACCCATATCCCATCACCCCACCCCCTGTTTCTACCCTAAAAAGACCTGATTACTCTGAGATCGTGGCTATGTGGTGGGAGACTACTATGGATAACCACCACTACACCCCAACCTCGCAAAAGATCACCCTTATCACTGACCCCATCCTCCCTTTTACCCAACAGTGCTTTAGCGCCATTAATTTCTCCCTTCATGAGGATATGGGGGTCATGACCCGTCGGGGCATGTATATCCTTACTTATGTCATCTGACAAGACTACCCGGACCTACCTTACCTAGTCCCCCCCTACTTCCATGCCATGTTAACTGGCCATCAGGGAAACCTGAACGGCGGGTTTGACACCACATGTCTCGCCCACCACCTTGGGTTTTTTAATCTTTCTTTACCTCAACACTTGTTAGGTTCCCCTCAATGGATTTACTATCTCCTGATTTTTCTCATGGTATTAGTCCAGAAGCAGGGGTGACTACGTCCTTACCTAGGCTTGACCCCATCCACAAGTTGACCCTCATACCATAGCTGATGCCTCGGCTCCTCCTTCCCCACACCATCCAGTTTTCCAACCTCACCCACATTCTTCTGAACCCCCTTCTTCTTGACTTCTTTCTTCTATACCCCCACCAGCCCCACCTACCCCCACACCCTAGGTCGGTCTCACCCTTTCCATCAGCCTCGATACGCTGGAGCAGCACATGGTTCGTATCGAAAGCCGCCAGGACTGCATGGAGCATATGTTGGGGCTGATTCTTCTACATCTTGGTATTCCTCTTCCCCTGCCACCTGTTTTCCCTCGATTCATGGACCATCTACTATAGATCCATTTCCCTTCACTACACTAACCATGTATTCCATTATTCAATATACTGTGGGACCAGTGGATGCTACTACAACTACCACCACTACTACTAGTCCATAGAGTGAAATTTTGCTTCTCATTCTGAATACAACTCCTGTGGCTCCTTTTTCTTCGATTTCCCTTCCCAGGGAAGATTCTGAGGCTCCACACCCATCTCTTCTTGCAGATTCCATACCGGATAACGCCTCTTCTGAGGTGACCCCATGACTGGTTTTTGGACACCTTCTTTTCATTGTATATTTATTGTTGTGATATCTTGTACATGTGTCTATTGTGTATGCTTGAAATGTTATATTTCTCCACCCATCACAGGTACTATTGCATGTTTTGGGCTACATTTTTCAACCACATCCTATGTTTCTTCACCTAGACACGAGGGGAGTATTATTTTTCAATTGTTTACTTTTCTTTCTTGGTTTACTTCTTTCATTACTTCCCATCGGTTTGGTCCACTATTGTGTCCCCACCTTACCATGATCCTCTTTTCGGGAACTTGGTGGACCGATATGATATTATGTATGGAGGGGAATCTCTCAACAACTTTAGTCTTTTTCCCTTTTCAGATTCTAAGAGACATCATTATTAGACAATATATTTGAAAACGTGAAGGCATTTATGGTTAATCATATTTTTAAATAATAAAGATGAAAGGGAAAAATTTTAAAAAAATTGCTATGTTTTTTGTTCTTAAGTATTTTAAATTGATTTATGATATAATTCAAATTACAACTTGTAATCCTTGGAAAATTACATCGATTATACTCATCAATTATTTTGCAAGTCAAGACCGGACTGTCTCTTTATTTATTTTTTCCACTCTCGACAGGTATTCTAAACCCTTTGTCATATCATTTCAAATACCTTCTTTCTTGATAGATTCTTAGAATATACATAACTACCAGAATTTGCATGTTTTCTTTTCGATACATGATTAATTCATGAATTACATTAATGTGATTAAGTCATTTGTTTGTTTTAACCCCTTTATCTTGATCCTACCATACATCTTATCTTCGTGAAGCCCCTAGAGACCATGAATATCCTTTATAAGAAGCCGTATTACAATCCAAATTCCCTTACTACCGTAATTCTATTATGATTTTTCATTATTATTTATTTGAGCTCAAAATAAGGGATTATAATCACATGGAATAATTTCGTGAATTGTCATGAAATAATGTATGGTGGAGAGACTCTTGATCATTTGGGGTAGAAAAGGGCTCCAAACCTCTATTTTGGGAAATTCAGAAAGTTTCCCATTGTGTTCTAATAAAAATTTGGTGCCAACAAAGGTTCATTATACACACTTGTTGGTTTGTGACTCCAACTCAACTAAAGGTGATGGTGGTGATGAGATTATTTGATAAATCTTATTGAGGATGTTTTTACATTGAGTTTTATTTTGAATACTGTGTAATGTTATTTTAGAACATACCCTACTTTTTCAATCCTCAGTGTTATTTTTCACATCTTTACCTACCAGCCATTTTCCACAGAAAATGCGATCCTTATTGAATGCCCTCGTGATTTTTGTAAGTCATATTTATAAAAGTGGAGAACTAAAATTCTTAAAAACCTATAGATAGAGTGTATATGTCTTTGATTGAGCATAAAATTGAATAAAAATATCTTGAGTGTTGAGAAAAATTTTGGTGAGGTAAATCATCAAGTGGTTTTCTTAATTTTGAAAGGTAGAAACTTGTGTTAAAATAGGATGACAATAGTTAGTTGAAATATATATGAGGCATGTTTAGAATATCTCCTAGATTGAAACTGCTTTGTATTATTTTTGAAATTTCACATGTAACATATTATTTACATTTTTTATTAACTAATGTTCTTCCTTTGAAAAAATAAAAAAATTTAATTAGATTTTTAGATTTTCTTGTGTGAAAGAGAACGAATATATATGGGCGAGTTTGATACACCCAATTTGTGTATACATTTTCATAAACTCTACTAAAAATAAGAAAAAGTTTTCATAAATTACCTAGTACTTAGAGAACAAATACTTTGATTTTGTTGATCTTGTTCATTTCCCAGAGGATTATGGCCAAATACAAAAAACAGAGAACTGAGCAAAAATTAACTACTATACGGCGTGTACATATATAAACGTCATGTACATTCGAGCTCATACACTGGTTGACTGGGAAAAGTACATGAACAAGTAACCAGAAGCTGGTACGTGCCGTGTTCATACTATACACATCGTGTGTACCCTTCTAGTAGTGGATGGGGGGCAAGACGATTCTACACGGCCATGTGGCCGGCCGAAAGGGCACACCCTGTGTTCCACTAATACACGCTGTGTATATAGTTCTAGTAGTGGATGGTAGTCGAAAAATTAGAATACATGTTGTGTATGGTGGTTCTACACACTGTGTACCCTTACCAACCAGGTAGCCCCATGTTCCAAGTCAATGATGGTGTGTTAGGTCACCTACCAGTGGAGAAAACAAATGCAAAAATGCGTTGACAAAAGTACCCAGCTTTTACTTTGTTTACACCCCATGTTATTATTTTTTCAATAAGAATAGGCCTTGGCCTCCAGACCAAGATAGGAGTGTGTGGGAATATTGTGTGGAGAAAAGGGTCAAAGTTCTGAAGAAGAGACCCTCTGCCTTCGTACTACCTTCAATTCACCGTATACCGAAAAATCATTTCCACCTCGATGTTCAAAGCATGATCACATGAGGTATCAAAAGTATTGTGTTTATATCTACCTCCATGTGTTACTAAACACCCAGTGTTTTGGGGTTGTGGGAGGTGTTGGGTTGTTATTTGAATTAAGTTATTATGAATGTGTTTGTTCTATTAAAATCTTCTTATTCTTCTTAAATCACGTCACTTTATCACTGGAAATTTTATACTGGACCAAGGGAAGAATTTTCATGGTTTCAAAAGAAGAATACCAACGAATAATTTCATGGCCATTGAAAGTATTCACCAACTCAAAATGGGCTTAGCCAAATATAGATATGTTGAACACTAACTACCCTACCAAGGATTTGGTTTCTTTAGCTCTAAATATAATGTTTACCGAATTGAGGAAATTTTATTACAAATTGACCTAGAGTATTGGGTTATCATGAACAACAAAACCACATAAGCAATCTTATTTAATAATCATCTTCTCATTAATCCAAACCCCAATGCACATTTATCTATCTATTTACATCAAAACCAATCTTCTCGTACATACATTCAATTCATTATAAAATATGTTAAAATAAGCTTAAAACCAATTGTTCTTTTTGTACCCAAACAACCAACAAAAATCAGCTCTAAATTTAGAAGACTTCACTAAAAACAAAAATATAAAAAAAATTAAGCTAGATGAAATAACTTCTTAGTTCCCTATGGATTTTCCCCTTACTAGTGCTGTAATGGATAGGATAAAAATAATTTGGGACACCAAAAACAAACCTTCTGTGAAACAACTCACCAATACCACAATGGATGGGTGGAGGATATTGGGATTTACCTTGGTAAAGAGTAACTTGTCGAATAAGTTTACTCCCCCCTTCAAACATTGTGTCAATATCTCTCTTTAATTAAGTACTTTTTACCTCATGGACACATTGAATGGGTAAAATAGGCCTCAAACTAAATTGATGAGTGTTTTGTGCCATGTTCTAAATTACGGTTCTTATGGATTTTTGGGTCTTATCAACTAGTGAAACACCTGCATCAGTATTAATCAAATTTAGATCAATAGGAATTAATCCTTCATAAAAATATTGATTTAAAAGTTGATCACATATTTGGTGGTGTGGTCCACAGGAACATAACATTTTAAAGTAATCTTAATATTCATGTAATGTTTCCCCATGTGATTCCCTTCTACCAAAAATATCTTTCCTTATAGTTGCAGTTTCAAAGGCAGGGAAATATCTTTTCAAAGAAAGACGTTTCATTTCCACCTAGCTCTTAATTAGTGAATTAATATAGTAAATCCAGTAATTTTTAGTATATTTTAATAAAAATGGGAATTCTATGAGCTTTACTTGTTATTCATCCACATTAGCCGATTTTAAAGTAGAACACACATTATAAAATTATTTTATGTACTTATGTAGATATTCTCTTGAGAGTCCATGAAATCATGGTAATAAAAGAATTAAACTTTATTTCAGCTCAAAATTAGGTTTCTCACATTGTATTAGAATATAGGTGGGTTGGATAGCAACATCATGATAGGTTAGTTCATTTAGTGTTCGATTGTTTTCATCTATGTTATACATGTTGAATTAATGTTCTCATTTTCTTCCAGAAGTAGAGGGGTTTAGAAAAGTCTCAAGTCATGGTGTGCCCACCTTCCAAGGGTTCTCTTGTGCATCTCAGTGTCACCGATGTAGGATCATCTCTGGATTGGGCTTGAAGGTTGGTAAGTCTCTCGGAGTATGACGCATCATGAACAAATAATTCACAATAAATAAATCAGAACACAAAAGTATATGAAAAGTTAGGAGATAAAACAAATAAATATTCACAAAAATTACAAAAACTCTTATAAAAACACACACTAAAATGAAAGTGATCATGAGAAATGACACTAACATTTGACAACATTGTCATGAAATTTCAAATTGATTGTGAATTTAAGGCTGATTTATAGTATAAGGAATATCCGGGTCATATCTCAAAAAGAATTGATGGTTTGCTGTGTGAATTTTTAATAAAAAATAAACAAAAGAGAGGGGTGGATTTGAAAACAGTTTTATGAAAATGACTTGATTTAATGAGTTTAATAGTTGAAAAATAAATGTGGTGTTTTAGAATTATGAGATAAGGATATCATTTAATGTTCACTACACATCTTGGATTGTTCATTTTTCTGAAAATATTTACATGATTTAGTTTAATTCTTTGGTTGAGGGTTGTCAAAATCATGATTCCCCTCTTACCTCTAAAATCATTGCAGAATGTACCGTCCATCAACAAAAAAATCATGTTTTTAAGGATTGGAAATAAATAAATGATATAAGGATACCAAATCATACTAATATATTATGTATGAGTTAGATAAATAGGCTGGTTTTCCACATTTGGAACAACCAATGATCCCCACTTGAAATCACAACCAAATCTGTGTTGAGATAGAAACTGCATTACCGAATTATGACAAAATAAATTTATTAGTAGGATAATTCCATAAGGATTAAACTTAATTATAATATTTAACAAAAAAATTATTGAAAACCAGTTGAATGATAATTAATGAAACTACATCGCATGTATTTTTAGCTCCCTGTAATTGATCATCGACCATTTATCTCGACAGTAAGAGGAGGAGGGGGCTAGGATGTAACTTTTCATTAATACTTGATAGCCCTATAAAGAAAAGGGCTTCCAGAACTTCTAGGATGTGGAGAAGACTACTCTGTAGGTCCAAATTTTCATCACTTAACTCCTTGGACGACCTTACAAATGGGGAGCCCAAGGTACCAATTTATAGGAAAATTGGAAGGTGGTTTTGAGAAACCATATTTCAAGAAACCACTTGGACTATCATTTTTTACCATTATAAAGTATAATATCTCTTTAGGAAAAACTGGAAACATGTTTCCCCACATCATTTCTATTGCCACTAAAATTTTGGAACCATATGGACAAATAGAGACCAATATATTCACAAAATACATAACACAATTGTTAAATTTGTGCAGATTCTGTTCATTGGATAGAATGGTTCGGATGGACCACTAAATGGACGAATGGGGATTGGGTTGTTTGAGCTGAAATGTATCCGAAGAATCTTTGGAGAGGCTCAGTAATTTTCATCCCATTTGTAGGAAACACATTCACGTAATATTCAAAAAAGTGGATATATGTTCATGTTCTTCCATGCACATTGTCCCTTTTTTTTCTAGATCATCTATGGGGTATCTAAATCACATCCTTCTATAATGAAATCATCAAATCAAGTAAAATTTCATGTTTGTAATACTGATAGACACAAAATAATTTAATCAAAAATAAATTTCAATTTGTTATTATTTTTATAATTTTCAATTCACAACTAGTTTAAAACATTGGTGTATGGGTGATAATGAAACAGGGAATCGTGGTGCGATCACTAGGTCGGACCTGAATATCGGCCATGCATCGGTAGTCCAGACTAGGCCGGTCGGTGATGGTCAGCCCAGTTTTTCCCGAATCTCTATAAAAATCATGTATCTTGAAATTCGGGGAATTGATTCACATACCATCAATGGAACACAATCCTCTCATCAAGGATGATCCTTTTAGAATAGTTTGATACTTTTTGTTCATGGTCTCAGAGTTCGGGTACATTAAACACATATGTAAAATAATAATAGTACAATTATTATTATTCAGAAAACTTGTTTCGGAGCTACCATCAATACGGGATGTCTGTTTGACACTCTATATAAGGAATTAAAACAATGGAGTTGAGGCAGACTTTCCAAGACAAATTTTGGGGTTTTAAACAAAAGTTGATGTGTGGGGACTATGGGGACACTTCTCATGTTTTGAAGAGAAAGACATCATTTTTACTAGGATATATTTTTTATGATAGATTAGTTCATCCCATGTGTTTTCCAAGAGAATCAAAATGGAGAGATCTATATAAATTGTTTTGTGAATGAGTTGTGGACCCACAAGATGCCTTTCGAGCACAAGGCGCCAATATAAAAACATTCCATTGGATTTCTGAGTGGGGTGAAAGAATATTATATCATGCATGTTGTTTCCCAAGGATCTCAATAGTGTGATCTTTTCGAATATACAGAGACATTTTCATGACCTCAATAAATGTGATAACCTGAAAGGAATATCGGTGGATGATCCTTTTGATGTGTTTGATGAAAATCCAAGGCCTAGGCCAGTTTCAAATCTTCTGATAGTGAAGAATACTTATGAAGATATCTTGTTGAATATTTTGGAGCCTTTTGAGGAGGCAAGTTAGAGAAATCCCATTTTCACCCCATATATCAACAATGAGCATCATACGCTCGTTAGCCTATTGGCTAGCCATGTCATGTACTCTGGGAGGACACAGACATGATTACTGGTACATAATTGCAGTTTAGTACCCTAGAATGGTGAGGTACATGGAATTTTATTGAGTCAGTGTCACAAGTCATGTGTGCCCCATGTGCACCATATACTACTTTACTAATTCGTATATCTATCGTATCTCATTCATTTGGAATTACATTTTGGCATGGTTCTAGCCAATCATGAGTTTTTTTTTTCATATAATGTGATGGTTCCCTCTATAGTGGCTTCTGAGGTACGATGCAAGATGTTTTGGATGTGATTCTTATCCAGGGATGCACCCCTTGACTATAGAATAGTTCCTTTATGCTTCCCAATATGTACCATCCTTCTGGGATATCTAGAGTTCCTCAGCGCTTCCCGAGCGGTACCATCCATCTTGGATGACCAAAATTCCTCCATGGTTACAAAGAGTTACCATCCAGTAGATACAGACAGTCTTTGTTGATTCTTTTCTGAGAAGTATCATCTAGTAGGGAAGGATAGAGTAGTTATGATTTTACCTCTAGCTGGGCTGGGATGTGGTCCCCAATAGAAGATATTGGTTTACCTCTAGCTGGCTTTGGAAGTAGACCTGATGGCAGTTTTGGGATTTCCTCTATCTAGGCTGGGTAGTGGGACCTGTTGGTGACTCTTACTGGGCAGTACCCTCAAGCTGGTCTGGTAAGTGGGTCCCTCTTCAACTTTCGGGTGACGATCCCCCTGATGTACTAGGGAAAAGACTCCCGATGAAGAGTATAACCCTCCAGTCCATCTAGGGATGTGACCTCGACCTTTGAGACACGAACTATCGATTGTGAAGTAGTCACGAGATGTTCTCTGAAATGACGTTGTACTTTTAAGAAATAGGGATTCATTTCCCACTAAGAAGTATCCTTGTGGCGTAACCTAAAACCGTGAGGGAGAGATAGTGCCACCCGATGAGGATAGCATCAAGGTGTAGTGATTGTGTCTCGTTGACTTTTACTTCAAATCATAATTGTGGGATTCTAGGCATTGATGGTTAATTTTGGAACTATTAGTGACTCACTTTTTCGGGGACGATATTTTGGATATTGATATCCCCTTACTCTCTAGTTTTTTATATGAATTAGAATATACATATAACATTTTTCCAATTCCCACTCATTGGGTTTTGGCTACACTCCTTCTAGAATATGAAAAGATTCTTGGGTTATGTCACGTTGTTTTTGGGACTAGCATAACGTGGTTGGATGATTATACTCTCCTACTATAAGGAGTGAAAAATCGACAAGAAGTTCATCTTCTCAAAATTTCTCGCTCCTTGTATTTGGATTAGCTTACTCCACATTCTAATTTGGATGAGTTGTACTCTCTTTTACTATTCCTTATTACCTATATTACTTTCTTATCCCATTTTATCTCTTACTACTCCCCTCTTTAGTACTTCTCTTACTGCCCCTGTGAGCCTTCCGGGCATCCTACTAAGTATTTTTATACTCACCCCTACTTGGGTTTTGACCACAGTTGGTGTTCCCTTGCAAATGACAGACATGTTTATCAAGATATCATAGGATCTTAGGGATACATGGTGCATGGACCATGTGTGGTGGTTGTTGATTGGAATTCAGGAGTGGGACTCTCCCATCTGTTTTACTTTTTCACCTATTGCTGGGTTGTGACACTTTTCTAGTTGGGTGTATATTTTGCTCCATTCCATTTTAACTTTACTTTTCATATAAATGTACTATTTAAAGGTCAATGTATATATGTTTTGTTTCATTTTTATAGAAGTGTTTTATCTTGATTTCTTTTCCTCTACACATTTACATTGAGTTGGCTTTATTTGTGTGTATTGTCTCTTAGGAAAATTCCTCCCCTAGTTTATTGTGCCTTCAATTCTGGACTCCAAACCCTAGCCTATGGAGGCGGGATTAGGGCAGTTGTGGATTGATACATAATATAGGATGGATCATGAAAAATATGTATTAGAGGTGGTTCAACCATTAGGATATTGTTTGGAAATTTTCCTAAAAATGTATTGGTTGGGTTTAGGGAAATATTGTTTTAGTGTCTCGAGGGAAGCTCTAATGCTGGGGAGTCCAGTGATGGTACGAGCATCTGACGTATTCATTCACCAGGACCCTGATTGACCACTAGTTGACTTGGCACCCTGAGACACTATTTGGAGGAAAAAAGGGTACATGCATCATTAGGATGGAGTCATTGAATGTCGTTATTTAGTCATCTCCCCATCGTTGTTGATATATATATATATATATATGATCATATTACCATGGTAATCCTTGATAACATTATGTATGTATTCGCAATGATAGTTATCCAGTATACTAGATTCGGTTAGTGAAGATAACCATAGGAGTGACGAGACATTAGTTGAAGAACCATCAGGAAATCCCCCTTATCATGGTGGGTAGGTAGCTGCACCTCTACCTTTTGAAAAGCAGACAACCCCAATAGAACTGGATGAGGACATGAGCAGTGTGATCAAACATTGTGAGTTCCATCTCCTGAGACCACTGAGGTTCCACGGTGATCTATACCCTCAAACAATAGTTGTTTGGCAAGATTTTTGTCCACATTTTCAGGCTTGTATGGACATCAGCAGATTAGATAGTGGCTTTGGTAGCCATCGTTTTCCACGGATTAGCTATCCATTGGTGGATCTTCATTACTCATATACATGATGAGCCGACACTATCATGTGGAGACTTATAATAGTACTTTTGTGAGGAGTTATACCCCACATACATGTTCTATTTTTGACATCAAAAGATCCTTTAGTTTCAACTAGGAGGTATGATGGTGATTGAGTATGAAAATAGGATCACAGACCTTTCACACTACTCTATACATGATCTATAATGGTTACTTCTGATCATGGAAGATCGAGGAGGGAATCCATAGATAGATATGTGTTATCATATTAGCCTTGTGCATCCCCACCTATGTCGAGGTGTTGGATTAGGTGTTGCTGATAGGGAACTTTCTATCAGAGCAATGCCATGCAGCTGGTTGAGGTAGTGACCATAATAGAGATGAGGTGTCTTCAGTATCTAGAAGTTGTCAAATGAAAAGATATCAAGGTAAAAGATCTTCTCATGATCAGACTCTGAAATTGGGTTAGCTTGGAGGGGTCCGATGTTATTCTGATGATGGTTGAGGTCATTGGGCATGAGACTATGTGACCAGATGTTCTGAGAACACTAGGCGGATAGCAGGTGGACCACCACAATTGAGACAATTCCATAGTCAAGGGGTTACCCAACAAGGTGGTGCTGGTAGAGGAGTAGGAGGAGAAGGAGGAGCTGGAGGTGGGGGTCGACATTGTGATTTATTTCCACTACTAGCAGGTGTCTGACGTCGGGCACATGAAGTTACCAGCTTGTTCCATAGATAACCAAAAACTTTGGATGTCTACAATCCTGCAAATAATGATACTATAAGATCTACACCATGTTTCTTTTCCACTTTTTGCAGTAGAAAATTTTAGACATTGTGTAAAGTACTATTTTCTCCATTCTCCATGCTTGAGGTTTTATAGGGGTGATGTGGGGGGTTGGTTTAAACCTATGTCAGTGTTGTTTGAGATAGCATTGAATGCATGATGAATAGGTTATTTCCCCCACCGAGATTCAATTTTGGGACATGAGAAAAATCATGAGGGAGAGTCATTGTCGCCCAACGATGACAGTATTAAGGTGTGGTGGATGAATCCAGCGAACTAGTACGTTCAAGGTGAGGTTTTCTAGTAGAGTGTCATAACAGCCCATGGTTTTTCCAGTGTATTTTTTCTTGATTGAACTCATTTTTTCTTGAGATTTCATTAGTGGGATCGGTAGAGTGTCGGGTTTTAGGATTACTCTCCTTTCAATAGAAGAAATGTTGAGTGGTGTATGCCACATGATATTTGTGTCTATCCTCCTCTGGTTGGATGGATTTACTTGCTTTCCATTTTCATTGGTACCTTGCGTTCTCAACTTCAATCTTGATACAGTTATCAAGTACAGGTCGAGGTGATGGAAACCCCATGAGTAGAACGATGTGAATCACTGTCCAGTGTAGGATTTTTGATAGCAGTTAACTCCCCTGTAGCTGCACCAAGTGGAGTTGGAGGGTAAACATTTTCTTTAGTCAATGGTATTGACTCCTTAACATCCTGAGAGTGCAAGAAAAACATAATTGTGATGCATCAGCTCTCAATTCTATCGTGACTGGATATCCTTGAAGGTTACCCAATATAGGTATCCTAAAGGAGGGAATCATGGTTCCCTATTCCAGGGAATGCAGTGATTCTAGTCACATCGTGGGATGTAAAAGGTTCAGTGGGGGAATTAAACTATCCCTCGGGATTTTTGGGCCGATAGGGACAACACTAATAGATGACAAGGTTGCCTACTACCATACCCTACGCCTTATAACTGGAGTGGGTACACGAAGTCTTCCACATGTCGTAGCTAAAGAGGTTCATGCATGTTATGAAGTATGTCATCAAAACAGGTATAACTTATGAGGATGGACCATCCTTTTGGTTCGTCTATTATGATAGCATCAAAACATACATGTTTCCTAGGAGTGGGAGAGACAAGAGTGGACCCAGTGTCCCATGTTTCATCCTTTTTAGGGATAAAAATCAAGAAGTATGTAATAATATAGAGACCTATGTATTTCCTTATTAGTCTTTGTAATATTTCTCATAATATTTCCAAAACTAGGCACTGAGACAACATGCAATTTTGAGTCACGGTGTGCCGGAAATAAATTATTCAAAATTATCAAGTTTGTTTATATAATGGACATGTCATAAATAGGATATCTCTCAAACTGTATCTTGTATCAGAAATATGATGCCATGGTTGAGCCTGGAACATGTCGTTTACCATAGGAGGGTTATAAATTCTATCGTCATGGAACTTCTGTGAAAAATGAAACACATGGCCTTAATATTAATTAAGATAATTAAACATAATTATTTTATCTCAAACACCAAACCTAATAACATTCAAATGTGGAATTGGATGTAAAATTTGATAACGCTGCTAATTTTGGAATGGGGTGTTCTACATAGTCACGGCATAAAAAGAGGGGGAAGAGGAATTTCATATTCTGTGGTGAGTGGGGCTTCTTTAAATAGTGGTTTAGGGAAATATAATTAGGGATAACACTAATTCTCTCTCCCTCTCTCTACAAATCCTCTCTCCTTATCTTTCTGTCACTCATTAATCATTTTTCAATGCAAGATCTAGGAGTGATATTTTCCAAAACATTGATGGATCAATGTAGGATCATAGGGGATGCACTTTCAATGACGTACGGATCAAACAGTGTAGGATACATGATAATTTTTGAGCCTACAATTTAAATTACAAGTTATAATCTTGAATTAGTTATAAAATAATATATTTAATCATCAAGAATATGGCCAATATAATATGGTCATCATCTGATATCTGTATTGAACTTACCTTTTTATCCGAAATCCTCTCATTCTTCACGGATAATCTATTATCATTTTTGAGAGAAATGATCCACTATTAGATCACCAATCAGAGGCCTAAATTTTAAAGGTTTCATTGTAGTGATTGTAGATCTGTCCACATATTTAAAATCGGGCTACCAGATGACCCAGTATGTCATATGAGAGAGAGGGGCATGCAAGTCCAGCATGGCAGGGCCGACAAGGGCCATCTATGTCGTGGAAGGCGGTAGCTACAGAACATTGGAACATCGGGTGTTTTGGGTGTGTGGCAGTGTGAGACAAGGCGGCTTGTGATTTCTTCATAGGTGATCAGGGTGTTGGGTTCAGCACATTGCAATGGTTGGTGAGGACGGCGGAGGCCGGTGTCCAGGATGGAGGCACAAGGTGGAGCCATAGAGGTGTATATTTTGTGTTCTAGTAGAAACTGGGGGACTGAGACCCATGATGCATAGTTCTCCTTCACCGTGAGGTCCCTAGGTAGACTAGCTGGTTAGCACAATGGAGCAGGCAGGTCACGGAGTGCGCAGTGGGCCATGAAAGGTGGGTTGGGCTACACCATACAGGTGGGTTGCGCTAGGCGGGGCGGTCTGCAGAACGTGGGCTAGGCTGTAATAGAATGGGCCAAACCCAGGGCTGGGCTGTGGGCTGGCGGTCTAGACCAGGCCTACCGGGGCAGGTTGACAATGTTTTTCCCAAAGCTCATTAAAAAGATTGTATCTCACAATTCAGGCATCTAAATCACGTACCATTTATGGTCCCATGATCTTCTCATTGAGGAATATCATTATAGTAAAGTTTAGGAATTTTTAGTCGTGGTCTCGTGGTGTGGGTACACAAAATCCATAATTTAAATTAAAATAATTAATTTGTTATTATTCAATAAACATGTTTCGATCCTACCTTCTAAACGGGAGGTCTATTTGATGCACCGTCTGACATGTTGCAACCATGGAGTTGTGTCCGAATATTCAAAACAAATTTTGGGTTTTTAAACCATAGGTGAGTTCCAGACCCCTTGGGGTCGCTTCACAAATTTTGCGATGAAAGATGACTTTTTCACCAGGTATACTATTAGGACAATTAAGTAGTCCATTATATGAATTTTTCAAAGAGGATATCAAGAGATAAATCTGTATAATTTATTTCAGGGCCATGGTGTGGGCCCCATGATGTGCCTTTCAAGTGGAATGATACAACTTATGAATTTTCCATTATATTTTCAATTGGGGTTAATGAATAGTCGGTATTGCATGTTTTTCCATAAGGATCACAACCGTGTGATCCCTTAGAATTTACAAAGTCATATTCATGATATAAATAAATGTGGAATCATTAACGGAATATTGGTGGAAGATCCTTTTAACGTGTTTGATGGGAATCCATGTCTAGGGTCAACTTCAACTCTTGTGTGAGTAGAGAAGATGTATATAGAGATATGGTTGAATGTTATAGATTCGTTTGAGGAGAAGTGTTAGTGAAATTATGTTTTTCCCCTCGTATCAACAATGAGTATCATTCCCTCATAAGCTAATTGGGAAGCCATGTCATGTACTCTGGGAGTACACTGAAATGCTTAGGGGTAATTAAACGTATTTTAGTACCTGAGAACGGATAGTTACACATAAAGGAATTAGGTAGGTTCACATTTCATATGGGACCCACACATGTCATGTACTACATTATGAATTATTCTATCTCTCGCATCTCTTTATATTGGACTCAGATTATGGAAAAGCGTGTATCCTATCCAGTGTTTTTTTCTTTATAGAATTTAATGGGACCCCCTACCCCCGTAGTGGCTCTTGAGGTATGACGCAATATGTTTCGGTTGAGACGCATATCTGGGGTGGAACCTGATGACTACAGTGGAGTTCCTTGATGCTTCCCATGAGCTACCATCTATAAAGTATAGCTACAGTTCCTCGAGGCTTCCTAAGAGGTACCATCCAACAGTGATGTCCAGTCTTCCTCGGAATTTCCATATAGGAACCATCCAATATGGATGGCCATTTTCCTCAAGGCTTTTTTGAGAGGTACCATCCACTAGGGATGGCCAAAGCAGTTCCAGGATTACCTGCAGCTTGTTTAAGAAGTGGTCCTCGATGGTAGTTTTTGGTTAAACTCTAGTTGAGATAGGAAGTGGTCTCTAGTGCTAGTTCTAGGTTTCCATCATGTAGTGCTGGGTAGTGGGACCTCTCAATAACTCTTTCTGGTAGTACCTTTTAGATGGCCTAGGTAGTGGTTCCCCTATCGGCTTTCAGGTGATGTGGGAATGGACACACGATGACTAGTAGAATCCTCCATTCAGGATTTAGATGTGTCATATACCTTTTAGGGATGAACTCTTGACTATGAGATAGTATGGAGACATGCTCTAAGGTGAATTTAGAATCTCATGAATGAGGGAAGATTTTCCCACCAAGAAGTGTCCTTGTGATGATACCTGAAACCATTAGGGTGAGACAGTGCTTCCCAAAGTGGATAGTATCAAGGGGTGGTGATTGAGTCCCTTTGACTTTCATTTCAGAGCATACATGTGGGATGGTATGCATCGATGGTCACTTCTAGAACTGTTGGAGATTCACTTTCCGTGGGATAAAATTTTAATATGGACATCCCTTAACTATCTCGTTTGGGTTTCTTTTACTAAGAACATATATATATCCTTTTCCCAGTGCCTACTCTTTGGGTTTTCACTACTCTCCTTCCAAGAGAGGTGATAATGTATGGGGTATACCACGTGCATTCCATTTCCAGATTATCATGTTTAGATGAGTATACTCTCCTGCTACGGGTAGTAAAGACTCGATGAGAAGATCATCCTCTCACCATTTTTATCTCCTTGTGTTCGGATGATCTAAATCAACTTTCTTGTTTGGGTGAGTTGTACTCCCTTTTATTATACCTTGTTCCCTATCAGTTTTATCCCTTAATTTCCCCCTCTTCAATACTTCCCTTTCTTCTCCTTTGACTCTTTATGGAATCCTACTGAGTATTTTTAAACTCACCGCTATTTGGTAATTTCCCACACTTGTTGTTCCCTTGTATAAAATGAACAGGTTTATCATGATATCATAGGATCTTAGGGATACGAGGTGTTTGTACTGAATTCACTAGTTATATCTTGGGATTCAGGATTGGGACACTCATAGATACTTTAGTTTTTCACATGTTGTTGGTTTGTGGAACATTTGACGTTGGGTTTGTATTTTCCCCTTTCCCTTTCAGGATTACTTTTCTTGTACTTGTACTTTTTATAGGTCAATGAATATATGATTGGTTTCCATTTTATAGTAATGTTGTATCATTATTTCTATTCCTCTACACTTTATCACATAGTTGTCTATGTGTGTGTGTACATTTTCATAGGCAAAGTTCTCCCCTAGTTTTTTTGTGCCTTCGGTGCTAGTCGCCAGTCCCTGACCAATGGAGGTGGGCTCGAGGTAGTTGTGGCTCGGGCCCGAGTATGGGTCGGGTCATGACAAGTAGGACCCTTGGGAACTAGATTTATGGATACAAGTATTAATTAACATAATCCTATGATATATTCAACGGATAACAATATGTATAATGAAATATCATAAATTTTTTGTAAAGTATATATTATTTTGCTTTCCTAGAAAATAAATCCCTATTTTGATATTGGAATGTGGATGTAGTTATAGTATGGATGCACCTTAGGTTAAAAAATCTAAAAGGGGTAAATATGTTATTAAATTGATCATCATTGATACATAATTATTTGGTATATGACTACGCACATGGATAGACACTGTAGGTTGATATTCTATGGTTAATTCACATTTTCATTATGAAGAATTTGTTAGAGTTACTGTCTTAGAACCAAATTTTTATACGTTGATTACATGACTATTTAATGTGTTTAAATATTAAAAATATTATTTCATATTCTTCATTTTTCTACATAAATATGATTTAATAATGTCCAAGATTATTTGTCGCCCTGATAAGGTTGTGGAAGTTCCCCTCTATGATGAGAAACTTAAAATCCTATAACAATATTTTTAAATATTGTTTTGTGGTTGGATGACATACAATTATGGGACACATAGTATATATACTGTTATGTGTGAGTACTCATTAGAAGAAGATACTTTTATCATGAAGTTTGTACATGGTGATCTCTATGATGGGATATTATGAGAACCGACCCACCTCAAAGAATTATTCATGTTTTGGTGTCATCTGATATTCCTATCTATGAGCAAGTGTATTAGTAATTAAACATTTAAATTATCATTAATATGTGTCATGACTCTCACACATTGATTTACTGATGAAAATTGTCACACCAAGTGTTGGCGGGTAGTAGGGTACATTGGCTGCATCACGAGTGGCATGTTATTAATGGATAAGACAAGGAAGGATTTGTCCCTTCCATTTATGGAAGTTGGTATATCTGAACATTGATTGAAATAGACATGTCACGCAAAATTCCATCACCATGGTGTAATGATGAATTTATTTTAGGTAGTAAAAGAACTAGATATTGGGCACAAAGGTTGATGACACTATTAGGAAACCTTATTGATGAGATATTGAGACAGTGGTATTATATTACAAAATGAGTGTTCATATGAGGATGACATTGTTATGACTTTATGTTCTTTATCTTGGTTTCCATGATCCATTTCTAGACATCATTCATGGAAATTAGGAATGCCCACCTAATTCCAATGAGAAATAATCCTAGAGTGTCAAACACTATGTGTTTCGGGTGGTCTCGGTTAAATTATCATTTAATTATATTAATGGAATAAATATTCATTTCATGAGAGTGGAATGATTTTATTCAAGATAAATTGAATTCATAAATTAATAAATAATTATTCATTGGATTGTGAGTAATATATATATATATATATATATATATATTATTGATCATTTAATAAATATTTATTTACTAGTTTGTCCATAAATTTTTTATTTAAGGGAATAAATTATTTATTTATTTATTTAGGTGTTCAATAAGTGGAAGTGGAGTTCAAGTAGACCAAGGCTAGTTCGGTAGTTAAATAATTATTTATAGGATGTTATTTAATTAAATAACTATTTTTCACAAGTTAAAATAATAACAACGCGACTATTATTTTGTAATGCGTAATTTTATTTACAATTTTGTTTTGTGCAAGTTGGCGCAGCATAAATAATGAAATGATATTATTATTTAAATAAAGGGTTTTCTCTGAGGTTATTAATGTACTTAATTGCTTTTATGCAGTTAAATATTGTAACTAGAGCCCCATGTCAATAAATAAACATGTACGTCTATTTTTTCATTCACCAAACTGCAGGCCTTGTGAATTGAGAATTATTGAGCTAAACAATTGTTCTCCTAAATCCTCTTCCCACCCCTCTCAAGAAAAATAGATTTTCATCTTGGGAAAATAACAAGTGATCAATAATGGCAGACACAAGATACCCAGTTCGATGCCCTATCACCCGGAGAACGAGAGGTGTTGATCGGAGGCCAATGGAGCACGTGTGGATAACCGCTATAGGGATTCTATTTTGGATCCTCACAAGTGCAACGAGATAATCTATAAGGATTATTCTTAACAATAAACATCATAAATGAAGAAAATACCAATGTTCCATGTATTATTTTCTTTATATGAATAATTAAATTATTTATAGACTAGATGTTCAAGATCCTCTCTAATGGTTTCAGGCTAATTTTTTTTATCTAAATATTGTATTATATACTTTGGAGACTGCTGTTCATCATCATATTGATCCCTGAAAAATCATTGATCATGATAAAAGTCAAAGTTGGTTGTTGTCCCAATCACAGTTTCACTACACCCAGAATCTATAAGTTGTATCATAGGGGTTACACCATAGTTTATAATTATTTAAATAATTCATTGATGATTTATGGTTTAATAATTAATTTTTCAATTCAATTTATATGATCTAAAAATATGAATCTTGAGATACGTTCCTGCTTTTCGTTTCTTGTTCACCTTTTAGAAATGATATTTTCTTTTAATTTTGATTAATATAAAACAGAGGATCTCATCTGGAGGTTCCATAAAACCTTGTCCATTCAACACTAGAATAAATGGTGTGTAGTTGGATTCACATGTTGTGTATCAAGGTTCAATGCATTGGGACATGTCCACCAAACCAAGCCGTGTTATTAGAGTTTGTATGGGTCTTAAAAACACCATGTGTTGGCCAAAAATAGGTGGCATGTAGTTTATGGATTGCATGATGTGTAGCCCACTTAACCCATTGTGTAGTCCCTTCAAGTTAGGTTTTGACCGTGAAACTTGTACACAGCTTGTCCGGATGGATACATTCTAACACGGATACTACACGGTGTGTGGCTCACTGGACACGCCATGTATTGTGAGGATTTCGTAAGTACATATACTCACTATATTCATGGGTGCATACATCGGATCGATGGTGAATGATAGTACACACTGTGTAGTATGAACTACATGCCATATAATCATCCAAATTATGCAGATTTATTAAAATTAATTATTATATTATAAAAACCCTTTAGACATGCATCATGATGTATGCATAAATCTAGGGAACAACATTTTATAGGTGTTATTTATATAAATATATGTGTGTTTAATTTAAAAACTATGTAATGTTCATTCCTACTAATTGGGTAGTTATGAATTGGAATTCACTAGGTTTCCTACAAGTGACATGTTACATACAAAGACAATTTTAAATGAATTTATCTGTTTAAATTTATGATGGATGAGAAGCCCAAGGAAATTAAGAAAAAGGGTTTATGATAAAAGGATTGATTAATTAAAGATGATAATTAATTTATTCGAGAATGATTTATCTTAAACAAGAATGATTAAATAATTGAATACAAGTCTTATTAAATATGTCACTCATTGCATGTATGTGGGTGATAATGATCAAGACCAAGAAATTTTTATGTGATTTGTTTCCTTTTAATTTATTTATTAAATTAAATGTTGTCTTACGAGCTGTCTATCCTCATTAATATGTAGGGACTATGTGCCCGTGGTTTCTTTTATGTAAACACCCCTACCCCTCACCAGTGTGTGAGTTAAAAAAATGTATATGTAATTGATGGAACTCCCAATCTAGAAAAGTTGGTTCAAGATGGAGCTATGAAGAATCCAATCGTAGGAGATATAGAGGTGGACAGATGGAACACTGTAAACACAAACCCAAAAGGTTCAAGGTGTTTCTCCCCTGGCCAAGGTTAGTTTATCAACCTCTAGACAATCTAACTATTCGAAAAGATCATAATCATGAAATTTTCATTATTTTATTTCAATTAGTTTCCTGGTTTATCATTATGTATGTGTTTCCATGATCACATAATTAATGAATTAACCAACAAAGAAATATTCAACTAAAATAGACCAGGCTTATGCGTTAATATTATAAAGACATGGTAAATAAGTTAGGTATGTTCCACTGAATATTAACAATAATGTGATAATTATAATAATCAATTCACTCATAAGAGATACAAACTCCTCATATAAAATATTAAGCCAGACCAAGACTTCCGTGACTTGATTAAGGGAAAACTCCATCAAACTATTTGTTTGACAAACCCTTACTGGGATAATATATTTTATACAAGAATCCCTTATGAAATGATTCAGGATTACTTAACCATATTACATCAAGATGAGTATCTGTTTTTAGACGTTGTGTAATATTGGAGGCAAGATTTTAGGAAATCCCATGTTAGGATTTTAGGATTGGGTGTCCATTCAACAAATCATGGAGTGGAAAGCCTATAGTTGGAAAAGACCTGCCTTCCTATATACCTGCATATATCTTGACTAACCCTTGTTGAGGTTATGTGAAGGGGAAAATGGATCCTTGACACTAGAATATCATGGAAACTAGACATGATGAGTTCAATGGTGAGGGCCATTTAGAATTGATAAAATAGTGGGAGACATAATAAAATTAATTTATTATATTAATTAATATGTAATCAAGAAAGAAATAATGATATGCTCCTTTAATTTCAAGATAAAATGACAAACTCTTCATCCACACTATCCTTGCGATCAGTTCTGGATAAATACAACATACTCACTGGCAATGACTTCCAAGAGTGGTTTAGATGCCTTTGGGTTATTATATTCCATTCACATAAGTCTTGCGTGCTGGAGTGAGAATCACCTAATCTCCCTACCCAAGAGGCAAGTGATGAAGAGTGATTGGTCAATGAGAAACATATGAATGTTGTGGTCAGAGTTAAATGTTTGATTCTATCACTAATTTCTAGTGAGCTCATGAATTATCAAGAAAGCATGGGTGCCTATAGCATGCTCGAGCACCTCTATGGTCTTTAATAGGAGAAAGAATGACAAGAACAGTTTGAGATCTCCAAGGAACTCTTTCTGAGTAATCTTTAAGAGGGTTCCCTAGTTGGGCCTCACGTAGTCATGCTCATTGGATACATTAAGCGCTTGGAGTTTTTAGGGTTTAAAATTCCTGAAGAACTAGTTACTAATCTCATTCTTTCATCACTACCTCCTAGATTCTCCAGCCGCTTATTAATTTGAATATGAACAACATTGAGAAGTCTCCATCTGATCTTCTTATCATCATTCTCCATGTGGACAAATATATGAAGCATGAAAAGACTTTCGTCTATATGGTGAATAATATGAAAGGGAATGTGAAGAGATTTAAGAACAATGAATCTTTTCACCCTTCCTAGAAAAGGAAGATCAAAGGGGAAGAAAAATAATAGGAAGTTGTTTGTTTTTCATGTGGCAAGAAGGTCCACTGGTAGAAGAACCGTACCCAGCCAAAGAATCAAGGGGAAGCTTCAGGTGAATTTGTTAGCAAATTTAATCGATCTGTTTCTACAAATTTGGTATAATATACAGCTTGTGGTGATCACATATGTATCCAAATACAATAACAATGTAGATTCAGTAAGATTGGCCAAGGGGAGGTATATCTACTAGTACCCAAAGTAGCATGACTTGTTGTTATAGTTGTCTGGGAATTCCACCTCACATTGTGTTCTGGGATGATAATGGTATTAAATGTTTGTTACGATGTGTCATCTGTTACTAAAAAAATTGTTTATATATCCAGATTAGATACATATGGTTTTGATTTCATGTTTTGAAAATAATGTTTCTTAATTTACAAAGATAACATTTGTTTTGGTAGGATACATTAATACAAAGATATTTTCTTGATGTATTACACAAACTATGTAATGGAAATCAATTACAAAGATACTTCACATGACTCATAACACATCCAAAATTGACATCACCGACTAGGTCATTTAAAAGTGAAACTTTTGAAAAAGTTACATCAATATGGTTATTTAGATTCATACAATTTAAAATCACTTAG
Organism: Viscum album; assembly: GCA_963277665.1. Lineage (NCBI taxonomy): Eukaryota > Viridiplantae > Streptophyta > Magnoliopsida > Santalales > Viscaceae > Viscum > Viscum album. Next base: position 1,723,276,378 of record OY728159.1, read on the forward strand.
ATTATGTCATGCATGTTTACAAGGCCAAATGACCAATTCCCCATTTAGAGGGAAAGGTGAATGGGAAAAAGAGATTCTTGAATTAGTTTATACAGATGTGTGTGGACTATTTCTAGTTGAAGAAAGGGGAGGGTACTCACACTTAATATATTTTACTAATGATTTTAGTAGATATTTATTTTTATACTTAATGAGGTATAAGTAAAATTCTTTTGATAAGATCCAATAATTCAAGAATTAAGTTGAGAACCAGTGTGGTAATAAGATTAAGAAACTCTACTATGATCAAGGTGGAGAATATCTTAATCAAGACATCATTGATTATATATGAGAGTTTGGGATCCTATCCCAACTCAGTCCTCCTTGCACACCCTATAGAAATAATGTGAGTGAAAGGCGTAACCTCGCATTATTGGACATGGTGAGATCAATGATGAGTCATGTGAGTCTCACATTGTCCTTTTGGGGATATGCATTACAAACAGCAGAACACATACTAAATGAAGTACCTACTAAATCTTTAATGGAATTCCATATGAGTTTTAGAGTGGAAATAATGACATGTTTTATAATATAGATGTGTTGGGAAGCGATGCATTTGTTAATTCCTCTTTAGGTAACAAAAATTCACCCTATGGAACAATGTGTACCTTTAAAAGATACCCCAAGGAAATAAGGAAATATTACCTATACAACCCCTCATAAAAAATGGTTATAGTGGAATGAAATTCCATATTCCTTGAGGGGGAGAAAATCTACACAAGATATTGTAGAGGAGAAATAGACTTCGATGAAGTTGAGGCTCATGAACATAAGAGTTGGTATGGGAACAAATTCCACAAATCCCCATGGAAGAATGAACTATTACAGAGATAGAAGAACTACATTGGATTACAAGAGTGGTTAAAGAACAATAACTGTATGGTTTTCTAGTTACCGAAGAAGGTGACTAATTATTAGTTTATAATAATGCTCCTATAACCTAAAAGGATGCAGTAAGTGGCACAGATGATACCTAGTGGTAAGAAGCCATGAATTCTGAAATGGATTCCATTTACCAAGACCAATTATGGATTTTGGCAGATCCTCTAGATGACGTAAAGCATGGTGGTTTCAAATGGGTATTCAATAAGAAACTCGAAATAGAAGGAAATGTAAATACCTATAAGGCACGACTGGTTGCAAAAGGGTTCAAGAAGTGTCATGGAATTGACTACAAAATTATATTTTTACCAGTTGCAGTGTTGAAATACATCAGAATTATATTTACCATTGTCGCATACCATGACTATGAGATGCGGAAAATTGATGTCAAAAACTTCTTCCTTAACCGGAACCTTTAGGACGATGTATACAAGACTCAACGAGATGATTTTATTACTCAAAAGGATGACAATATGTTAGGCATGTTATAGAAATCCATTTATGAAATAAAGCAAGCCTCCATGTCATGGAACATTCGTTTTCATGAATCCATAATGAAACATTGTTTTATAAAAAATGAATGTGATAATTGTGCGTAAAAATGGTTTAGTGGGTGTGACTTCTTTACATAATATTATATGTTGATGACATATTACTTATTGGAAATGAGATACCAGCGTTATAGTCTATTAAGGAATTGTTGAATAAATGCCTCTCCATGAATGACATTGGAGAGACAACATATGTTCATTGGATCAAGATCTATCGTGATAGATCCAAGAGATTTATGGGCCTAAGTCAATGTACATATATTGATAAGATACTGAAGAGATTTAGTATAGATCAATCCAAGAGGTAATTGTTTCCATCATCACATGACATTAATAATTCCAAGAAAATGTGTCCTCAGTAAGAAGAGGAAAAAAAGATAATGAAAACTACTCTATATGCATCAAAGATTGGGTCAGTCATGTATACATTGCTAGGTACTATTCTGGATGTCGCTTACACATTGAGTGTTTTAGGTAGGTATCAAGCAGACCTCGGAGACCACCATTAGATGGCAGTCAAGTCTATCCTAAAGTATTTGAGGTTTACGAAAGATATGTTCCTAGTTTTTGGAGGATATGAGGAACTAGTAATTAGAGGATATAAAGATACTAGTTTCCAAATAGATCAATATGACATGAAGTCAAAATGGGATACATCTTCACTTTTAATGGAGGTGCAGTGAGCTAGAAGTGCTCAAAGCAGAATGTGGTCACAGATTCTACAGTAGATTCCAAGTATATCACAAATTTTGAGGTCGATAAAGAATTAGTTTGAATTAGGAGCTTCACCTAGGATATGGATTTTATACATAGTAGTAAAGATACCATTTCACCGTATAATGAAAATACTGTAGTAGTGGCTCTTGCAAAATATCTAAGGTCACATCAGTGTATGAATCACATACTTTGTAAGTATCATCTCTTGAGAAATTTTTCTCATAGATGTAATGTTTCAGTGAGCAGTATTTCAACGAAAGATAATGTGGTGAACCCCTTGACTAAATCTCTGACTCAATATAAACATTATCATCATGTGATGTCTAGCATACTGAATGTCGTAGGCAGTTGGATTTAGTTCATGTTGGACTTTGTTAGAGTTGGTGTACTAGAACCAACTGTTTGTCCTTTTATTAAAAGGATATATAATGAATTTAAATATTAAACATCTTATTATATATTTTTCATTGTTCTGTATGAATATGAATGTTTCATTGAGAATGTAATGGTAGTTCCCTGCTATGAGGAGAACCATGAAAAGCTAAAACAATATTCTTAAATATAGTTTTATGTTTGGATGACATATAATGATGAGACACATATATACAGACCATTAGGTTTGAGTACCCTTAATAATATGAGACTTACACTCATGAAGTTCGTACATGGTAATCTCCAGGATGGGATATTATGAGAAGATATCCTTCAGTAAGAATTACTCATGATTCGATGACATATAATATTCCTATATATGAGAATTTTTAATAGTACTTAGACTTTAATAATATCATTAATAGGTGTAACGACATGCACACTTTTATTTGCTGAGAAAAATCATCACACCTTATGTTGGCGGGAAGCAGGGTGCATTGGGTGTGTCACGAGTGGCTTGTTATGAATGGATAAGTTGAGGAAGGATTTGTCCCTTCCATTTATAAAAGTTTATCTCTCATACATTTGATTGAAATAGAACTTTCATGCAAAATTCGATCGCCATGGTGTAATGATGACATTATTTCTTGTAGAGAAAAACAATGTATCAAGAAGAAAGGTTGGTGACACTATAATGAAACATGCGTGATGAGATATTGAGAAAAATGTATTATATTACATAGTGAGGGTTCTTATGTGGATGTCATTGTTGTGGCTTTATGTTCTTTCTCGTTGGTTCCTTGACACATTGCTGGAAATACATTTGGACATTAGGCAATCCCACCTAATGCCAGCAAGAAAGTATCCATGAGGGTTAGACACTTAGTGTTTCTAGTGGTCTTAGTTAAATTCTATTTGAATTTAATTAGTGGAATAAATATTATTTTCATGATAGTGGAATAATTTTATTCATGATTAAATGATTTCATAAATCAAACAAATTTTAATTTAATTGATTGTGGGTATAATATATTTATTTATTATAATGAACATTTAATAAATATTTATTTTATTGTTTTAAATATAAAATTTATTTAAAAGAATAATGTATTTAATTAATTATTCAAGTGTTTAATAAATGGAAGTGATGTTTGAGCAGACCAAGGCCAATGCATTTGTAAAATAAATATTTGAAATATGGTAAATAATTATTTATCTAGTTGGCACAAGTTAAAATAAAAATAACGCTGCTATTATTTTTCAACGCTGAATTTTATTTATAATTATGTTTTTATCAAGTTGGCACACCATTAATAATAACACAGTATTATTATTGAGCTAAAAAAATTCTCTCGGGAATCCACTTCCTTCCCCTCTCATGAACGAGCTCCATTCTTTAAGGCCAAATAAAAATTGATCAAGAATGACGGACCTAAGACACTCACTTCATCACACTAGAACCTAGAGAATGAGAGCTGTCAATCATAGGCCTTTGGAGCACATGTGGATAAATACTAGAGGGATTATAGTATGGATACTCACAAGCAGAATGAGATAATCCAGAAGGGTCATTTAGGAAAATAAACATCATCAACCAAGATATTATAAAATATCCATGTATTATTTTCTTTATAAAATTAATTAAATTAGTTAAAAAAAGATGTAAAAGATCCCATCTAAAGGTTTCATGCCTCTTAATTATTTATCTAAATTATTGATTATATTCTATGGAGACTAGTGTTGATCATCCTATTGATCCCAAAATATTCAATAATCATAGAAAAAATTAAATTTGAGCGTCTGCCCTACCACACTTTCACTTTTCCCAGAACCTACACCAGTATGTTGGATAAGACCAGATAACCTATCAAAACATATGATATGCCATAGTGATATGGGATAAACATAAATTTTTATGGGATGATAGTTATAAGGTTGAACATTAGTTTTTATGTTTAGATGACCTTTTTAAAATTTTATATGATTGGAGTTTTTTATGAATAAGGATATTTTGGGAGATAATTATTAGAATACAACCCTTTCGTTAAGGATGTGTTTCATTAATTAGGTTATTTGAGGAATAATTCTTTTTTATTTTCTGGAAATATGTTTAATAGAATTGATAACCAAAAGGGTTAATATGATATTTTATTTTTTGATAATTATGGTTTATTAGTTTTTTGATACATATATTTTATCATATTGATATCCTTGAGATTAAAAATTGATTTGGTAACTAAGAAATTAAATTTATTTCATAACAAGTTATCTATATTTTTGGAGAACATTATTTGATTATGATTTTATTTTTAAAATGTTATTTATTTTGAGGAATAAATATTGATTTAAATAGTGGAATCATATTTTTTGTAGTATTTTTAGGGTGATTTTGGTGATTTTGGGAAATAATTATTATATTATATAGAATATATGATTATAGTATATTTATTTTGGTATGCGAATTTATAAGTTATTAATTATTTTTTTAGGTAAATATTATGTTGATCTTAAAATAATATGTAATAAGAAAACCATAATCTTGGGGTTTCAATTTTGTTTGGAATATTTTGAATAGTTTTATGGTTAGTTGGACATTAGGTGTTGTTTTTTCAGTAGTGGTGATTAATTTATTATTTATCAATTTGAATATTTTTTGCATTTTAGATATTATCTAATATTCATTTAACCATTTTAGTTTCAGTTGATAGAGATGAATATAAGGAATAATCTATCTTCCCTATATGGATCTTATGATATGATAAAATTAAATTTTAGTGCTTTATGCATGAAAAATTCATCTAAAGTATTCATTATTAGGAGTAAGAGAGTATATATAAGTGGACGTTGATCTAAGAAAAACCAAAGTATGAAATTATTCTTATTAAATGGGATTAAATCATGTAAATATAATTTATCATGTTCTCACTCTCTTGATAAGAAAATAATTCACTACTTTTTGGAAAAACGTTTTTTAAATAAAATTATTATCATTTTACCTTAATTTATGATGAATTTGTGGTTTATTTTTCCCTATATGATTTTCAGTTTTTTTGGTCATTAACTTTATCATGATCATGGTAACTATAAATTTCTATTTTTCATGGAATGTTCTATTTTACCACATGTCCATATTTTCAATTCCCACTCAGGTTCTCCTAATTTGGGAACCTGATTCTGTGTTATTTTTTGTAACCATTATATTTCTTACTTACCCTTTTAACAATGTGGGTTCTCAAAAAATGTGTTTTAATATAATTATCCTTTGATTACTAAAATAAATAATACATTGATTTATTTTATTTATGTGGGGGAATTTATCACACTTTAAATTTAGTTTTAAATAATAATGGTTATGATGTCTTTATTAACATGAAATACCGAGCTTTAATTGAATTGTGATATACTATAAAAATATTATTATTTAAATATGACTAATATAATCAATCTATTAAATTAGTTTCATGAATATTAATAACCACATTATGAAAAATATGTATAAAGGATTTTGTAAAATAAAATTTTATATCTTGATGTATAATAAATATGTACACAATTTTCCATAAAGTCATTTTATTCTTCAAAAATATGCATTATTCTTAAATGATTCTTATTTTATTTTTAGGGAAAATATAATATTAATTTATTTCCATTTTAATAAATTTTATTTTAAAAAATTCATATAACTTTGGAAATTATCAATGTATAATAGTCTTTAGAATAAGTTTTGTGATTTTTCTAAAATGGTTGATTTTTTACTGAATAATGAAAATTATATATTTTTGTAAAACTATCAATTATTTTTTAAATGAAGTAATATAAAACATCCTTTATATTTAAGATTTGGTCTTAAACGAAGTTAAGTCTCATTTAATTAGTCATTATCTAAATAATTATTATCATATTTAATTTTATATAGGTTCATTTTTATGCATAAAACTCCTTTGCCCGAAATTGTTTTTCATTGTGTTTAATGGTTTTATATTAAAATTATTTTATACAACTAATAAAATTTAATATTGACAAATTGATTACATATTTCGGATCTGGAATTTCCAATTGGATAAAAATGACCCTTTTATTGTTGGTCATTTTGAATAGTAATCATTTTAAAAATTTGACACCATGATCTGGGTAAAACTGTTAAAATAGTGTTACAAATATTGGATATGGTTTCAAATAAACCCAAACTCGACTGTATTTCCATGGATGATATTAAATCCACAACACTTATCCTAAATTTTATTATATGTCATGTATATACGATTATCCTTTGATAAAGAAATTTATATTACAATATGTAAAAAATAAATACAAAATGTCACTATCATGATTTTAATATCACTTATATGTTTTTATTGGGATAAAATTATGTTATGAATTTATATTAAATTTTATTTTTGAACATTGATAAATTAATATTATGATGGTAATTTATTTACATTTTTTTGATTGTATAATTACCTTAAATTAGTGCATAACGATAAATCAGTTCTTGTACAGATAATAAGAAAATCTAGTAAATGATTTTTAAAACAATAATATATATATATATATATTGGATAAATTATGGTGTTCCACGATTTTTACAGTTATTAATACTATATAATTGATGGTAAAATAGTTTATATATTAAATATATTGTAATCTGGAGACTTAAAAGTTAAATTAAATGAACCGTACCAAAAATGTTTTTAATTATATTTAATGTTGAAGAATATTTTATTAAATTATTTAAAAATATCAATAATATTGAAATATTACATACATAATGGCAATTTTCTAAAATTTATTTCATGAACCATTTTATCCACTTAGCGAATTGGAAGTAAATTTATGTCCCATAAATGCTAAAAAATTTGTTACCCTGATTAAAGTAATAAAGGAAAGATAAAGTAGTTAAAACAAAATATAATGTCTAAAATGAATAAAAAAACCTATCTAAATTTTATTTTTTGATGACATTTAACGCCTATCCTGTTTTTCATCAAATTCATATATATTTATAATCACTTTATATTATGAATAAATTATTTATATTTTAATTATTTGAGTAATTCGCAGTGAATCCTTTCCTTTAATATAAAAGGGAACATACTCTCCTCTCTTACTCACACCTTATGAGTACTCTATTCTCATCCAAAGACCAACCTATAAGGTTTTATATGTAATACAAAGGATGTTTTCTAAATAAGAGGTATAAATATTGATAGAGAGTTTTCATTAAAATTCTTCTTCTAACACGTTAAAAAATGCACAAAACATGATGATATAATAATTTTAGTATATCAACTACAATTATATGTTATTATGATTATATTACCAATATTTTTCATCTATTTTTCAATCCTATGGGGAATGCAGACATCATTCATGCATTCATGTGGTATACTACCCTCCACAAAGCGATGTGTTTTTTTCATCACCACTACAAAAGGAAGTTTATTATGATGGATTCAATAAATATATATTATATTCAAGAAATAATAATTATTTTTGAATGAATTTTTTTTTTCTTAACTTCTTAACCTTCAACATATTCAAAATTGATAATGTCGCTTGTGCATACGTTTGGACTACCACCTTTATAAGTTGATATGATTTGTTTTTCATGTCTTCATTTCATGGTTGATTCTAAAATTTTATTTGATGTATAAATATGACTATTATGTTATGATTAATATAATGGAAGATTATGGAACCATAACCGATTTGATCATGGTCAACCTATTGATTTTTCTTTTGTTATTATCAATCGAACATCCTCAAAACATATGTCATGAATTTGACAAATTTAATAACTATAAAAGGAATGATAATAAATTAAATAATATGGATAATAATAAATAAATAAACCAAAAAATGTTCTTAATAATATATACAATTGATATAATTTTATTATAAAATAGAAAATGTATGTATGTGATGAGTCAGACATGAGGTATGGGGTTCCAAAAATCCATTTATTTTTATTAGGTTATATTACATATTCATTTCCTTTGTTATTGCAAGAATATATTTGTAATAAAATAGGATTAATTTTGTTTCATTTGAACATTTTTATTTGGATTTATATTTATTACACATAATCACTTCATTGACTACTTCTCACTTCCATGTTACAATCTTTGTAAGGATTTGTCATCTCACTTTTTTTAGACTTATTCTATATTCATCCACTATATCTTATGTGTCATGTTTATACAACCCATTTTATATTTTATATCATTAATATATTTATATTCATGGTATATATGTTTAATTTTATGATATTTATTTCAAGGAGTTTTTTATTCAACATTTACTAAACTGGTAAGGGTTTATTTCACAATATCATCCTTATTCAAGATTTTTTGTTTTTTACATTTACATTGGGGAAATTATATGATATTTCTATCATAAAAACCATTTATTTTATTCTCCTATGGCTATTTAAATAAATTACATGTTTTTATTTCATATTCCCCTCTCTATATTCTCAAAGGTCCAAATGAATATTTTTAAGGAAAACATACTTTTTTCTATTTTTTTGAGAATTGTTTCCATCCATGTCCATACTTTCATTAATATGTTTTCAAAAATGTATTTTCTACTATTATACATTGATTTTTTATAATAAATTTTTACCATTTTTGAACATTTATAAAAAAATTAAAAGGAATCATCATATTGTTTTCTGAATGAGTAACTTTTTATCAAAGGTGTGAATATAATCTTTTTTAATGCTTAAAGCTGGAACTAATTTTCACATAATTGTAAATATTCATGTATTCAAACCCCCTTTATAATTTTATTTGGTTATTTTAAATGAAAATATTTTTCCTTATATTCTGGAAAATGTTATATTTTTTATATAAGAAATTTCAAAATAAAAATATATTTCAGTCATCTAATGTTCTTGTATTTTATAAATGTATTTTATTATATGTAAACATCATTTGATGATGCATATTATTTATTGAGGATATAATATAATGATATCAACCTTCCATTTCTATGGATATTTTATGATTATTTTTACTAGGGAAATTATTTACATTCAATATGGTAGTTCATCCTATATTGATAGTTATTGTGAGGTATTGTTTATTGATATGATAATTTCATTGGACTTATTATGTGATGGGTAGAGAATTGAATTAAATATTCCCATGGTTTATTTAGAGGTCTCATGATACAGAACATGTGGTGTATTTGTAATAGGTCTAGTCCATTTATATATGATGTTTCTATCATGAGGCGTCGATGGAATGTTTAAGATGTCTGACAGTATGCATTCCATCATTTTGAAATCATTTATTGATATCCATGTGATTTTTTAAATAGTTATGATATCCATGGATATGTTTCAATATCTTGTTATTAGTTATATGGAATCATTTGGTCATCATTTGTTCATGCCATATTATTCATTCCATATTCATTCTATGACAGATTCTATTGTGTGAATTAACTTACATTGCATATGAGAACACCGTTTAATCTTGGTTACTTTCGCTATGATTCTAGGAAATTGACTATGATTTATTTGCAAGGATATGCCTTAGTGAATGATAATGTTCTCAAGGAGAATACTATATTTTCTTTTATGTTTTAAAATGTAATTTGATATTCAAACATGTATCTATTGTTCATATACAACAAAAGAATTTAACCCCTTGGAATTTTTTCCCATGTAACTAGTGCCAAAGTAATAATGAAACCCCTGGATATGGGATACTAGGGATGTGGTTGTTAAATTTGGTTCATGTTAGTCGTGTTATATGGTCTTGGATGACTGAGAAGTGACAATGGTGACTTTCCTAACCCACATCCAATCCCCTTTGAAAGTCTAAAAACTCGTTCTAATATAGTGAACAATCTAGAACTCCACCAATTTTATCCTGAATCCTTATGGAAATTAAATCCAAACAAATATAACATTTTCCTACCTGAATAGGGCCCAATAAGAGGGATTTGAACTTAATCTTCTTGGTATAATGAAACACCACAAACCAACTTACCTATGTTAAACATGTGTCATATCATATATATAACAATGTTTGTGTGTATATTTTTATATTTGACACATGTGTGTTTGTGGGTGTTTATGTTTTGAATTAAATATTAACACACACATATATATAAATAAACACATGCATATGTTAAATATAATAATAAAGAAATTTTATATTTATCAATAATTTTTAATATATATATTTATGAATATATAGTTATAAAAATAAATAAGTATATTTGAAATTATAAATTTAACATATGTATTCATATATGTGTGTGTTTCAGTGTGTTTGAGTGTGTCCTTATATGTGTATATATATATATAAGGTAAAAGGGATTATAAACAGAAAACTGCACACATGCTCAGGAATGCCAGTTTGTCAATCTACATACCTCCCAATAATGAATTACATGTACTCACTAGACCAATTTTATTCCAATTCGGCACACTGTGTTACGAATCAGAATGTTGTGTCACCTCAATACCAAGAATAATTACATCATGTTTCTCTTTAACACACCTTGGAATATAACCCCTCAATCCCAAATTGGAAATCCATTTACAAATTGGTTTTTATAATAGGTGTCATCACACCTATCCCTCATTCAGTCAACCCCTTGATGATACTTCTGTGGGGCCCTACTGCATCGCTAGTGCGTCACACCATCAGACCGGTCCCATTGTGCAGGTATTATTTTGGAAAAGTACCCCTTAATCCCAAATTGAAAACCCATGAGGATTGAATATTGTACAATAGTCATTAGTGAACCCATAACTCTTTCGAATATACCCACTTGGAAATTACTACATTTTCCATGATACACCACATACCCGTTGCACTGATTTGTTCAACTGATCCATACTATGTCACTATGGGATGTGCATGCCCATAGAGTGGGCCCATATTATTCCATAATTTTCCTCATAAAGACCCCCTTAGAAGGGTATTACTAGATATAAACCGTGTTCTGATACAAAATCGATGTTTGACATTACAACTCATGTAAAACACTTACTACAGACACACACAGACACATAAACACAAATTTTACAAAAATATTATAATAATGTAATTAAATTTTAATAAATACAAGTATGTTATTAAAAAACTTCATGAATCTATGTATGAATATCAAATTGAGAGTGAATTGATTAATATAAATATTTATATGTTCAAATACATATAAACATAAATATTTACATACATAAATGCATACATACATAACAGGGTCATCACCCTCTAGTATGTCAATATCAGCTTCATCACCATCAGCAACATCTGGAACATCACAAAAAATATCAGGATAAATATCATCCATTAGAACAATCAACTCTGTCAATGCTCCATGAAAATAAATATGGTCAAATGTGCTCTTTGAGATTATAGAGGGGAATTAGATGTGGGATATTAGGATCCTCTAAAAATCATATAGTTAACTAAATTTAATAAACAAAAGGCATTTAATAGTTAAATGAATAATTATTAAAAACTGATGAAAGCCTCATTTGTGTCATCTAATGTATAACAATGAGGTTATATAGTACCTGGGCCGATCATCCTATTAATCTGATAGATTCATGCGTACCATGTATACCCATAATAATCAAGACTTCTGACTTTTATCACACAACTCAATATATCATTCATGATATTACCACCAATCAAAGTCTTGCTTCCTTGACATATTTATGGAATAAAATGAAGTAAATTGACTAGTTGGTTCAAGGATGGGAAGATTTATGTTGAACTACCTCATAACTTGATCAACTTGGTGACACTCAATAATCTTAAAATGAATAATAAGTATGATCCATTTCATGGTAGCAATAATCCTCATATAGTATGGTGGGAGAACCTAAAAGATAGACCCAATATATGTTGTCCATGAAACCATGGATATAAAAAAATGAATATTTAATAAATAAATCAAATAATGTAAATAAAAAATATTAATTTTATAATATAATAAACAATCACATTATTCATCATGTAGAAGACATTATAACTTAAGTTTATAAGTGTAGAAATATATTCTAGAAGTATCTAAATATTGATGGGCCTAGAACCACCTGCATATCTCATTTTTTCATTTATAGTTTCATATTAAAAATTAACATATTTGATTTTATCATAAGGAAAAACATACCATCGTCTATACAGGGAATCCTGTAAAATGTTTGCAGACAATGATGAATACAAGTGGTGTGATGTGAGGGATGTAGTCCTATACCCTCATATAGTTAATTATAAAACATTCTATAATATGGATCTTTTTTACGTTATTTGAATCATATAGTGTTATGTATTTATAAAATAGACATAAAAACACCCAATTGTGCCACCCTGTCTAGTCTAGGACCTCAATTAATACTAAATACATCTTATGGAAAAACATAATAGAATGATCAATAAATACAATCCCATAAATATGTCATATAATATGCGTAGGAATTATTTTTTGTTATTATCTCATCATCGTCAACATATAAACGTGTAATGATACCATCTATCTATGTAATGTGTAGCCAACAACCAATGAATAACCTACCATCATAATAAACCATAATTTATGGTAGTATCTAAACTGAACAACACCAATCTCCAAAATCTAAACCAATCATAGACACCCCTCAATCGGGAGGCCCATCATAAGAGAGAAATCCTTGAGAGTGATAATCATCTCTCTCCATTTGGTAATTGAAAAGCATTTGTCTCTAGCCTGTATCTCTTTACAAGGTCTCCAGTGAGCAGATGATCGATGAAGGTGAAATTAACCCTTCACACAACCTTGAACCATGCACATCATATATGAGGGACGATGACAGGAGGGTTGCATAATGATGGATTTGGGGTGAACTTTTGTATTCTTTGTGGAGAAACATGACACCCCTCTAAGAGAAAATGAGAAATATGTATACCCTAAAAGGTGAAAAAATTAACACATATCATATATACATTTTATATAACTATTACTATATATAGTTTGTGTAATACTTAAAAAAAATACAATTTTAATAAATAAAATTAAGAGAATTATTTACATTGTTATCATTCATAATGAAACATGATGAAAAAATTTATCAGATAAAAAGTTGTGGTAAATAAGTCTATTTCTTTAATGAATCTTGAAAATGTTGTGATGATACTGGTGAAGATTATGAATGTTCTTAAATATAACAAACACTAGAAGTGCATGAAATTAAAATAGGGGAACAAGTAATGTTTTTTGATGATGAAAATTAATTTTTGAAATTTTTAAGAATAATGCATACACAAATATACCAATTCTTGAGCTGGTATTAAATGTTGAAATAACACAAAACATTTGGTATTTAGTTCTAAATTATAGAAAAAAAAACATATACCAATGGTTTTAAAAATTTTATATAGTCATTAAAATCATTGGTATAGGTTATACTAATGGTTTCAAGAACCTTTGGTATGTGTGTCAATGAGATACTCATATACCAATGGTCTTTTGAAAATTTTGGGTACAGAGGGTTGGGATTTTGAGATTAACAATAGTTTACTTAAACCATTAGTGTAACATATATACAAATAGTCCTAAATTCATTGGTATATGAGATAACGATTGACATAAGGTTGTAAAGCCTCCTCAATCACCATTATATTTCACACAAAAAAAAATTTTGGTCTTCAACAAACCACATAACACATTTAATCTATTGATAATTTAAAAAACAAATCAAAACACCTATACAATAATTTTCCATTATCTAACACCATGAACATTGTTGTTTTAAAAATGTTAGGTAACAAAATATAGTTTCAATATCTCTTTCACGATAACCACAGCCATCATGGCCATCATTGTCATCACTGGCCTCATGAAATTCCCTAATAGCATTATCTACTCCAATATCTTCATCACCATCACCACTAGGAAATTTGTAACCCAACCCACCCAAAAATCCACTATCACCATCATCGGCTAAATCATATATGGATCACATCTTCAACATGCATGAATCAAAAATTAAAATGGAATCATATGGCAGTGATGGACATAAAGTTGACATAGCTTTTAGAAACTATTTTTTGGCCTTTTTAATCTTTCCCTATTCTGTATGGATAATGTTTTTAGCCTCTTATATCTTTATTCAAGCCTATGATACCTCTACATGGGCCTCCTTAAAATCAATGATACCAAAATTGTTATAGGATCCATAATTTGGCCAATACAGAGTTCGAAAAATAATCTTCTCAAGTCGATAGTGGAATCTTCCTTGGTGCTCATCACCTAATATGTATCACAAATAACCATTTTGAAAAAACAATCCTCTTACTCCTCAAGGGAAAATAGATAATTTTATTAAAATATAATTGATAATTTTATTATTAAATATATTTTAATATTTGAAAGTGGTAAAATAAAACATGAAACATTTTCAGGTGCAAGTAAATTTGTAGCACTCCCATCTTTTTTCATTATCCTCAAGGAAAAAATTTTGTCTGAGGAACATTCCATTCTATGTTCAATACTTCCATTTACAAATCAAATTGAATGTATGAAAACATTATTTAACAATATTGTTTTAAATATTTAATTTTATTATTTATATGGTTTCTTTTAGTTGTGATTGTATTTGTATTTCTTGATATTATGGGTTATTGAGTTGTTTGGTTATGGAATAATTTTTTGATAAATATCTCTCTCTCAGCCTCAATGGTTTATTCCCCCTCTCCATCATTTTATTCTCCATCTATGTAACCCCTAACCTTCCCCTCTATTGAAATCTCTTTGGGATGTTTAGGTTTTCTTCATGTCATCATTTCCATTACCTCTATATGTGGTGCTACAACTTTTCGTTTTTGTTTTTATCTCAGGATATTTAATGATGTTTTTTGGTTTTTTTGTCCCCTTAAGGTTGAACATTCCTTATTATTTCATATCCCATTAACATTTCTACCACATATTTAGTTTCCTGATTCTTTGTGATAAAAAAACATCTTCTATTTTCACAATGAAGCTTCAATGGTTTGGATTTTTGTTGGTATATTTTCTTAGTGGATCTTCCTCGCTGGATCGTTCGACCTCCTCTACTATTTTTAGACATTATGGTGGGTTGGAACTCTTATTGGTTGAGTATGAAGGTGTTTTTGGTGGCTTGGGATTGTGTTGGGGGATATGTTTAGGGTCAAGGGTTTGTTTCAGCCGGTTTCACCAATCACTATGGTTTGCAGCTAAATCAAATGTTTTGGTGGTTGTATGGTGCCCCATCATCATCAATGAGGGTTTCTACTGGTCACTGTCCTTTCTTGGTGGTTCTTCTATCATTATCACATGTTTTTGTTGTTTTAGACTGATGGTCACTGTCTTCCTGATGGTGGTTCTGAAGAATGTGGTTTTTGGTCCAGTTGAAGGTCACCACTCACTATTAAGTCAGGCCCACTCCAAACTCTACTCTAGCCACCAATTATTTATTGATAAGACAGGTCAGTTTGGTGTCGTGGTTCCTTTTGAGGTTTTGTGATATTGGCGTTTGAGCGGAATTTGGCATTTTTGGAGGTGCAACATTGAATATGGTGTTCTTGTTGGTCCTAGTTTGGTGGATATAGTTTTCACCTAAGATGTTGTAGTTGATTCCAATTTTCATGGTCAATGCCTGTAGATGGTAATTCATGATGGATTGGGTGCTCTAATGTTGGTTGTTTTGATCACAATGGGGATTGTCATTTCGAGTGGAAATCTTTTAGTGTGGTTTTGGTTCTATACAATGATTTGGTTGAGCTTCTTCTAGATCCTTTCCAGTGATGGGGGTGTGAGTGATGATGATGTTTAATGGTGTGTAGGGTGTGAAGATTTAGTTGGATTGTACTCTGTGGTTATGATGAGTTCTATTTTTTAATTAGTTTTTTAATTGAAATGTAATGGTTTTGTACTATTGAGTTTTTCCACGTTTTTTATTTTTTATGGTGTTAGTTTTGAGGTTCCCACACAGCCATAAAATTGGTTTTTATTTATAAAATGGAAAAATTGGATCTGGGTTTATTGAGTTGTTAGATTGCATTTGGTTTAAAGATTAAATTAGAGAATTTTATGTTAAATGGAATGATATTATTGATTTTTGGTATTATGTGTGATATGAATATGTTAATGGTTTATTTAGGATAAAATCATATACAGTGTTTCCTATTATATAATTATGTATGTATATTTTGGTTTGGTTTCTATTCTTTATATTAGCACATTTTAGTGGATCTTAGCAGAATAAATGGAATGGGGAGGTAGCTTCTTTTATGGGTGAATTGATTTTTGGGAATATGGGTTGGAATATGGAAATTCTGAATTGAACCATGTGTATTTGATCTATACTTGTTTAATGTGATTTTATTTAGTAGTCTCAGGATGAGAACATTCGTTTTGAGGTATTGAGGTCATCGAGTTTGTTTGAAATTCAATGGGATATTATTGTTTTGATAGTTAAATATTTAAAATATCATTAATTTTTTTTAATTAATGAATCTCATAAAATTTATATATATTTACCATGGTAAACATTTATTTTCACATGTAATTGATTGGTAAAACTCTAAACATTTCATAATATGATTTATATATTTTTTTTGGTAAATAGTTAAAAACGTATTTACAAGCCTTCTTGTAAAATGTTTTTAAACTACCTCTAAATTTTTTTAATATTTTTATTATAAATATTTTTAAAAAAGTATATTCAATTTAAAATCAATTTATAAGAAATTTTTTAAACTATTATTAAAATATTTGTAAACCGTTTAATGGTAGTTTATAAACTGTAAACTGTTTACAATAATTTACATGAAACCTTTAAACATTTTATAGTTTATTCTAAAGCTATTTGGTGCTATTTAGTTTGAGTTTTTTAAAGTTAGTTTATATTCATTTAATTCAATTCAATTATATTTTTTTTGTTTCCATTAGGTACTGGTCATTTTAGGTGTGGTAGTTTTGATTTGGTTCGGTTCATTTGTGTCAGTACCAAATTAAGCATACTTTTACATGAAAAATAAATATTCTCTCTCTTGATTCTAAATGGTTATTCACAATAAAGTGTAGATGTACATCATAAAATTATTGTTCTTTTATTTAAAATTTATGATTCTTGTAAAAGAATATTCGTTAATAATAAATTAAGTATTAGTAAAAATCAAAACCATCATCAATCAACAAAATTTAATTTTTAATAATACCTTAAACTCATCATTATTATAATACAAAATCATTGCACAATATTATGTTAATATACACTCATAAAAGGTTGGTATTCCCAATAAATATGATCCAACTCAATCATCCCAATCATAAAATATCTCATCATTATATATTATCCATAGTGCACCTAATTACATTAATTGTGTAGCCCTCACAGCTTTACAATTAATTAAATTATTTTGAATCTACAGCCAAAATATTAATGAACATAAATAAAATAATAATATAAAATTTAATATAATAAACAATATTATCCATATCTGAGCCTATGAAATATCCATTATTTTCATCTTGTGGTCCTTCTACGAAAATGGTTTCACTGGAATGATATCATAATATTTGGGCAAAATTGCTACAAAAATCCTATATTATCTCATTGTTTTACCAAACATTTGATTATCTTAATTATACTTTACTATCAACTATTTCTGGAAGTACCACACTTTATGCATCTGTGAATTTTTACACTGCTAATAGTGGTAGATCCAAATGTGAATAGAAGACAAATATTAAATTAATATATTTTATATTGAATATTATGCATACAACATTAATGATAGATTAATATATAGACCAGAGACAAGATGATTACTAGGATCTGATTGATATATGGGTTAATCATGATTTGTAACCTCTATAGTGTTAGTGGGATTAATGTATGATTTGGATGATATGAAGGCACTACAAATGAAGTCTAAGGATCATGGAAATAAAATCCTAGAGATAATGGAAAAATATGTAATGGATGTTTTGGAATCAAATCCTATGGAAAATGAAAATAATTATGGGAAGTATGAGTTTTCATCAGATAAGTAAATAATGGATGGGTAGGATGATCAGATGAAAATGGTGGCCACAATATCTATCACAACCTATGCCCAAGTAGCCTGAAACTAATGCTTGATACTATTACATTGGCATATGATAAAATGAAATTCATCCAAAGGAATGATAAATTTAAAAGTAATGGAAAACTCGAAACAAACTTGATTCACATAATACATTTGAATACACAAATTACAATATAATATTTTTAAGAATATATTTATTTATTCTATTATATCATTGTGTATCAGTTATATTAACTTTTTTAAATTCCTGGGGTAAAAAACAAAATAATCGTGATCTCAAATTATCAGTAAGAGTTAAGTAAAGTAGAATCAATAATGATAAAATAATCATAATCAATATAGAATTTTTAATAACTGAGTACACATTATATTTAAATAACTAGATAAAACATAATCAATATGGAAAGGTAAATAACTAAACACACATTCTATTTAAATAAATGGATAATGAATAATCAATATACAACTCTAAATAACTAAAAACCACTATATTTAATAAATAAAATTAGAATGTAATGCATCAATATATCTTTTCATAGTGAAAAACTCATGAATAAAAAAAAATGAATACGAATGAAGGTAATTCTTAGTTATTGGATTCCATGTTTCATAGATACACAAAACCTTTACCATCATGAACTTTCAAAATATGGATTAAAAATAATGGGTAGAACCACATTTAGCTATGTCTAGCCAAATAATTCATCCCACGAGACTATTGATGCATCACGGGGGTTACATTAAATAGTCCTCAACCTATGTTGTTGTAGGGTCCTAAAAAATCCACAAAGGAGAATGATAATCCCCTTAATTAAATAGGGGATTCTACCGAATTTATCTCAAATAATTGGGCTAAAATATGAAGAGCACCCAATAAATCAGCAAAGGACCAACCAGTCCGTGTACCGGTCCAACAGTGATGGTATGCGGTTGGTTCACCGGTCCGCCTCCTCCTCGGACTACTGTCGTTCGCGGAATGGAGGCGGGAGCCCTCTACGGGCGCGATGCAGGACGAGTGCCAACCTGGTTCACCATCACGAACCTCCCCATCCGTGAACTGTATCAACTGGCCCAGACCGCGTACACCGTCGTTCGTGGAATGAAGGCAGAACCCTGCATGGCGGCGAAGCACTCCTTGAGCTAGTTTGGTTCGCAGGGGAGGTGTGTTCAATGCCCCCCACGAGTTGTGGATTGACCAAGTCGTCCATAAACTGGGTTTCTAGTCATGGGCCTCTACAAAAGGTATCGCATGACTCCTGATACTTCTCTTTCCGCTCTTTATAAAAGGAGATGGAGAGGGGAGAGCAGGGAGATTGATCATATTCGGGTGGAATGATTTTGAAGGAAGGATTTTAGGATATAGCAAACCGCGATGTTCCAGTTCACGAACCAGAACAAGTATAAAGCTGGAAGCGAATTAATATGGTACCGATAACGCATAACAACTTGGTGAACCGTGAACATAAAATAACAAATAAAATAAGACTGCAAACCATGGCCCCTCTGCAGATTCACTCCCTACAGACCATGGAGTTTATGCCCCTTTTCCGATCCATCACACTGCGTAGCACCATCCTACGTAGGTGAAGCACCGACCAATGATCCTCCGACCGGCGTCGCCCTCGGCCATCACCACTCGCATGGACCACTCTGCATACCAACATGTTACGCGGGCCAAACCCGATGTCGCGAACGACCCTGGTTCGCGGGATGCCCCTCAGTCCGGGCACCACCATGGTTCGCGGACGGCCTCTCCAGCCGCGTAGCACTTCCCTATGCAATGGGCGCCACCACTAATACACCTGTGTGGCCTGCCAGATCATTCAGAGATCCTGTTCCCCGATCCAGAAAAAATTCATCAAATACGGCCTAATCCTCTGCAACCCCCTCATTGGCCCATTCATCGGCCCTGAGTCGAGACCTCTACTAGAGCCACAAGACCTATGTGATGTAACCTTTAGGTGAATCAGCGAAACCTTTTGAGGTCACATACCCACGGTAAGCCAGGACGAAGGGGTTTCTCCGTCCCTTGAGTAGATTACCGAAGCATTACTAGGTTCACATTCCCTCTATAATGTGGAGTCTGAGCCTGGGAGTCCCCATTATGCCCCTCAACTTGTTAGGACTGGGGCACATATCCCCTCCCTCAGGAGTGGTGGAATACCAATCAGAAGGAAGAACCCATGCACCTCCGTACTTCCCTGATGCCAAGAACCAACAGGGGAGACAGACTTGGGGATACTCCATCCCTCTTCCTCTGGGATTTTTCATCAATGGGCATCCATCTCAGATTAAGCCTCGACTTTTTGGGCCACCCCCAAGCGTAAGCCCCATCGCACTTCCCACAGACGCACCTTTCGCGACGTGGTCGTCTAGTCCCTTTTGCCTCTTGTTTCTCACGCTAAGCATGACTCAAATGGGTTTAGAGTAAGAATCAACCATAACATCCTCTCCTGGGCTGCCTAAGAGCGTAAGCCCCATTCGTATTTTAACTATGTTGACTTTGATTCCCCACCATAGGGATACGTAGGAAGCCTCCAAGAGGTTCAAGCCCGATCACCATCAGACCCCCGGGAACAAATTCTCACCGGTTCTCCGACATCGCCATCCAAACTATGTGGACTTTGATTCCCGACCACAGGGATACGTAGGAACCCTCCAAGAAGTTCAATCCCGATCACCATTAGTCCCCCGGGTCCACATTCACGTCGGTTCTCCAAAATCTCATTCAAACTATGTGGAATTTGATCCCATGTCTCCTTGGAAACGTACGTAGGAAGCCTCCCTGAGGTTCAAGATCAACACTTGGTCGATCCTACCATCTTCATGTCAATTCACCGCACCAACCTCGGGCAGCCTAGAGCGTAAGCCCCAGGCACATAGGAGGCTCGTACATTGGGTTTGATCCAAATTCTCAAGTCGTTATCTGTCCCCCCTGGATGACAATAAACTCCAGAGTGCCTGATTAAGATGTTTTTAACCAGTTCCATCTCAAAGAGTCCAGACTCCTCAAGGTCATTAATCCAATGAGGGATGGTAAACCTTGGGCCTAAATGATTCCAAACCCCTATGTTCATCTGACCATTGCCAACCTGGATAAATCTGTGGATACTATGCCTCGATATAAAATAAAGATTCATGAACACATGAATACATCGTAAATCTATAATAGATTCCCAGAATAGGAAATAGTTTCCCACAAAAGGGTGCGATGAGCCAAAATTCCCATCCTCTCGACCAATGTGAGTTCTTAAGCATAGCTGGTCAAACCACACAGTGAATGTATGCCTTTGGAAAGAAGATCCACGTATTGCTGGATATGGAACCGTTGGGCATTTCGTGGCGAAAACAGTGCACCCGATATGAGTGATTAGGTAGAACCTGGTCTTCTCTAATAAACCATCGAGTAGCGCACGTTTCTCCCCCACGACCATGTCATGCTCCGTGAGACAAAAAATGGAGAACCTAATGTGAATCTTTAACCAAGAATGAGGGATTTATCCTAATCCCACCATGTGACCCCATTATACTCACAATGAGGGCCATGCAAGGTCATTAATTACGCATGGGATCATGAGATGCTGCTTTGACCGGTTTGCTATTTGTATTTGTTAAAATATTTTTCAGGTACCACTCAGAACTCCCTTTGATCCAATGGCATCACGAAGGAACTCACATGCACGTTCTTCCAACAGCGCAATGACCAGACATCCTCAACAATGGAGGATCCCATCACCGACTCAGTGTCTTTAACGCTAGGTCTCGTATGCATTGATCCGAGAGTACCACATGAACGGTACTCTCCCAACGGTGGAGGAGGCCATGCGTGCCCTCCAATCCGCCAGGACTCGTCGGTCACCTGCCCAGTAGCGGCCACACAAGTAGATCTAGATGGCCCATATTGCCATCTCAAACCATTTTAGGAGTCAATCCCCAGAACGAGACAACGCATACCTCCCATATCATATGGAGGCGGATGAGGTCGACGCTGGTGACTTCACCCCCACTGAACAGGGGCTCTGGTTCAAGGCCCCCACTGGAAGACGTCATTGTAGTAATGTTATGACTCAACATTCTCACGATAAGGAGGATGTTGCCCCGAGGATCCAGGTCCACTCTCCCCAAGCTCTGGCCCCTCAGACCGCCCGACGAGGGCGGAAAACGTACAACCAGGGACCAGTCATCACCCATGTCCCTTAGGAGGGGATCTACTGCCCAGTCAAGGAGACTGATCATTAACAGGCGCATACACCTGTTCTCTCCTCCAACACCCGCCATCCAGAAATGGAGACATCATATGAGCAGGCGCCCAACCCCTTCGGGCTCTATCATGCTCGTCGCTCACACAGGATGACACCTACCCGGTAGGCACCTCTCCCTGACCAGGGTCATCAAAGCCCCCAACCTGAAGTGGTGGTGATCCAGTGCCTGCAGGACCAGCACTTAGCATATGCTCTTGATGCCTACCATCCCGGAATGGTGGCGATTAACAATGCCCTCCATCCAGACGTGGCATCAATTAATAGGCGGGCACATCTCACTGCCAACAATGGACACCGACTCGATATGGTGGGAAACCAACATATGTAGGGCCATCTCCATACAGATGCAAGTAAAGTCTGCCATCCCAATGTGGAGTAAAAATGAGAGATAAACCGGAATATCCCGGGCTAGGTGCAAATTTTTTCACCTTCACCAAAACATAAGAAATGTCAATACCCACTGACCACCGGAGGACCAGAGCAGGATATTCCTACTCTAATACCAGAATGGGCCTTCATACCCATTCCCGCGAAAGATGTATCTCTGTATATCCTGGAAATGATGGAGGAGAAGGTATCGATCACAGATCATATCTTGCAGACATTCCAGAATGTTATTGCATCAGTAGAAATGAAAAGGACTCGGGCACGTGAGCTCGTCTCCCCAATTGCGGAGACACATTTTAGAGATGAGGTAGCCTCCTCAGAGCAGATCTGCATCCATGATTCCTCTCAGGAGGTTCGTAGGCTATATTCCATGACACAAGGGCAACAGGATTGATTAGCTTCACTCATTCCAACTGGGGGACACCCGTCCATCAAGGTGGATGTTCCAGAGTATGCATATATCCCTGATAAAAGTCATGATGTTCATCGTCATTTCTCGGAAGCATCAAGGGACCCAATTAGAAAATGAACCAAAGGTGAAGGCCATTATCAACAGTAGACGGTCCCCGCTGCCTGTTGGAATGTTCCCCAAACGCGTTGAAGGCAACCGGAAAATAAAGAGCGTGTTCATGACTCCACTCTACTATAATCTGGGGTTCCCAATGCCTCTAAGCACATACCATAGGTTTAGAATGCTTCCCACACATTACCATATTATGGGAGTTGTAATAGCTATTGCGAAGGTCCTCCCCTCAATGTCTCTACCAGCAGCTCTGAAGGTCCTCCCCAGAGCACCCATGCGGGCCTCCCCCATAGGCATATAACGATTGATCACAACAGATTCTATTTTGAATCGAGTAAGGCAGCTGTCCGCGTGACCAGAAGATCGAGCAGAAAGAAGGCCATCCACTTGCTGCAGTCCACCCTAATGGTCCTCCATGGGGTATACACTAAAAGCACTCTCCATGTTGTAGGACCACATATTATGATACTTGTCCTCGCTATCATAGTCGCAACCGCAGAGGCCCTCCCTGCAGTTACATCTCATTAATACAAGAAGGCCCTCCCCTTGTCGTGGCCTACCCTGAATTTACGCTCCAGGGGTTACGTTTCAATGACGCTTCATGCTATCAGGCATCAGATCACAGTGGTAGTCCTCACCACCCTGATAACAGAGGTCCCCCCCGTAGAGACGTTATGAAACGATAAGGCCCTATCCTCATTTCGGTACATTCTAAAGGCCCTCCCCAGGGTGTACCCCGCAGATATTCTTCCTACGGCTACTACAATGGTATTCCTTGCCATTGCCGCTACTATGATGGTTATCCTTGACACCACGACCACCATTGCAAAGTTCCACCCCACAGTGGCCTTATGAAACAAGAAGGTCCTCCCCTTGTCACAGTGTTTCTTTAAGGTCCTCCCTAGGATGCACATCGAACGTCAAACCATGATGTTCATCCTCACCATGAAGGTAGGTGTTTCGAAGGACCTCCCCGTAATAATGCTACATAGCCAGAAGGTCCTCCCCTTGCTGCGACTCTCCTTGGAGGTCCTCCCCAGGGTATTCACTAAAAAAGTACTCTATGCAGTGATGCGTTAAGCAGTAATGGTAGTCCTCACCATTGCGGCCGCCATTTCGATGGTCCTCCCGGCAATGACATATCATATCGACATGAAGGTCCTCCCCCAGCCAAATCAAGCACAATAAAGCACTCATCTGCCGAGGCACTCAGGACGATGGGATTAATCATTTCAAATTCCCAACTAGTCTCCAACGACACCCTTATTAAATTAGGAGATGTTCTGGGGCCACGTTCATCTTTTGAACCACTTCGGAATCGCCCACTTGTTAATTCGATACCTACCGGTCCCACTGCCTCTGACAACACTATCAGTGAGCATCTCTGTTGGGCTGACCAGGTAGAGTAATCGCTAGCGGAGTAGTATGCCGACATGTTGCACCTGAGGAAACTACTGGCTAGGGATGATATACCAGTTATGTTTTGTCCAATGGCCACCTCTCAATTAGACATACCCAGAGAGTTGTCTGAATAATTCATGTACAACATCCACTACAATATATGGACAACCCTCCACCGTCTGAAATCAAGCATCAAGCCCTATGATGGGTATGTAGACCACATCAAGACAATAGGAGAACTCCTACGTCACATCGACCTGGAAGCACTTCCTTCAATGCAGAAACAACGAACCGAGAGGCGTAAAAGAAACATGGAGACAGCCTGACTCCATGCGCTGCACCAGCTACGCAGCCTCATCGGTGACACTCTGACGGGAGTCCATATCATAGGATGGGGGGAACATGGAGCTATATATTTCACTCCGCTACCCGCCCAGAAGAACCCGTTCTTTGTGGGGTCTTGCAATGTCATCACGTCAAGACAACAATCGAGTTGGGTCCTTGCTCAGGATGGACCACACACCCAATAGATACAGGCCTTGAGTAAGTCCCAGAAGCGTCTAGACCAATGGGAAAAATCCATCCATGAACTTAGGAATCAGGCCACCAAGAGTATACAATAGGCCTCTCGCCTAAGAGTGAACAATCAGTGGTCATTGCCTACCTCCAAAGAAGGGAATTATTCACAGAAGAACATGGCACCAAACCCAGTTCACCCCCAAATGGGGGCACCCAAAATTAGGCAGGCAGCGATAATAGCAGCCACTGCCGCAATACAGGGTCAACCTCAGCCAGAAGGGATGGGAGCATTTTAATCAAAAAGTTCCCCCGTAAGACCAATAAAAGAGGAAAGAGTCTCAATGTCCAAGAAACGGATATAACCCCAGCCCTCGGGCTGGGGGATTTTTTACCTACTCAACAACAACCTCCCCCACAAGAGTCAGTATTTTCTCGTCTAGGGAGGAATGTAAGAAAAGGACGTTCCTACCCTATCCCATCCTTTGAATCATCATCCCCTCCACGAGGGAGGCGTAATGTAATCTCACATCAATGAACTCTCCGCGACACCTTTGTCAAGGTGTCCAAAAGCGATCCCAGATCATGGAAGGGAATAACAGTAAAAGACACGGGAGATCCTTTTCCTATATAGATGATGACATCTTCTCCGCCCCGCGGTATGCATCCATCAACACCATAGAGGTTAACCCCCCATGTAACACCGATGATGGTGTAAATCCGGATGGATAGGGAGATGATGGTAACGTTCAGGCTATGACGCACAACGAACCACCAGGTGTGCACACCTAGAACCAAAGGGCTGCTCTAAATATGGTCTCCCCTTCAGCTATCCTTCCTCCACTTACCATGTGAGCTTCCAATAAGGATAATAACAATGGACCTATCACCCTTAAATTCCCTCCTTCTCTCGATAAAAATGATCCACTTATGCTCGAAGAGATGTTCTCGCGACATGAAGAAGAAATGAAAGAATTGAGGCAGCTTAACGTCGAGCTACTATAGAGGAACCGTATTATCGAAATTGCTTCCCATGTAGGACTACACCTCACACTCCCAATAAGTGCACCTAAAAACCCAAGGTTTTCCCCAGCAAACGATTCACGGTCAGGGTTCCCGCCCAACGAGGTGCCCGACCCATCAAAATTCCTAAATGTAGATCTAGATGAATACCAAGACTTTCCCCACTCAGGAAGTAACTGGAGCGTGTACATATGAACCCTATAAAGGTGTCACAAACGGCACATGCACCTCTAGTTCCAACCGAGCTAGATCCTCAAGCAATGCCTCAGGCTACACCTGCCCAGGACAGATCCCAACAGGATGTAAACTAGGGTCTCACCAGCACCATCGAGGCACTGACAGATTGATTGGATGTGATAGAAGGTCGACGCGCTCTAATACAGCCAGAGCATAAACCTTACATGGATTGGGTGAGAAACACACCACCTCCACCCAATTTTGGGATCACTTTATTCCCTATTTTCAATGGATCAGACGATCCGAAACCACATTTGATACACTACGTGTCTTATTGCGACCCTATGATGGGAGCTCTAGAATATCAAGATGCAGTGAAACATAGATGCTTCATACAGACCTTGCAAGGATCTACCTTCATCTGGTATACGAGTCTGCCAGCCCGGTCAATAAAAATCCAGGAAGACCTTCAACAACTATTCTTGTTCCACTTCAGCTCAATGTTGCCTAAAAAATAGGTAATGACCTCATGAACTACAAGTAGAGGGAGAAAAAGAGAGTCTCATATTTCACCACTAGATGGGAGGTCTGAACTAATCTCTGAATAGGCCAATGGCTCAAGATGATATGATTGCCATATGCATCGATAATCTTCAAGATGATCCACAAACACCACTCATACCAGTGGAGTGCACCATTGGCTTCCACCATCTCTCGGCCATTGCCCATGAATTTAGGATTACCTGCAGTAGACCAATTTGATGTTCCGAATAGCTTCGCATGCTCCCCCAAAGAGAGTAGCCAGAGCTAAAGCATCCTCTGTCAAGCTCAATCCAGCCCCTATTCCTGCTCCACCACACATGCATCCACCCAATCGTCAGGCACCCCCCTGTATATTAGTGGATGCCTCCACCAAAGTGGGACTATCAGAGAGGATCTAAGCGGATCCAGTTTTAGGAATGATGACACAATGTATACTCGTTCCAAGAGGACCAAGTTTGCAGATACTTCATCGCCCACATGAATTGCAACTTACTCCGCCTCCTAGACCCATGGAAACTAGAAGAAATCAGGCGTGATGACAGTCCAAATTATTGTCCCTACCATTGAATTATGGGGCATAATATTCTGGAATGCTTTGTCTTCAATGAACTTTTGCAAAGGATGGTAGACTCCGGGCAGGTCGAGCTGGGACCACCCCCATCACATTTGACATATATTTCTACCACCGACTCTCAAAAAGGGGAGGGGTGGCAGGAAGTCACCACTAGGAAGGGGAAGAAGTTTTATGATTGGATGACATGAATGACTATCAATCGACCTTAGGGCATAATCCGAGCTCAACTATAGCAGCAGGTGGTTCCACCAATAGCCCCTAATGCTGCATAACTGACAATATCGGCCTTACAACCCTCCCTGAGCTGGTCATCCAGGCATAATCAAAAAGGGAGGTTACAAGTGAAAGAGGAGAAGTCCGCGATGAGGCCATAGTTAGCAACGACATTGTTGTATTTTATGCCCCCAAATTTGGAACCACTAGCACTGACCCACCAAACGGTACTATCAAGGATAACCGATGGGGTTCACCTCTTGGAGGATGAGGAGCCATTCCATGGTTCCATCAACGTCATCCATATTATTGAATCGTTTCCTGATAAAGGTTATGGTTATGAACCCTTGTTCCCAATGCAAAGGACCAAGAGGGGGAATCACAGAGGCAGGGGATACCAGGGTAGGTGCAGCCGCGGCCGAAACCAACCATACGATTGGACCTCGGCCCAAACCGTCAACATTGTGGAAACCCATGGGAGATCCCTTCATCAGATTCAGCATGAGAAATAATTTCCCCCCCACCTCCACAAGTGGACACTCTGCCCCCATCATTCTGCGGTACCCATCGTAGGAGTAACAAGTGTCTAGCCACCTAGTGCGCACAAACATATCGGTCGAGCCGAGTCCCCAGAACGTGGGGACATCATCAACATCTGACCCCATAGTCGGTCCCTACTCATCACGTATTCTTTCTCCCAATGTGGCTATTAATACTCCCCCACCAATGGAGAAGCGTCGTCTATTGGAACAGAAATATGACATCCTTAAGCAGCTGGTGTTGGTACCAGCCAAACTGTCAATCCTGGACGCCTTGAGTTGGTCAGCAGACCTCAGGTAGGAACTAATAGAAGCCATGCTCTGCACCTAAGAGTTTCAGGCAGAGGTAGTTGCCACTCAGATTTATTAAACAGAGACTGGCCCGGTTGAATTCAATGCGGTGATTTCCTTCACCGATTAGGATGAAGATGCCATCATGCAAGGACATACCAAACAACTATATGTGTCTGCAACACTAAATGATGTTGAGATCCATAACGTCTTTATTGACAACGGCTATGGGGTTATCCTCCATCCCCTACAAACACTCCGTAAACTGGGCTACAATGAGAATGACCTAGTACCCTCAGCCACAACTCAGTTATGTTATGACAAGAGTGAACAGAAGCCAATGGGACAAATTAAGCTAAAGACCCATTTTGGAGACCTTGTGGCCTACTCAGAATTTATGGTGGTCCGATAAAACACTACATTCAATGTCCTGCTAGGAAGGCCATGGCTCCATAAGCACATGGTAGTTCCTTCATCCTACCAATAGTTTATTAAGTATTGCATCAACGGAAAAAGTTGGATATTGCACACCAATAAGGCCCCTTTCGAGCTCTCTGAGTCACACTACATTAACATTGGGTTTTATGAGCAAATGAAGAATAAGCCTTCGGTCAATGTTGTCGACATGATCACTGCTCAAAATGGTATGGAAATTGTTCTCGACGACCCCCTTATACAGCTTTTCAGAGATTACATGATGACTATCAACCATGTTGAGAGCAGTGGTTCATGTTCGGACATGCACTCAGATGTCCTCATGACTTCAGCCATAATGGTCGAGCATGAAAATGTGGTAACGTCTGCCAACCCTCAATTTGGGGGCGAATACTTGTGCGAGGTCACCCAAAATTCCTCACCTCCGCACTCCCAAGAAACCATGATAGGATCCCTCCCCTCGTAAAATCAAGAAGATGTGAATGAAGAAGATGAGGAAGATCTCAGGGATGCCCCATCCTCATTTAAGGAAGGTATCTCCACCACTGTGGATGAGCTCAAGAAAATAAACATGGGTTCCAAAGAAGACCCGAGTTCCACTCTTGTTAAGGTATCCATGTCCCCTAAAGAGAACGAGGTATATGTCTCTTTCTTGAAGCAACACTGGGAAGTTTTTTTCTAGAAGTACACGGAAATGGTAGGACCCGATCCTGAAGTGGCAACACATCACCTAGGTCTTCCAGAAGACCACCGGGGCTATAAACAGGCTGCCAGAAGGACACACCCCTCACAAGATTAAAAAATAGAGGCTAAAGATCATTAAAGCAGACTTCATTTGGGATGTCCAATACCCCATCTTGTTGGCCAACGTCATCCCTATCGAGAAAAAGAAAGGACAAATCCTCATTTGAATTGATTTCAGATATATCAATCGGCATTGTCCGAAATATTATTTCCCGGTCCTGATCACTGAGTTATTAGTCAATGCAACAGCTGTCTAGGAGGCTCTATCATTCATGGACAAATATTCTGGTTATAATCAAATCAGGATGGCCCGACAAGACGAAGAAGCCACTGACTTAAGGGCCCCTCAAAGAGTATTCTGTTACAGTGTCATGCCCTTTGGTCTCATGAACGCTGGAACCGCATATCAGCGTGCCATGAATCATATATTTAAACCATTCCTGGGGAGATTCGTTAAATGATACGTGGATAACTTGGTGGTTAATTCTAGACATCGGTTAGATCACCTGTCATACCTTGAGACCGTCTTCAACAAACTTTGACAGTATAGCCTAAAGATGAAGCCCTTGAAATGCGCCTTCGAGATTACCTTAGGGAAATTACTTGTCTTAATTGTACGCCATCGTGGAATCGATGTCGACCCTGAAAATACAAAGGCTATCCTCGGCCAACCACCTCCCCACAATCTCTCTGAGTTGAGAGCATTTCAAGGGCACCTAGCCTATATCAGGCAGTTTATTGCCAACCAGGAAGGAAAATGTTTTCCCTTTACCAGGTTAATGAAGAAGGGAGACATTACCATTGCTGAACGGGCACCTATCACAATGGGCAATCATCCTGCAATAGTTAGACATCTGGTTTGTGCCTCAGAAGGCCATCAAAGGCCAGGAATTAGCAGAATTTCGGGCATGGCACCCTTGAACAATGACTATCGCACCAGACATCGAGCTACTTGATGAAGAAATCATCGCAGTTCAAGAGGAGCTCCCAAGATGGGAAATGTACTTCCACGGTGCATCCCGAATCCCAACCAGGAAAAGGACGGAATATCCTAAATTTAACAAGGTGGGATTGGGGATAATACTCATGTCCCTAGAAAAGGCAGTCTTGCCATATTCATTCCTCCTATCAGAAGGATGTACGGAAAATGAAGAAGAGTATCAGACCCACATTGCAGGCCTGGAGCTCGCACTCCTGGATCCAGTACAACACCTTAAGGTATAAGGTGACTCGGAACTAGACATCAAGAAAGTCAATGGTGACTATGCCATTAAAAAGGAGGAGCATATTCCCCTATTTGACCATGTCTGAGGGTTAATGGCAAAATTCTCCACAGAACCAACATTAACCTATATTCCCTGGTCTCAGAATGCCCATGAAGACACATTACGTATTGTGGCCATGGCCCTAGCCAACCCAGACTGGGATGAAATAGTTATCAGTATTTCTCACCGTAGAATGGTCTTGTCATTTGTTCAAACTAAGATAGAAGAAATCCCTGAAGTCAGTCTTTTCCCTGAACCATATGCTCCTGCCACTGGTTGGATGACCAATATTGAAAACTACCTTCAAATGGGAGAATATCCATCAGACATGGCTGAATGAGAGAAAATACGGATAAGGGAAATCAACTTTGTCCTATATGGCGGCGCGGGTCAGCAAGACGTCCTCTACAAATGAGGCCTCGATAGAATCCTCCTCAAATGTGTTGATGGAGAAGAAACTACTTCCTTCATGACTAAAGTACATGCTGGGGTATGTGGGGCACATCAACCGGGGTCCAAACATTCCCATTTTTTTCAAAGACTTGGGAACTATTGGCCTACAGTGTCACATTATTTTGAGCTCTTTACCGCAAAATTCCACTCATGCCATGTTCATGCCAACTTCTTACACCATCCCCGAGAGTTACATCATCACGCTAAGTACTCCTGGCCATTTGCCGTCTGGGGAATGGATGTCGTGGTACCATATCCTCCCGCCACAACCAAACAGCTGAAGTATATCCTCATGGAAACCGACTTCTATTCCAAATGGGAAGAAGACGTACCCCTTAAAGATGTTGGGGTAAGAAACATTGTAAGCTTTGTGAAAACAAATATCATCACCAGATTTGGTGTCACTCATACCATATTTATGGATAACAGCACCAACTTCTTATAGGGTGAATTGGAGAAACTATTTCAAGAATATGGTGTCAAGGATAACCATTCATCCCACTACCACGCAATTTCCAATAGATAGGGAGAGGCTTTTCAACAAGACCATGTCCAAAATTATCCAGAAAATGGTGGACAAAGTCAAGAAGTCATGGTCAGATAAATTCATCCATACATTGTTGGCTTACTGAACCACAATCTGCACCGCTACTCGGGCTACTCCGTACTCATTATTATATGGAACAGAAGCGGTCCTGCCCATTGAGCTCAAATTTCCCTCGCTCTGTATTGCCATTTGTGATTATTTATCCAACTATGAGAAATCAGAGAATTGGTTAGGTGAATTGGAATAGCGAGATGAGAAGCGGTTGCACCCTTTTCACCATCTAAGAGTATATCACAACCGGATTGTACGAGCCTTCAATAAAAAGGTCTGTGTTCGGTATTTCATTGAAAGAGAACGGGTGTTGGTCCTCCAGACCCCAATGATACCTGGAAAGAAACCTCCAATGCTGGAGCCCATGTGAGAGGGACCATATGTTATACACAAGGTCTATTACAACGGAGCATATTCCCTGATCTCTATAGACGGGTATTTCACCACAGCTCCTACAAATGCGAGATTCCTGAAGAAGTATTTCACATAAACATTTAAATGCAGTTATCGTACGAGCTCTAGGATGTTAAACTGCCAAGAACCCAATGGTCCAAACTCTATGACCTTAAACATAGAGTATTTCTTCCTCACCACACGAAATTAAACTGCACAAATTTTAGAGAACTATGTACATCTTGATACCCGCCCTCACAGGATACGTATCGATAGCCACTCCCAAATGGAATAAAATTAAAAAAATGACCCCTTCCCCCATGTACGGACCAGCCCTGCACGGGGTGTACTTATTTCAATGAACAACATGAGGCTTGATTCCAACCCTTGTAGGATATGTAGTGATGCCAGGGTTCACCATCCTGGCCCAGCCACCCCCGAATTAAAGTTAAATATGTACTCTCCCCCCGTGTATGGACCATCCCTACACGGGGTGTATTCCTCGTCCTCACCACACGAATTTAAACTACACTAATAATGATAAAATAAAAAAATTCCCCATTTCCCCCTATGTATGTAATAGCCCTTGACGAGGTGTATTCCTCATCCTCACCACACGACGTTAAAATGCACAGATAAGGATAAAAAATGCCCCTTTTCCCCCGTGTACAGATTAAGCCTGCACAGGGGTGTATTGTCTTTAATAGAACTATGTGTGGCTTGATTCCTTCCCTCGTAGGATATGCAGTGACGCTAGGATTCAGTATCCTCGCCCAGCCACCCCCAAATGTGGTTTAAGAGAAAAAATTTCCCTCTTCCCACATGTATGGACCCGATCTACATGAGGTGTATTGTATTTCCGAGAACTACGTGAGGCTTGATTCCAGCACTCACAGGATACGGTGTGATGCCAGAATTCCACACCCTATCCCATCCACCTCAAATGAAGCCAAAAATACCCCCTTCCCTCATACGTACTAGACCCTCACGGGGTTTATTCTCCAAGAGAACTATGTGAGGCATCATTCCTACCCTCGCAGGATACATATTGACTCCAGGGTTTCCCATCCTAGCCCATACATTCAAAAAAATACTCTTCCCCCCTGTGTATAGACCAAACCTGCATGGGGTGTATTCTTCGTCCTCACCGCACGACGTTAAACTGCACGGACTTCAGAGAACTATGTGAGGCTTGATTCCTTCCCACACAGGATATAGTGACACCAGGGTCCCTCACCCTAAATCAGCTGTCCGGAAATTAAATTCCAAAATTCCCTTTCCCCCATGTACGGACTAACCTTACGTGGGGTGTACCTCCTTTTGGGAACTATGCGCGGTTTGATCCCTGCCCTCACAGGATACATAGTGACGTAAGGGTTTCCCATCCTTTCCCATCCATTCCTGAATTATGATTTAAAAAAAATCCTTCTTCCCCCATGTACGGACGAAACCTGCATTGGGTATTTGTCGTCCTCACCGCACGACATTAAAACTACACAAACTTCATCTTCACCGCACGACGTTAAAACTGCATGGACATCATCCTCAACGCATGACGTTAAAAATTCTTGGAATTCATCCTCACCGCACGACATTAAAACTCCACGGACTTCAACCTCACCAGATGATGTTAATACTACATGGACTTCATCCTAACCGCATGACGTTAAAACTACATGGACTTCGTCCTCACCACACAACGTTAAAACTGCACAAATTTTGTCCTCACTGCACGATGTTAAAACTGCATGGAATTCATCGTGACCAACCCAAGATATATGGATAAAAGTGATGGAAATACTCCTTTCGCATTTGGATGATCCCCTCCATACACTAGACTCCACGACCTGGACAATTATGGGTCTTCATAACTATTCATGGACATCAGATGTGGAAAGTTATCTACTCGTGGACACCATTGCATGACTATGCATACCATGCCCTCAGCAGATCTACATATTGATATCCCCTATCCTATCTACCAAAGGAATTATTTCCTTAGGTAATAATATTCTTAGATCCATATGCTTACCGACCTCAAATCCCCCATATCATATATCCCGACCGGGAAATTTTTTGGAGCAGTGGTTTACAGGTTTATCCCCCTTTTCACATCAAAACGTTGCCACGGTATCCATAATTTGTTAGCCTATGTATCCGCCCATGGTTCACATGACGACCTTCATCTACGAACATCAAGTCAGGGCTAGGATACTTTGTCTCAACGAACAATTGTAGTGAATATGTTTCTTGAATGTTCGGACACCATTATACCTGAATTCCAAAATCTGTACTGTGAGCAATATCAGGTTTTCATTATCATTCATGGCCATCAGAAGTTGAAAGTCATCGACCCAGGGACACCTTTGCATGACTATGCATACCATGTCCTTAGCGGATCTCCATATTGATATCCCCTGGCCCGTATACCAATGGAATGATTTCCTCAGGCAGCACTCTTTGTAGCTCTGTATGCTTACTGGCCTCTGATCCCCCACACCACATCTCCGGATCCAGGAAACCTCAGAGTTACATTTTACAACCTTCATCCCCCACCCTATTCAGAGTATATCAAATCATGGTAACTCAGTTATCCTTAGAGTGACTGTAGCAATAGTCACCCAACGGTCCGAGCTCTATGACAACTAAACTAGGAGTACTTCGTCCATACCACATGACGATAAACTGCATGGAGTGGATGTACACACCCTGGCTCATGATAAATCTGCATAGGGAGCTCTCTAAGAATTAATATCAACCAGGTCCGAATATACCAGACATGTATATATATTTAAGTACCAAATGACAGACTTCGTGGCCTGGACAATAGCGGATCCTCATAACCAGTCACAACCATCAGAAGAGGAAAGTTATTGACTCGTGGAAACCTTTGAATTACTATGCATACCATGCCCTCAACAACTCTGCATATTATTATCCCCTGTCCCATCTACCAAAGGAAATATTTCCTCATGAAATACTCTTCCGATCTCCATACGATTACTGGCCTTAGAGCCCCATATCATTCCTTCTGATCCAAGAATCCCCAGAACCACGATTTACACCAATCAACCCCTCTCCACATCATGGGCATGCTGAGATGTTCATGCCCAGCTACTTTTGGATCAAGAGCAGCCTTTGAAACTACATTCTTACCGCATGACATTAAACTACACGGAACATCATGGCCTCTTGTTATAAAGCTGCAATGACCAAGCAATAAACATCAAGGGAAATGCCTTCAACTACAAGCATTTTCAATGGTTTTAAAAATTCCCTACGTCCTCACTGAATGATGTTAAACTACACTACATTCTTTAATAATGCTCCTCATCTTTACCGCATGATGTTAAACTGCACGGATGCCATCCCGGCTGCATGACGTTAAACTGCACGGTCAATACTGTCATGGGTTCAGTAAGGAACGAATGATTTTCTCTATCCTTCAGTGCACGGGTCAGACCTACACAAACCACGGTCTCACACCAGCATAAGTAGGAAAGACTTAAACCATTCTCATTAAATTTATCCAAGATGTTTTTACCGTATCCAGGAACCCTATCCTCATAAACCATACTATGTAGTCAGAAAAAAGACGATCTCTCCTAAACCACCCCTGGTGGTCCCGAATCTGAAACATCCTTGAAGTTGCCCTACTATCTGGAGAATGCAATCATTGACATAAGTACACCTTTGCATGACTATACATACCATGCCCTCAGTATCTATACATATTGATCGCCCCTAGCTCGTCTACCAAAGGCATGATTTCCTTAGGCAATTCTCCTCTCCATATGCCTCTTGGCCCCTGAGCCCCCATGTCCATCCCAGAATTCGAAAACCCTCTAAGATACAATTTACCAGCCTCTTTCATGACCCTGCCTGAATATGGTGGAACAACTGATGAGATTACTGAGAACCAGGAGAAGCCATTTAATTCTATATAATGTCCTAGCAACATTACATTAATGTTCTCAAAGCTCCAACCATCCGTTAAGCAAGATAAATGCGTAGGACAGGGACCATGTGTCTATACTCCTAATTAATACAGATGTTATCAAACCCTTTTAGATGTCACATACCCTTTATGAGCCACCCCTGGTGGTTTTAATAATTATCCAAGACACCCATGGTGGCTTCCATAAGCCAGACTTCCATGAAATCCATAGGCCATTATAAATAAAGGGTCATTTACTTAAGGACACCATTTCACGAATATGAATACCATGCCCATATCAGCTCTACATATTGATCACCGATGTCCTGTCTACCAAAGGAAATATTTCCTTAGGCTATGCACTTCCTACCTCTGTATGCCGATACGGCTCCCATGCCTTGAGGCATGCCCAACATGTCGTTCAAATCTAAACATGCTCCCCCCACATGTGTCTGAAGGATAATGAGACATCTTTTAATCAACCAAACCTCATTGGGCCCCTCACTCAACCATATATGGTCAATGTTGTTCGACCTAAACCATCAGTAATGATAGTCTTGTCGATGGGACATTAAATTGCTCACAAAAAGAGGCGCAAAGCCTGTTAGGCCAAAAACCCAAAAAGGGAGACCTAAGCAAAAGTTGGGCCATACCCGTGGGGTCCACACCATATGGGCCTATGTAGAATTAGCATATTAAAATAAAAGGCAAATGTTTTGTGTGGTTTTTCTACATAACCCTAGCAATAGTCTAACTACACTCGCTGCATCCCATGGTCCAGGAAAAATTTAGAGTTTGTTTCTATTTTCCCGAATTAGGATTAATTCTAATTCAGTGTGTTATTATTTATACAACAATTGTTACAGTATCAATTAAATTTTAGAGCAAGGAATTATTGACATAAATTGTATTCTGTTTGAACAATAAGGGAGGACGTCCACAAGATGGTAGCCTCTCCCTCACAACAACGAAGGGGGGGGGGGGGTAAGAAAAACAGGGTGTACATGAATGGCTCTAGCATCCATAAAGGAGCCTGGATCGCTCTCTCCATTAGATCGACAACCTGGAAACGAAGGATGTTGCAAGTATGCTCCAGAAGGACCTTCTACTTGGCCCCAACATCGGCCACTGACCGAGTATGCTTTACTGTTGTTTGGATGTCTTTGATCCTTTTCCTGGTGGCTTCAAGGTTACCAGCTATAGATGAGAACTTATCCCACAACATCACATCTCGAGCTTCGCATTCGCGCAAATTGGTATATAGGG
Organism: Viscum album; assembly: GCA_963277665.1. NCBI lineage: Eukaryota > Viridiplantae > Streptophyta > Magnoliopsida > Santalales > Viscaceae > Viscum > Viscum album. Next base: position 1,723,314,543 of record OY728159.1, read on the forward strand.
ACGCCGCCTGATCTCAAGAGCTCTCCTCCTGTGCTATCAATTTAGGCAGCATTATTATGGATACCTCTAAGGATTGGGTCCCACAATGAGAGGTGGTTTGGTGAGGATGTTTGTGTTCGTTAGTGGTAACTTCATCATAGGTCGTGACAACATAGAACATGAGAAAATGAAACTGCTGATAGTCAATGACACCTGACCCCAACCCCATAATGAGTTTTTGGAGGGATTCGGTTTTAGTTTCCATCTTAGCTAGAGGAGTTTCGGCAACAATTTCTCAAATCTGCGGCCAGGACCACATGTGCACTGCTTGGTGGTCCTCCATGATACGAGGATATTTGGTATCCTCTCTAGATAGCACTGGAACATAGTCCGGCATTGCAATCAGTGCAGACAAGTGCACACTAGAAGATGGTTCTGAAGCTGGAATGTATGAAGCTTCAAACCCCGGTTTAGGCTTGGGAATCAATTTACTATGTCCAGTATTGGCCGGAAAAACATCAAGAATTTTCTTGCTGGGACCCGATGCCACAGGGTCATCCTCATCCATGTCCAAGAGGGTGGGGTCCGTCTGAACCTCAGTTGTAGAGGGGCTGGGAGAGAAAAATCCCCTGAGTCGCTTTGATGGATGAGCCATCAGTCAGTCCTCCCTCAGAGCTGATGAGGAAGGTGTGGTATGACCAATAGCCGCAATGACTCTGGATTTGGGAACCTACCAGATAGCCTTCCCTAGGATCCAATCAGCATAATGTTTTACCCACATTCTTTCGTACTCCAAGGATAAGCAGGCATCCACTCTTATACTAGGAATGGGAATGCTTGCATTAGGTCCCTCCTAGAACAGCATCAACCACCATTGACAGAAAGTGGCCGGGTACAGTCCTCGAGCCTGAGTAGGGGGAGCGGAAACCTGGAGTTGCATACACCCAAACTGGCAGGAAAAACGATGGGGGCGTATGACTTGCATATAGAAACCCCGCCAATCTGCGCGGAAAAAAACCCATCCTGTAATGAAGTCATGTAATAATGATCTTCCAGGATCCCCCTATGGTTGTCAACCATGACGCCGAAAGGGGTGGGATAAGGAGAATAACCGAACTAGGAGAAGTCACTCAGAAACTTGATGACTTTTTTAGAATTGAGGTATTCCAAGAAAACCCCAACTATATCCAGCTGGGTAGGACGAAAGGTAGGAATCTGGATGAATGTGTTATGAAAATAATCATAACAGTAAAAATTATTCGGTATCTAGCCGTATAATAATTGAAACGACCCACTCATATGGTAGGGTGACCTGTCCTCCTGCATGTGTATCAATAGTTCATAAATACATGCCAAAGTGGGCACACCCAAATTCATCGGGTGGCCCTCTGCCAGCTCAACTTCCATTATCAAGGTGAAATCCATGACCCATGAGTTGATATCCCGATAAGGGAATAGCCACAAGCTCAAAAACCTATCAAATAGACCTTCCATTTTTAGCATAGGCGGCACACCGCGGCGTACCTCGTAACCCCATGAAAGTTAGTCGCCCGCCTCCAGAACCACCTAGTAGGAACCTGGGATGGTTCGTGACTATTGATAATGATGAGTCCTGGGGCGCTTGATCTTTGTCACATGACCAGTGGTGTTCAAAAATAACCCTATCCAAGTGCTATAGGGGATAATAGACCAAGCACTCAAGGCCTGACCCAATGACCGCTCCACCATAACCACCAGATCCCTCACCAACGAAGGAACTTGTTTGACATCATCCCATGCATCAGGAGTGGGCAAGAACTCATCATACATCTCACTAATGATATGAATCCCCCCGAATTGGTATATGTACCATAAACTAATTCCAACTTCACTATGGGAAAGGTGAAAAACATTAGTGCTAGAACACCAGCGTCTGAGCAGGTCATGTAGGATCAAAGATGTTGGGTAAACATAAAACTGGGAGGCCCACACTGCGGAGTAAAGATTGACTGCTTCCAGTGACTTGGGAGATTCCCGGAAATAATGAAGGACCCTAAAGCCCCAGGCCCAGTAATTTGAGAAAATCCCACATGAAAAAAGATCCCACCTAGGAATCCTCCCCGTGTCAGGATCCACTAGAGCAAGGTTGATTATAGAGGGGTAACTCTTGAGGATGACTTCTTGAGAGAAGTCTTCTGTGTAAAGATCGCTTTGGGTCATGATAGACCCTCCTAAAATTAAAGTGCCTTTTGAATCAGAATCAGATATCATCTCCCTCAATGAGGTAAGATTCGCATGAATTCACTTTGGCGACGCTTCCAAGGAAGGAGACGAAAGACCTTAGAAAGTTGTGTGGATAGGGAGTCATCTTGTAGACCGATGCTATAAAGTGGAAGTTGATTTGATAGTGTATAACCCAAGATCTCAGGGGAGAGAAATTCCTTCAAGACACCATCATCAGGAATGATGGACTGACTAGGGTCCCATTTGATGCTCTCACCTCTATGAACTTGAGCTAGACATCTCATTTCACCAATTGAGAGAGGCTGGCCAACAATCCAGGGTGTAAGGTGAGGGGGAACCATATTTTCTCCCTACATTATGAAAACTAGGAAATGGTTAGTCTGAAATAATAAAATATGGACCAAAATACCAAGCATATGGAAAAGTAGTCAAGAATAATTCTTGACATGGTCCGCAAGCAGGCCTCAAAATGTGGTTCGTGATAACTGAATCCTATGAACCAACCCTACGTGGAAGAGGTCCGTGATACTCTGGTCTGCAGGGAATTGGCTAGGAAACCGTGAACCAGGTTGCTCCACAAAATCAAAATCCCAGACTTAAATAGTTATGTTCGGAAGACTTAAGAAATTTTAACAGTCTGGAAGATTACATTCTATGGACCATCAAAACCGCGGAGCGAGTCCCTACGTGGCCCATCGTGACTTACATTTTAATTAATTAAAAGTGTTAGTTCGTGGCTGGGAGATTGGTCTGTGGGTGAAGGTGGGCGTGAACGAGGAATAGTTCTTGGAATTGGCAGCTGGTTTGCGGACGAGGTATTTCACGAAGGAATGCGCACGCAGAGGCAAAAAGCAAGATATCTCTGGTTTTTTTAAGAATACGGTAAAAGATAATTGAAGGGCCCCCTGTATTTATAGGCGTGGTCCCCTACCGGGTCCACCCCTACCTAAAACCATCCATGTTTTAGGACCACTCTACATTGGAATGAAATCCTCTTCATTCCAATTGGACCTCATTATGATGGTGGGAATTTGTAGTGTCCTGAAAAAATTCCACAAAGGATAATGATAATCCCCTAAATTTAAGAGGGGATTCTACCCAATTTCCCTCAAGGAATTGGGGAAAAATATGAAGAGCACCCACGAAATTAGTAAACAACTGACCGGTCCGCGTGTCGGTCCAATGGTGATGGTAAGCAGTCGGTTCAGTGGTCTGCCTCCTCTGCGGATAGCTGTCGTTCACGAAATGGTGGTGGGATCCCTCCGCGAGCACGATGCAGGGCGAGCACCAACACGGTTCACAATCACGAACCGCCCCAACCGCGAACTGTATCAACCAGCCCGGACCGCGTACGTCGTCATTCGTGGAATAGAGGCGGAACCCTGCGCGGCCACGAAACACTCCCCAAGCTAGTTTGGTTCGCATGGGAGGTTCGTTCATGTCCCCTCATGTTGCAGATTGACCAAGTCACCCGTAAACTGGGTTTCTGGTCATGGGCCTCCGCAAAATGATACGCATGACCCCAGATACATCTCTTTCCCCACTCTATAAAAGGAGATCGAGATGGGAGAGCAGGGATATGGATCAGATTCGGGTGGAAGGATTTCGAAGGAAGGAGCTTAGGATTTCGCAAACAGTGATGTTCCAGATCACGAACCGGAATAGGTATGAAGTTAGAAGAAAATTAACAGGGAAACGAAAATGTACTACAACTTGGTGAACCCCGAACATAAAATAATAATGAAAGGATGAATACTAACCATGGACCCTCCGCGGATGCACTCCCTACGGACCATGGAGTTTATGCCACTTTCTGATCTGTCCCACCATGTAGAACCCACCTACACGGGCGAATCCTTGTCCAATGAGCCCCTGACCGGCATATCCCTCAGCGGCCATTGCTCGCATGGACCCCTCTGCATACCAACCTGTTACGTGGGCCGAACCTGAAGCCACAGACCACCCTGGTTCACAGGATACCCATAAGTCTGCAGACCACCCTGGTTCACGGATGGCGTCTCCAATAGTGTACCACCTCCATTCGCAGGGGCTCCACCACTTATACACTTGTGTGGCCCACTAGATATTTCAGAGTTTCCATTCCCCGAGACAGATAAAATCCTTCCAATCCAGCCTGATCCTCCGCTACCCCCACATTGGCCCATTCATCAGCCTCGAGCCGAGGCCTCCACTAGAGCCACCAGACCCCTGTGATTTAACCTTCAGGTGCATAAGTGCGCCGTTTTGAGTTCACATACCCATGGTATATGAGGGTGAAGGGTTTTCTCCGACCCTTGAGCAGATTCCCGAAGAATTTCTGGATTCCCATTCCCATGGTAATGCAGTGTCTGAGCCCGCGATTCCCCTTTCTATTCCTCCACTTGTTAGGACTGGGGCACTTCTCCCCTCCCCGAGGAGTGGTGGACTACACATGAGAAGGAGGCACCCATTCACCTTCGTACTTCCCTGATGCCAAGAACCAAGAGGGGAGACGATCATAGGGAGACCCCTTCCCTCTTCCTCTGGGCTTTTTCATTAATGGGCATCCATCTTGGAGTAATCCCTGACTTTTTGGGCCACCCCCACGCGTAAGCCCCATCGTACATCCCACAGACGCACCTTTCGCAAAGTGACCGTCTAGTCCTTATGGCCTCTTGTTTCCCACACCGAGCATGACTCACTTGGGCTTAGGGTAATCATCGACCATGACATCCTCTCCTGGGCTACCTCAGAGTATTATCCCCATCCCCATACAATCTACGTGGACTTTGATTCCCCACTACAGGGATGCGTAAGAAGCCTCCAAGAGGTTCAAACTCGATCACCATCAGACCCTCGGGTACACATTCACATCGGTTCTCATACATAGCCATCTGAACTATGTGGACTTTGATTCCCCACAGCAGGGATATTTAGGAAGCCTCCATGTGGTTCAAGCCCGATCACCATCGGACCCCCGGGTCCACATTCACGTCGGTTCTCTGGCATTCTCTTTTGAACTACGTGGAATTTAATCCATGTCTCCTATACATGGTACGAAGGAAGCCACCTCAACTTTCAACCCCAACACCCAGTCGATCCGACCATCGTCATGTCGATTCACCGCACCAACCTTGGGCATCCTAGAGCTTAATCCTCGTACCAAACTGAACTACGTGAATTCTGATTCCTCTCACAGGGACACGTAGGAGGCATGTACCACAGGTTTGATCCAAATTCTCAAGTCATTATCTATCCCCCTGGATGACAATAAACTCTAGAGTGCCTGATTATGAGGCTTTAAACCAGTGATGTCTCAAAGTGTCCAGACTCCTCGGGGTCATTAATCCAAAGAGGGAAGGTAAACCTCGGGCCTAAATGATTCTGAACACCTGTGTTCAGCTGACCCTTTCCAACCAGGAGTAATTCGTGGATACTATGCTTGGGTATAAAACAAATATTTGTGAACATATGAATACGTATTAAATATATAAGAGTCCTGAAATAGGAAATAGTTCCCCCCAAATGGTGCGATGAGCTCGACTTCTTATCCTACCATCTAATGTGAGTTCTTAAGCATCGCTGGTCAAACCACCCTACGAACGCCTGCCTCTTGAAAGCAGGTCCATGTGTTGCTGGATATGGAACTATTGTGCATTTCAAGGCAAAATGGTGCACCCGATATGAGTGATTATACATAACCTGATCTTCTCTAATCAACCACCGGGTAGCACATGTTTCTCCCCCATGCCCCCATTATGCGCCGCGAGATAGTCATACCTGTCTAAATCATACCTTATATATCAAAAAATATATTTAATTCATAAACAATGTTCCTCACTAAATATCTATATTGAGTAAATAATACATATTTATTAGTATTTACCTAGATAATAAAATAACCATCAAGGAAGATATAGTTTGTAAAAATTGTATATATTTTATGTAATAATCGTATCCTTGTTAAATAATTTTGATATTTAGTAGAAATTTAATGTTCAATGGTTACAAGAAAAAGAACAACTGAAGGGGAACTTAATGCAATAGAAAACATTCAACAATGTGAATTTCAATATTATCCTTAATCAAAATATTCATAATCCATCATGGGGAAGAATAAAGATGATATCAATACATTTTATACCCATTGGATTAATAATAAGTGTTTTCTTCGTTGTTGAAATAAAAAATATCTTTAAAAAAATTCTTGAGGAAAATAAATTATTCATTTTGAAAAAAAATTTGAAAATTATTTTATTTGAAAATAACTTCTAATTTTCATTCATTAATAATATCTACATAAACATGGAATGGAATCATCAATGCGATAAGGATTATTTCGGTGGGTAATTATGTACATGTAGTAAATAATATTTCATTTGCATGGTAAAAAGGATATTAAGTGACTTGTTTAGAATGTAAAAAAGAAGACTCCTTTGAAAATATTTTATAAAAAAGAAAAATGGGTAAAAATTTATTTTTATAAATAATTCTTAAAATGTTAATGAAAAAAATAGATTTTTTATAAAACATGGTTTATTAGTAAAACATATTCCCAACTGAGGAGATAAATGAAGGTAAAATTTATTAATAAATTTTCTCAAATATTTTAATAACAAAACAGTGGAAAATGGTACTATCGCTTGAAAAATATCATGAATAACTATATTATATTAAAATGAAAGGTTTTGTTAAAAAATCATCATATAATATCCAATAATTTAATTTCATGAATAAAAAATCTTCATTAGAATGAGATTGTTAAATGAACCCTTAAAGTGATCATAACAATGAAGTGAGAATTAATCAATGAATAAATTATGTGTATAAATAGTAAATACACATAAAATATTAGAAATACATAAATATATAGTAATTTCATTATATACATAATCATCAAATATTAACGATAATGTGGAAGTAATATAACCTAATGAAATGAAATTGCATTTTGAAATTTCTTTACCACATGGAAACTTTTAAGGTAAAATCACCTTAGATGAAATAATTAAAATGGAAACTAAAACTACAATTAATAATGTATTATTAATAATATAAAATGTTATAGTGTAATAATATAAACCATATAAAATAAACTATGTTCATAACGTTACAATATGCCTTAATAAAATGAAATTTATATAGAATCCCTTACCTTACACTTCTGTTTGGGTTGATTACTATTCAAACTTATGTATAATGGTTTTAAACAAGTTATAAAATTATTAAATAACCATATTAACATTTATTACATCATATAAGATCCTTTTATAACATATTATTACCCATTCCATAATAATCATTCATTATTTTATTTATTTTGGGTAATAACTGCTTTGTTTTTTGAGTATGTTTTGACTTGTTATTTTTTTGTTACGCTTACTTAGACCATTATTTCAAAATATAAATAATGTAAACAATGATTTAAATATCATATATATTAATAACATATGAATTTATAGTAATCCATAATGTTTGGGATGGGATATGAAATACAACGTTCATGGAGATGATAGGATGTTCGTACACATGAATGTAGCTTCCATTTCCTTGTTGTATTAAAAGAAAGAAAATTAAATGATATTTTCCTGACCCCATCCATATTAAGGTTCTCTTATTGAGCTGGAAATAATGGATGAGAGGTAATGATCCCTGATTCCTACTTCCAGTAGGCCATGGGGTGGATACCAACACCAAGGGAATAGAAATCTCACCAAAAATGGGAGGGATAACCCTTTTTATAGTAACCATGATCAGAAGATAAGATGTACCAAATTAAAAAACTCCAAGAAAGATATATATAGATAAAATAAAAACCACACCATCCCAAAAGCATGTTCAAAATGAAACTAATATAAAAGAAAGAGTCTACAAAGTGAATTACAAATGAAAATCTATGAAGTGACACTATAACTATCCCCAATTTTCGAGATAGTACTTCCTAGCACGATCAACATAGTCCCCCTAGAAACATGAAATCAGTTTTATATAGGTAGGGTGAGCATACAAGCATACTTAGTATGAAAATCCAAAGTCTCCCATGTACAAGTGGAGAAGCATACTAATGACCCTTTGAGAAAATAGTAAAAACCAAAAGAACCTAACAAGGTACAACAACAACCTCAACCTCATAAAAGGAATGATTAAAAAATAATAAAATCCATGTAAAGTGATAAAGGTCACCTGAATTATAGTTCACCCTGTAGCACTTTCCCACTGATTAGCCTCTCTCACACCCTAATGGCATACATCCTAGAACTCCCATCACTTCCAATCATACCACACCACATCTCGCCTAGAAACACCTCAACCTCATACCCATATATCATCCCGCCCAAAGACACCACGAACTCACAACAACAAATCATCCCTCCCAAAAACACCTGGTATAGAAACCACACCACATCTTTAAGACACATGGGAAACACACCACGTCCCATAGAGAAGACACATGGGAATCATAACTCGCACACACATACATGGGCTTCATAAACCATAACCTGCACGAAGTGTCTTGTCTATCACCACCTGGAATATAGAGTAGGGAACAGAGGGTGGATAGATATCCACCCTACCATGAAAATGTATAAGAAAGACACCCTCCTCTCATGACAATCGGGGTGTTCAGCGCATAACACTCAACAAGGGTATGGTGCATAAAAAATTCACAAGGAAATACATGTATATATATAGGTAGCAAACACTCAGCACAACCTATGGGGTTCCAAACAACAATAATACCAAAAAAACATACCTTCTCTCTTCCTCTAAATGAACATATCAGAACAAATGAGGGTAACTTCCTAAGATGATAAAATAAAGTCTCTTAACACCCAATAATTTCTTCAATATTATGAATTTACATGTTATTCCATCCCTATCTGGGTTACTAACAACCATAGCACACAAGAATCATCAGAACCAATACAAAAAGATGATTAAAACTATGATAAAACTACCCAATTCACACTTCCTCCCTAGTAATCACTTAAGAAAACCTCTGTCATTATCATTCATCAAATTCATACCGCCATGTCCTTCCTCTCAATTATATAACCCCAATCATAGAGCCAAACCCCTCAACACACCACATCCCAACCAACCTGACATCTATACTATATAGTAGTACCACACCCATCACCCCTATAAACATAAACATTGCACAACCTAAAACTAAAACCCCATTGATCAAACTATTCCCATCCATTCCACAATCAGTCAATCTCTCAACCTGAGATTTCATTACAGCCTTTGAACTGCCCAAAATATAGATGTACCATCAACAGTATCACCACACAACATTATAAAAAACAAAATAGAATGAAACCGCACACAACCAAACAAAACAAGGCAAAGTGTATTAAAATTTAGCAAACACTTGTTCTTTAATTCCACATAGATTAAACAGGGGTTATCACAGAACATGTTAGATCCTGGGGAATCCATTTATTTAACCCAATATACATGGTTAATCAATTTAATAGTTATATAATTTATACATGGGATTAAAAATAGCATATATATTCACCCATGAACATGAAAATTCCTCCAACGTCCATTAATTTCATATGGAATATAACCAGAACAATACACAACATGGATCAAAGATAACATATTAAAAATTGATCATCATCATCTTCTTCCCCATAAACCATTTATTACTCTGTTAAAAATGGATCCAATAATATTCATAAGAATACATCAGTAAACCCACCCAGCATTATGCACAATTAAAAGAGAGATAAAGGTATCCCTTCTTGAAATGATAGTCGAGCATTAATTCCTCCTTGTGCTAAAATAGGGGCACAAATAGTAGGAGGAACTTCCAATGAGACACAATCCAAGGAGGATCTCCAAAAATAAAAGATCACAAGGTGAAGAGGTTTTTGGAATCCATAATATCTAGAGAAAAATCTAAATGCACATGGAAGGGAGGGTCTTGGATTAAAAAATACATGATCCTAAATCTATGGGGGAAATGGTTTCAATGGCCATTAAAGCTGGATCACAATCAATACCATACAGTTTATGAGTCCATGGAATATTTAGGATTTCCAGAGATACATACCTTTGAAAAAGGCCCAAAAACTCATTAAATATGGAATTTAACTAAATAAACTTCAAAGTAAACATCAAAGTGGAGCAAAAGAAAATAATTGAACAATAGTTGATGAAATTGAAGAATGTAGGATTTCAATTTCATTGGGATGATACTTTAAGGGAAAAAATGATGTAGTGGTCTACCATGTCACCACCTCCTCCTTTGGCCTCATGCTAGCATGACACACCTCCTCATGTTCGATTAGATTATATCGGTGGATCCCTTTTTGTGGTGGTGTCGTGATTTCTTGGGCTCGACCTTTTTCACCGCTGTTAGCTTGTTCCTCACGAAAATCCATATTTGCAGGATAGGGATCCCATGGATGTGTAGGGATGTTCCATAGCCGAGATCATGCTTCAGTAGCCTGAGGGATATTTCCTCATCCTTGGTGTGTACATAGTGAGGTTCTTAGAGTCTCTACAAGTTCCCTAGTTTGCGGTGAATAGATCTACCTATGATGAGACTTCCTTCTGGAATGATAATGATGTTCTGTTTTTTATTATTGCCTTAATTTTTCGGTTTATAAGGATATTTGGGGGTTCATGTTGTGAGATGGTTTTTGGTGTAGCCCCTATAGGGAGTTTTAGATTTGGTGATAATCTTTGAAGATTTTTTGTTTTCTTGTTTTTTTATTTGGTTTTGGAGTTCTAGTTCGGGTTGAATCATGGAGTTTGGGTATTTGTAATCATATTGGCTTTTTTGTGGAGGAGAAATCATGATATTAGGTTTTCAAGGTTTTCCAGTGTGCGGGAGATGATTTTGTGAATCCTTGAAATGGTTTTTATTTGTATGTTTGATTTGTATCTTCGAGTTTGCAGCTTATTAGCTATGCATTCAGTTCATCTCAAGGGATGGTTCCAAAAGTGGTTCAAATCCGGGAGCTTTCATCTGATCATTTCTATATATAATTGGATGTTTGAGAGGTTATGACATTCTCAATTTTTATGAGGCCCATGAATCCTTGTACGAGATAGCTAGCTAAGAAGTGGTGAGATAGTGGATCCTGACCTTAATATATTCAATGCTTGGGAGGGACATTTATTTTTAAACCTGAATTGGATTGTTTTTTTCATTAAGCCTTTTTACTATGGTACTTAGTTATTATTTATGACTTTTAAGTCAGGTTGTGTCCCCCCTCATCCTTTAAATGTTTTTCTCTGTTAAAAAAAATAATTTTCAATCAATGTTGAATAATTGGGAAAATTAGTGAAAACGAAAAATGACACACCAATTGTTGAGCCACCAACTTGATTCACCAATGTGAGTTACTAATGTGGCTCACCGATGTCACTCACTAACGTCACACTCCAATGACATCTACAAATGCAACTCACCAATGCCACTCACTGATTCCACCTACCGACGCCACTAGTTGATTCCACCTACTAATGACACTAACCAACTCCACTCATTGATGCCACTCACTCAAGCCACTCACTTATTCCAACTACTAATGCCACTCACCGACACCACTCATGGATGTAACCAACCAACATGACCAACTAACAATGAGTCAATAAAATGACCCACCGACACGAACTTCTAATAGTTAGTCAATGGTGTGACCCACAAAGGCAACCTACTGATAAAGATTCACCCACATAATCCACATACATGACCTAGTGATAGCATGTCACAATTTGAAAAACTAGAGAACTAGAAAAATATTGAAATGAGTCACAATGACCTCCCAAGAACACCCCAATCATCGAATTTCCACAAAGGAATTGACTGAAGGGGTCCATGACATTATAGATATATATTTTTATTAATATTATAGAATCATATTTATTTCATATATATCACATATTTCTATTAAACCCATCATTAATAGATTTCAAGTAAAGTGTAAACAAATCACACCACTTTGTGAGGCGGTAGTCTGCCATACAAATGGACGATGTTATCATATTCCTCCAATGGCCCGAAGGCCTTCATTTTGTTATTGATTTTTATAATCCACTATTCAAGGGTTGATGTGGAACCCTTAGAAGGCTCGTAGGCGTAAGTATTACATGGCCCGTAGGCCATAGAGGAATTCATTGCCCGTCGGCTTCAAACATTACATACAGCCCCGACTAACTACTTGGAACTGCTCCTCCCCAACATCTTCATCATGAAATCATCTCTCCACCCTCGCATGGTTGTTCGGCTAGGAATTCCCATGATTGCACAGGCTTTTCCCAATGTTATCATATTTCTAAAAAATGATAAACATGAAGAATGTTATAAAATAATTATAGAAGCACAGAAAAATCATAAAAATCATAAATATCATTTAAAAATTGTGTTTCCATCATTATTCACAACATTCAAAGATAGTAATGTAAATACTAACGACATCGATTCGTGACGCGGTAGTTCTCTGTACACATGAATGATGATTTTTGCAAACCATTTTGTGGACGAGTGTGGGTGTGTATGTGTTACACTTAATATAACAACATATAATTATATTTAATAGACTAAGTTTATTTTACAATCAATATATATATATATATATATATATAATTTTCGGGATTCGAATAAGAATTAAATAAAAAGGTTCATTGATAAATGTTACCTCTTCTCCGGGTATCTCATTTTGGTTTGTAGAGAATGCCTTTCTAGGATGGATTTATGTCAAAATGAATCACTATATTATGAGGGTAGGAAATTTTAGAAGTTAATTTGGTAGTTTTTTTAGGATAAAATTGCTAAATTGGTGTTATATAGTGAGGGGGGTGAGTTCCCATTTACAGTGGAGGAGGAGTGACATTCTTATTAATACCAAAATATAAACACTAGTGAGATTCCCCCCTTACCTAATGTGCTTAAAATAATGAAAAATTTTCCTAAAATAGGGGATATGGTCTAAATATGCGGATCATATGGTTTTTGTACAATTTTTTGGTCATTTACACACCTTATATTTTAAGATTAATTTCTAAGCAAACTCATTTTTATGTTAATCATTGTGATTAAGATTAACTATTTTTACTAATCAATTTTGGTAAAAAATTAATTTTAACATATTATAAATTATAAATTATGAAAATTTAATAAATTGAATCCAATTTTAAAAATTTGACTCACAAAAGGGGTATAATTTTATTTAAAATTTATCCCACAAACATGACGACATAGCAGGGTTTTAAAGTGAAAATGTTCAAACATTTGAAATGTTTTTATATCCAAATTCAATATGGAATTGATTCCAATAAAATAAATCGGATTAATATATGTATAATTGATCAAATTTTAATTTAAATCTAATTTAAAAAATAATTTATCATTATCAATTATTTAGATAAAATTTTATATTTCAATTAAATTCGGTATTTTTTACTTTTCATAAAAAATGAACCTTATAATAAAAATACAAAAACATCACCCTATGTTAATTTATGAATTATTATTTGAAAACACAAGTATATTTTATCAAGTAAATTTTAATGAAGTTTAATTTTTTTTAAAAAGGCCATCATAGAAAGGAGGCCAAACCATCTTTAAAAAATTACATATTTTTATTTATAAAATTTGTTTTGTTATTATTTTATTCCTATTTAATATAATGGAAAAATAAAAAAAAATATTGAATATATAATATATAAATTTCATTAATATCATTCTATAATATTAATTAATTTTATTTATTAGGATAAAACTAATTTGGGTGCATAAAAATAGTTTGTTATAAAAACATTTCCTTTATATTCAATTGGTTTTTAGATTCATTTCTAATTAATTGGTAAAAAATGAATTCTATTATATTTTCCATAAGTTAGTTCTTACTATCAATAAGCAAAAATTTAATGTCTATGAGATATTTTTCATTTTAAATATTAATAATAACATTATTTGGTAAAAATTATGCGTGCATGTAATATAAGCTATCATAAAAAGTTGTTTCTTCATGTAACACAAGCTAACTCGGTGTTTTGTGCATTGCAAGCAATATAATAGATTGAATTTATTGAAAATTTTAATATATTTAGAGTCTCGAGATGTTACATCATCATCTATATTTGGTGTATCATGTCATACATTGTACTGAATAAATCTTTATCGTTCCATAATTTTAGTGTGTTACATTCTCACAAGGATATCTAAAATATATCCTCATAATTTAAACTTAATGCTGGTATTCTAGGTTTTTTTATTTTAAATTTACTTTATGGAAAAACAAACATTATAAAAGGGTTAATAAAATATATACATAATATGAGATAAAAAAGGTATAATAGAAAAATTGAATAACATATAACTAGGATTCTTTGTAGGAGAACATTGGTGTAATGTGAAAATATGGACTTGGAGGAAAATCATAAATAATTATAGAGAGTAATTGAGGTCATTTATCATAAACAAGTGAATGATCAATAGAAATTTTAGGGCCTAAAATCCATAAATATTTGATGATTTAAAGGATCATTGGTTCCCTAAAAAATAAGATATTTGGATAAAAAATTTCAAGATCATTTTCCAAATAGTGAGTAATTATTTTACTACTTAAAAATATAAGGAAATATAATTATATGAAATATATATATATATATATATTAAATAAACACAATTTTCATAATTTTTTTTAATTGATTAATTTTCAATTTATACCTCACTCTATGAAATGGAATCCAAAAAATTCAATTTTATGCCTAAAGCACAAAAATTCACTTTTAACGGATCATAAGGTCCATAAAAGAGTGACATGTATTTCTGCCTATCACTAAATATATTAAAAAACTAAAATATTTAATTTCTTAATCAAGAAACCAATAATAATAATAATATATCATCATTAATATTTATTCAAAAAAAAATTTAACTAAAATTAATGACATATTATCCAGGACATCACGTAGTTCAGTGGAAGGTGTGAAACCCGTATAGTTATTTCGTCTAGAGTTCAATCCCCACAACCTTTCTAGATGCAAAGGGTTGTCACCCTACATGTAGTTTGTTTTTTGCTAAAATATATTAATATAATTCCAATAATTTTCCCAAAAAATATGATGGGAATCCTTGAAATAAAATTAATCATTAAATATACTTTTCTCTATGGTTTTTAATAAAACTTATTTTTTACCACAAAGTCGAATAATCTTGTTTATATATTGACCCTAAAAGTTATCAACACATTTAACCTTATTATTATAAAATTTAAATGTGTTACTACTCTAATAAATTTTCCACTAAAATAAGTAATAAATAATGTGTTCAATTTCCATAAATTTCTAGAAAGCGTCCTTTATCTTGGTAGACTCTAATTCCAAAAAACCTAAAAAAAATTAATGCTTTAAACATATGATCAATCCTAACCTCATAAACATGATGGTTTTCATAACTCTTCTATTAATTAATAAAAACGGGATTCTAAATGTAAATTCAATCCTTATATATTTCAGGATTCTTATAGCAAAAATAATTTGGGTAAAAATAAATCTTCAATTTAATTCAAGAATTCCAATACTTAATCTATTTTATTTCAAACTACTTCATTAATAATTCTGGGGTTAAACCTAGGTCATTGATTTTAATTATATATTCAAATCATTTATAAATTTTTGTAAGGTAAATGTGATTTATACTAAGAATATCCCCTACAAGTGTCAAACTAGGTGCACAGTAAGACCCATTAGTGTGTACTAGGTTATGCTCAAGTCAAGACTGACATACCTTTTTAGACTTATTAACCTTATGTACATGTATGCCAAAACCAATTCCACTATTATTATCATGATATGGGTGTATTGTTAGGATTATACACATAATCTTTATCTTACAAAAACATTAGGTTCTTCTTTAACACTTATCTACAATTTCTATCATAGGGTTATGTTTCCCAATTTATGTTTTCCAAAATATAGTTCCAAAGGTTTCTAATAAACTTGATCTGATACCAAATATAATGACCTCAATCCCAATAACCTAGAACCAGTGCCTACTACCATTATATTGTCCTAAGATATAATTAATTACATCCCAAAAGAATAATCAGTTAAGTAGACTTGGTAAACTAGATAAGTGCATTATTCAAATATTAAAAATGTGTACTGAAATTAAAATTTAATTTCTTAAAATAATAACATTATTCCTTCTAGAATATCCTTACATATCAGTCATAGTAAACTCTATTGAATTATTAGATAAAGGAATAAAAAAAGGGTGATCTAAAATTCTTATTATGGTTTATGTACAATGGAAGCAATAATGAGTAAATAAGAATAATCATGATAAAAGGCTAACAACTGAAAAAAAATTCCATTTAAATAACTGGATAAGGCATAATCAATATTAGGAAGGTAAATGAATGATCACACATTCCATTTAAAAATTTTTATGGTGAATAATCCCTATGTAAAGATAAATAATTGAATACCATGCCATTTAATGAATAAAAATGGAATTTAAAGCATCCATAGATTTTTCCCAATGAAAATATCATGGATAATAATAATTGAATTTGAATAAAAGAAATTATTAATTATTGGAAGCCATGTTTCCTAGGTACATATAACCATTACCATCAAGATGTTTCACAATATAGTTTAAATACTATGGTTAAAACCCAATTTATTTGAGGCTATCCAAATGATTCATCCCATTAGACTACTGATGCATCGAGGGGTTTACTTTAAAAGGACCCCACCCAGTTTCATACTAGTCCAAATCATTCTGTATATATAAAAACATTGTTTTAATTTATAATCAATGTGCCTTAAAAAATATCGTTATTTATTAAATTAAAATGATTTATCAATATTTCCCCATATAATAAAATAACTATCAAAGTAGACAACATACATAATAATCGTATATGGTTTAGGTAATAATCAAATTCTTAGTAAAGAATGTGGATATTTAGGATATATTTAATGTTAAATGGTCAATGAAAAGTGAATAACATATGGGGAAGTTAATGAGTTAAAAATGATTCATGGAATTGAATTTAAAAACTATCCTTAATCAAAATAATAATAATCCATTTAGAGGAATAATAAGAATGGTATCAATTATACATATACCAATTAGTGTAATAATATTGTTTTTTGTTGTTAAAGAAATACAAAACAACTTAAAAATAATTCTTGAGGAAAATATCCTTTTCAATTTAAAAAACATTTTGAAAATACATTACTTTGAAAATCATATTAATAAAATTTTCATGAAAAATATATTTGGTAAATTTAAAAGGCAGATTCAATGAAATGAAGGTCATGTCAGTGGGTAATTTTTTAAAAGTCGTAAAGAATACTCCTTTTTTCATGGTAAACATTATAGAAAAGTTACTTGTTTGGAAAGCAACAAAATATTTATTTGAAAAAAAAATTAAAATAAAAAATGGGTAAAAATTTATTTTAATAATTCATTTTGATATGGATAAGGAAAACATTTTTGAAAACATTTTTAGAAAACATGGTTCTGTAATAAACAGATTTTCGACTAAAGAGGGAAATGAAGTAAGATTTTATTAAAACAAATTATAAATATTTTTATGAACCAAATAGTGGTAAAGTAATATTGTCACTATAAAAATATCTTTAGTAAGTATATTATAAGAAAATTAATGTATTTGTTAAAAAATTATCATAAAATTTATTTTAACATTT
Organism: Viscum album; assembly: GCA_963277665.1. NCBI lineage: Eukaryota > Viridiplantae > Streptophyta > Magnoliopsida > Santalales > Viscaceae > Viscum > Viscum album. Next base: position 1,723,332,417 of record OY728159.1, read on the forward strand.
TTTCAAGAATAAACAATCCCGATTAGAATGAGATTGTAATATACACCCCTATATTTATCATAACGTTAAATTGAGAATTAATTGATCAATAGATTTATTAAAATTGACATAAAAAAGTGTAAATACATAAATATATACTTAAATTAATTATAACCATAATGATATAATATTAATGACAAAAAGGATGTAATATAACCCAAAGAAAATGAATCGAGTTATAAAATTTCATTACCAATTTGTAACATTTGAGTACAAATACCCTTAGAAGAAATAAATAAAATTTAAACTCAAAATACCATGAAAAATGAATTATTAATGAAATTAGATATCATAGGGTAACGTTATACACCATATAAAAGAATATAGGTGCATAACATTACAATATTCCTAAATGAAAAGGCATTAAAATGGAATCCCTTACCATACTCTTCTTTTTTGGTTTGACCACTCTTTAACCTAATTTATATTGGTTTTAAATTTTTTTAAATTATTCAAGAAACTTATTACTATCTATAATAACAAATATTATCCTTTTATATAATATTATTACTCATTTGTTAATAATATTTCATTATTTTCATCATTTCAGGTAATAACCGCTATGTTTTTTGAGTATGTTTTGACTTTTTATTTCTTATTTTCCTCTTACTAGATAATGATTTATTCATGTATATAATGTAAAACATGATTTAAATATAATATATATTTCTTATTTATGTATTTATATAAATATTTAAAATTTGGTGAAATGAAATGAAATATACTGTTCATGGAGATGGTAAGTCATACGTACTCATAAACATTGCTTCCATTTTATTATCATTTTATCTAAAATAAAAGTAAATGATATATATATATATATCTGTGTATAATTATTAATATAATATAATATTTATTTCATATATATGACATATTTTTTATTAAACTCATCATTAATACATTCTATCTAATGTGTGAATGAATCGTATCTCCTCACGATTTGGTGGTTTGTTGTGCACACAAATGACAATATCATATTTTCATAAAATGGAAAGAATAAATGTACGTGTTATATAATAATTATATAAGAGTAAATAAAAAATAAAAAAAATAAAAAAAATATATTTATGTTAATCATTATTTATAAGGACCCAAACTTAAACATTTCATAATATTGAATTAAATGAATAATTCACATTGATGATATTTTCATGTTTAGAGTTTTAGAGAATTAGAACATAAATATTATAACTCAAAAGATTACAAATTAGACACTTCTACATAGTTTCCATTTTTTTTACAAAACATGAACTCTTGAAAAAAAATTCATGTCTAGTTCCATGTATAAGACATCATGAATTTTCTTTGATCCCATCCATGAACCTATTCCTCATTATGTCCTGTAAAAAACATTTAAAATCATGGGATGGGCATAAAAAGCTCAGTAAGGGATACACAAAGAAGGAAAACTATTAGTTTTTTTCAAAACAATAGGTAAACAATGAATAATTTATCATAAGTAATACTTTTCACCTTTATGAAGTAGTAAATACACTTCACTAAATATAGATCAATACATACCCTTTTGTAAAAAAAGATTACTATAAAAAAATATAAAGAACACATAACATATAAAGGTAACTTGGGACATACAAATACATAAATAGAATAATAGTACAGTCGAATTCCACACATATAACTAAATGGAATAACCATACGGCCGAATTCCATACCCAATGAATTTGTGGTTATAACGAAACCACCCATCCTGGTATTCACGGCACCACCCGTCATTTGGTTTATCACGTAACCACCTGTCAAAGGTCCAAGTAACATTATAATATCATAATACATAAAAAAAATATATAATGGAAAGAAAAAATTTCCACATCTCAATCAGAATATATCACTTATATATATTAACATAACAAAACCATTATCAAAACCATTTTCTATACCAAAGTACATAAAAGAGTATATGGTATTTATTTTCTTTTGAAAACATTATGGCTTGTTGAGGATGCCAAAGATCAAATAATACTCACAGCGGCGGAAAAGGTCGTGGTCACTACATATATTAAAAGATACATTCATTTTTGTCAATTAGTAAAATGATTCATAGAAAAAGAATCACTTTTAAAAGTCAAGGGTGTTTATACAACGTATAGAAGAAAGTCGTCTATTGAAACAAAATATGCCTCAATGAATGAAGATCATGAAGAAGACCCTTACCTCGTGTCCGACTTGACCTAATCATTATTTAATCTCCTGAATAACAAACTAAAGTTCATTTAAACATTCTTAAGAACATTTTTAAAGTTTATTATTCCTTTTATATCACTTATTACCATGTTATAAACATTATGTAATCATTTATGTTAATAATGATTGTTTTGTCGATATTTGTTACTTGAGTAAAATATGGACTTCTTATAATCACATGTTGTTCATGTGGTGAAAGGTTCATTATATCCAGAATGAAATTCCTGATTTGGATATCATTTATATCATATATAACAAGTATATACATGTATTTATAATAGTATATATCATTTAGAGGTAATAAATGAAATGGATTGTTCATGGAGACAATAAGCCGTACGTACGCATGAACGCTACTTCCATTTCTATTTCATATTTAATGGAATTATAACATAATAATAAATTTTAGTATTATAATTCTAGTATTTTTTCATATATAATATCATATATAATATCATTAACTTCCTCCTTTATACATCCCACATATGGCATTAACGAGTCATATCACTTTGATGGGGCGGTAGTCCGCACTTCCTCTAATGAGATTATCGTGTTTACCCGTAATGGAAAAAATAAAAGCATGATTTAAATGGAAATTATAGAAGCATAAATAAAAAAGCATAATATATAATATAAAAATACAGTTCCATCATAATGTCCACAATGAGAGGCGGTAGGAGATAATCAAACAATCATCGTTTCGTGAGGCGTTAGTTTTCCATCCACAGAAACATTATGTTTTTCATAAATTTGATGGATGTGGGTGTAAGTGTAGTTCGAATCCTTCTCATAACAACATCCTAGTATATTAAGGATTCTGGTGTTGTTACAAATTAAATTAACAAAAAGAGTCTAGGGGTTGGAGAAGTAAAATAAAAGAAAACAATTTGAGAGAAATTGTTACCATTAATTTGGGTAACTGCCTTTGGTTTGAACAAAAGGACATCTTGAAGTGCCTTATTCCTATGATAAGGAATCTAAGAGGAGGATATGGATGAAGGGAGATTAAATGGGCAGATTTTGGACTATCCAAAAGGCTTTTGAGGTGTGTATAATTGGTTAGAATTGGTCTCCTTTTATAAGGGAGAGGAGGTACTCTTTAGGAATGTGTGAAAACATTATTTTATTATATTCATATATTCGGTTTCAAAATGTCGAAAAATAATTAAAGTTGAAGATATGATGACTCATATTCGAAATAAAATCATCCAATCAGAATTGGAAATGTTTTGGATAATATTTTAATCATTATAATCTTATTTATTTTAATCATTTGTTAATGAGGTAAACATTGCATCATTGTTGTGTCATAAATAATTTAATTTATTATATGTCTAAAAATTATAAAAAATACCATGATGTATTAAATATTTTTAGATTTATAATGACTATTCATAGTAGAAAATATAATTTATATAACACCATATAAATATTAATTTACTAAAAGATTTTTGTTTATGTCATTTTTTTCTTTACAATAAATTAATTAATCTAAAATGTCATTTTACTTCATAAGTGGCTCCATGGGGTCCCCAAATAGACACAAAGATGCCCATGTTCATCCATTATTCATACAATAAGGTTAGGACATGTGTTAAGGTAATTTTAAATTATTACAATAATATTTTTAACTTGAATTACCGTAGTTATATTTTAGCACAGTAAATAAAAGTCAAAAGTAAATATTCACCAAAAAATGATTTTCATCTTATTGAACCACATTTTACAAACTAATGAAAACCATGTATGTCAGATTTTAGAATTTTAATTCACAGAAGTGGTAAAATTTCATTTAAATGAAAAGGTCAGTTATTTGAACTACTACTATGTGGTTACACTATTCATCCAAAAGTGATGTTATTCAGAAAAATACCTAAAATTCAGCCTAAGCTATATTAGATATTTTAAATTCAAAAATGATGTCTATTTTGGTATATTCAAAACATATAAGTGGCAGTAATTACTTTAAAATTAATTCTCGTTGTTAAAACAAATAACGTGTTTTTAAGAAACAATAACTATCAAAAGATTGACACTTGTTTATGTCCACATTCAAAGTGAAATTAATTCCAACGAAAAACATTGGATTAAATGGTAAAAATATATTTTAATTAAACTTTAAACCCCATTGAAAATATAATCAAAATATATAAATAAATTATATTAAAACCCAGTTATGAATTAAAATACAATATTTTCACTATTCATTAAAAATGAACTCCATCGGAAAAATTCCAAAAAATATACATAAAGTAAATTTTGATGTCCCCATTCTAAATAAGAATTTAATTTGGTCAATTAAAATTTATTAAAGTGAAAAAAACTTTTTTTAAAGAGGGTTCTCCATTAAAGGGCAGTAAATCGACCTTTTAATGTAAATTGTGCTTAAAATTACATTCATTCACAATTTAAGCCTCTAACTATTATTGGATAAAAGTAAATACATTTAACAAACATGTATAATCATATAGTAGTTAATTTTGTTCATTCCCTCCAATAAAATGGGTTGGTGTTAACTACCATTTAAAATAATATTATATTATTAGGGTGCAACGTAGGATTTCAAAGAAACCCGTTGTTGCGTATTAGGTATGCTATCGAACATAGAACCCCTTTAAAGTAATATTAATATTAAATTGAGAAATATTAATATATATGAAATATTTATTATTCTTTATTTACCTGGGATGTTACATCCTTCCCCCCTTTTGGGAATTTCATCCTCGCAAATTTACTTATCTAAATAAGTGGGGTATTTATCCCTTATAGAATATTCAGATTCCTACATTGCTTCTTCAACCATATGGGTTTTCTACAAAACCTTTACCTAGTGAGTCACCTTATTTCACAACACTTACTCTCTATGGTCAAGAATCTATACTGGTTGTTCTTCATAAGAGATAATCTCTTCCAACTGAACTACCTCTGGGATCAAAACCTAATATGGATTCGGCATATACTTTCTCAACATCGAAAAATGAAAAACATTGTGTACCTGGGATAAACATGGAGGTAAATCCACTATTTACGCAACTGATCCAACTTTCTCCAGAATTTCATAAGGTCCAATGTAACTCAGACTCAAATTTCCCTTCTTACCAAAACACATCACTCTTTTCCATGGAGAATATTTGAGAAAGACATGATCAACTACCTCAATAGAAATATCCTTCCTCATTTTATCTGTATAACTTATATATCTGCTCCGAGATGTTCTCATGTGCATCTAAATCAACTGAACTTTCTTTGCCATCTCTTATACCAATTCTGGTCCCATCAGCTTCCTATGACCCACATCATCCCAAAAAGATGGAGTTCGACAATGATTTCCATATATTGCCTCAAATTGACCCATCTATATAATAGACTATAATGTAAATTGATATTATATGAAAATTCAACCAAATAAAGATGTTGGTCCCAACTTCCTTGATAATATAGTGAAAAAGAATGTAGCATATCCTACATGGTTTGAATTGTTCATTCTGACTTCCCATCTGATTGTGGATGAAAATCTAGACTAAAATTTAATTATATACCCAATGAATTCTGAAGGCCATTCCAAAAGTTAGAAATAAACCTGGGATCACGATCAAATACAATGGAGTGGTGAACTCCATGCAACCTGACTATATCATTAACATACAATAGAGAATGTTGATCTCAAGTCACTGTATCCTGAATAGGAAGTAAATGAACAAATTTAGTCAATCGATCAACAATAACCCTGATGGAATTACTAACTCGAGATGTCTTTGGAAATATTACAACAAAGTACATTGATATATTTTCCCATTTCCACTCTGGCACCGGTAGAGGCTGAAGCATCCATTTCTGTAACTACTACTCTACTTTAACCTTCTTATAAGCTGATCACTTCACAGTAAAATCAGCAATATCTTCTTTCATTCAATCAGACTAATAATACTCCCAAAGATCTCTGTACATATTTGTACTACCTGGATGAACTGGAAACGGGGAACTATGTGCTTCACATAACAACTCATTCTTCACCTGTGAATCACAAGGCACACATAATATATTTCCAAATCTCAAAACACAATCATTATCAATGTTACACTCAGGCAACCTAACCTTCTGAACCAAGACTACATTTTTCTGAAACTCATTGTCTTCTTTATGTTCTTGCTTTATTCTGTCGAATAGAGATGCTTTACTGGCGCTTGAAATGAAACCGAAGAATTTCTTGCTCCAACAACATCAATGACAAAGTTTCTCAAATAAAAAACCAAAGGATCTTGTTTTAAATGTAACATGGTTAATGAGTCATTACTTTATCGACTAAAAACATCATCCAATTTATTTTCTTTTCTCTGATGTAAATTGATCGTGCAATCATAATCCATGATTTATTCATTCCATCTCTTCTGTCTCATGATCAATTCTTTTTGTGTGAATATATACTTTAAAATTTTGTGGTCAGTATATGTTTCACATTTTACTCCATACAAATGATTCCTCTAGATTTTTAATGCAAAAACAACAGCAGCTAATTACAAATCATGTGTAGGGTAATTTAACTCATGAGGTTTCAACTAACGTGAAGCATAATGAATTACCTGATCATTATACATAAGGACACAACCAAGTCCTTTCAATGAAGAATCATTGTAGATAACTAACTCACCATTTTTGGAAGGCTGTGCTAAAATTGGAGGATTCACAAATCTTATTTTTAATTCCTGAAAACAATAATCGCATTATTTTGTCCAAATGAACTTAACACCTTTTCGAGATAACTTAGTCATTAGACTAGATAACCAAGAAAATTTTTCAACAAACCTCTTGTAATAACCTGCTAAAACAAGAAAACTACAAATCTTGGTTATATTTGTGGGTCTTGGCCATTCTTGAGAAACTTTTGTATTTGTAGGATCAATAGATATGCCATTTTTTTAAATAATGTAACCAATGAAATAAATTTTTTGTAACCGAAATTCACACTTCCTAAATCTCCCAAATAGTTTCGTTTCATTTAAGGTTTGCAAGACAACCATTAAATGACATTCATGTTCTTCATTACTTTTTGAATAAACAAAAATATCACCAATAAACACAAACACCATTTATCAACTAAATCATCTAAGCCATCACTACAGTAAACTGCTCAATTCTAATTCCGACCATCTCTGGTTGATAATTTGGAAGGTTATTCTCCTCTGTAGGCCTTCCCAGAAAAGCTTATATGTTTCCTTTATGTAAAATCATTCTTAATACAGACATAACCTAGACAGAGCAACATGATAATATATAAAGGCACTATGATATCAATATTAATATAAATTACTTTATGGATACTAATTTAACAATTCCCTAACTCTTTACGTTGTCTAACCCGGCCTAGGATACCAACTATAATGACCCGACCTTAAAAATTACATTATATTGAATTAAATGAATAATTCACATTGAAGATATTTTCAGGATTGTTGTTTTTGAGAATTTGGACATAACTGTTACATCTCAAAAGATTACAGGGTAGAAATTTCTACACAGTTTCCATTTTTTACAAAACCTGAACTCTTGAAAAAAAAAGTCATGTCTAGTTCCTTGTTTAAGATAGCATGAATTTTCCTTGATCCCATCCTTGATCCTATTCCACATTATGTCATCTGAAAAACATTTCAAAAACTTTGGATAAGCATAAAAGGCTCAGTAAGGGATACACAAAGAAGGAAAACTGTTAGTTTTTTTCAAAACAACAGGTAAACCATGATTACATTATCATATGTAATATTATTCACCTTTATGAAGTAGTAAATACTATTCACTAAATAAAAGTTTATTACTTACCCTTTTGTAACCAAATGATTACAATAAAACCCATATAAAGAACACATAACATATAAAGGTAACTTGAAACATAAAAAAACATATAATCAAATAAACAAACGGTCGACTTCCACACATATCACTAAATGGAATAACCATACGGCCAAATTCCATACCCAATGTATTGGAGGTTACAATGTAACCACCCATACTAGTATTCACGGAACTACCTGTCAATTAATTTATCACGTAACCACCCGTCAAATGTCTAAGTACCAATATAAAATCATAAGACATAAAACAAATATAATGGAATGTAAAAATTTCCACAATTCAATCACAATATATGACTTAAATATATTGACATAACAAATAAATTATCCAAACCATTTTCAATAACAATGTACATAAAAGAGTATATGGTTTTTTTTAAAAACATTATGGGTTATTGAGGATGCCAAATATCAAATAATACTCACGGCGGTGGAAAAGGTCATTGTCACAACAGATGTTAAAAGAAACATTACTTTTTGTCGATTAGTAAAATGCTACAGAGAAAAATATTTCATTTTAAAATTCAAGGGTTTTTATACAGTGTATAAATGTATGTCGTTTATTGAGACAAAATATTCCTCAATGAAAGGTTATCGAGACAATGTCCCTTGCCTCGTGTCCGACTTGACTCGATCATTCTTTAATCTCCTGAATAATAAAATAAAGTTAATTTCAACTTTCTTAAGAACCTTTTTCATGTTAATTATTCATTTGTATCACTTATTATAATGTTATAAACATTATGTAATCATTTATGTTAATAATGTTCGTTTTGTCGATATTTGGTACATGAGTCAAAATGGTCTTCTTATAATCACATGTTGTTCATGTGGTCAATGATTCGTTATACCCATAATGACATTCATGATTTAGTTATCATTTATATCATATATATCCATTATATACATGTATTTATTATATCATATAACATTTAGAGGTAAGAAATGAAATGCACCGTTCATGGAGACGGAAAGTCGTACGTACACATGAACACTACTTCCATTTTTATTTCTTATTTAATGGAATTATAACAAAATAATACATAGTAGTATTATAATTACAGTATTGTTTCATATATAATATCATATATAATATCATTAACTTCATCCTTTATACATCTCACATATTGAATTAACGAGCCATATCACATTGATGGGGCGGTAGTCCGCAATTCCTCAAATGAGATTATCACGTTAACCCATAGTAAAAACAATAAAGGTATGCTTTAAATGGATATTACATAAGCATAAAGAAAACATAAGCATAATATATCATTTATAAATATAGTTCCATTACAATGGACACCATGAGAAGCTATAGGAGATAATCAAACAATCATCGTTTCGTGAGGTGTTAGTTTTCCACCCACAGAAACATTTTGTTCTGAATCCATTAGATGGAAGTGTGTGTAAGTGTAGTTCAAATAATTTTCATAAAATCATCCTAGTATATTGATGATACTAGTGTTTTTACAAAATAAATTAATACAAAGAGTTTAGGGGGTTTGATAAGTAAAATGAAAGATATCAATTTATGAAAAACGATTACCTTTAATTTTGGTAACTCCCTATTGTTTGAACAAAATGAATTCATGAAGGGACTTCTACCTAATGTATGGCTTTTAAAAGGATGAGAGGGATATAGGGAACTTAATTGGGAAGAGTTTGGAAGACCCAAAGGGCTTTATAGGTGTGTGGAACTGGTCAGAAGTGCTCTTCTTTTATAAGGGAGAGGTGGGGATCTTTTGGAAAGTGTAAAAACATTATTTTATTAGATATATATCTTCGGTTTAAAAAGGTAAATAAATAAATAAATTCAAATATAAGATTACTCATATTAGAAATAAAATAATCCAATCAAACATGGACATGTTTTTTATAATTTGTTAATCATTATAATCTTATTTATTTAAATCATTTATTAATGAGGTAAACACTGCATCGTTATTGTGTAAGAAATAATTTAATTTATTTGATGTCTAAAAATTATAAAAAAAACTAATATGATGTAGGAAATAGTTTTATATTTCCAATGAATATTTATAGTCGAAAATATAATTTATATAACACCATATAATAATTAATTTACTAAAAGAATTTTGTTTATGTCATTTTTTCCTTTACATTAAATTAATTAATCTAAAGTGTCATTTTCATTCATAAATGGCTCCATGGGATCCCAAAAAAGACCCATAGATTCCCATTTTCGTCCATCACTCATAAAAAATGGTTAGGACATGTGTTAAGGTAATTTTTAATTATTACAATATTCTTTTTACCTTGAATTACCCTATTTATCTCTTATCGCGGTAAATAAAAGTCAAAAGTTACTATTCACCAAAAATTACTTTCATCTTATTGAACAACATTTTACTTACAAATGACAACCATGTATGTCGGATTTTTTAAATTGAATTAATAAAAGTTGTAAAATTTCATTTAATGGAAAAAGTTAGTTATTTTAACTACTACTAAGTCGTTTCACTATTCATCAAAAATTGAAGTTTTTTAGAAAAATACCATAAATTCAGCCTAAGAGATATTTGAAATTCCAAATTCCAAAATGATGTATATTTTCCTAAATTCAAAACATAGAGGTGACATAAATTACTTTAACATTAATTCCCTTTGTAAAAAGAAATAGAGTGTTTTTAAGAAACAATAACTATCAAAAGATTGACACTTGTTTATGTCCACTTTTGAAGTGATATTAATTCCAACGACCAAAATTAAATTAAATGGTAAAAATATATTTTAATTAAAATTTAAAACAAATTAAAAGGATAATCTAACTATATAAATGTATTATATTAATAATTAGTTCTGAATTAAAATACAATATTTTCACTATTCATTAAAAATGAACTTTTTAAAAAAAATTACAAAAATTTACCCAAAGTAAATTTTGATGTACCCCTTATAAATAAGGATTTTATTTGGTTAATTATAATGTATCAAAGTGAATAAAACTATGTTTAAGGAGGGTTTTCCATTAAAAGGTGGTAAATCGACCTTTTAATATAAATTATGCTTAAAATTAGATTCATTCACATTTTATGCCTCAAACTTTTATTGGATAAATGTAAATACATTTAAATATATATATAATCATATTGTAGTATTTTTGTTCATTACCTCCAATACAATGGCTTGGAGTTAACTACCATTTAAAATAATATTATATTATTAGTGTGCAACGTAAGACATCAAATAAACCCGTTGTTGCGTATCTGGTACACTATCAAACATAAAAACCCCTTTGATGTAAAATTAATATTTAATTCAAAAATATTAATAAATATTAAATACGTCTTATTATATTTTTACATGGTATGTTACATTATTCTCTACCTTGAAACGTGGTAAGGGAACAACAAATGACATTGGTTCATGAGGCGGTAGTCCTCTGTACGAACAAATGATTGTTTCGTAACCCAGTTGGTGGAGGTGTGTAACGTTTTAGGTATAAACATTAACATAACAAAATAAAATTATATTTCATATAATTATGTTATTATATAATAATTATATAAAAATAATTTAATGGGATTGAGGGAGAAATAAAACATAAATGTTTGTTGATGAACGTTACCTCTTCTTCGGGTATCTCCTTTTGGTGTGCAAAAAATGCATTTCTTAGTCAACTTTATAACCATTGTAGGAATATATATTTAGGGGAGGGAAGTTTGAATATGATTTCGTTGTTTTTTGGATGAATTTAATTTTCTTGAGATGTGTGAATTAGTGAGGGGAGTGAGTGCCTTTTTATAGTGGAGAAGGAGAGGCATTATTGTAAATTCTATTGGAAAGTCTCCCTTACATTATTTTCCTCCAATAATAATTTTTTACATAAAATAATTAATTTTGTCAAAATATTTTTATTAAATTGGTTTGGGACAACTTTTAGGTCATATATACACCTTATCTGTTACGATTAACAACTAAGTAAACTCATTTTTACGTTAACCACTACGATTAACATTAAATTTTTTGGCTAATAAATTCGGTAAAAAAATAATCTGACTACATTATACATTATAAAGTATTATTAATCAAAAAATTTAATCAATTTTTTAAATTCAACTCACAAAAGTTGTGGAATTTAATTTAAAATTTATCCTATAAACATGAGAAAAAAGAAGGTTTATAATGTGAAAATGTACAAATATTTGAAATGTTTTATATCAAAATTCACTATTAAATAGATTAAATGAAATATAATGTATTAATATATATAAAATTAATCTAATATAACTTTGAAACCAATTTAAAATATAATTTATCATTTTAAATTATTGAAATAAAAATCTACTTTTCAATTAAAATTAGTACTTTTCAATATTCATCAAAAAGAGGTTATTCTCATAAAAATACCACAAAATTTCTGTAATTTAATTTTTAAATTAAAAATTAAAAATTTAAGTTAACTTTTTCAAATAAAATTTCTTTAATATTTAAAATTTAGTATTAAAAAAGTATTCTATTAGATTGGAAAAAATATTTCTTTTGAAAAATACATCTTTTTATGCGTAAGATTTGATTTGTTCTTATCTTATGCTATAAAATATATTGGATGAATATCATAAAATTTTATTGAATATATATTATATTTATTTCATTTATATCATTAACAACAAGTAATTAATCAAATTTATAGTGATAAAATTCCTTTGGGCGCATAAGAAATATTTTTTCTAAAATTATATCCTTTATACTCAATTAGTATTTATAATCATTTCACATTAATTTGTAACCAATTAATTCAACCATATAATATCATAAGTTACTTAATCATATTCATAATCTGGAATTTAATATCTAGGAGATAATTTCCATTTTAAATAATAATATTAATAGTATTCGGTAATGCATAAGCTTCAGGGTAACACAAGCTATCGAAGAAAGTCATTATTGCGTGTAACGTAAGCTAAATCTGTGTTGTGTCCATTATATGCTAAATCATAGAATGAATTTATTTAAAATAGTAATAATATTTTAATGTATCACGATGTTATATTCCCATCCATGCTTTTTGTTGGGTTTCATAAACCCTATTGAATAAAAAATTATTCCTTCAGAATTAAGGGATGTTAAATTCTCCAAACCATAAATAAATTATGCCCTTATAATTTAAAAATTACAGGGTAATCCAGGGTTTGTTATTTTTATATTATGTTGTTGGAAAACCTACATTATAAAAGGGGTCAAAAAATATCCACATAACAAGTGATAAATAGAAGCACAATGGTAATATTGAATAACATATAACTATGTTTCTATATAGAAGAACATTAGTGGAATCTGAAAATACGGAATTGGAGGAAAAGATTAAAAAATTATAGAGACTAATTGGGGAAATTGAATTATAAAAGTTAATAATAAATGGAAATTTTATGGCCTCATATACATAAACCGGTGATTTTTAAAAGACATTCAATTCATAAACAATAAGGTGTTTGGATATCATTTTTTTTCAAGAACATTTTCTTAATGTTGAATGATTCTTTTATATCCAAATAATATATGGAAATATAATTACATGAAATATTTATATCTCAAAAATATATTTTTCATTCTTTGGTTATGCTTTGATCAATTTCAAATTTATCCCCCACTCTAATAATTGAAAACACAAAAATTAATTTTTTTTCCCAAAGCACTCAAATTAACTTTTACTGGATTTTATTGTCCAAAAAAGAGTGAAAGGTATTTTTTTCCATCTCAATCTATTTTTGTAAACTTATATGGATAATACATAAAATCTCTAAAAAAAATTAATAATAATACTAGTTCATAAATAATATTTATTCTTAAAGTTGTTGTAACTAAATAGAATAACATATTAAGCAATAACATCATGTATGCCAATGGTAGGCATGAAACCCATGTCATCCATCAGTTATTTGTCCAATCCTCATGGACTCTCAAGAAATAATTGGTATTCAACCCACATACAGGTTGTCCTAATTATAAAATACAATAATATAATTCTAGAATATTCTGAAAAAATATTACAAACATCATTGAAATAAAATTAATAATTTAATATCATTTTCACTGAGGGTTTCAAAAAAACATATTTTTCCCACAAAGTCTAATAATCTTATTTGTATATAAAACCAAATTATTATCAATACCTTTAAGCTTATGTCTATAAAATTAAAATTCATTATCCCTCTAAAAACATTTCCACTAAATCATATACTAAACTAATGATTTATATTTCCATAAATTTCTCCAAAATTTACATTATCTTGGTAAAATCACATTACATGAAACCTAGAATATTTTTTTAATATTTTTAAGAAATAAAAAATCTTAAACTCACAACAATGATGGTTTTCACAACTCTTGAGTTAATTAAGACATGTTTTCTTCTAAAATTTAACACGATCCTTTGATATTTAATGATTCAAATAACCAAAATATCATTAGAAAAAGTACATATAAAATTTAATTATTGAATCCTAATAACCCATCCATTTTATTTCAAAATAGGTCCATAGTTGGTTCGGGGTTTAACAAAGTTCATTCATTATCATTATCTATTTGGATCCTTCATAATGGTATGTAAGGGAAATGTAAATTATCCTAAGAATATCCTCAACGAGTGTCAAACTAGGTGAGTAGTAAGGCTATTTAGTGTATACCATGTTATTCTCGAGTTAAGATCGACGTGCCCATTTCATAGTTATGTCCACCAGGTAAATCTTTTACCGAACCATGTCGACTTGTAGAATCCATATAGGTATGTATTGTTAGGAAGACCCACATAATCTCTAAATTACCAAGAACATAAGATGTTCTTCTATACTTATCTTAATATTTTATCATAGATTTTTTGTAACATAATATATGATTTCATAAATGTAGTTCCTATGTATTCTGATAAAATTTATTTGATACCAAATTTATTGAACCTAACCCCAGAAACTCGGAATTGATGCCTACTACCGTTACATTTTTATAAGATATAAGGAATCACATCTCAATTGACTAATCAGATTATTAATTTTGGTAAACTAGATACATACATGATTCAATTATTAAATATGAATACAAAAAATTAACAAATAATAAAATTTTTTGGGAAGAAATTTATTACATCTAACATTTCCTTGTATATCAATCATAGTAAACATCATTGAGTTCCAAGGGAAAGGTAAAATTAAGGGTGATCTCAAATTATCATTGAGGATTAAGAAAATATGAATAAATAGTTAATCAATAATCATAATAAATATCTAAAGGTACAATACTACGGATGAATGTCATTTAAATAACCAGATATGGAATAATCAATATAGAATGATAAATAACTTAGAACTCATACAGTTTAAAAAAACTAGATATAAAATAATCAATATGGCTAGATAAATAACAAAAAAACGTCACATATAATAAATAAATAGAGAATGAAATCCATCCATATATTTTTTTTCATAGTGAAAATCTCATGAATTATAACAACTGAATTTGAATGAAGAAAATGGTTAATTATTATACATCTCATTTCCCAGGTACATGGAACCTCTACCATCAAGACCTTATGGAAGATGGTTTAAATCTAATGGGAAAAACCTCATTTATATAAGGTTAGAAAAAGGATTCATCCCATGATACTAATGATGAATCGATGGCCTTACATTAAAATTTCCCCAACTAGTGTCATACTAGTCAAAAAAATTCCTCGTATAAAAAAAATGATTTAATTCATAAAAATGTGCCTTATTAAATATTTGTATTGAGTAAAGATTAAATATTTATCAACATTTCAGCATATAATCAAATAACTAGCAAATTAGACATTGTATATAAAACATTTAGATGGTTTAGGAAATAATAATTACCATGGAATATAATGTTGATATATTGAGGAAATATTATGTTCAATGGTAACTAAAAAGTGAATAAATTAATGGGATGTTAATGACTACAAAAATGATTCAAGTAATTGAATTTCAATATTATCCTCAATGAATATAATCATAATCTATATTGATGAAGAATATGGATTATAACAACATAATGTATACCCATTAGAATAATAATAAGGGTTGTTATTATTGATGAAATAAAAAGATATTTAATAACATTCATGGGGAACAAATCATTTTAGTTTTGAAAAAAAATTTGAAAACCATTTTCTTGTAAAATTATTTTTAAAACATAATCTTAAAAATATATTCATAAAAATGAAAAGTAATCTTCAACAAAATGATATTCATGTTAGTCAGTAATTCTATTCAGGCCATAAAAAAATTATTTTACATGATAAAATGGTTAGAAAAGTATATTTTTCATAATGAAATAAGAATATTCCTTTGAAAAAAATGTAAAAATAAAAAATGGGTAAAAATATATTTTAACAAATCATTTTGAAAACATTTTTTGAAAACATGGTAATTTATGAAAATGGATTTCTGAAAAATTTGAGAAATGAAATTATATTTTATTAAAAATTTAACAGTAATTTTAATCACCAGAGAGTGAAAAAATGGAACTATAAATTTAAAAATATCATGATTAAATATAGGAAATGAAAATTAAAGGGATTATTTAAAAATTATCAAATAATTTATATTAATTTAGATTCAACAACAAACATTCTTGATTAGAATGATATTGTGAAATAAACCATTAAAATGATCATAATGTTGAAGTGAGAATTAATCAATTAATCAATTATATGTATCAAATTTAAATAAACATAAAACAAGGGGAAATACATAAATCAATTTTTCGAATAATATTATGATATTAATGAAAATGAGGAAGTATATTAAAGTAATGAGAATAAATTTAATTATGAAATTTCATTAGCACTTGGTGACTTTTAAGTTCAAATCCCATTTGTTTAAATAATTAAAATTAAACCTCAAAATAACATGAATAATTAATTATTCATTATATAAAATTTCATAGTGGTATTATATACACCATATAAAAGAAACTAGGTGTGTAATATTACAATATGCCTCAACTAAATGAAATTGAGATGGATTCCATTACTTTATGATTACTTTTATGTTGAGAACTATTTATACTATTGTATAATGGTATTAAACAAGTTATTAAATTACTTAATAACCATATTAATACTTATTATATTATACATTCTCCTTTTATGACATATTTCCACCCATTAATTAATAATATTTCATTATTTTCATCATTTTGGGTAATTACGGCTTTGTTTTTCAAGTATTTTTTGACTTGTTATTTTTTTGTTCTTATTAATTTGATCATGATTTAATTTTATCCAAAATGTAAATCATGATTTAAATATAATTTATATTAATTATATATGTATCTATTTTAATACATAAATATTTTTGATAGGTAATGAAATACACTATTCATAGAGACGGTAGGTTGTACGTATGCATGAACACTACATCCATTTTTTTTCATATTAAAAGAAATAAAAGTAAATGAAATATATGTATATTATTATCCCAGTATCAAATTTATTTCATATATTTCATATATTTTTATGAAACTCATTATTCATATATTTCCTGTAAAGTATGAATGAATGACATCGCTTCATGAGGTGGTAGTCAACCGTACACACAAACAATGTTATCATATTTCAAGAAAATGGAAATAATGAAGTTATGTGTTATTTAAGAAATAAAGAAGAATTAATGCATAATTAATATTATAAATATAATATATAAACACTAATTACATAATTATTCCCAACCATTAAAGGTGGTAATGTAAAAATGAACAGCATCGGTTCGTGAGGTGTTATTTTTCCGTTCACACGAATAACGATTTTGGAACCCTGTTAATGCAACCGTGTGACGTTTTATATCATAAAATTAACATAAAACATATTTTTATATTTAATATAATTATATTATTCTATAATCTTGATATAAAAATAATTTTTATGGTGTTTGAGAGAGAAGTAAAAAAATATTCATTAATGAATGTTACCTCTTCTTCAAGTATCTCCTTTTGGATTTCAACAAAGGCCTTCCATGGTTTTATTTATGAAAACATAAGGCTTCTAAGATGAGTTTATATAATTTTTGAAGTTAATTTGGTATGTTTTGGAATATATAAATGGCTAGGTATGTGTTAATAATTTATAGGAGTGAGTTCCCTTTTATGTGGAAGAGTGTCATTCTTGTAATTACTGAAAAGTAAACACTATTGGGAAGTATCCCTTACATAATTTTCCTACAATAATGAATCCTTTTTTTAAAATATGTTATATGGTCTACAAATATACATATAATGGGTTTTGGATTAGTTTTGGGTCATTTACACAAAATATTTGTTAAGATTAACCACTACGTAAACTCATTTTTACCTTAATCGTTGTGATTAATATTAATTACTTTCACTAATCAATTTAGTCAAAAAATAATTTATCCATAATATAAATTATGAATTATTATATTTAAAAATATTTAATCCATTAACAAATTAAAATCATATATTTGGCAGAATTTAATTTAAAATTTATCTCACAATACACGACGACAAACCAGGTTTTTAAAATCAAAACGATCAAAATATTGAAAAGTTTTCATATAAAATTAAAAATTAAATTGATCAAAATGAACTATATTGGATAAATATATGTATAAATGATCTAATTTAACTTTAAAACAAATTTAAAATGTCATTTAACAATTAAAATTATTTAGACGAAAACCAATTTTTCAATTAAATTTATTATCTTTCACTATTCATGAAAAAAATGAAACTTCTCTAAAAATAAAAAATGGCACATTAAGCTGATTTTTAAATTTTAATTTCAAAAATTATGTTTATTAATTTAAATATAAATTACTAATATATCAAAATTTAGTTTTAAAATAATTTCGCCATTATAAGGCAGCAAAACGGTCTTTAGAAAAATATAACATTTAATATGTAAAATTAGATTTTTCTTATCCCTTGAAAATAGAATATATTTGAGGAATATCAAAAAAATTTATTTTGTATATAATATATAAATTTAATTAAAAAAATTCAGTAAGAGTAATTAATTTAATTAATTAAATTAAAATGGCTTTTTGGTCATAAATATGGTTTTTAAAAATTTATTTCCTTAATATTAAATTGTTTTTATATTAATTTCTAATTAACTGGTAACTAAAAAAAGTCATCCATATATTTTAATTTTTAATTTTTTTTTTCATAAACTCTAATTTAATTGATATAAAATAATTTTCAATTTAAATAATAATATTAATAGTATTCAGTAAAACTCAGCCTTGCCTGTAACGCAAGAAATCAATGAAATTCGTTATTGCAAATAATACAAGAAAAATCAGTGTGGAATGAATTTATATATATAATTGATTGAATATATTTAAAATATTAATATATTTTAATTTCTGAGGATGTTATATTCACTAATATTCTTGGTGTTGCGTTTCACACATGCTATTAAATAATATGTTATTCATTTAGAATTGTGGGGTGTTGTAATAAATGTTGTATGATAATACCTAGTGCCTCTCTAGGAACAATGGGATATGAAGCTATGGTAGATGGAATATCTAGTGAAGGCTCTATTTTTAAATTTTTTTGACAATTTCTATGAGTATATCTAGAACCTTACCCCCTTGAATTGGGAGGTTTATCACAATTGATACTTGTCTGATTAGAGAATAGTTATCTAATGGATGATGGAACTTGATTAAATATTAAAAAGTATTAATGATGTGACATTAAATGTTTTTTAATTTATACATATATATATCTCTCTCTGTGTGTTTTTGTGTGTTTATATATATATATATATAATCGTATTCTCATAATGGTAACTAGAGGAGGAATTCCCATCTCTCTCATGGGATGATCGTTTTCAAACATTCTCTTCCTTCTGGTATCATTAATATTTTAAAATTAATAATTTAGAAGATAAATATATATTTAATTATAAATTAAATACTATGTTATAACATAATCGACTTATATTAAATAGTATTCTACATATGGTTATGATATGGATTTCATCTTCTATGTTCAATTCAGAACAATTCATTTTTCACAACATTATTTGGTTATTTGATCATTTGGTCATTTTATAAATATAGTAATTAATTAATTTTCTATTTATGTAATCTAGTTATTTGGTAATTCTTTTATTTATTTAATCATTTAGATAATTTTTTTTTCATTTTAGGATATTTTATTCATTTTGGGTTAGCATGTTTATATGATCAGTGAGTTCTGTCATGCGGTTTGTGTTTTGGTTACTTATTTTAGCACATTTTTTCATTTGGATATCTAGGTAGATAATTTAGTTTATTTTTAGTTAGTTCAATTTGGTTGATTTAGGATAGGGAATTTTCATCATTTTTTTAATTCAATTTTTATTTTCATAATTTGGTTCATTCTGGGTTATGTTTTTTTGATTATTTTGGTTTTGATGGTTTTTGTTTAGGTAATTTTAGGTTACGTCGTTTAGTTCATTTTTGGGTTTTTTCGTTTTCAATTATGGTAATTTGGTTTATTATGGGTCAATTATTTTGGTTTATTTTTGGATTATGTCAATTTTGGTTATTTCATTTATTCAATTATTGGTTAGGTCAATTGATTCATATGGGGTTAAGTTATTTGGTTTATTTTGGGTTATGTCAATTTTTTTATTCTGGGTTATGAATTTTTAGGTCAGGTCATTTTGTTCTGGGTTATGATATTTTGGATTTATATGATTGGGTTTATTTTGGGTTAGGTTATTCTGTTCATTTTATGGTGATGTATTTTTTGGGTTAGGTTATATGGTCATTTTTGTTCATTTTGGTGTTTTTTAAACTGAGATGTTCCTGAACTCAACAATTGAGTAATGATCCATTCATTGAAGCATGTGTTCAAGTCTAGAGAGATTATATTAAGATATTATTGGGGGTTTAAAATATATTCTAGATATATTGAATTTTTGGATTTCTAGGGAACATGTACCCTATTTAAGGGATTACTATTATCATAACATGTAGGGAGAAATAAGACTCCATTAAAGATATAAATTATAAATTGAATAGGAATTTTCATCCCTTTATTAAAATTATTCAAGAGAAACAATCTTAATATTCAACATGTAAATCTAAATAAAATAAAAAATTTCTAATCTTCTAGATTAAAGAGGAATTTCAAATCTTAACATTTAAGAATATTTTAGGACTATTTTATTGAGCTTTAAATATTTATTATTACTATATAATTTTTAGGACTTGTTTATAAGATAAATAAATTGAATCAATCACTTTCGATTGTTTTGATTAATTTAAATTTATGGTTATTTGTTTTGAATAGACTATATTAAATTACATGATGTAATATATTACAGTTTACCTATAATCTATATATTAAAATTATTTTATAGTTTATAAAATGAGAATAAAATAAATCATTTTGAATTGAACTAACCTAAAAGAACCAAGTTGAGCTAATATTAATGAACAACGAACACATATGGTGTCTTCTAAATATTATCCACAACTATTTCAGGTTCACAATCAACTCAAACTATTATCCCATTTGATTCATCATATGAAATATATTGATCGAGACAAAAGGGGAGAGAAATGGTGTCAACATTATCCTCAATATCAATGAACATATTGTGTGGTATTACTTCACTAATCACATTGAATTCTTTTTTCAGATGATCTTTCACATAAAATGTTAGTATAACCATTGGTGCCAAAATGTATGGCACACCAATATATCAGAATCATGTCATGTAAATAACTATAATTCCATTGTCATCAATAAATATTCCATGTCACATCATTAAATCAAACCACATTCATTTAATAATAGTGACTCAACTATGGGATTAATACTCCAATATTAGTATTTTATCATCAACAACATAATAAGAAATATATTCATATATAATCATATTATCTGATAAACTAGAAAATAGGATGTAATTATAGTTAATATAACATAATTATTTTGTGTTTTCATATACACTGCCAAATTATTTATTACATATTTTCATAAAATGATTACTAGTGTTTTGCATTCACAAACCCCATAATTGGAAATTAAATATAATTATCAAATTTATTCAGTGTTAGATTTAGTAGGTAAACATCATAGTTTAAATATAATGGGATATTAAAATAATATAAATATTTGTTGTTTATATTTTATTAAACTAATGCTCATACCTTCAATATCAACCAATTATGAAACTCTTTTCTATAAAAAAATATCTCTCCTTATCAAAGTAAATAAAAAATAAATTCTACCAAAAAAATTTAGGTTCCCTATATAAAAAATAATAATCTTTTAAGATACATGTGAAACTACTTAAAATGAGATAACATATACAAGTTCCAATAACATACTTTATATAGAAAATAATTATATTTAAACAAGTTAGTGTGATATGCCATCTCCCACTCTTCATGTCTTCATATAGTCAATGTATATGATTCTGGAATTCCCCCTATTAGGGGATGTTATAGAAAAGTAGGTTTAATTATCTCCTACTTCAATTATTAATTTTTCATTGGTTGGTTATGTATCAAAATCACATCACTAAAATACATTGAAAATAAATCCATACATTCTTGACCCAAGTTACCTTTTATAAATTAACCTTCAAGAATATTCTTGTTCTAAAAATAAGACTTCATTGTAAAAATATTTCTTTTATTTGGATACATCCAATGAAAATAAATGGGTACCCCAAGATGATTTTAAATTGGAATATGGAATGTTATATGTAGTATGCAAGTGAAAAAATATGGAAGAAATATTTTCTCAGTATCACACAAAAATAATGGCACCTCTTCCTGTTTTTTTAAATACTTGAAAAAACATTTAGCACATAGATCTTTATAAAAAAGGAAGAATTGATCATTATCACCCATACATTATTGGATATTTAATGGTGACTTTATATAGTAATCAATTTATGAGAAGGATGTGGTATTCATTATTTTATAAAGATTATAGTTTCAAATCTCCTCAATATAAGTGTTTTTTAATATTAATTTAACAGACTATATGAACCTTGATAGTATCTGGTACATCCAAAAAAAAATTTCAACGATTCCATCACATAATAATCTCAAGAAACATTTAATTTATCTTCATCGATAAACATATGATACAGTTCTGGTCTGATACCCCAATCCACAAAGTCATATCCAGATCATATATCAGCATTAGTAATCCTTTTTTACATTTAGAATAATTGAAATAATCATTTCATATATTATTTTCTCAATGTGAATTATGTATAAAAATGATGTAAACTTTTTTTACATAAATGAAAATGAAAGAGGATAATTTTTTTCTTTAAAGAATACTTGGATTTAGTGGAAAAATTATTTATCTTTTTATATTTTACTAGCCATTTCCTAGTGAAAAATCAATATCTTGTAATCCTTTAATCATGCCAATTATTGAAATATGTTGATATGGACTCTGAGTCTAAATGTTATTATCAAACCCTCTTTTATTATTCCTATATTAATGATCCAATGGAATGAATTGTTGGTCTCCCATTAGAAAAAAACTATGATGATATTTAAGTCTTATAAATTGGGTGTCCTTCACACAAATATGAAATGATAATTTTCCCTTCATGATTCAACCAAACATCATTTCATAAGATGGAAAGTCATTTACCTTTTATATAAGTGAATCATGAATCTGAACTTTTTCGTTTAATGCAGCATCAAATGTGTAGACAGTAACATTCCAAATTTGATTCACTTCTTTTATTAAAGGTTTATTATACACATCTATGTTACTACCAGGATCATAATACCATATAATATCCCTATATTTTCATACATAAATATTACAATTTTATAGATGAATATCCAATAAATTTTACAAATATACACCTATGTACATTAATGTTTAAGACTTTTGGAAGACTATATAAAAAATCATCTTATATTATAATTGATCTTTATTATCTCCCAAAAATATATTCCCATTAATTAATATACACATAAATACCGTAAATAATTACATTCATCATATCCTAGGGAAAGAAAACATAAAAAAGGGTGTGATTTGATTCTTTGTAAGGGTTAACATGGAATATATCAATTGATGATAATATTAAATCATAATATAATCATAATGGATTGAGTTCATGAAAATAACTTAAAAATTTTATACCCAATATTTCCAAGATCATAAACATGAGTTATGATGTAATGATTTATCATTTCAAAATACAGAAATCAAAAGGGTGATAAATCATCATAGACCAATAATGGATTAACAGGCAGTTTTATAAAACATTTTCCCCATAATAATGTTAAAAACCATTTCTTTTGTCAAGGTTAATATCCATGAACATAAAATCATAACGGATCAGGAATTAAAAACATTTACCATTTTATAATGGATCATACATCATCACTATTTTCCCATAGTGGATCTAGTACATCGTCGTATTTCTCATAGCATATCAAGCACATCAACTGGTTTCCCATCATTATACCATGAGATATAAAATGTTACCCAATGCATTGGATAGAAATATCAGTCCCACTTATCTCTATTTATAACATGACCACCTTCCTTGGGTATAAGCTAAAATCCATCATTTGTTATAAATTTACCATCATCACATATTGAAAAATAAACATATATTCACCACAATATCATGAAAATTTCACCATATCTGAATATATGTAATGAAATAGGTTTCATAAACATTTTATCATAGAATAACCTACAGAAAATAAATGAATTTAATAAATATTTGATCATTTCATAACCTATATAAATGAAATGGATTTCATGAAAATTTCATCATATCATAACTTGTAGGAAAGAAATAGGCTTCATAAACATTTCATCATTTTATCATAGAAACCCCCAAGGAAAATGCATGGGATTCATGATTATCATTTCCTAACAATATAAACCACCCAGAGAAATAATAGGGATTTTATAATTGTCTTTCATCCGTATTAAATATTAAGTAACATAAAATTAAATCATATTAGATAAAAAAATTATTCAAAAAGAAATCATGGAACAATTCTTATGAAAAACTACCCTTCAAATTTTGAAAAACACCATTTCAAAAATAAATTTTTACAAAAAAATTAAACTCAATTTATTTTAAAATTTTATTTTCAACTTATAAATTATTATTAAAAACCTTTAGTGTTCCTTATTGTATAAAATTTTATTCATGTCAGACACATTAAAATAAAAATTCCATTAACATTTTTTTTAAAATGTCAAAAGTTCCTTATTTAGAAAAATAATATAAGATTAAATTAATTTATTTGTAAAAAGTAAAAAAAGTAGATATTAATATAATAAATAATATTATAATATTAAAAAAAATGTTTAAAACATTTTTATAAAACATGGATATCGAAGAAAAAAAAATTCTATAGAAGAGAAAAATAAAGTTGGTTTTCCTTTAAAATGTTACTTTGGAATATTGAGTACATAAAGTGAATAAAATGAAAGGAAAACATGTGACTTCCATAAATAATAATAGTAGAATAAAATTAATTTGTTTCTTGAGAGGTAGATCATAATATCTTATCACTGGATGCACAATAATAAACAATTGTGATAAACAACAAGACTGTAATATCAAACCCTTATTACATCGGAAGCTTTTAAATTATAAGACCAATGAAATAATAACATAAAAAGAAAGATTAAATATCATTAAAATTGGTATATTTACAATATAATTTGTCATATGGTTAGTATATAACCCACATAAAATAATTGAGTGGTTAATATGGCATATGTCTCCCAGAATTAAAAGAGAGACTAAAAATCCATTATCTTAAGTCTCAACGTCCTTCATACACATTTAAACCTCATATGTAATAAATATAGGTTTATTATAAATTTAATAAATATCCATAAATATATATATAATACCATATATGAATTACTTACAACCATTTATTACCTTATTATTAACAATACCTTATTAAAATTACGGTTCATGTAATAATTGATTTGTTTTTCAGGTATGTTTTGATTTGGTATTTTCAATCCTTTTACTTTTATAATGGTTCTGTTATCTAAATTATTTTAAAAATTATATAAAAATTATATATATTCAATAGATATTTATTTATATTATTCCATTATTGTTAGAGATAAAAAAGGGATTACACCGTTTATGATGACATTGGTTGTACATACACCTGAACATTGTTTCCATTTTCTAAACGGATGGAATGAAATGAAGGTAAATAATATATAATATTTTAATATTCATTATTATTTCATATATATCACATATATTCTTTAAATTTAACCTTATTACCATCCATGTAAATAGTAATTGAAAAAATTATCACATCGCTTCATGAGATGGTAGTTCGTTGTATACATGATGGATGATATCTTATTCACACATAGTGGAGTGTAAGAAGTTATATATGATATTATAATTATATAAGTATAATCGTTTCAAATTTTTTCATATATAAACCTTAAATCTATCATTATATTGAACCATTAAATTCAGTGATGGAAAAAAATTGCATCAGTTCGTGAGGTGATAGTCCTCCGTACACGCGATTGATTGTTTTCTTACCCATTTTATGCAAGAGAAGATGGATGTATGATATGAAAATATCATAATAAAATCTCATTATATGGTATATAGTATTGTTTTATTTCTTCATAGTTTATGAATATATTATGTTTGTCCAAGTAAAAATAAAAATAAAATGGATGATTTAGAATTTTACCTCCTCGTCAGAGAACCTCTTTAGAATTATACCTGAAGACTTATTAGGATGGTTTAAAAATAAAACTGAGGTATCTTGGATGTGTATACATAAGTAATGAAAATATTTTCTAAGGGAATGGCTGAACCAAAATACTTCATAATTTTTAATAGGATAGGATAGTGGGGGTATACTTATAAGTGGGGAAGAGGACACACATGGATTTTTCAAAAAGAAAAAGGTGTACCCAAATTTATCACATTAAAAAGCGATAAAAAGTATATCATTATAAAACCATAGATCAAAATAAGGTGTAAATATTTCAATAAATAGTAATTTTATAGTTTTTCGGTCATTTCGATCCTTATTATGTTATTTTATCCCCGAGTAAATCAATTTTAACCTTGACCATGATAATTAATTTCTTCTATTTCTCTATTTATTATGACCAAATATTAATTTTAACTTTTTATATAATATAAATTATCTTAATTATAAATATTTATCCAATTTTAAAAATTCCATTCACATAATTGGAAATTTTTAATTTAAAATTAATCCCGCAGATGTGATGGAAAAACATTTTTTTCATGAAATGTAATTATTTTGGACATAAGATGATCATATATTAACTCCATGACTAGTAATAAACAGCATAAGAATTTAAATTAATATTTATATATACAATATTTAAATTTAATTTAAATTATTCTTTTTTAGGTATTATTTTAATTAATTAAAATGAATAAAATTATTCACATTAAAATAGTTTTAATAAAAATGATTTAAGCCCAAAATGAAATTTATACTAAACATACGGTATAAATATTATTAAAATGTAATTAATTTATTTTAATATAAATTATTGATACTTATTTCACTTGAAAAAAATTCAAGTCTTAATATCGCTTTAAAATTACTTAATTAATTGCAAAAAATGATAGTTTTATAAAAACCATTATTTCTCACCATTCACTAAAAATCAATACTGTCTAAAAATCCAAAAATGTCACAGTAATAAAATTTTGAAATGGTAATTTAAAAAAAAATTTATTTTATCAAATATATTTTCTAAATGTTGAAAAAATGAATTTTATTATTTGTTAACAAAAAAATTCATTTTTTGAGAAAAGTTTGTTTTTGAAGCATATAATGATGTTACCAAAAATGAAGTACTTATTGCTCAAATATTTTATTTATTTAAAAATATAATACTAATTTTTTTATGAAAATATTATTATTCATACTACCATGTTTAATAGCTATTTATAATGGAAATGTTTATATAATTGTACAAATATTGTATTATGGTTCATTAATACTTGGTGTTGTGTGTAAGACACACTATCAAAGAAATAAAATTTATTTAATGAGATATATATTATAGAATATTTGGGTTTTACATTCTACCCAATTATATAAATTTCAACCCCACAATTTGAACATGTACACAAAAATCATGGGTTTGGAATTTGAATATCACTTTGTAGAAAACTCGCATCATAAAAAGGGGTAATAAAACTTCTAATAGAAATGTTGGAAATGAAAATACAAATATCTTATGGAATAACACATAAATATTTTTCAAAATAGGATAAAAATAGTGGTAATTAATGATATGGGTATGAAATAAAACCATAACAATTATGGGGGAGTAATAGAGATCATTGATCACATGAATGCGAATGATCATGAGAAATTTAACGACCACAAAACTATAAATCTGTTAGTGTTGAAAAGACCATTGGTTCAACAGAAATTATGGTTATAGGATAACAATTTCGTTTCAAAATAATGTTACTAGACTTCAGGGATGATTTTACCATCTAGACTATGATCATATGGAAATATACTTACTCGACAAGGAAAACATTATCCTTTAACCAATTCCCACCACAATATCATTTATTACTCCAAAGGATGTGTACTTCGTACAATTTATTCATCATTAAATCCCCGAAATAAAATTATAATGGATCACAAAATATCACAAAATGATATCAATAAATTCCTCATATCTTTATACATTAACTAAAAGAAAATTATTAGCCCAAGTTATCAAATAACACCCAGTGTTCTACATAATCCACTCCATTCAAAAATATGTCTAACCAAATTCAAAAACCAAAACATTTAAAGTAATTCCACTAATTTTTTAAAATAAACTTAATATTAATCCAAAAAACGTTACTCTTAATCTATGTGAATACCTTGATCATATATTCTCTTAAAAAATCATAATACCCTTAATTACCAAAAAACCATAATTAAAACATATATGCTTCAAAAAATTAACAATATCATTATTCCTCGAGTAAGACAATAGACTTTTCAATATATTATAACTTGAAAAGATTAATAAACTTTTTCAAATATGAAATAAATCAATTTTTTCATCAAAAATAACTAACCAATTAAAATTATAGACATACCTTACAATTTACTATGTAAACATCAATCATCTATTTAACCCAACTAAAAAATATCATCTCCACTTCTAACAAATTTTAATGTTTATCTTTCCCTCAATCTTATAATATCCAAAATATAATCTTAACACTAAATCACTTTTCATGGTTATCGGCACCATCCAACATATTCTTGAAAATTCTTAATAAAGAAAACTATTGAATAACAAAACATAAATGTTTCATGATTCTTATAATCAATTATCTCATTGATAAAAAACACGTAAAATACAATTATTGATTAAAAATACATAAACTCATCAATCATTATTAATAATTTGTAAACCATTAACTAGGATTCTCCATATTATTCCTTACTACTTATTTCCTTTCATATGTCATTCATTGTCTCTTTATCATCAATAGTAAAATCAATACTCATAAAACCTTGTCGATCCCCTTCTTATTCTTTCCCCCTAAGACATAGATTTTCATAATTCCAATAATTTCCACATTTAAAACATTCATATACTAATAGTACCTTATGTAGATAAATATTTCCAAACATTTCATTAACTAAGAATTTTATTTTTACTCAATAATTACTTGATTTGTGTATTTTTTTACAAACAAAAGAAATATTCATTTTCCTTTGAAACATTCTCCTCGATGATTATTCCAACATTCTTGACATGAGTAAAATTGAAATTTTTCTCCTCTATGATTATCATGAAATTCCATTATTCTCTTATTAGTTGTGTCATGAATCATACCTTAGTGGAGATTATTAATAATGTTATAAGATTGTTGATTAAAAATAATAACATGGTTTTTCAGTCTAAATCCTATTTAATTTGGTTTCTCAAGAGGAAAATCATTACATTGTTAGTAACATTTAGAATTAACCTGAATCCTTTGGGATCTATCCATTGACTAAAACCAAAAATATAAGTGTGGGTAGACAAAGTCATATGGATAAACTTAATAATCATGAAAATAAATTATAGGATCTCTAAATCATGAATCCTTCATTTTATTTTATGAAACCTTAGGCTTAAACTTGGTCATTTATGGTCATAATCTATTGAAATCCATGATGATGGTTCATAAAGAGTTTGTGAATTTCCAAAACAAATCCCCCAAGATTGAAAAACCATGTGTATAGTTAGCGCACACTCACCATGCACCAGATTGATAGGCTAGATATAACTAATAGACCCTTTTATTATTATTACCCCTAGATACATCTATACCAAAACAACATCCACATGTAATATCCCAAGAGGTATGTAATTTATTAGAAACCACTCACTATGTCCTTCAGTAAAATTCTAAGATATTTAACAATATAGAGAAAAATTTATAGATTTATACCTAAGGTTATCACTAAATATTTCTCATCCTAGTTTACAATGGTTAACTGAAACATTAATTGTATACCAACTATAACAACCTAGGATTTTCATACCTAAATATTACATCTTTTAAGATGAATTTCTATTAAATTTATCTAATATATTCTTGAGGATCATAATTTTATAGAGTATTTGGAGATTAAATACACAATATTGTTATTTCATGAAATATATTAAACATCTCACACAAAGATCTTCTTATTAAGTAATCCTAATAGACATACCATACATAAAACCATCATTTATAATTTCATGAAAGAAAACATAAGATAAGGTGATCTCAAATGCTCTGTAATGGTAAAATTGGTAAAAATCAATCGATGATCATATTAAATATTAATATAAGCATAAGGGTATAAGATCATAGACATGACATAAAAATTTCATACCCAATATTTCAAATATAATAAACAAAATTTATGATGTAAAGATTTATCATTTCAAAATAAATGAATCACAACTATGAGAAATCATCATAGAATAATCATGAACTATAAGTCCATATCATAAAATTGTGTCACCATAATAATCATAGAAATCATTTCATATGTCAAGTTTAACATAAAAATCATTATATCATAACGGATCAGGAATCGAGACATGTTTTCTATTTGATTATAGATAATACATCATCACCTATTTCTAATAGTGGATCAAGAAACTCGACATGTTTCCCATAGAGGATCAAGCAAATCGACTTGTTTACTATCATTATATAATGAGATATAAAACATTACCTAATGATTTAGAGTGAGATATAGGTCTCACCTATCCTTGTTTATAATATGACCAACGTTCATGGTTATAAAATTACCATCATCTTCGGTTATAATTTTACAATTATCAAAAAATTAAAACCATACATATATTTTCCACATGATCAAAAAACATTCATCATATTACAAACAATGTAATGTAATGGGTTTCATAAAAATTTCATAGTAGAATAAACCAAGGGAAGGAAATGGATTTCATAAAAATTTAAACACTTAATAACCCATGGATGAGAAATGGGTTTCATAAAAATTTAATCATTGCATAACCAGTGGGAATGAAACAGGTTTCACAAACTAGTCATCATTTTATCATTGTAAAACCCATGGAAAAGGAATGGGTTTCCTGAACATATATTCATGGTAATAAAAAACAACCTAGATAAGGAATAAGTATGGTATAATTGGATCATATCCCCAGTAATGGATAAGTAACATCAAAGGAAGTCATATTAGATGTAAAATAATTTTATAATATTACATGGAATATTTCATAATGAAAAATAACCTTTTCATTTTTAAATCACATTTAAAAAACTAAAAGTTCAAAACCCATTTTTAAAATACATTTCTATGAAAATATCCATTGAAATTTATAAATCACTATTTAAAACATTCATTTTTCGCGATGGAATAAATTTCTATTCATTTCAAACACATGAAAACAAATATTTCTTTCACAATTTTTGGTAAAACTTTAAAAAGTACCTCATTCATAAAATGATAAAAAGATTGATTTAAGACCATTTTTTACAAATTAAAACAAGGTTAAAATTTAATTTTAACAATCAATTTATAATATTAAAAACCATATTCAAAATATTTTTAGAAAACATCGATAATGAGTATAAATTGTTTTCAATTGAAGAGAAAAATAAAGACGGTATTCCTTATAAATATTCTTTTAGAATCCTGAGTATATTAAGAGAGTAAAATAAAAGTGAAACATGTAATTTACTTAAATAACTATTGGACAATAAAAGTCTTGTGTTTCCTTAGAAATTGATCATAATATTTCATGATTGGAAGCATGGTCATAAACAATATTTATAAACAATGAGATTATATCATCAAACCCTTACCACATTAATACATGTTGAATTATAGGAACCATGATATATTAACATAAAATTTAACATTAAATATCCTGAAAATATTTTTATAAATGATATAACTTGTCAATGAAGTATTATATAAACCACAAAATAAGAAACGATAGGTGAATATGGAATATGTCACCCATAAATAAAAGAGAGACTAGAAATCCATTAGTTAATGTATTGAATTAATTAATACATGTTTGAACCACATATATAATAAATATAGTATTTTTATAAATATATACCAAAACCTTAATTATATATATCATACCATATATTATTTACTTATGAGCTTTTGTTTACCTCTTATTAAATGTTCCTTGATAAAATCGCATTTAGGGTAATAATTGCCTTGTTTTTCATGTGTGTTTCAATTTGGTATTTTTAATCCTTTTAATTTTATCTTGTTACCATTAAATAGAGAAATTTAACGATGACATAAACTTAATATATATTAATTACAAATCAATTTAGATTAATTCATTAATTTTACAGGTGTAAAATGGATTAAATTGTTCGTGGAGATAGTAGGCCGTACATACGCATGAATGTTGTTTCCATTTTCTTAACAGATGAAATGAAAGGATGGAGAATAATATATTTCCGTTAAAAAGTTATTATTATGTCATATATAGTACATATATTAATTAAATTTACCCTTATTATTTTCTATGTAAATTGTTTGTTTAAATTGAATCACATCACTTTGCAAGGTGGTAATCTTCCACACACATGAGAGACAATATGATTTTCCTATAAATTGTAAATTAAGAATTTATATGTGATATTATGATTCAATAAGTATAATTATGTCATAAATATTGTATACATACTTTAAATCCATCATTATATCCATCCATTAGATCTAGTTATGGAAAACTAATTACATCAATCCGAGAGGTGGTAATCCGCCGTACACAAGATCGATTGTTTCGTTTCCAATTTTATGGAAGATGGGATGGATATAGTAAAAGAAAATAACATAATAACATATTTGTATAAGGGATATAATGTTGTAATTATATGATCATATTTGAATAATACTTGAATTATATATAAAAATAACTAAAACAAAAACAATAGTTTATGAATTTTACCTCTTTTTCAGATAACCTCTTTACATTTATACCTAAAGCCTTATTAAGAGGGTCTATTGATCAAAATAATGCCTCTAGGATGTGGGGAGGGATGTAAGAAAGATATTTGGGTAGTTATTAGCATAACCAAAAGTCTTATTAATTGTGAATAAGAGTGGAGAGTCTATGGAAATTTATAATTGGGAGAGAGGACACATTTGGAATTTTTGAAAAGAAAAAAGGTTTACCCATGTTTTCCACATGCATAAAGGCACCAAAATTGATCATTATTCAAAATTAGACGTTATAAGGTACAAATTGTTCCCTAAATATGAATTAGTAATGTTTTTACGTCATTTTAACCCCTATCGTTCACAACCCCATCCATTTAATGTGCACCCACCTGGGCCGGCAATGGGAGAAGAGAGATAGTGACACTCGAGTCCTACCTCTATTAGGCCCTGGGTTGGAGACCAGCATAGAAGGTATAGTAAACACTTAGATGGGAGGCATTACCCTCTAATATATTTCAGGATAAAGAGGGATATAAGATATACAACAACCAAATCCTAATCATACTACAACAAAAAAATAATCCCAAGTACGTAAATGTATTTTCATGAAAGAACTACATCAACTGAAAATAAAAACTACAAGTACCGAAAAATGGTAAAGTTAATAGCGGCCACGAATTCCAAATAGATCCAAAAAACCCCAAGCTAGTAGTAACAATCATTATATCTAACCTTCACCAACTAACCTAAAAAATATTTTATATAATGTAGGGTGAGTATAATAGTATACTCAAAAGGATCCTCCTCAGAGCCCCTAGTAAAAAAGTAAAGAAAGAATACCAAAGAACAATGATCAGCTAGTGAAACTAAATCAGTACCTAAACATGTATAATAATTTCACAACATAACCATGGATATTGTCACATAGTATCTCATGTAAGATCATATGATATAATAATGAATATGAAGGGTACCCCGCTACCACTCCGCAAGTGGTTTTTCACTTTCCCCAAAATCACACGTCCTGAGAAAATCTCTCCAAAATTTATAGCCAGAAAAAACCTAGGTGAAGCACTACAACATGAACCTCGGGAAACACACCACCACATCCACACAACCAAAAGTAACTTAGTAGTTTCTGTTATCCAACACACACCACATAACATGAATCATACATCATGTATTATACCTCAAGCCATTATATCCCATACACCAAGTAATTATCCCTAATCCGTCATAGGCTATAGATGTTATACCTATAGTAGCTCCTAGAATAATATATCCAGAATATAAGTGTGTGAAATAACCCAAAGCCATTATATCCCTGTACACACATATAAGTGTAAGACAAAATATCTTGAATACCAGCATAAGTAACTACCAAGAGAAGAGTGTGGGGCCAAAGGGGGTCGTCATCCATTCATCCTTCCACTAGGATATTAAGAAAAACACCCCAAGGGCTTAGTATCTATAGGGTTTCAGTTTCTCTAACTGACAGGGTGGAGTAGAATTTATAAACACAAAAGGTACCTGATATAATATAGATCACAATCACATTGTGGGAATAATCTTTTCTCATATTCAACTATATCTAACATCTCTTAGACTCCCGCCATCCTCTTCTAAGACTAGATATCATAAAAATCACAAAACAATTTAAAGAGCTACCTCAAATTACATAATTCCATTTCATTAGTTTCACTTTATGTAAATTAATTTTTTAACCATTAATTAACCATTCACAAGTTCCAAATTACATTTCATTAGCATTACAACAATGTTTGATGCCCTACAAGAATAACCAAACCGACTCCACAGTTTCTCAGAAATATAACCTTAGCATTGCATCCCATTAGCCTCCAAACCCATGTATTAAAAATCAAACATTAACTTATTGAAAAACATTACCAATTTCTATAATTATAGGTATTATTGAATATAAATTAAGCTACCAAACACAAGGGGCTCAACACAGTGAGTAAATTAACTACATGTTGAGTCTTTTCCACCTATAAGAGGAGCATAGACCCATCCATCCATGAGAAGATTAACAAGGAGAGAACATGGAATACCCTATAGATATTTTATTCCCCTAGAAGGAGAGTATGTAAAAACATCTACCTCAAGCTATGGGGAGTGTAAATCATATAAAAAAATCATGAAGCATCTTTCTTTTATATCAATGCGTAAGCCTAGCTTCAACCCTTTCCATTTTCTTTTGTGTCCTCCCCGACACCACAAGTAGAAACTGATGAATCTTG
Organism: Viscum album; assembly: GCA_963277665.1. Taxonomy (NCBI): domain Eukaryota; kingdom Viridiplantae; phylum Streptophyta; class Magnoliopsida; order Santalales; family Viscaceae; genus Viscum; species Viscum album. The sequence goes on from OY728159.1 coordinate 1,723,368,228, forward strand.
CCACTATAGGTGTCAACTACAGCCATAAAAACTAGGCACCTTCCCCACGTTCTATAAAAACCCTCCAGTCTTATGTCACAATTGGTCATCCCTATGCCATATACAATAATATCCGTCCAGGATCGACCATCCCAGGCTCACATCACAACACAAGTAGTAAGAAACAAACAAACAACCATGCACATATCAATAAGACATGACATTAATAATTCACAAACAATGAGCTCTCACAGATACAAAGCACAAGCCACCCGGCCTTTAAAAGAAAACCTGTAACTTGATCCCTCCAAATGAATTATATTTTATCACACAACTGATTCTTTATTCAGAGGTTCCTTCAACAGGCATCCTAAAAAACAAGCTATTACAAATTAATTAAACATTTAATTTAGCATGCCTTTAATCATTTATCAAAAATAATTCCCATTATTTTGGTTCATTAACTAATTACATTAGACAATCATACTTGCATCAATTTGATTATCTTCAAATTGAAACAACAACAATCAGATTCATTAACATGCCCCTTTAATCCTTTAGACAATTAATTATCAATTAATTATAGGTTTAGTTTATTTAGTAATTTCCATCAATAAAAACATGATAAAACATGAAAAACATAGATATATCATTATATATAAAATCAATAGGTGAAATGCTATCACGGTACAAATCAACAACATCATTATGTGATCAATACCAATTCATTAATCCGGGCCATGTATTTAATTAGGTAAATTTCATTGTGATCCAAGGGGATAAAACATGATATATATACTATTTCACATAAATAAAATAGAGATGAAATGAATCACATACCTCAAAAGGTATTCAAAATTCTTCACACGAGAATGGATCAACATAATGGATCTCGATCACCTCTCTCATAAGATCTGCATCCATCCATGGATTCCACTGCACCATTACACCAACCCACAACCAAAAAAACCCCATTAGAATCTTGGGAGATCACATGCCGTCAAATGGAAAATAGAAACATGAGGAAATATAATGAATAAACCATAATAATAGAGGTAGAACATACCTCACATCAAAGACAGATTGCTACAGATTGAAGATGGAAGACCAAGATCGATTCCCGTTGAAGGGATCTCCAAAATGCTAAGGAGGGGACAACCAGGTCACTTGGGATGAGAGAGAGGGAATCATTAGTCAAAGGGTTTGAACACATGAGTGGATGAAATGTTTTAAAACATATAGTGTTGGGGTATTACACGATGTGTAATACCCTTTCACATCATGTAATGCCTCAGGGTTAGTTTCATCTGAAAAAAGCCATCACCTCTTGAATTTATTTTATTTTTCATACCCTGAAAACATACACATCATTAAATCCTCTTCCATGTCATGTAACTATCTCTCACGATGGTAAATATCCCTACTTTTGGATTTTAGCATCCACGTATGTCTAGAATTCCTTCAAGACTCCCCTGAGAACATCGGTCTTTGGAAACATGGAATGGGTTGGTCCACGTGGATATGGGCCCTTACATAATATTTAACTCAAAACATTCTCATCCTCAAGAATAAAAAATCAACCCAAAGAGGAAATAGAAATTGAGTCATTCAAACTTCTACCTCTTGAGATACCTCTCAATGCACTCAACACTATAGGAGCACAACCACTTTACCAAAGGAACAATGTGAAACCACACAACAACCCTAACTAGCTCATAAACTCTCTATCGAGGGAGATACCTCCCAAATGACAGAAATAAAAAACAAGAATCTAGATAAATCAATCCCATAAACCTGAAAATGGTCTACATCCACAGAAAGAGTGGCATTAAAAGAGAATAACTAAACATCAAACAGCTCAAGGTACTAAGCATGTATCTATAACTCACATTTCCAATTAGTCTCATCCATGCCACCGTTCCACATCCAGACATGAACCAAGGGTATAACACACCCATGAAACACCTTACCCTGGTAGTCTTGTATCTCTACAGGCTGCTCCTTGAAGGTTGTGTCATCATCAATATGGATCTCACCATAATTGATGATGTGAGATTCGTCATGAAGATAACTATGGAGATGCGAAGTGTGAAAAAAATTATGTATCTTACTCATATGTGGGGATGTGATATCTGATATTCTGTGGCTCCAACACAAGACAACACATCAAAAGGCCCAAAAAATGGTGAGTAGGTTTACTCACATGACCAAACCTTCATTGAACTCATTGGGGATTCACCTTCAAGAACACATGATATCCAATGTAAACCTCCATAGATCTCATCCTATGATCACTAAAGGATTTTGGATGATCCTTCACTACCATAATCCTCCCACAAATCACTTGAATCATCTATATCATATTCTATACCTATTCTAACCCAAGAATTACTAACTCTCCAACCCTTGTACAACCTAATGGATAACATCAAGTTCAGCCACACAATGAATCCAATGGTTCAATATCAATGGTGGTGTGAAAACTATTGTTGTAAAAAAACTCTAATAAATGTAGGTGCTTCATCCAAGAACCTAAAAAATCCAATACATAAGAGTACAAAATGTCTTCAAGAGCCTGGATGGTCCGCTCGGTCTAACCATCTGTCTATGGATGAAAAGTGGTTCTATGGCATAGTTGAGAACCAAAATCATGATAGAGACCTATCTATATCTTGAAGGTAAAATGGGGATCTCAGTCAGAAATGATCATTCTCGGGACTCTGTGGAGTATCACCACCTCCTCTAGATATTGCCTTTACAAAACATCCACTTAGCTCAACTCCTATATCATTATAAAGTAGGATGATTTCATCAAACGATCACTACTACAAAAAAGGCCTCTAAAATTACTAGAAAAGGACTTTATCAGTGATAAAAAATCACTAATAATCAAATCATAGTTAAAATCCTGAAACATTTATCAGTGCTAAAAAAAGAAATGCTAAAGGAACCCTTTAACAATGCCAAAAAGTTCATTAAAATGGTTCTTAAAGATCATCTTTTAGTACTATTAAAGGAAAATTTTAACAATGATTGTTTAATGTTTTTAATGGGCGCCATTAAAAGTGATTTTTAGCATTGATAAAGGAAACCCTGTCATAGGGGGTAAAAACATTCAGAGACCTATACACCCGACCTCTTGAATAACACTTCCACGACCCATTTAATAGTGCTCCACACCCCCTTTATCACCGATTTTCACCCCACTACCATTTTTATTAGCTCTATATGGATTTATTGCCCCACACGCACCCATTAAGATTTGAACCATGAACCTCTCCTTTAATTATGGAATGCCATTACCATTACACCATGTTGTTTTGCTGTTTGTTTAATGATATTTATGATTATATATATATATATGCATATATATATATATATATTTACATATATGAATATAATTATTTTTAAATACATTTATACAATATATTTGTGTGTGTGATATATATATTATATTTTATTAAATATATTATATATAATATTTATTTATATATATTAGATTATAATATATATTTATATATATTTTTCTTAATATGCATAAATATGTATATATAAAAATTCTAAATATATTATTTTTATGTAAAAAATGTTTATGAATTTATTTTACATAAATTTTTAGAATATCTATTTATTTATATATATTATAATATATATTTTTACTTAATTATGTTGATATATGTATTTATATGGGTTATTTCTTATAAGTAAATATAAGAAAACAGGCATATATTTAATTATAAATAAAATTATCTTTTGAGAAATGATAAAATTTTAAAACAATAATATCAATTTGAATGTAAGCCCTGGAAATAAATTCAATCCACACTGAAAAAGGGGGAAAACCCTTATAGTGAGGCTGAAATTCCATCTAATAAAAAATTTGGTTATCCAGACCAAAAACATAGTTTTAGAGGCCTTCAAGGCCATTTTATCCCTGAAAATGTTAAAACATTATTATTATTTAACCATCGCATAGATATCATCATAGACATCAATTTGATATGCGGTAGAGCCTAAACAGACTCCCAGATCCAAATATATGTCCATTTGAAGTTCAAGTTACAAATTCCACTTATTTTAGATCTTTTTTGATTTTTTTTTTTACATTTTTATCATCAAATTAATATTAATTGATTATTACCCTATAATAATAAGCGAATTATTAATTAACAATAGTTTTCTACATATTTTATAAGCCATTTTCATGAAATATTTTATATATTATGTTTAAATTCCTATTTACCTTATCTATAACATATTTCAAAAATTATATATTATAGTTATATCAATACAAATATATTTTTATATTAATAAATTATTTTCAATGAAAAATATTTTATTACATATTTATTTATCAGTGCTTGTAAAAAAACATTGACTAAGGGGTGTCTTTATCAGCGCTTCTAAAAAATCACAAATTAACACCCCCTTTATCATTAATTATTCACAAGAGATGATAAAATACCCCGTTAATCAACACTTTTGAAAAGTCATGATATAGGGTGGGCCTTTTTTATCACATGTAAAAAATCAGTGATAATGGTGGGTCTTTGAAAATACATTTTTAGTGCTGTAGAAAACACCCTTTAACATCTCTATTTTTATCGCGAACAAAAGATTTCTTTAGCAACGTTTTTAGCTAGGGTTGTTAAATTCCTAGTGTTGATAAAGCTAGTTTTGTAGTAGTGGATTCAATATCACCCATATATCCTCAAAGCCTCCTTGAGATTAAGGTAGAATTGTAAAACATTGATCCATGATTTCCTCCCACTTCCACTGAGGAGCATCTAACTGCTATAGAAAACCATCTGGAACAGAGTAATCGACCTTCACCTTCTAGAAGACCAAAGATTGATACACATACTCTATAACTTCATGATTCATCCAAGGCCACCAAAACTGACCTCCCAGACCTTGGTATATCATTTTTCACATGATGATGTACCACTAAGGGGGAATTATGTACCTCTTTAAAAACCATCTCACACATCACAAAAGGAATGAAAATCCATCCCTAGAACAAAAGTAGGTGTCATTCATCTTCATACCAACCATCAGGATCCTCGAAATAAACAACAAGACCTCTACAGACCTCCACCTCAATATCCCCCAACTAGGATACCTCCATATACTGCACCAGAGATGATTGTACCATCATCTAAAAATGATATCCTCAACCATAAAATTCTACCATATCCCACTATAATGATGAATATTCTTCCATTACTTTCTAGGAATAAAAAAATTAATTCAATGCTTCACTATTTGACTTCCTTCTTAATGAATCAACCACAAAATTTCCTTTTCTAGGTGAATATGAAACCCTGACATCTTAATCTAGTAAGTAATCTATCCCCTGACACTAGCGGATGTTCAAGTCAGGCTGGGAGAAAACATACCACATTATTTTATTATTGGTGAAGACTAAAAATCACTTGTTGATGAGGTAATGTAACAAAAACATCAGATAAAACACCATTACTTCCAACTCGAGATTGTGGGTAGAATAGTTTCATTCTTGGGGATGAAACTACTGAGACCCATAAGAAACAAATGACCTCTAATATATAAGAACATGTCCAAAACCAAGATGTGAAGCATCATAGAAAACCTCAAACTAAAATCCTTCTATTGAAAGTTACAGAACTGGAGCACTAACCAACTTCTCTTTCATATACTCGAAAGCCTCTTCATACTTATCGGTCCACAAGAATTCATGATTTCTTTTTATCAATGTTGTCATAGGATTTGCAACCTAAGAGAAATTGACTATGAATCACATATGATATCCTAGAAGACCAAGAAAACTTCTCACCTATTTCACTATCTTGGGGGATGCCCAAGACACAACTAATTCTGTCTTCGATGGATCCATAGCTACTCCCTGTTGGGATAACACATACCCCAATAAATAGAATTCTTGAGCCCAAAACTGACACTCGGAAACTTCCAGGACACTTCTCAGGGTGAATAACTCCCAAATGGAACACAGATTCTCATCATGCTGCACCTCATATGAAAATGACACAAGTATTTCATCTATGAATACAATTATGAATTTATCCAAGAACCCACAGAACAAATTGTTTATTAATCCCATGAATATAGATGGTGCATTTTTCACACTGAACTGCAACACAACAAAATTGTAATGACCATGATGAAAATGGAAAGTATTATTAGGGATATCCTCTTCATTTACACACATCTGATTATAACATGACTATAAATCAGTCTTTAAGAACCAACTTTCAACTCTCAGTTGATCTCATAAATCATAAATCTGGGGAAGTTGATAGTTCTGCCTCACAATCACTTTTTTCAAGTGATGATAATTGATACACAACCACAATATTCCACCAGCCTTCTTCATGAACAAAACTGGTGCCCCCATCATGACACACTTGGCCAAACAAAACTACACCAAGAAATATCATCGAGCTATATATGCATCTATTGGAACATGGAAGGCACCATCCTATATAGAGAAATTGATATAAGAGACGCGTCTAGATAATGTTTGATCCCAAACTCGATCTCTTATTGAGGGTGTAATTCTACAACCTCATCTAGAAATACATTACGGTACTCCTCCATAACCCTGGGAAATGCCATCTACCAAACCGTCGATGAACTTATCATCATCTCGTCCATCATGGATGACAAGAAATAAACACACCACTGACTCATCTAAGGGTCTCTCTCACCAACAAACACTACTGGATCTCCATCCACATCGAAAAACAAAACCTTCCTCTCAAAGAAATACATGATAGAATGCACCGAATATGACCAATACTTTCTGAGAATAAAAACATATGTTTGTATCCATAAGAATATGAAATATCCCCTAGATCAGTGCTACCCAAGCACTAGCTATTAGTCACTACATACTTCAAACAAGTTATGTTGAAATTTTTCTAGCATAGTCAATGCCAAGGGAACAATAATCATCTCTACCTCATGTCCCAAATCATGGAAAAGGTCATGTGATATGATGGATTGTGTCACTGTTGAATCGAACAAGGCATGCACTCATGTAGGAAATAAGAAAAGGGCACCTCGAATGATATCTTGCTCTCATGCCGTTGGAAATTCTAATGTATGAATATGACCAAGACCTGATCCATGGACTCTCTAACCCTGTTAGAGGACACCACCATGGACATTCTCTATTCTTTGAGGACTGGCGGCATCTATTGGTTTTCTTATTCCTACCACATTTTCTCTATGAAAATAAAAAACTATTGAAACCAAATATTGCTACCTCGACTAGAGGTATCACAATGGAGGAACCTAAAGAAGAACACATGGAACATGGTGACTACTCAAAAAGGCTAGGCACTCTCACAACTAATGACCTAGGAATCCACAATAAAAAAATTCATATGATTCCTTGAAATATTCTTGAGGGATTCTACCCCTATAGAAATGAGTCTTTGAGGGAAATGACCTACCCTGACTAATCGAAAGCACTTCTGTCCAAACAACCAAAAACCCCAGAACACAGCTCAAATATGTGAGGATTCCTGAAGACACCCCCATCATGAAGATCTGGTTCTATCTAACACCCTCTCAATGACTAATGCCCATTCCATTACCTTAAATTATGTATTTGTCATAAATAATGCGACCTTGTGCTAGATACTGGGATGAAAATCCTCCTCTATATCCCACTTTGTGGCTTCCTCATGTTGAAATATGTTCTAGGAATATCAAATATGTTTCCTGAAATCGATCCCAACTTCTCACACAGAAGAAATTCCCAGATGAAGGGTAAGTAGTTCATGGACACTACCCGCCTTCGCATTTGAAGAAAAAAACATGGCTCTGAATTGGCCTTGGAAATACTCCCATGAGACTACTAAATCATCAAGATCTCTAAAGAACAAGAACCACCACTTCTGTGCTTCCCCATGCATCATTTTCAAATCCAATGAAACAGAGTGCTTCTTCCGAGCACAAATCAATCCAAAAGATATCTGAACCTCCTCAAACCAGTCTTCTGTGACTATATCTGAAATAGAACCCTTATACCTCTGTAGACTATGATGCTAAAAAATTCAAAGTATCTTCGTACAAGTTTCATCATCATCAACCAGATGAGGACGATGACCTATAGACATACATTCAAAACAACAAGTAATCAGATAATATAAACCAGGAATATGGATGACATTAACATTAATTAATTATTTCCCATTATTAAATTTAGGTTAACCTATCCCAATGTCTACCCATTCAAACACAAGTAAAAAGAAGAATGATCTATGATACTTTCCTAAGTATCTGCCCAACAACCAGTATAACCTTATTTATAATCCACTGCAAGCTTAAAGGTATGTGTATTAGATAATAGGGGGACTAAATGCCCATGTCTTATCCAGTATCCACTATATATAGTGCTTTATAAATATATTTGACTTCATTTCCCTAACAACCCATGCAACCACACCTATTCATAACTCAAAACTCCATCATATAACTCAAATAGACCTCTGATAGAACTATGTCATGACCCCTACCCTCAAATTGTACCCATATTGGGACAAAAATGAGAGAAGAGAGATAGTGACACCCATGTCCCTCCTCCAGTAGGACCCAGGTTGGAGACTAGCACTGAGGGTATAGTAAACACATTGAAGGGAGGTAATAACCTCTAATAGAAAACATGTGAAATATAGGGATAAGAATGACACTAGACAACTCCCACTCAAACTACAATATAAATGTAACCCATGTACAAAAATTTAATGTAATTTAAGATCTACTACAATTGAAAATAAAAAATAAAATTACCAAAAGAAAGTTAAAGATGGAAGTGCTCACGAATCCCAAATAGCTCTTGAAAACCCTTAGATAATGGAGACCACCGAATCTCAAACCTTCTCCAACTGAACAAAAAAATGTTTATACAATGTTGGGCGAGTATAATAGTATACTCAATAGGATCCTCCTCAGATCCCCTTTTACAAAATTAAATAAATCCTTCTAAATCATAGTGAATAGAAAATGATTCTAACTCATCACCTAAATAGGTATAATAAGTTCCCACCCTCATCATGGATACTCATGTCAAGTAACACATACAAGAGCATATAATATAATAAAGACTATCAAGGGCACCCCACTACCACTTCCCCACTGGTTTTACACTTTTCTTCAATGTCACACATCCTGAGCATCTATCTCTAAAATGGCTAGGTCAATGACACTTGGGTGAAGAACCACAACATGCACCTCGTGCAACACGCCACCACATCCATATAACCAAAAGTAACTCGTATGTTTCTGGGATCCACCACATCCTACATAACATGTATCATAAATTAGATATTTAACCTAAAAAACATTACAGCCCATAATCTATGTAAGGATCCTCATGCCATCATAACCGATGCACATTATACATATAATATCCCTTTGGAAACTATATCCATAATATATGTGTAAAATAGCCACAATTAATCACACCCCTCTATACACATATATAGGTAAAACTGACCAATGTACATACCATCACAAGTAATGACCAAGAGAACAGAGTGGGGCCAAAGGGGGAAGTCATCCGTCTACTATCCCACCGAGATGTTGGGGAAAACACCCCTATGGATCAGAATCTCCGCGGTGTCAGTTTACCTAACTGGTTGGGTGGAGTAGAGTATATAAACACAAAACATAAATGATATAATATAGCTCATAGACACACTATGGGAATAAACTTCTCTCAAAAAATGCTGCAGCTAACATCTCTTAAACTTCGAGCTTCCACTGCTAAGACTATATATTCTAAAAAAACAACTATTTAAAGATCCACATTAAATTACTTTACTAATTTTTATTAGTGGAACTTTATGTTAGTTTATTCTTTAAAAATTAATTAACCATTAACAAGTTTACCATTACATTTCATTAGCTTCACATGAAAATTCCATTCCCTCTAGGAATAACCAAACTGAGTCCAATTTTCCTCATAAATATAACCTCATCATTGCATCCCATCAAGCTCCAACCCCATGAGTGAATCATAATTCGTTCATTTATTTAACAACACTACAACTTTCCATAATTATAGTTATTATAGAAATAAAATCTAAGCTACTAAACACAAGGGGCTGATCATGGTGAGTAGATGAACTACTTGTTGAGTATTTTCCACCTATATAAGGAGTGTAGACCAATCTAACCATGAGAATCTAAATACAGGAATCACATGGAATACTACTATGCATCTATGCCTCCCTTGTAAAGAAAGTAAGAAAAACCAGTTACCTTATGTAATGGAGAAATCAAATAATATAAAGAAACAACATATTCAACAAGCATCCTACTTTCATATAAATGGATTAGCCTAGCTTCAACCTGTTCCATCATTAATAATGTCTTCCTCAACAATAAATGAATAAAATGATGTATCTCACCACTCCAGTCATCAACTCTTACCACATCAACCGGGTATCCCTACCCCACGTACCATAATAGCACTCCAGGCATAGCCCTTTTAGGCTCATGTCACAACCTGGCCTCCTTTCCCCCACATACCACAACATCTCTCCAAGGTCAGATATTATAGGATCACATCATAATAGAAGAAGATGGAAACAAACAAGAAACATGGATCTTGGTCCTAAAATAAGGCATTCCTCCTTCACACACAACGAGCTCTCACAACACCAATGCACAAGGAAATCAGCCTTTATAAGAAAATATGCAACTCATGCCCTCTAACAGTATTATATTTTAACACACAACTGGTTCTTTATTCCATCATTAATTATCCAATTATTTATTTTCATTTTCCCACTATGGGATACATAGGAAACAAGCTATCAAAAGCTATTAAAAATTATTTAAAAAATTAATTTCAAATGCCTTTAATCATTTGTCAACATGAAATATCATGATTTTGGTTCATTAACCAATTTCATTAAACATGAATATCTGCATCAATTTGATAATCATCAAATTGCAACAAAAATAACTAGATTCATCAACATGACTCTTTAAAAAATTATCCAATTAATTATCAATTAATTATGGATTTACATTCTTTACCAAATTTCCATAAATAACAACATGATAAACAAAGGAATGCAAAGATATCACACTATATAGTAAATTAATAGGCAAATTGGTATCATGACACTAAGTAGAATCATCGTTAAGCGATCGATACCAATTATTTAACATGGTTCAAGTTGTTAATTTGGTCCATTGAATTACAATCCAAGGGCATAAAACATGATATCTCAACGATTTCATGTGAATAAAATGTATAAGTAATTAATCCATTTCCTTAATAGGTTACAGAATTTCTACGCATGAGAATGGATTAATGAAATAGATCTTAATCACCTCTCCAAAAAGATTTACATCCATTCAAGGATGTCATCGAACCACCACACCTAAAACCTAGAAAATTACACTAGAAACATGGGAGACCATGTGTAATCACATAAATAAGTTAAATGGGGGGAAACTGATCAAAGAAAACACAAGAACAGAGGTTAATCATACCTCATATTGAATACAGATCAAAATGGATCGATGATGGAAGCCTAAGATCAATTCTCATCGAAGGAAGATCCAAAATGCTAATGAGGGGACTGCTGGGTCTCCTGGGACAAGAGAGAGTGAAGCTACAACCATAGGGTTTGGCAACCTATGTGGCTCAAATTTTTTAAAACACATAACATTGGTATATTACATGATGTGTAATACCTTTTCACATCGTAAAACGCCTCAGGGTTAGTTTCTACCTAAATAATCATCACCACTAACTTTATTTTATTTTTTAAAACCTGAAAACATATACATCATGAAACCATCCATCACATCGTGTAACTATATTTCACAATGTGAAGGCTCCCCACATCCAAATTCTAGAATCTATGTGGATATAGACATCTATGAGCCTCCTCAGAGCACTTATGTCTTTGGAAACACAAAAGGGTTGATCCATGAATATTCTGGCCCTTAAAATATCTTTTTAGTTTAACACTCGTTAAACCCATTTTAACCCTAACTACAATAATTAATTTTTAATATTTTCAATATTCCGTATGAAAAAAATTTATGTTGACCATATTATGTAATCTAAATTATTATGATTGTAAATATGCAATACCTTTTTAAAATAATCCCTTAATATAAGTGGAACCTTTTAATTTAACATTAAACCCACAGACATGATGAAAAAATATTTTTCAAAAAATGTATTTTTCGAGCACAAGATGGTCTTATATTAAATCAATTACTAGAAAAAATAATTATATGAATTGAAAATAATATATTTATATATATATAATTTATAAATTTCATTAAAATAATTCTTCATTATGGGTTATTTTATTTAATTTAAATTTGTAAACCTTAATCACTTTAAAATAGTTATAAAAAAATATTGATATTAAAAATAAAATTATACTAAAAATACAATATAAATATGATTCAGATTTTATAAATTGGATTTTATATAAATAATGGATACTTATTATACTTCAAATAAAATTCAATGAATAATGGGACTTTTATATTAATTAATGTATTTTAAGGAAATATCTGTTTTACAAAAGATGATATTTTTAACTATTCACTAAAATATCCATCTTTTCTAAAAATTCCCAAAATTCCAACCAAAGTAAATTTTTATATGAAGATTTAGAAAAGTAATACTATTCTGTGAAAAAAATTATGAATTTTTTTTATTTGTTCACAAAAACCAATAAAAATCATTCTTTGAGAAAAGTGTATTTTCAAATCATGTAAAAAGTTTACCAAAAAATATATACTAATTTAACAATATATTTTATTGACCCAAAAAATTAATACCTATTTATTAAAATTATTATTATTCATATTCATACCTCCAATTTTGACATATAGGTTATAATGGTAATGTTTATATAATAGTATATATAGTATATTATGGTTCATTAAAACTCAGTTTTTCCTGTACCACAAGATATTAAATAATTTAAATTTATTTAAAGATAATTATATTCTAAAATATCTTTGTGTTACTTTCCAAATATGAGTATGACTAAGAAATTAAATGGTTTTTTCATACACATCCATAGAGTGTGGTTAATAATGTTAAATAAAATTGGACATCTTCTATACAAAGTATCTTAAAAAATGGACTAAAACCGTCACATGATAGATCCAACCTTACATTACACACCTAAAATAAAAAATCAGGATACCATGCATCAAATTTACTCCATACTAATCTATATGCAGGATGATCCAACTCATCATATCATTAATTCTCTATGAATCATTGCATCACTTATTTTTTTTTTGATTTCACCAGACATGAAACGATTTTTAAATATAAGAATCTATAAAAATTTTCATATCACTTTTTTTGAAACATAAGATGGTGTTACAAATATATATGGCTTCCATTGAGATGTAACAAATTCTTTACTATCATTCATCCATATGATTTCCTCCAAGAATTTTCTTTAATATTTTAGGGAAAAATGAATTTCATTTATATATAAACCAAAGTGGGTAGTTAACATTGATGTCATATAATGATTTTATGTAATATATACTTCATAGGGAATTAATTACTTTTAAATTTTTTGATTATAATCAATGATAGTATTAGAAATTTCATTCTTGGTTTTACCATGATACAACCACTTTAATAAATTTAGCTTTGTTATTTTACCACATTTTCGATGTACAGGAGTCCTATAATCATCAATTAATTTTTTATCCCTCTCAACTATATCATTTTTAATAGTTTCATCATGTGTATGTATGTCATTATCTTCTTTCATTGTCATACTTTTTTTCCCATGATGACAAAAAAAGTCCAAAACTAGTGAAATATAAAATTCTATATTACACACATTTCATTTTGATCATTAACATTATAACATTGTATTTTCTACCCATTATGATACCATATATAATGTTTGTTTGGAAACCTAATTTTGTTATATGGTATCTAACTTCTATGAAATATAACCAAGTTCTTCTAACACAGTTATAATAAGGGCACACTATAACACGTTTGTTTGAATTATTCATTAATAAAAATATAAAAAAACAATCCATCTTATTTCGAAACTATGTTGAGATACAATTAGTATCTTACCTCAAAATTTTATCCGTGATATTACTGGTAACAGGTTTATATTAATATCAACATAGTATACTATAATGAAAACTTTTATCACAGGAGAGAGGGAGATATATGAAATAATTTTACAAAAACTTGATAGTGGGATGAATTGATTTCATGAAAGGAAAATGAATTTTGGAATCAATATTTCACAATTCTACAAAATTAAGATACATCAATAAATAATTATAACAAAAACAACCTCTTTATCATGAAAACTAAAATTTGAGAAGGAAAAATTCCCTTTGTAAATAATTCAAGCTTTCTATTTATCTACTAAATGTATATTTACATAAATCTATCCGATGAGATAACATAGTACCATATATATATATATAAACATAATTTTTAAATCCATTACATCAATGATTAATATCTATACCCAAAAAAATATAAAAATATGCAATAAAATTTATGAAATGCACATTTATTATCTAATAATGTTTATTTAATATCATAAAATAACATTTTTTACACAAAACATTAAATAATGTAGTTTAATCATGTAATGTAATATAAAAAAATTAGTATTTTCTAAATTGTAATTTAAATACCATATTGGTATGAAAAATCTCCTTAAGGGAAATCTATCAAAACTATAATATTAATTTGAGGAAACCACTTTCAAAAAATTACCTTATACAAATAATATTGTAAATATTTAGGTAGATTAATAAAAAAACTTATAATTACATTCTATTTTAGTCCCTTCATAAACAAAGGCATGAAAATCCTAAATGATGCCTATATACTAAGAGAAATATGGAGGGAATAAATGTACCTTGATGACTAAACCTAAATTATGTTTATATTTCCTAAAACACTAATAAAAAATTAAAATTTAGAATTAATTTCAAAATGAACATGAGTATTTAATTTCAATGATTAATATAGACAAATATGAAATTAAAATTATTAAATAATAACAAAATACACATGAACATTAAATCTCCAAGAAATATACAGTTAAATTAAATCAACCATTCATCATTATTGAAACAAAAGGATATAAAATAAAACATAATATTAATCCACTAGGATAAGTTAAAAATTTTCTTTGTCTGATATTCATAAACTCTATATAGAAAAAAACAATAAAATTCACACGACATAAAACCCTAAACACCATTTACATCTTGGGAATGAAAAAGAAGAAATAGGATAATGGAATAATATGAAAGGGAAAGAAAAAGAATACACCTTGATGATTCCAACAAAAATAATTTCAAAAATGAGGAGGAAATGGGGAATAGATAATAGAATTGGAGGGGAAGGAGACCACTACCTAGTGGATAAGAACGTATAATTGGAATGTGGGTATTATGTCATTGGTATTGGGGGAAACCAATACCAATGATTTTTTAGAACCATTTTTATCATCCAATAGTTTAATAGTGGTTTTGAAAACCATTGTTATATGTCTGTTTCAATAACATATAATTTTGGTAGTATCTATGAATATTAAATTTTTAGGTTTTTTATGTAATTTATTTTACCATTATGTGGACATATTTAACCATTATGTTGGAAGATATTATCTTTATGAATGTTTATTTTAACTATATGGATTTTATCAAATATTATATTTATTTTACACAAATTAAGCTCTAACTTTTCACAATATACTATATAACCTAAAAAGGAAGTATCATTCTTGTTTTTATAACGTTGTAATACATCAATTTACAATAATCCCCAAGGGGTGTATCTCTGTGGTTGTTCCCCTACTATACCTATAGTGGTGGGTTGAGGAGGTCCTAATTATGAACCTCCATATACGTACCTTTCTTCCCTTTGTCCCTCTCCCCAAACCAACCATGTCATACTTTGTTTAACTATGAACATATATGATATATTTAAACCATTTTATTTATTTTTAATATATATATATATATATATATATATTATTCATGACTATTCTAAAATTTATCAATGAAATATCAAATAATAAACTATCATCAAATACATAAATACAAGTTGGTTTTGAAATGATATAGAATAACATTTTTTTGGAATCTCATATGAAATACGCCGGAGTACAATAATATTTTTACACAAAATTGATAAAATACATAGTGATAGTCAATGATACCTGAAGTGGATCTCCCTCTTTACATTTTGGGACATTGATTATGAGTGTGACCTATAGTGAGATATATGATTCATTATAGCCCCACTCTCTATTCCTTAGACTTTCCCATATAAATATAATACAAGTAGACTTTGGCCTCACTCATGGATGCAACCTAGTAATATCAGGGACCAAAGTTTGTTGATAATCTTGTATGGTAAAATAATGAAAATGAACAAAAGGTATCTAAGACAAACAATAACAGTCAAACATAGTTCTCAGTAAAAATAATACATCTAAAATGGGTTCCTAGGATATGTTCACTGATGAAAAACCTGTAATGACATGTGAACATGGATACATCAATGTCTATAAAGAACCATGATCACAATACTAGTTCACCAGTAATACCACTGACATTCAACCATTATTTCCTATGAGTGGTTCATAGAATTTGGATACCATAATGATTCTCCATGTCCAATTAAATATTTGAACATGAAATGATGACTTGAATTGTAAAATATTATCAATGTCTCTTTGTAAGTTTTGACTAATGTGAATCACATATGGTTTCCCCTAATAATTCAATTACAATCACTCAATATAGTACATTACATAGTGACATAATGTCTCATATACTATGCTTGTGATCCATAGTTTATGAAAAATCTTGAAGACATCATTTTTTCACTCCAAAATATTAGTCTTCTTGTGACAACTTCTCTTGCCACTACAATATTTGAATGACTATTTTTTTTATTATAATCTTCATCATATAATCACACACATCTTGATTATACATTAAAATATCTTCATCCACTCATCAAAGATTCCCTTATTTTTTTCACAATGAAGCAAGAAGACATCAAATAATTTAATAAGAAATTAAAAATTATTCAAAAATAAATTATTCTATAGAAAAATTCCCAAATTAAGGATCACCCTATTTATTGTCTGTAACACCAAGAGATTTCATGAAAAATATTCATTTTAATTTCATTAATGTCTTGTGTTGTACGCTACACCAAAAGGAGCTTGCACAACATGCATCCTTGACTTGCCTTTCATTACACGCAATCACGACCTTCCTTGATAGCATGTGTAGTACGCAATACCGAGTTTCACTAAACAACGATATGCTATTAAAATATTATTAAAACTAGCCGTTATAAATAGTAATAACCACCTTTTAAAATTATAGAAATTTTATCTCTCAAAATGGACTTCATTTTTGGATTCATAATATCGAAATTAGCTTAGGGTGAAATTTTGGTAATTTTCGGATAACTTTCATATTTTGATGAATAGTGGAAATTACTAAATTTTAATTAAAAACAACTTTTTCAATCGAAAAAATTAATACTGATAAAGTATTAATTTTAGTGGTTTTAAAGTATATTTAGAATATATTTTTACAATTTAATTAAATTTTGGTCATTGGATGTAATTTCACATTTAAACCAGGCATAAACAAGTGTCAATCTTTTGATAGTTATTATCTCTTAAAAAATGCTATTTGTTTTGACGACTGGAATTAATTTTTAAATTAATTAATATAACTAATATGTTTTGAATTTGATAAAATAGACATCATTGTTTAAATCATAATATCAAATATAGCTTAGGCCTAATTTTTGGTATTTTTCTGGAAACTTTCATTTTTTGATGAATAGTGAAACCACTAAGTGGTAGTTAAAAAAACTGAATTTTTCATACAACATAATTTTACCGCTTCTGTTAGTGGAATTTCGAAAATCCGAGAGACACGGATAATATCAAGGACTAAAATGTGGTTCAATGAGATGAAAATAATTTTTGGTGAATAGTAACTTTTTACTTTTATTTACCACGGTTAAAAGTAAATAGGGTAATTAAGGGTAAAAATGATATTATTATTACCCTAACACATGTCCTAATTCTATTGGATAAGTGTAATTAGACCAAAAACAAACTTAGGAATAAAATATGATCATTTAGGCCCACTTGAATTAGATTAGGACATTTATTATTATTTAATTCAAAGAAGAGTTAAAAGAGTTAAAATCAATGTTTATTTAATAAAACATTTTTAATATAGGGTTATACATAAGATAAATTCGACTATAAATATTCATTAGAAAGATAAAAAATATATCCTACATAATGGTATTTTATTTGTAATTTTTAGACAATAAATAATTTAATTTATTTATGACACAATGATGATGCAGTAATTATCTTTTTAATTAAATATTGACATAATTAATGTTATAAATACCCAAATAAATATAATTTTATACTTTTTATGAATTCTGATAATTTTATTGGTTAATATGACATGTTAGTATTTATTTAATTATCTTTGTTAGAACTTATCATTCTGTTATGATTTTCAGAAAAATCAATTACTAAATAGTGTCAAAATTGACATAAAATAGTTTTTAAAACAAATATTATATTATTAATTGTTATTTTATTCCTAAAAATCTAAGGTTCAGCCAAATGACTTAGATAAGGTTATATATATTAAAAATAAACAATTTGGGTTCGTTTGGCATCTTATAGTAAGTTTATTAACCTTGTAGTGTAAGAACACAAGAAGACACGGTTAAAGTAAAATTATTTAACTTAATTTTAAATCTAAATGATAAGGTTAAAATAGGAATCTAAACTTGTCTAAATTCTATTGTATGAGAGGATTTCGACCCATCCCCCACCTTATCCTAGAAATAAATTAATTTGGAGCTATTTAAAACCGAACATGACTTTATAATAAAATAATATTTTTAGTTATTCCAAAGGTGCCTCTCTCCTCCCTTATAAAAGGGCACCTCCTCCCCCTCTTCCTCACACAAATTTGAGCCTTCATTCTCGGCCAACCCCTGCCAAAATCTCTTCTCCACTTCCCTAGAAACATCCTAGAGGTTCTGGTCTTCCTCAAATACCAATTTTAGTGCCCTAAGAGGAGGTCTCAAAGAGGCGCTTCAAAGAAGAGGTAATTTTCGTTACCAATTATTTCACCTTTATTTCTTCTTCCACTTCTTCTTCTTAGGTTGTTTCATTATGAAGTAGTAACATCCGTATCACTCATATAGTGATATTTCATTATAAGTATGAAACATTCCTATTTCACGATCTATCCATCCTACGGAAAATGAAATCACCGCGCGTGCGTACGTACGGAATACCGTCTCCACGCCGTGGTGAAATCTATTTTCCACCACCACCTTACTTGGATGGGTATAATGGTGTAAATAATAACTATATATTATTATTTTAAAGTGATATTGATTCTGAAATAGTATACATACACTCCAATACAGTTCCACGATCATGAGAACGATATCATCGCTCGTGCGTACGTACGGACTACCGTCTCCACGACGCGATAAAATTCATTCTCCACTTTAACCATTCATGAATGATTATAATGTATATATAATAAGTAATCATGAAATATATAACATAATAATTATACTGGATTTATGTGTATATATATTTATGTCATCTACTTAATTCCGTTCAACTCAATAAGCAAACGAAAACAGCGTTCATGCGTACGTACGGCCTACCGTCTCCATGAATGGTGTATTTCTTTCCATTTACTAATTTATTATATATATGTATATTCTGAATATATATATATATCATTTTATATATTCTATAATTAAGTAATCATGATCTATGTTATCATATGAATAATTACAAGTCAAAACACGGACGACAAATGAAACAATTTTACCCAAAACGCTCTTTAACATGGAATTTACAAAAGAACGGGTAATATAAAGTCATAAGTGAACCATATATGATATCATAACAATAAATATGATTCTGTAATAAGTCAATGACATTATTTAAATCATTATACAGGAGGTTCGGACACTTATGAAGCAAATCAGACTTAAGGTAAGTGAAAATATCACAATCTCATTTTATCCGAGATTGTTTATACTTTGGTATTTACTGGGGTGTATTTTATCATCCAAATCCATGTTTCGTCAATATGTAATATTATTTCCATCCACCTACAATTTTTTAAATCCAATTTTACCCTTTGGTGAGTTTTTTAGTAAAAGATAAGAAAGGAACCTTTTGGCTTTTTTCGTACGAGGTACTTTTTGTCTTTTCTGACAAAAGTACGAAGAATGTTTTTTTAACTTATACAGAATGAATGGATTTTTAAAACATTATTTCCAAGAATCTTCCTTTAAACGTTTTCAATTTTATTTTTAGTAAACTTTATTTAAAATTGTATGACACGTTAATAAAGGAAAATGTTTTTGAAGTAGAAAGGATATTTTTCTCAAGAATGAAGTTCAAGTGTTTTATCAAAATTATTTTCCATCTACGATAATAAAGGGTTACGTTTTTATCCCTATTATTACATTGATTTTATTATGTGGTGATGGAATTATATTTTTATGAATTCCTTTATCTTATATGAATTGTTTTATGATGCCACGATGTTTAAGATTCCCATTTTTATTACATGGGTTATGAAATGATGTATGATTTATGATTTTGTGGCACACATGAGATTGGTATCATTATGAGATTGGTGGGACCTATATCTCCTTCAAATGCATTGGGTAAAGATATTATATCTCATGAGATAGACATGGCTGGAACAGTAGGTTATACCAGTTCAGTGAAACAGGACTGAAACGAGGGTGACTCGGTTCAGAAATGGACTTCGTCCACTAAGATAGTCTTGGAAATGAGTCTTGACTAATAAGAAATGATTCTCTATGATTTTGTGTGTATGCCACAAAGTTTCATGTTTTATGTTATGATTATTGGGATTACATTTCACTACTATGATTTATCCCATGTTATGAAATTATGCTCTCTTTTGCAGGTTAAGTTTTCCAAAATGTTATGTTCTTATGAAGATGATGTGATTGATATTTCTTTTGTTTACCCTTACTGAGCGCTTGAGCTCACCATTTTATGTTTTCTTTTCACCAGGATATAACGAAAGGTTTTAGGTATTAAAGAAAGGAAGATCTTTATGGGAGATGTTGAAGATCTTTCACCAGGATTAGAAGATTATATTCTGAGTTTCCAAAGACACTAAACTATTACGATCCTTATGTGTGTGTTTTTGTTATGTACTAAGTATTCCTCAAATGTAATGTAATGTAAATGTACGTCAAGATTCAGGTCTCTACAGTTGGTATCAGAGGAAAGGTTTAGTCAACCTTTGGAAACTAGGATGCGAAAACGATAGAGAGATCCCTAGAGATATTTCTAAGGTATGTCTAGGGATGCCCCTAAGGATAAGTATACGTATAGGATATAGTCCTAGAACTATGGTAACGATATTAGATTAAACCAAATATGTTATATATTGAAGATACTCCCCCTTTATTATGATTTTTGCCTCTCACACTATTCTTTTTGGGTTTTAGAAAATGGCTGGAAACAAGGTGATTCACGATAATGGAGGATATGATGGACAATGGAATGATATTTTTCATGAGCAACCAAAAGAAATGGGATTTGGAAATTCAAACATCATTATTATGTCAAATCAGCAATATCATAATATGATCAATAAAGTAAAATTTGGTATGTTTCCTGACCCGGCTAATAAGAGAAAGATGGAGTTTCATGATGATCATAGAGGAAAGAAAGTTCAATTTCCCCTATGTAAATCATGTGGGAAGAGGCATCAAGGAGAATGTTTCAAAGGAACTGGAAGATGCTTTGGGTGTGGAAAAGAAGGACACAAATCCAGTAAGTGCAAAGGAAAAGGTTCAATTAACACCATGGACGTGGATAATGGTATTTCTACGACATCAATAATGGTTAAATGTTTTAAATGTGGAATGTACGGGAATTATGCAAACCAATTCCCTAAGGGAAAGTCTCAGGAAGAGAATCAGTACGGCCGTATGGGTAGTATTATTGTTGATGATGATGAAGAGACTACAAATGATCTGTGACATGAAAGAACTGTTGAAGCTCGGTCAATGGATTAAGAAGGTAGTGGAATGATTACATGTTTATCAAGTGTAAAGAATCTCATGGTACTATGGAATAAAGAGACATCTAAGGATTATTACATTGTTTTCATTCCTTGAGTTTTGAAAGTGTGAGATTAATGCTACCAGTATCCATGAAAGTTTATTCAGATATTTTTGGAAATAAGATGATATGAGCATAATGAAGGGAAAACAAGAAAATGAAATGTTTAACAGTATTCATGAGCTCATGATTGATATAAGGACTAAGTGATATCATGGTTTGAGTATATAGAATTTTGAGGATTTTGGTATGTGGAAAGTGTTAACTTTTAACTGCATTCATGTTTTCACTAAGGTTCAATGGGTATTCATTCTTCAAGAGAATACATGATTAAGGTATTCACATGTTTGTAATTTGACCAGCAAGATATATCTTATGATATATGGGGGATAAATGATGGCATTCACGTGATTGTTCGGTGACATTTCAAGTAATCATTTTCATTATACTATGAGCATGGACCGAAGTATTTTAGATAAGACTAAATATTAGAATGGATTATGTTGGACAAAAGTTAGGATAAAACGTTTTTCGATATTATTGATGGGATGTTATAGTAATATAGATTTAGAAAAAAGGAAAACCTACAGGACGGGTGACAGCTCATCGCGTCAGACAAGGCTGTGGGAATCGAACCCACAACCGAAGTGCGACTGGCCTTTATCGCCTACCACTGGCCTACAGGAAGTCCTTGTTTAGTAGAAACTAGTTTTATTATATAATGTAGTATGATATATGAAGTATAAGTCCATTTTAGGAACCCTATATGATTAATCTCACTAAAGATGGACTTATGTATTTTTTGATAACTTTTCTAACCTTTTGTTTGAGACAGATGGAATGACCCATCATTCTATCACATGATCTACTAACACATCACGAATGAAAAATTCAACTTCATTTCTTTAAGAGATGAAGTGGAAATTGTCCAAAGAACGACCAACGGTGAAACTATTCCAAAATCACGAAAGTGTTTCTTATAATTCCAATTTTATCAACTTTAGAGAAATGATCTCGAAAACCAAAAATATTGTCCTAGTGCTATTATATCTGATGAATCAGATGGTACCTTAGATCGTCACAAATTTATGGCTTTGTGATTGCTGGCTTTTCCATAGCCATGTTCTCTACCACTCTCCATCAGAACATGATGGTAAGATTTCTCTTCCATATCCATATTTTCACCTATGTGGAAACCCAGTGATTAGTTTATTTGGGTAACCGTTATGTTTCATACTTTTGTGTTTAAAGATTGGTTTTGGTATTCCATTTTATGATGTGGGTTTCTATTAAAGAGACTTTCTAATAGTAAACCATTTATAACCCCGACGAATTTCGAGGGCGAAATTCATTTTAAGGTGGGTAGAATGTAACACCCCAAGATTTTATGAAAAATATTCTTTTTAATTTCATTAATGTCTTGTGTTATACGCTACACCAAAAGGAGCTTTCACAACACGCATCCTTGACTTGCCTTTCATTACACGCAATTGCGACCTTCCTTGACTGCGTGTGTTGTACGCAATACCGAGTTTCACTAAACAACGATATGCTATTAAAATATTATTAAAACTAGTTGTTATGAATATTAATAACCACCTTTTAAAATTTTATAAATTTTATCTCTCAAAATGGACTTCATTTTTGGATTTGGAATATCGAAATTATCTTAGGGTTAAATTTTGGTAATTTTTGGATAACTTTCATATTTTGATGAATAGTGAAATTACTAAATTTTAATTAAAAACCACATTTTCAAATCGAAATAATTAATAGTGTTAAATTATTAATTTTAGTTGTTTTAAAGTATATTTAGAATCTATTTTTACAATTTAAAACAATTTTGGTCATTGGATGTAATTTCACATTTAAACCAGACATAAAGAAATGTCAATCTTTTGATAGTTATTATCTCTAAAAAAACGCTATTTGTTTTGACGACGGGAATTAATTTTTAAATTAATTAATATAAATGATATGTTTTTAATTTGATAAAATAGACATCATTTTTGAGTTCATAAAATCAAATATAGCTTAGGGCTAATTTTTGGTATTTTTCTAGAAACATTCATTTTTTGATGAATATTGAAACCACTATGTGGTAGTTAAAAAAACTGAATTTTTCATAAAACTTAATTTTACCGCTTCTGTGAGTGGAATTTCGAAAATCCGAGAGACGCAGTTAATATCAAGGACTAAAATGTGGTTCAATGAGAGGAAAATAATTTTTGGTGAATAGTAACTTTTTACTTTTATTTACCACGGTTAAAAGTAAATTGGGTAATTAAGGGTAAAAATGATATTATTATTACCCTAACACATGTCCTAATTCTATTGGATAAGTGTAATTCGACCAAAAACAATCTTAGGAATAAAATATGACCATTTAGGCCCACATGAATTAGATTTGGACATTTATTATTATTTAATTCAATGAGGAGTTAAAAGAGTTAAAATCAAAGTTTATTTAATAAAACATTTTTAATATAGGGTTATACATAAGATAAATTAGACTATAAATATTCATTAGAAAGATACACATATTTCCTAGATAATGGTAATTTATTTTTAATTTTTATACATTAAATAATTTAATTTAATTATGACACAACGATGATGCAGTAATTATCTAATTAATGAAATATTGACATAATGGATGTTATAAATACCCAAATAAATATAATTTAGACTTTTTATGAATTCCACTAATTTTATAGGTTAATATGACATGTTAGTATTTATTTAAATATATTTTTTCGAAGTTATCATTCTGTTATGGTTTTCAAAAAAATCAATTACTAAATAGTGTCAAAATTGACATAAAATAGTTTTTTAAAAAAATATTATATTATTAATTGTTATTTTATTCCTAAAAATCTAATGTTCGGCCAAATGACTTAGATAAGGTTATATATATTAATAATAAACAATTTGGGTTTCGTTTGGCTTCTTATAGTTAGTTTATTAACCTTATAGTGTAAGAACACAAGAAGACACGGTAAAAGTAATATTATTTAACTTAATGTTAAATCTAAATGACAAGGTTAAAATAGGAACCTAAACATGTCTAAATTCGATTGGATGAGAGTATTTCGACCCATCCCCACCTTAGCCTCTATATGAATCAATTTGGAGCTATTTAAATCCGATCTAGACTTTATAAGAAATTAATATTTTTAGTTATTCCAAAGGTGCCCCTCTCCTCCCGTATAAAAGGGCACCTCCTCCCCCTCTTCCTCACACAACGTTGAGCCTTCAAGCTCGGCCAACCCCTACCAAATTCTCTTCTCCACTTCCCTATAAACATCCTATAGGTTCTGGTCTTCCTCAAAGACAAATTTTAGTGCCCTAAGAGGGGGTCTCAAAGAGGCGCTTCAAAGAAGAGGTAATTTCCGTTACCGATTCTTTCACCTTTATTTCTTCTTCCACTTCATTTTCTTAGGTTATTTCATTATGAAGTAATAACATCAGTATCAATAATATACTGATTTTTTATTATTAGTATGAAACAATCCTATTTCACCATCTATCCATCCTACGGAAAACGAAATCATCGTGCGTGCTTACGTACGGAATACCGTCTCCACGCCGTGGTGAAATCTATTTTCCACAGCCACCATACTTGGATGGGTATAATGGTGTAAATAATAACTATATATTATTATTTTGAAGTGATATTGATTCAGAAATAGTATACATACACTCCAATATAGTTCCACGATCATGAGAACGATATCATCGCTCGTGCGGACGTACGGACTACCGTCTCCACAACGCGATGAAATTCATTCTCCACTTTAACCATTCATGAATGATTATAAAGTGTATATAATAAGTAATAATGAAATATATAACATAATAATGATACTGGATTTATGTGTATATATATGTATGTCATCTACATAATTCTGGTCAACTCAATAAGGAAATGAAAACAGCGTTCATGCGTACGTACGGCCTACCGTCTCCATGAACGGTGTATTTCTTTCCATTTAATGATTTATTATATATATGTATATTCTGAATATATATATATATATATCATGTTTTATATTCTGGAATTAAGTAATCATGATCTAAGTAATCATATGAATAATTACAAGTCAAAACACAGACGACAAATGAAACAATTTTACCCAAAACTCTCTTTAACATGGAATTTACAAAAGAACGGGTAATATAAATTCATAAGTGAACCCTATATGATATCATAACAATGAATATGATTCTGTAATAAGTCAATGACATTATTTAAATCATTATACAGGAGTTTTGGACACCTACGAAGCAAATCGGACTTAAGGTAAGGGAAAATATCACAATCTCATTTTATGCGAGATTGTTTATACTTTGGTATTTACTGGGGTGTATTTTATCCTCCACATCCATGTTTTGTAAATATGTAATATTATTTCCATCCACCTACAATTGTTTAAATCCAATTTTACCCTTCGGTGAGTTTTTTAGTAAAAGATAAGAATGGAATCTTTTGTCGTTTTTCGTACGAGGTACTTTTTGACTTTTTATACAAAAGTACGAAGAATGTTTTTTTAACTTATACGGCATGAATGGATTTTTAAAACATTATTTACAAGAATCATCATTTACAAGTTTTCAAGTTTATTTTTAATCAACTTCTTTTAAAATTGTATGACATGTTAAGAAAGAAAAATGTTTTTGAAGTAGAAAGGATATTTTCCTCAAGAATTAAGTTCAAGTGTTTTATCAAAATTATTTTCCATATAAGATAATAAAGGGTTCTGTTTTTTCCCTATTATTACATTAATTTGATTGTGTTGTGATGGAATTATATTTTTATGAATTCCTTTATCTTATATGAATTGTTTTATGATGTCACGATGTTTAAGATTCCCATTTTTATTACATGGGATATGAAATGATGTATGATTTATGATTTTGTGGCACACATAAGAATGGTATCATTATGAGTTGGGTGGGACCTATATCTCCCTCCAAAGAATTGGGTAAAGATTTTATATCTCATGAGATAGACATGGCTGGAACAGTAGGTTATATCGGTTCAGTGAAACAAGACTGAAACGAGGGTGACTCGGTTCAGAAATGGACTTTGTCCAATAAGATAGTCTTGGAAATGAGTCTTGACTAATAAGAAATGATTCTCTATGATTTTGTGTGTATGCCACAATGTTTCTTGTTTTAAGTTATGATTATTGGGATTACATTTCACTACTATGATTTATCCCATGTTATGAAATTATGCTCTCTTTTGCAGGTTAAGTTTTCCAAAATGTTATGTTCTTATGAAAATGATGTGATTGATATTTCTTTTGTTTACCCTTACTGAGCATTTAAGCTCACCCTTTTATGTTTTATTTTCCCCAGGATATAAATAAAGGTTTTAGGTATTAAAAAAAGGAAGATCTTTATGGGAGATGTTGAAGATCATTCACCAGGATTAGAAGATTATATTCCGAGTATCCAAAGACACTAAACTATTACGATCCTTGTGTGTGTGTTTTTGTTATGTACTAAGTATTCCGCAAATTTAATGTAATGTCAATGTACGTCAAGCTTCGGGTCTCTACATTGTCTCATCTTTACAATGTGTGTGGAAATTCGTAGAAATATTTCTTAGTTAATATTGATGATAACCATCAGGTTATTTCCATTAAAACTTATCACTATTAACAATATCTATATTATTTTAATGATGATAAAATGTCACAAAATATCCATATATTTTTGTAACATGTATGCATATACCGGATAAGAAATAACATTGTGATTCAATGTTCTCTTTTTCATCAAAAGATAATTCTAGTGGGAGAGGGTCATGATTACCATACTATGCGGCATCAATGATTGAAATACTTGTAAAAATTATAAAAAGAAGAGTCCCATTAACCGGAATAAATTGTTTATAATAATGTAATGTGGCGATACATGCAATTAATGCCAAAAATATACTACATAAATTTACCATTGATTAATTAACTAGATTATCATGGGTGACATAATCAACAAAGTTTAGATGGTAAAAAATGATTATTGAGTGATCAAAATCCCATTAGCTATGAAAAATCATTATATGACTCAACCCAATAACTACACACTTATTAAATATATATCTATTTTTGTATCCATGCGTTGGCATAAGAAATCATGTATTTGAACAATTGATTCACTTTTTACTAAATGAGTGAATCAATAAAATCCTAACACATTCATATCATCTTGAAAATAATAATTGATATAAACACCCCATGTAGTGTGGAATCATTCTATAACAGTGTGGGGTGAACATGTTTTTGTGGTCATTACAAATTAGTTATATTCAAACATGTAAAAACATTACCACAAATGGAATGCATGTAAAATTTACATTCAAAACCATATTTTTCACACAATAGGATGTATTTTCCTTGTTGGATTCATCAACCAAAAATGAATAATATCAAACTAGGTTGTATTTATTAACCAAAATTTTAAATTAACTTTTAGTTTAAAACTCTTGTTCGACATATAATTTATTTTTAGTTTTAGCATGAGTCATACCTAGAATTCATGGGAATTCAATGCTTAGTGTAATGGAACCCTAATCAAACTCATGTTCATGTGATATTCCCTCTATTAATGAAGTTAATAATGGAGGATGGTTACCATTCACTGGTTCAATTCTCTCTATAAAGGGAACCACATAAGGTCCATTGGCTGTATTCTCATCACACATATCATATCCTATTGCATCATTAGATAATTCCACATCAAAGAAAGTACCATTCATTAAATCTGGGGTATCAATAGGGGTGTCTCCTATAATTCTATACATATTTTCATCATCTTCTTCATAATTAGTTTATATTATTGTACAAATATGATAAGTCATTGAATGATAATATTGTAAAGTAATAAAATCAATAAATGACCCATTAAATGGTTATGTAGTATTATTTCACACTTTAAAAATAATATAAATATCAACATATAATTATATTATACCATTTTATCATTATTTCTTGAATAATGATGATGTTCCGAACCCATCCATTGTACAAATAATAATCAATTTTCCACAAATGATTAACATATTAATGATTTTGATATTTGTTTGAAGTAGTTACTTGGTCATCTATAAATTCTAAGAGACTATAAATATTCTTACAATTTTTTTTAATTCCATGCATTTACACATTCTAACCAATTTTTTATGTGAAATAATATATCTAACTCTTTTTTCATTATAAATTACTTCATCATTGTAGTACACAGATGAAAATATTATTACCGATAATGAAAATTTATTAAATCATTATATATTTCACTACAGAATCATGAAATTCATAACATTTTCTAATTAGTTTTATTAAATAAATATTACTTGATCTTGAGAATTTTTCAATGTATTTGTTTATCATTAATTGATAAACCATCCAAAAACTAAATAGAGACTTCTAGAGCCTCAATTGTCTCATATTTTAGCAATCTCCAAATTCTTTTCATTCATGGTGTAAAAATACAACATGAACATCAATGCTTCCTAAGAAGCCTCCTATTATTAAAAATAATACTCCCATGAAAGTGATGAATTATTAGGGTTTGGGATATATAATAATTTATTAAGGACACACATGCTCATACATTCATAGTGAGAGGGATACCACAAGGGTCATCAATTAAGAATGAAAATTCAATTATTACAATTTAT
Source organism: Viscum album (assembly GCA_963277665.1). Taxonomy (NCBI): domain Eukaryota; kingdom Viridiplantae; phylum Streptophyta; class Magnoliopsida; order Santalales; family Viscaceae; genus Viscum; species Viscum album. The sequence continues at coordinate 1,723,398,120 of OY728159.1, forward strand.
ATATCCAAATAATAAATAATTATGATATAAAATTTGAATTATACATTGGTCGATCATCTCAAAATCAATCATCACTCAATACTCTTAAAAAGAATTTTTGTGATATTTATTATTTTAATCATGAAAAAAATTCCTTCCAACTCCCATTAACCTTTAGATAATAAATTAGAAGCAGTAATTCCAAAATAACTCATATGAAAATTTATTATGTATGGGATTCACCAAAAGATTAATATACGAAAACATGGTAGAATAAATTTTCACCAAATCACCACCACTATGACAAAAAAAACATCCATATTGATCACCTTAACAAAAATTCATACAATGAAATTAAATTAACGAAATTAATGAAATTAATGAAAATTTGTGTTTTACATGGTTTGCAATGAAACTCCAACATCCACGTGAGTAACATTACTATATTTCATTTCTATGGAAAGAAAAAAATTATAAATTAATGAGATTAAGAAGTTACCGTAGATTACAAAAATAATTAATCATAATTGTTTTCAAAAAAAACCTTACAAATAGAACTCTGTCTCTTTTTATATAGAGTACCATCTAGTAATCTAGTTGTGAAAACCCTTAAAAATAGTTGGAGTCCATCTATTTCACTTTTCCCACCATAAATCTATTTTCACAATCTTTAGTGTGACCTCCGCCACTAGTAAACCTTCAATCACATCCAACTGAACTCTTTCCCACATCTACAATTATTAGATAATACTTATAAAATGAGAACACATCATGTTGATCACATCCAAATAAATCCTTCTAAAACAACCTTCCAGAAACATCCTTTCCGAAAGCTGAAGAAGAAAACCACACATTGCTAAAAAATAAACAAACTAAAGATATTATAGAACCCGTCATTCTAGTAAATTTATTCCAATCAACTAAAGAAGGATTCATGAATTCCAATAATCTCACTATCTAATACTATTTCAAAGAATACGCAGTGATACCACCTTTAAATTATTCAGAACTTCCTTCTGATCCACTGTAAACAATACTTATTCACCTCCTTCAATTATACCAAGCCTAATTATGGCATTATATTGCCTCATTATTTACAGACCTAAACACTTTGTAAACATATCCATAGGATTTTATTTCCCTTCTTACTTCCATAACTTCAACTCACTATATCCCTTCATCATATAGATGTTATTGTACTTCAGATCAATATGTTTACTTCTTGAATGAAACACTAGATTCTAGTCCATAATAATTGCAATCTGACTATTTTTCACAAGACCATCCCTCCAAAATTACACCTCCTAGGCCTATAATGAGGGATGATAGGTGATGACCCATGAGTCAAACATTTAGCCAGTTGTTGGTTGGAAACCAGAATTGAGGGTACAATATTCCCACTTATGGAAGGAATTACCAAAATTAATATAATAATGGTTAGAAAATCTTATAAATTAACAACCAAAAAACACTATCACATAAATGAAAAAAAATAAAACCTAAACCATACAATACTAAATGAATATTATAAAAAAAATATAAATACATTCTCTAAATAAATTCCAAAATCAAAACGGATGGCAGCTGCTCTAAGACAACTCCAATATCCTGGATATTAATGGCTAGCTTATTCCCTAAAGTCCACCTAGAAACCTAAAAAATTTTGACTATGTATAGGGTGAGAATAAGATGTATAATTAGTTTAATCATACCTAACATCACCCATTCACAATTAAGAAAGATAATATTAATGCATCGGAGAACAATAAAATTGAACCAACAAACACCTAAATAGCACAACTTAACAAAACCATCCTCACCATGGAATGATCACAAAATAATGCATCGAAGTGTAATAATATAATAAGATTCTTATCAATTTAGGGTTCCCTGCACCACTTTCCAACTGATTATCAACTTTTATTCACCAATGTAATTTGTCTTGGATCTCCCATCCCTTCCACAGTAATCATGCCTAAAGACACATATGAATCTATATCATATCATATCCAAATACACCTAGGCGATCACAAGTTACCATGAACCTTGTGAAACATGTAATGACATCCCTATAATCCCATAATCAATACCAAATTACTAGATTACTATGTTATCATGAAGAGGATGTACATAAACATCGTTTACTCCTCCTATCATGCATGGACCCCACTATGAACCACCTCGTCCACTCTCACATCACCGCGAAAACTGAACTACATTCAAATTAGGTCATAACTTGTGTGTATATTACAATAACATTAATCAACATTAAAATTGAACTATATCTACATGAAATCACATATTATGTATAATAATATAATATGGAAGAGAGAGCGGGGAAGAGGGGGTATCCATCCATCCATCTTCACTATCCTAGATGTTTGGGAAAACACATGGAACCAAAAACCATTGGGTGTCAGTGTAAACACATTATTTGGGAGGGTTTCAAATATAAATAACATTAAAGTACATTATATATAGATAAAACACAATACAAAACTAAGGGACTATAATAAGACAACCATTTCTACAAACAACATCACTACAAGGCCTCACAACCTCTACTGCTATCACTTCCTCCTCTAAATGAATCCCACCACATAAAAAGCCACACAGAAGCCACATTTAATCTTTCCTTTCATGATGACATGTTTCTAGATTTTTCAATTTCCAACTATTTTTATTTTCAATTAACATCTCTTTATATTCAAATTAAACATCATTGTCCCATTTTTGATTCATCTATTTATATCCCCAAACCATTTAGTCCAACCCATTTTCATTTTAATAGAACCAACATCCTTTAATTTATTCCATGACTACCTATAAACTACAAAGGAAAATAACAACATCATCAATCATTCCCATATCAATTCCATCCTCTTGCATCACATAAATAATTTTAGTTTAAATAAGGTATTCCATCATAATTACTTCATTACATTCAAGTGTATTCTCAAAAGAATCCAAGATTCCATGGGTAATCAACTTATTTTTTGGATATAGCTTCATATCCTTTTTCATGCATTGTGATTTTAATAAAAAATCACAATAATGTCCAATAATTAAAATAACCCAATATGTAATTTAGATTTGATAAAAATGAAATCATGCACAACCATATAGTAAAAACAACATGATAAATAAAATCCATATGATTTATACCCTACCATTAAATTTCAATAAATACAATTAAAATCATGATATACCAGATGTATATCTATAGAAGGTGACAACAAATAATCCCCTAACAAAATTGAAACTTCATAGAGAACCACTGCTCACAAGGAAGAAACAAGAATTAAATTCACACCAAGATCCTAGGATAACTCTTCAATACCAATCCATAATAGGCCACCATCAAACTATTATTAAAATTATTCCCAAAAAGATCCTCATATATCTTTTATACTCATGAAAAATAAGAATCTATGAAGAACTATAAATAGAGAATTGGGGCGATTATACATAGATCACAAGACTAAAACCAATGATATATGAAGTAAAAATCTTTAAGTAAAATGAGTAAAATGGTTCCAAATGGAATATAATCAACCAAAACTTGGAGGAGAAGAAAATTAATAATAAAAAAGGATTTCGAGCTACCTATTTATAAGTGATGTCGCTAGACTCCACTAGATTGTGGTCAACTGCCAAAATCCCATCGGGGAATCTGATCATAGGGAGATATAATAATCCCACATTCATTACCCTAATTTATTTTCATTTTGAAAACCAAATTTGACTACCACCATGGCCTTTATCATGATGTGGTTAACACTATTGTGGTTCCTCTATCATCTTCTCGGACTAGCCACCACATCCTGGTGCCAAATTCCTGGTCATTTTCTACTTACCATTCCCAAGGATATTTTGTGGTGATATCCAACTCTATGTTTTGGATAAGAGGTCCCAAATAATTCCATGACCAATGACACTCCCTTTATTGGGAATTTTTGAGATGTCAGTTTTACATAGGGAAGGTTCCTAACTAAAAAACTTTACTATTACCACAACTAGGTCATACTAAATCCCATAATGACCTAGACCCCCACTTATCCTCCAAACCACCCCCAAACTACACCTTGGAACCACCAAGACTCCGGAGACCATAATGTAAAGTTTGTGAAGGTCCTAACATTACATCAAATACCTCTCAAATAATTCATGTCCTAGAAAATTAAAAATTAACATGAAATGAAAAAAACAATTGGGGTCTAAACAACCATCCCATGATATACCTCTTAGATATCTTTTAACAATTGAGATAGTGCCACCATATAACACCAACCTTAAAATACCTCTCTTTCACACCACCATCTCAACATCTACATATCTCATTCCATCAAATACTATAACCATCACACAAAATTTCTCTAATCACACTAATCAAAGAAACCCAACATACATAACAACATATTTTCTACTTTGGGAATCACTAACTCAGTCACATAGTTTTGTAATGTGTCAAAAATATATCACATTAGGATTTAGAAGGTATTTATCATTTTTAATTTATTGGAAGCCATATGAAATAACATCAGAATGGGAAAAAGGCACATCACATAATTCAGAAAGATTCCCGAATCACATCATCACAAGAAGAATAAAACAAGGAAAAACTAAAAAATAACTAAGGGTACATGTCTCAAATTTGAGTCTCACACTCCCTAGTAGTATCCTCCAAGCTACCAGGACACTATATCATATAAACTAAAGGAATGGTTCATCCATGTTGCACCTTCACACGATGATCCTAGATCTCTACTAGTCACTCCATGAGTATTGTGTCACCCTCAATATCTAATTATCCCTAGTCAATGACATGGGGTCATCATGAACATATAGACATATTTGAGGCATGTGGAAGATTTCATAGAACTTTTCCATCCATGGTGGGAGTATAAATTGATATTCCATTGTGCCAACACACTCTAACACCTTCAATGACCTCATGAACTAGGGATAGAGGTTGATTCCACTACCAAACCACTACTACCCCAAATGAAAGAAATTATTTGAAAACACATGGTCCCCAATCTCAAAATGCCAGTGTAGCCTCCTATAATATTCATAAGAGTTTTGTCAGTACTATTCAACCTTAATCCTTTTATGAAATACCTAAACCTTATCCATCATTATCTTCACTATATTAGGGTTAAGAAAATATGACTCTCAATCCTAAATCATATACAGGGGGTTGATATATCCTCCCATAAAAAACAACAAATGGATCCATTTCAATATATGAGTGGAAGATATTATTATTTTTGAACTCAAACAATAGAAATTTTTGTTTCTAGAATCCACTAAAATCAAAGATGCACACTCACATTATATATTTTAGTGTTTGGATGGTCTACTCTCTATGTCCATCTATCTATGGTTGGAAAGTGGTGTTGAGGTGTAACTGAGTTCCAAAAGAATTCTTCACTCCTCTCTAAACACACATGGTAAAATAAGAATCATTATCTGAAATGATGGTACCTATAAATCCTTGTGAATGTGTGACCACATCCATATACCTATTCACTAAAACATCAATGGAATTTTAATCCTTAATTACTAACGAGTGAGTTGACATCATCATTTGATCCAAAATTACCCAGATAACATCATATAGACCTTGATACCAAGGTAATACTATAATGGAACTAATTAAGATATTTACCCAATTATGCTCATGGATATCCAAGGGCTATAAAAAACTACCATAAACTCGATGTTCTTCGTTTACCTGTTGGAAAACTAGATACTAAACCACAAACTCTGAAACTACCAGTTTCATCTCAGACAACCAAAATTTCATCCTCAAACAATGATACATATTAGATACTTTTGGGTTCATCTCTAAAGATGAGATGTGAAACTCCATGAAGGACTCCCCCGTACATCTCCATCCGGATGAATAGCCTCCCATAAAATAATATCTGGTTCTGAACATGCTAGATAATTGAGGATGAGGTTCCACAAGGGTGTAGGATGGGATAAATCTTTTACCCATGGATATTTCTAATGGTCCTAGCATTGGAATCAGTATTTTCATAGGATTCATGGATATTATTGTGGAATTGTAGTCATATGTTTCAATATTTTGAATATAACTCTAGCAGATGGAAGAGAAGGTTCATCAACTATTCGAGGTATGGCCTTGATTATGTCCAAGTAATATATATTCCTTATACTATATTGATTCTTCATATTAATTTATATATTCCAAAATAGTTTATATACATTTCCTACCAGTCAAGTTATCCTATGAGTTAGTCTACCTTGATACACAATTGGGTATGAATGTGAACTATCTCTAGTGATTCCCAGAGTATCCTATAGTCATTAAAGGTTATAGAAATACATAGGAGTTGATGATTCTAAAGATGAATACCTTTGATGTGATCCTCAACATTTATAGGTTGACTAGATTTTGATCTCACGTTGAATGCTATTAGATACATGTTTTATTCACTTAACCAAAGGGAGATAATTACATGTTGTTCAGAGAGCATGAACTGGGAGGAGGGAAATTTGGGTCAAACAGGATTCATCATTAGATGATCACAGCATAGTTGTTAGGATTGTATCTTTAAGAAGAATTAGTTTCATATCCCGCATAATATTCCCTAGTCATTGATCTCTATAAGAAAATATTCCAATAATACATTACATGAATCCCACCTGATAGATGATTTGACATCAAGTTAGAGATCATACCGGGTGAACTACCAATTTAGAGAACTTTGTATCATATGGAATCAATTGAGATAATGGAGGTCAAGGTGAATTTGGAAAACATGGTTAGATAGGTCTACATCGGAATGAGTATATCACCATGGGGTGTGTCTATATTGTTCGCCAATAATTTGGACGGAAGCTATTGAAATTGTGTTGATTATAGAAGCTTCCACATGTGATGGTGAATAAACAATTTCCATTTCTAAGGAATGATGATACTTTCGATCTGTTAGAGAGAACCCAATGGTTCTTAAAGATTTACATTTGATCGAGATATAACCATTTTCATGGTAAATCTGAGACTATTTTTAAAATGTAATTTTGGAGTAGTTTTGGGATGTATGAGTACATAGTGAAGTTTTTTAGACCAAAAATAATTATGATATTGTTTATGGACCTCATGAACAAGATCATACATCCATTGTTGGAATCATTCATTAATGACATCCATATATACTAGCTAACACCAGAGCAGCATACTAGGATCCTAGATATAGTTCTAATCATTCATCATTCACATTAAATTTATTACATGATATAGAATTTTGACTTTTATATTACGGAGTTGAATTTACTAGGATTTGTGGTGTCTGATATGGATATATCTTTGGACCCATATAAAGTTGAGTTAGTCATGTCCTGGACATGTTCCCCAAACATGTTCAATATCAGGAAGGTTTTGAGCCTGGTAGGATATTATTGGTGGGTTATGTTCGAGTTGGTTCCCTAGAACCAACTTATTTACACCTTCTGATAAAATTATATTCGTGGTTTTGAATATAAATAAATTCATTATCTCATCATGATTGCTCTTCTATGTAACATAGCATGTAATAATGTCCCAATAGTAGTTGTCACACTAAAAGGTCATAGAAGTTCCCCTCTATGATGGGAACCCAAAAAATCCATGATACTATTCTTGAATAAATGTTCTATGGTTGGATAGTATCATTTGAAGGGAAAAAACTATTACAGGCTTTCAAGTGTAAAGAATTATAGGACTTTGAGGAACCTTTTCATGGTGTACGCCCATGGTAATATCTTGTATAATAATATAAGAACGAGACTCGACAGTAGGAAATCCACATTATATGTTTATTTGGATGTTCCTGTCTATGAACATATTTAATCATCCTTAGAATTTATAATTATTATTAACAGATATTATGAGCCATTTACTTTTCTGTATTGGTGGAAAATTTAATGAAAAATTCTCATGTTGAGGTAGGATTCGTTGGTTACAACACAAGTAATATTACGTTAAAGAATACTGCACGAAAGGGATTATACCTTCAGTTCATTAATACATTTTAATATCATAGGCCCTTTGATGAAAATTATATAGCCTAAATAAGTATGAAGACATTTTTTTTGTTAGTAAAATTCTATTTTTATAAATTCATCAAAGATTTATCGTTCATATAGGTTGATGAAACTAGCTTCCAACCTGCTCGATTGAAGATATTGTGACAAAAGGATTATATTACATAGTAAGAATTCATATGAGGTAAAATGTTATTACAAAATTTACTTATTTCTCTATGGGTGTCTTTCCGTGTTGTTGTATGATATCCTTGGACATTAGGAAAGCTCACCAAATGCCACTAAGAAAATATGTCGTGTGTGTCACACACTAAGTGTATCAAGAATCTCAATTAAATTATTTATTATTTAATAAGTTGAATAAATATTATTCCCAGTTTTGATTTTATAATTATTCAAGTATGTCTAGATTTATTTTATTTATCAGTGAATAATGCAGTTGGATTTATTTATATATTTAATAAATAAATAGTCATTATTTATTATCTGACAAATATTACAGAGGATGGGAGAAACGAGTTAAAGGGTCTATTGAGAAAATAATAGTAAATATTATTTGATTAAAATAATGTTTAACTATAACTTATAAGCTACGAACATGTCATGGAAATGAAATTATTTTTCTTATTATTTGATATGGGGGTTTCACATAGAATAATAAAATAAGTAATAGAACATGTGTGAATAATTTATTATTACCTAGTGAATTAAATTCCTGGTTACATGTAATTCTCTTATTAGCCAATGGGAAAACCCACAGGCTAGAGATCCAATCCTGGTTGTGCACAAAATTTTGGACAAAAATCTCTCAACCATTGAGAGCCTTTTTTCCTTTAAGAACGCTCTTAATAAAGAGAGAGGTCATCCTCCAGCAGATCAAAGATCTATTTTGGCACTACTCTCAATGAGATTTATGGAGTACGATGCAAGTGCAAGGACCTTCCATGATAGCACCTAGAGACTCCTTCAATGACATCCAAATATTCACAGAGCACCTATGGATTACCTCTAGAGGATATCTACTATTGATCTTTATGAAGAAACAAAAGGGTCACCACAAATTTTTGGTCAGACACATCAAAGAAGAAAGAAAAACATGGAGGTATTTTTTTAATTTAATTAAATTTATTATAAACCAAATTTTTCTATCCTCTCTCTGGGTTCCCATAATATTTATTCATTATCTAAATATTTTATTTTATTCCATGGATACTGGCATTTCTCATTGTATTGGTCCCAGAATAATCAATTATCACAATAAAATTTAAATTTTAGCATCGGACCAACTCCCTTTTTACTATGCCGGGAACCTATAAGTGGTATCAGAGGGAGGTTATATTTTTATTTGTAAATTTTAAAACAATTTTTTGGTAATTTAATCTTTAATAATTTAGTCTTTCAATTCATGTTTGATCATTCTTATAATTCGAATTTCGAGATCATTTTTTCCTCTTTTGTTCCATGGAGATCTAATTGAAACGAATAATTTTTAGATTAAAATTATATTGATGATATCATCAAGAGGCACTGATGATTCTGTCCAAATAATGCTATACTACACACCGTGTATTTGGAATTACATGCTTTGTAATCTGTCACACATGTTGTTTAATCCAGATTACACATCGTGTAGTTGTGTTCAGCGGGCTGAGAGTAATTCCGAAATTACTCAACTTGTGTTCATTAATGTCACATGGTGTAATTAATTCTTACATCGTATGGTTACCAGGACAGACCAACACACAGTCAGTGGGGCTACACGTTGTGTGTCCCCTTGGACACGGCGTGAGTCCCTTCGGGTTAGGTTCAAGTCGTGTATCCCACACAATGCATGCCTGGTTAGTGACCATGTAATGCAGAGTCTACACAGCGTGTAGAACACTTGAAATTTTGTGCACTCTAATGATTTCCAATGTACACCTCACAGACCATTTCCTTATGAGTGTACATCGGATGGATGGTGAGGAGGGTACATGCCATGTAGTCAGATAATCATGTCATTTAGTTTTTCCAGATTATGTTGATTTAATTTTTTTATTATATTATGTAACCCTTGAGACATGCAACATCGTGTGGGCATAATGTTGGGACACAACATGTGATAGGTGTTTGATATATATATATATATATATATATATATATGTTATTAACATCTATGTAATGTTCAAGGATCTGCACATCATGTATGATTTGTATTAAAATTATAATTATACGTGCATGATATATGTCAAAAAGAATAAATTGTATACATGTATAATACATATTTGATTGTTTTGGACTGGTATTAATTTTATTGCCTCAAATGTACATGTTATGCACACAGTTAATTTAAAATTAATTTATTAATTTGTTTAATATTATAATGGTTGATAATCTAAGGGAAATTCATAAAAATGATTAGGATAAAAGGATTAATTAATTAATGATAAAAATCAATCTATTTAAGTGTTAGTAATCTTAATAACAATGATTAAATAATTGATTTCCATTTTTATTAAATGTGCAATTCATTGCATGTTTTTGACTTTTCATCAGCTAGACTGGCCCTTTTCTTGTGATTGGTTCACTTTTAACATATTTGTTAAATTAAAATTGTTGGTATGTCTACCTTCTTCTCATTAATATATAGGTCTTGTGTTCCCATTTTTTCTTTTATGTAAACCCCATTTTACCCCTCACATAAATTTGTGTTAAAAGAATATGTAATGGATGGAGCTCCCAAGCTAGTGGAGGATGTTCTTGTTAGGAGACGAGATGAAACCTATCGAAAGAGATACAAAGGTGGACAGGTGGAAAGATGTAAACATGAACCTAAAAAGGATCAATCTATTTCTCTCCAAGGTTTGGTTTAGTTTATCAACTTTTATATAAACATACTATTAGAAAAGATCATGATAATACCATTTATTTTATTTCTGTCAGTTCCATGGTTATTCATTATAGATTTATTGTCATGATCACATAATTAATGAATTAATATTAATGGAATATATAACTAAAATAAAATGTATTGTGAAAAAATATTATCAATACATGGTTAATCACTTATGTTTTTCCCATTTAATATTAAAAATAAGGTGAAAAGATAACAAGAGTAAATTTATACATAATGTATAAAATCCCTCAATAAAATATTAAGTCAATTTAGCTTTCCATTACATTTGTTAGAATCAAAAAATAGTTCAATGTTCTCGAACATCCATTTTTGGGGTAATTTCATTTATCAGAAAATTATAATTTGAGGAATTAGCTTAACATTACTTTGTTTACATCAAGGGTTGACTTCCAAATCAGTACTTGGTGTTACCGAGAGGCAAGGGTTGAGGAAATCTAAAATCATAATTACATGATTTGGGAGTTCACTCAACGGATCAAGGATTTATGAGTTAATGTAGTTGGAATATGTAATTCTATTCTAAAACCATAAAATTTCTTGACCATCCAAAGTTGCGGTGATTAGAATGTAATGTGGATCCTTGCCACTAGAATATCCAAGCAGTATGATATTCTAAATTCAATGGTGAGGGATGTTGGGGTTTGATAAAATAGTGGGAGACTAAAAAATAATAATTTATTTATTTGTCCAATATTATCAAGATAAATTACTAATATTAATCTCGTCTTAATTGTATATACAACAATCAAAAAATAACATCAAACATATCATGGAGATCCTAACTCGATAAGGAAAACATTCTCACCGACTCAAATATCTAGGAATGGTAGAGGAATTTAAAAATTATAATCTCCCATGAAAAGAAATTATATGTGTTGGAGGAACCTTTACCAGTTGAACCTTGGAATGAGGTTAGTGATGAAGAGTTCTCTATGTACGATAAACATCTGAATGATGCTACGTATTTTCAGTGCCTCGTGTTATCATCCATGACAAATGAGAACTTGATGAAAAATGAGGAAATCGATTCTTATATCATGATGTTTCACTTTAGGGATCTCAATCAAGAGAAGGAGAGAAATAGAGGTATAAGATCTCCAATGCTTTGTTAACTACTAATCGTGGAGAGTCTGCGCCAGCTGGACCACATATAGTCAATCATATTGGGTATATTGAGCATCTATACAACATTGGGATTAAATTCCTAGATGAATTTTGTATATATCTCATACTATCATAAATATCCAAGGCCTTCTCTAGATTAATAATGAATTATAATATGATAAATAATGTGAATAGATTATCGAAACTTATAACCCAGATTCTCTCTATGGATAAGGAAATAGGGAATGAAAAACACACAGTCCTTATCGTGAATAAGAAGAGGAGGGACAGGGAAAAGGGGCCTAATATTTATAACAGTATAAGGATCCCATGCACCATACAACCAAGAAGTAGAATATCCAAAGGCAGGGAAAGGAAATGGAGGCAGTATGCTTAGCATGTGGCATGTTAAGAAACTAGAATAGGAACTACACCTAGAGGAAAGGGGAATCCAAATGTTCTTTCTTTATCAAGTACAATCCTTCCATTTTTATACATTGGTTGTTAGATATATCATTTAGTGCTCACATCTATATTAAAATGTAGGAACCAAGTATATTTCAGAAAATTTCTAGATGAGAGGTGGATCTTCGAGCTACTATTGGTTTGAGGATAGATGCTATTGACATTGGTGACTACAACCTTTCATTCCCAACCAGGATAATTTTGTTTTTACATGACTGTTATTATGTACTAAGTGTTACCAAGAACATAATTTATGTATCCTGTTTAGATTCAGATGGTTTTGATTTTAAATTCATAAATAATTGATGTTTCTTTTATAATGAATACATATTTTATGACGTGGAACATTAAAATAATGACATATATATATTAAATTTCAAAAACCATGTGTTTTAAATGAATAATTAATCATGTTCACATGAATTATATAACACCTAGTCATGGAATCACAATCTTTGTTATGTAAACGAGAAGCGTCCAACAAAGCTCTATCAAAGATGTTCATTTTGACTCTTCTGGGCTAAAACCACTTGATAGATTTCACACTTGTTTACAAGGGAAAATGACCAAACCACAATTTTTTTGGTAGGGTGAAAGGGCCATGTAGATTCTTGGATGCATACACACTGTTGTGCGTTCACCATTTCTAGTAGAATCTAGAGGTGGATATTTTTACTTCATTACATTAATTGATGACTTGATTAGATATAGAAATTTCTACATAATGATGTATAAGTATAATTCCTTTGGGAAATTAAAGGAGTTCAAGAATGAAGTAGAGAACTATCTTGGTAATCAAAAAAATAATCTTCGATTGGATTATGGTGAAGAATATATTAACAATGATTTCATCAACCATTTATGGGAGTTTGGGATTATATGTCAACTCACTCCACCTTATACACCATAGTGGAACGGTGTGAGTGAAAGGAGGAACCATGCCTTTTTAGACATGGTAAGGTCGATGATGATTCATGAAAGTACTCATTTATCCACTTGCTCATGTGTATAAAAAATTGCAGCATACACATTAAATCATGTACTAACTATGGAGGAAAACAAGATCCCCTTGGAGTTGTGGAGTAGAAATAAACCCATTTTTTCCATACATATGTATGGTGATGTGAGTCGTTTTTTAAGGATTTCTCAAGTAATAAACTAGAACCCCAAGGCATGAGGTGTATCATTATTGGTTATCCCAAGGAAATAAAGAGATACTACTTATACATCCCCTAGATGAGAAAGTGATTGTTTCCAGATAGGTTGAATTTCTTGAGAGGGAGAACATCCACAAAAATTATAGTGGGAGAAATAATGAATTCAATGATGTTGATGCTCAAGATTCATAAGATTTGGTATAGAAACAAGTTTCACTAGTCCTCATGGAATAAGTAGTTCTTGAAAAACAATTACTGCATAGTATTGTGAATTATGTAAGGGATCCAGAGAAATATTTGTTTTCCTTCCACGGGGGATGGATATTCTATATTGTGGGATAATGATGAACCTCTATTCTACAAGGAGGAAGCAGAGAGCTCAATAGATGAATGATGAGTTATCGATATTAATCCTGATAAGGATTCCCTGAATCAGAACATTTTTTGGGTTTTGGTCGATGTTCCAGTTGATGTAAATACTGTTATATGTAAATGGGTATTCAAGAGGAAACTAGAAATGGAAGGTAAAGTAAGCACCTATAATGTAAGGCTAGTGAAGAAAGGATTTAAACAGTGTCAAGAAATTGACTATGATGAATATTTATCAGCAGTTTCCATGTTCAAATCCATCATAATCATACAATCCATAGAATATTACAATGAGTATGATATTTGGAAGATGGATGCCAAAACATCATTCCTTAACATGAATATTATGGAAGATGTCTATATGACACAAACAAAAGGTTTTGTGACACCAGGTGATTCCAAAATAAATTTAAATTTTAATAGATCCATTTATGGATTGAAGCAAGCATCCAGGTCATGGAATATTTGATTCTATGAAGCCATAATAGAAATTTGGTTTCAGTAAGTATGAATGTGAGCCATGTGTTTACAAAAGGATTTATGGGAATGTGGTTATTATCCTATTGGTATAAGTTGAAAACATATTACTTATTGAAATATACATACTAGTATTACATTCGGTTAAGGATTGGTTGAACAAGATATTCTCTATGAAAGTCATAGATGAAGTATCATTCATTCTATAGATAAAGATAATTAATGATAGATCCAATATGCTTCATGGGATTTGTTAGAGTACATACATTGAACAGATACTCAAAATATATAGTACGGAACAATCCAATAGTGGATTGGTTCTAGTGTCACATGGAATACAACATTCTATGAAAATGTGTCCCCCGGAACAATAAGAGAAATATAGAATGAGTAAGAACCCTTATGCTCTGGAAATAGGATCAATCATGTATTTCATGCTATGTACAAGACTTGATGTTTCCTATTCACTGAGCATTGTAGACATATATCAAGAACATCCAGGAGAACAACATTGGATTGATTTTAAGGCTACCCTAAAGTATCCATGAAGAACTAATGATATGTTACTAGTATATGGAGGAGATTAGGATCTTGTCATTAGATGGCATGCTACTTCTGGTTTTCAGAAGGACCATATGATTTAAATTTTCTATCAGGATATGTTTTATGTCTTAATAGAAGATCTCTAAGCTGGAATAGATCAAAATAGCCAATTGTCACTGATTTTACTATGAAGTTTGAATATAAAGTGGCTTCTGATGCAGCCAAGGAAGCCATATGTATTCATAACTTTGTCTAGGATCATGATGTAGTTCCTATAAGTAGAGAACCTATCATGTTGTATTAGGATAAAACTATAGTGGTGGCACTTTTAAATTAGTCGAGGTCACATTAATGAACAAACCAATTATGTTCACAATAACAACTATTGAGGGATTTTCATCAGAGGGGTGAAGTCACAGTGAGAAGAGTATCCATCGAGGAAAACATGGAGGCCCCTTGACTAAATTCATATATCATTATACGGATGAATATCGTGTGAGAGCTAGAGGACTAATGTTTTTTAGCAGTTGGCTCTAGTGCATGTGGAATTCTATTAGAATTCCTGCCCTATAACGAACTTCTTTTTATTTTTTCTTGAAACTTGTATTCATGGTTTTGAAGATTAAAAAATTATTTATCATTTCATGACTGTTCTTCTAGGTAACATAGTATGTGATAATATCCTAAGAGTAGCTTCTGCACTAAAAGGTCATACCTGTTTCCCTCTATGATGAGAACCTGGATGTCCCATGACACTATTCTTGAATAAATGTCCTATGGGTAGATGATATGATTTGAAGGGAAAAAAATGATACATGATATCCGTGGTGGAGACTCATATGACTTTGAGGAACCATTTTATGGTTTACACCCCTAGTAATATTTTGTAAGATATTTTGAGAACAAAATCCGACAGTAGGAAATCCACATTATAAGTGTCATTGGATTTTCCAATCTAAATATGTGTGTAATGGTCCTTAGACTTTAATATTATTATTAATGGATATTATGAGTCACAAAATTTGATGTATTGGTTAAACCTGTGATGAAATATGCTCACGGAGAGGTATGATATGTTGGGTGTGTCACAGTAATATTGTATTAATGAATAATGTAATAAATAATTTTTACCTTTTGTTTATTAAAGGAAGTAAATATCTCAGTACCTTTGATGAAAATTGCATAGACAAAATAAATCAATGTCCCTGGTGTTCTCTAGAAAATATATATTTAATAATTGTTAAATATTGAGTTATCGATCATATAGGTTGATGACCAAGCCATGCAACATGCTCTATCGAAGAAATTACAATAAAGATATTATATTAAATGGTAAGCATTTGTATGAGTTAACATGTCATTGAGGCATTAACTTCATTCCCTATGGGTGCCTTGGCATGTTGTTAGATGATATCCTTGGACTTTAGGTAGTCTCTCCTAATGCCACTGATAAATATGCATAGAGGGTCACACACTATGTGTATCCAGAATCTCTGTTTAATAATTTATTATCTAACATGTTGAATAAATATTATTACCATTTGTGGTTTAATAATTATTTAAGTATGACTAATCACATTTTATTAACCATAGAATAATGACGATAGAGTTATTTATTTATTTAATAAATAAATTGTCTTTATTCAAGGTCCAATTAATATTTTGGAGGGAGGGTCGCCATAGTTAAAGGGTCCGTTGGAAAAATAATACTAAATATTATTTGATTAAAATAATATTTAATTGTAACTTACAAGATAAGGAAATATCATAGAAATAATGGTATTTCAGTTATTATTTGATATCGGGGTTTCACATGGACTAATAAAATAAGTAATGGTACTTGGGCAAATTATTTAATATTACCCAGTGAATTAAATTGATGGTTAAATATTATTCTCTTATTATTTAAAGGGGAAACCCACCATCTAGAGAGCCAATTTTGGTTGTGCACAACATTTTAGAGAAATATATCTCAGTCCTCAAGAGCCTTTTTTCTATAATAAGGCTCTCACGAATGAGAGTGTCCATCCTCCATTAGATTATAAAATGCTATAGAAATGGATCTGAAGGTAATCGAGGGTAAACGACGTAAGTTCAAGGAAATTCAGTACTATAACCCGAAGACTCCTTTGGTAAGGTCCATAGATTCACGGTGCATGTGTGGATTAATTCTAGAGGAGATATACTCTGGATCTATATAAAGAAACGAAAGGCACACCGTAGATATGTCGTCAAACACATCAACGAAGAATGAATACCTTAGTGGTATTTATTTAATTTAATTTAATTAATTATAATAAAAATATGTTGATCCTCTATCTAGGATCCGAGACTATTTCTTATTTATTTAAATCATTGATTTTACTTCATGTATAATTACATTAATCATCGTATTGAACCTTGAATAATCATTGATCATGAAAAAATTTAATGTTGGGCGTCATCCCAACCGTGTGTCCACTGCACCCAGAACTAACATTTTATACAAGAATAATCCTAACTATCAGCACCCATGATAGTGATAATGAAGAAATGAGTGAAATTTAAATGGTCATACTAGTGTGAATATTCATTCCTTGAGCTAAATAGGGGAATGAATATAGCTCTAGTACTAATACTCCATAAGCTTGATGTTGGTTGTATAGTGTACCATGATACATCACATGGTAGTATATGAGAAATGTAGATGCATAAATGATAGATAATATTCTATTGGTGTCACCATAAATGAACCCACATTAGTAACTAACATACACATGACATGGAGATAGAATTTACGGTCCATGAAATGAAGTGTTGGCGACACTATCTCTCTAGTGAGATATTTTTCTTTACATGGACCAAAATATCCATGGAAATATCTTTACATATAGGGACCTGAACATAATTTTGAGGCACTAATTTGAGTATTTATAGACATTAGACATCGATATGATGTATTCCCCTAAGAAAAATAAAATCATTGTGGATAATATTAACCTTAAGATGTGGGATAAGCAGCAACATAGTGAGAGGCATTGAAAGGAGAAGTGGTACATGATTATCATATTACCTGGATGGAGGATGGATGCATCAGAAAATCAGAGATCTAAGATTTATTCATCTTTAGTGAACACATAATCACTTTGATATTATGTGAATGTAGGAAAATATTCATACCTAGAGTGTGATTTCATGCAGGAATATCTACCTAGAGGTCACTCAATACCTAGATAGTCTATAGACGATGAGGATGTAATCTTGGTACATGAGAGAGTAGTATTCCATGCTTTGATTATAGTGTATTTAATGAGAGATTACAAATATTCTATATGGTTATTATGTCCTAGTGCAACCAAGATGTATCACGACTTCAAACATTAGTTTTAGTGGCCGATAATGAAGAGGTATAATGAGTGTTTCATCTGCTGATGCCTTACCTGTTAGGGTGTGAACATTGAGAATGAGTGACATAATGGGTTGATTTGACAACATTATGTAACCTTATAGGAGTAGGGGGAAGTAATTATGGAATTTTTAATAGGGTTACCCACTACCAAATGGATTCATGACATGGATTCGGTGATTTTCGATCGGCTAACAAAAGTTACCCACTTATTGCTAATCTAAGAGGATCGCTTGGTAGAGGTGATTGGAAAGCTCTATGTCTATGAGATCATACACCTACATTGATTTTCATTAAACATTGTTTTGGATGGAGATTCACATTCAATGTTTTAGTTTTTGAAGGGCTTGAATAAGTCCCTAGGGTCCTAGTTGGGATTGAGCACGGTGTACCACCCATTGACAAACAGATATTCCGAGAACATTGTACACATATTTAAGGATATTCTTAGATATTGAATCCCTGAATTTTGTAGAGATTAATATGATCACTTTGGTTGATTTTCTTGTACACAAATATTTATTGAATTAGATTTAGATGGAACCATACAAGGATTTTTACAGGAGGACATTTTTTTCAATGCTCTGTTGGAATGAGATGGGTAAGGCAGTGGTTGTGGTGCCCTTGATGGTTTAGGATACCATGAAGGGAGTGAAACTGATACATGAGAGGTTGATCATTTATTAGAGTAGAAAAATATCATATTATAATTGTAGGAAGATGAATTTGAAGTTCACTATGGGTGATCTAGATTTCGTGAGAGTGACTCCTCGATTAGTGAACCAATATCCAAGAAAGTATACCAAGATAACACCTCATTGTTTTGAACACTATGATGTAATTGAACATATAGGGTTAGTGAAGTGACAACTAGATCTTCCTTCTTAGTACTTAGGTATGAAATATCGATTTCATGTGTCAAAACTCCATAGGTTTGTGGATAATCTTATGCATGTTTTGACTGTAAGGACATAGAGTTGGAGACTAATGCATCTTACACGGATAATCCAAAATGAATTTTATATTGGGGTGTGAAATTACTTTTAGGGATGTTGATACCAATTTTTTGGATTTAGTAAAAAAATAATAAAAAATAGGGGAGACTTGGGAGGTAGAGGTTGACATTTTAGCTCAATGGCCTATGATGTTTATGTAATAACCCTAGTGATGAATTTTATGGATGATAAGTCCTTGGATATGGGGGGAATTGTAAAACCATGGATATTAATTTAATTAATGAAAATCATTTTTGTGTTATTTTCCTCCTTGTTTCTATGTTGCGCCACATTTTGGTTAAGTTAAAAGTTGTTCATGAATTCTTCAAAGGCTTAAATGGTGTTCTAGAAATCTTACATCCAAAACAAGGGTTGTTGTGTTATCGTACCCAAAACAAGCTATAAGGATGTAGGTTTCACCACATTACTAAAGGATTTGTTGAATTGGTATTATGGATCTTGTTTTTATTTTGTAAATATAAATGTTTTCTTTAGGTGTTTATGGTGATGTGGTGTTTTCATAACATCCATCACTATGGGGGAATGGATCAAGGAGGATGCACATTGGAGAATTAGTCCATGCCACACAACATGTTTCTATGTCAGTCTTCAGACATTGATTATTTTAAATTAATCATTTAGGGTGAATTTTGGACATTAAATTAGGGATGTAGTATTTTCATTTAATAGGGGAAATTAATAGTGTTTATGGGGATTCCAATAATGGATTTGAACTCTAACAGTTCCACTATATTGACTGCTCCTCCCTCCTCATTCGACATCATTTCTGAAAGCCCAAAGGGATCCAAAGAAAAAATCCATGATGCAATTATTTTCACTATTCCATGGTAGTTAGTTTTTCCCCACAACTCTACGTCATTGAGGTATCCCATTTCACCATGGAGTATAAATTTTAGCACACATGTTCATGAAAGTGTTTGATCCTATGCCAAATAATTTGAATTTATTCATAGTGGTGTTCTCCCTATCAACCCCATGGACAGAAATGTCATATTGTTTCTACAAATTTGGTAGTGATTAGCTTCCATAACAACTTTGTATTTCATCCCCTAACATTCTCCATGGAAATCCCCATATTTCCAGAAGCAATCTTATTATTCTAATCTTCATGTTTCTTCGAGTAATTATCTTCAAGTGAGTTATGGGTTCTGCCCTGTTATTTAGTACCCTATTTATTTCCCAAGAACACATTTAACATTTGAGTAAAATGGTTCAAGGAGTTATTGATGTTTGAGGATTTCGATTGGTGTGCAAACACGATCCAAGTGGCAACACCCTTGATGAACCTCGATGTTTCTGATGATACCTTGTGGTAGGAATTTACATACCTCTTGAGATCTCATTTACACATGTTTCCATGTTATGATTTATGTTTTGGAATATTTTATATTATTCTTGATTGTGATTTCATTTTGGTGTATTTGTAGCCCATGAGACCCCTTTGTGAGATTTTTCCCATGAGTGATATTATAGTAGTTTGTTTTCATGTTGTGTTATGATCACATGTATCTATTTGTTGGTAATTTATTTATTACATTGATATTCTATCCATGTATTCTCTACCTTGTATATATGGGTTATCGTTGTTGGAGGTATCATTATTTCTTCTCAGAATAGGTAGAACATAGTGATATGTTAATCTTTTAGTGGTGATTGAGCATGACTAGAGACAATGCTTATGATGAACCTGATCATATAGTGGATATATATTAATACCATGAGACATTGTGTTTCAGGAACTACCTCATGTTTCATTCCATATACCCGGAACTCCTTTGAGTGTCATGTTGTATTATGGCCACTCCTTTGATATGAATGTTATGTGATGAGCACCCTTCATATTACATGCTGCATATCGGGAAATGCTTTGAGTTTCATGTTTCTTATTGGGAACTAAAATGAGTTTCATTACATATATTGGGATATATAATGAGCTTCAAGTCATAAACCAAGCATTATTCTTAGTGGTTGTCATGAAATAGTTTCACTAACCCAGTGGATAGTTTGTTACTACTGACATATTACCTATATCCTTCTAACATTGAGTTGAAGTAGGTATAGGCAGGGTATTATAGTGGATTGGATAGTGCACGACCACATGATTTTGGATATTATTTTTATTCTCATTATTGATTTATTATTATTATAGAATAGAAATTTTATACATAATCACATTAGGTTATGGAGGCATTGGTATTGTCCTGCTGAGTCTTGTACTCACACCCTACTTGGATAGTTTAGTGCACGTGTAGATTTCATGAGGGTCCTGGAAATGGGAAAGTTCCTAATGGTTGATGGCTAATAAGAAGATTATGGAGAAAGTGTGGACTGGTAAAGACTGCAGAATACGTCATAGATGACTGCTTATTTGATAATTTATTTATATTATTCTCAAATTTTGGGTATGCTTATCACATTGGGAGATATTTTTATATTTATTCCATTTATTTAGTTTTTTCATGTTTTTTATGATTAATTAATATATTTTTTATAATTTTTATTATTGATCATATGACATGATACTGAGTGAATATTCACTCCCCTGATAGACTAAGACCATCTCTACTAGTCGACATCCTTGTGTGTTCAGGTAGGCATGCATGTGGTCATGTGGAACTCTGGTTCAAACACATTAGTTCTGGTTAGGATGTTACAAAGAAAATAGATCAATAATAGAAAAACAAATAGATTATACCAACTAGCTAAAACCATCTTCTATCCATTGAGGAGGGAAATTATTCATTATTGTCACTTGGTTTAGCCTTCAGTAATCTAATCATAGCCTCAGAATACCATTTTCCTTGTTGGAGAATATCACCACAACACCCCCATAACCACCCATCAAGCCAGATGAAACCTTATTGCATCTGGTCATCTATCTATATCATAAAATCCAACTACTCAATGCATTTCATCCAATAAGGTTCCATTTAAATTATAGAATATTATGACTATAAATATATCCTAATATCAGCATCACATCAATGGTTAAGTGTCACAACCTTCCCAGGTAAGATATCCCAAAATTATCTATTGCTCTCAGAGTTTCCACCATCCCAATACCAATTGAATTTACTAAAAATACCACCATCAAAGAAAAATGGGGATTCACGCGCCTAATTCTTATCTAAAAACCACAATAATGATGATATATACACTTTTACTCTCCCTATAACAGAAAAATACCTTCTTCTTAAATAAATGGATAGTTGCATGCATATAATACTACAAATCCATGTTAATGATAACATTGTGTGACTCTATCTATAGTAAAAAGAGATCTTCATATGGATCATGTTTCCCCATAATCATCATATACCCATAAAACACATAAAAAAGTAGGTATAGACTTCGAATGGCATAGTAAACACCAAGGGTGTGATAAGCCTCTACACGTCTAGTCATAGTGCATGGACTATGTTGTGTGTGAGGAAGGAGTGTGGGGATCCTAAATTAAACAATGTAGAAACAAGTGTAGATGATAATCTTGGCATACCTATGAATATATATGGACCTTATGGTGGTGACACCTCCATAGAATGAAATTATTTATGCTTAGAACCTATGCCTCAGTGCTAACATATACCTCTATGACTACAGGCAAGTTAGAGTCCCTTTATATGAGTGATATCCTGAGGTGGGCCCCAAACTACCACATCCCATCATGACAATACATAAGACTACTACACTTAATGGTTATATGACCTTGCTAGTGGCTTCAGTCGTGGTTGATTTTGAACAAGCCCACCACTATTGTAATGAGATCCAAGAACCACTTGGAACATATGCTTGAAATGGACATAGCCCCAATAGACATAGAACATTGGTCCAAATACCATATGAAAATCATTGGAGATAATGGCACTAGATGGTCGAAATGGAATATTCTTAGGTCAAACCCTTACCATCCAAAACCTCTAAGTCCCTGACATCAATGACCTAGTTCGAACAACTCTACTCTTTGAGGATCCCTAGTGGCTCCCCACTCATGGTAACCCTCTTCATCAGTGAATATGCTAGATCACCTCCACATTTTCGATATTTCCAAATATTTTGGAAACATAAATGGAGTAACTGCATATTGGATAGATGAGCATAGTTCCTTATTAAGATTCCACACATGGGACTCCTCATCAGAAAAAATATTAAATGAAAAAATTCAAAAGATCCATAAACTAGATTCATATCTCTTACACAGACTACTCTCATACTAGTGAGAAATTTGGTTCTTCATGTTTTCTTCCTTCATGGTCGATGATAGGAACATCACTTAGAACTCATACAATAAATATTCCCAAGAATAATTCACCTCTCACCAATCAAAAATATAAAATATCCACCCTTAATTCATGATTACCATCATCTAACTAGATACTAATATAATCAAAAACTCAACCAAAGCAAGAATCAGAATAAAATCATTCTCAAGACCCCCTTAAAATTAATTCATCTCTAGATTGGAGACACACCCATAATACTTCTCTAATAACTACCATTTAAAATCACACAATGCTCATTGTCATTACTCATCCTACTTTATCTAGTAAATCCTTTTGATAATCAACTAGACCAACCTGTTGAACCTCTACTACCTGATATGCACACAAAAAAATTGACCATGTTCTATCCTTAATAAATATAGAGTAACCCTAATCCTAGTATCCTTGAATTTTATTAGTTTCATTCGATTAATTTGTTTCATTTTCCCAATACATCCCAATTAATACATGATTATAAAAAATATTTATGAATGTAACTCTACAATGTCTCCACACAATATGTAGAAACAGCTCACATTTTTATTTGGTAGACTCAGGGACCTTAAATTGGATCAAAAGGGGCCCTAAAATCATAGACCCCATTGTTCTATCTATCCTATTTCATGCACCATGATCGATTGGAACTATTTACCTACCAACCCATATAATCGTCACCATTCCTCATTCCAAACTCCATGTTATCTCCCAAAATAAACCTCTGATACAACTTTTTCATGGATCTTTCCCTACAATGTTACCCCTCATGGGATGGTAATGAATTATGGGAGACAATGACCCCTTGATTGCCACATTCTGTTGGCATTGGGTAGGTGACTAAAAACAAGGGTATGAAAATATCTCATATAGAAGCATTACCCTCAACTATATTATAATATTTGAGGGATATGATAAATAAACCTCCAAGAAACTACATTACATGAAAGAAAAATGAAATCCTAAACCATCCCTTATTTTATTTATAATGTAAAAAATTAAAATTGGAATCTAAAATTAAACAGAAAAAGGGAATCCTAATGCAGCGACTCATCAACATCTCTAATGTCATGACTAGTAATATCTATCTCACATGATGTCCTCTTGGAAAACTGAAAAATGAAATATTTTGTATATATATAGGGTGAGAAGAAAATACAAACTCAGTAGGATAAAACCCAAGGTCATTCACAGATATATAAAAAGTGTACATTAATGCACTGGTGAACAAACAGTCGAACTAACATGCACCTTGACAGGTTTAATAACCAAACCTATCCTCACAGTGGTAGACTCACAAAATAATGCATCCAAGTGTAATAATTTAAAAAGAATAAAATCTATTTATGGTACCCCTCATAGATTTCCCACTAATATCCAACTCTCTTACCCCAACAACATATATCCTAGTAATCCCATCCCTTATATTGTAATCATGCCTAGAGACTCCTATGAAATTGCATCATATTCTTCCCAAAGACAACTAGTAAACCACAACAAACCATGAACCATGTGCAACATGTCTTCACATCCACATACTCTCATAACTAATACCATATGACCAGAATAGTATGTTACCATTAATATCTAGGACACCAACCCCATGCCTTCCACCTACCATGCACAGTCCTCACTACGAACCACCTAATCCTCTTGCCAATAACTATTATAATTTCACTACGTCTCCAATTCATCATAGCCAATGTGTATGTGTCAATCTTATCAATCACCACCTCTAGTGATATATATCTTCAATACATCACAATATAATCATAATAATATTTCCTGGAAGAGAGAGATGGGAAGATGGCATAGCCATCCAACCATCCCCATCATCCTAGATGTTTTGTAATAACACCAGGAACCAAAAACATCTGGGTGTCAGTGTAAACATATTCCCCATGTGGGGTGTTTATTGATTTATCACAAAAGTACATGATAAGTTGATAAAACAAAATCCTTACCTAGGGGTTCATAATAAGAGAACCATTTCTACTAATAATATCACCACAATGCTTCACCTCTTCTGAAATTATCATTTCAACCTCTAAATGCATCACACTACATTAGTGATCCACATACAAGCCACATTACATATTTTATTTCAAGTCAGTCCATTTGTAGATTTTACAATATCTATCAGTTTTTATTTAACATAAAATAATATTCAAATTGAACATCAATATCCCATTATTCATTAATTTATTTTGAACCCCAAACCATTTATTCCAAACCATGTTCAATTAATTAGAACCCTTCACCTTACAATTATTCCAAGACTACTAGAAAACAACAATGAAAAACACAATGTCATCAACCATCACCAAAAATATTCCATGTTCCTCTATCACACATCACATAATAGTTTTAACAATTAATTTCATTATAATTACTTCTTTATTTTCAATGGTATTCTAACATAAATATGAGATTCCATGGGAAAACAATTTATTATCTAGATAAATGTTCTTATCCTTTTTCATTCATTTGTATTTTAATAAAAAAATCATAATTAGGTTCAATGATTTAAACAACCACAACAATACAGAAAACTCAACACAATTAGGATTTGTAAAGGTAGAAAAAATACATAACCATATAGAAAAAAGCACAATAAAAATAAAAAAATATGTGATTTATTCCATATACATTAATTTCAATTAAGAAAATTAATTACCATTATTTAGTAGATACACACAATGTATCCAAAGAAATATAAAATCATGATATTCACACATGTACATATAAATGAAGAGATAATGAAGGAACTTATACCTCAATTGAAGCTTCAAAGAGATCCACAGCTCACAAGGAAGAAACAATAGATCACGCCCCACCATGAACTAAGGAGAAATAACCAAAACCTATCTATATGAAGACACCATAAAACCATGACCAAACTATTCCCAAAACAGATCCTCCGAATTATATTATCCTCCTAGAAAAGAATATGCCAAGAAAAATAGGAAAGGGGGAAGTGGGAAGTTCCCACCTCAATCACAAGTCATTACCCATCGATCAAAGAGGTTAAACTAATCAAGGAAGATGGGGGATAGGACCACCGGGGGGAGAAGTTTTTCAAATCCTAGAGGATAAGAGAATGAATGGAAATAGAGGAGTTTGATCCCCATATTTCTTAGTAATGTCCACTAGACCCCACCATAGTGTGGTGAATATCCAAAGCCCCTATAGTGACTCTATTTAATGGAATATCAGAATCCCTCACAATTTTCTCCCTTTTAAACACATCTTAAAAACCAAATTTTACCACCGTCATGACCTAGACCATGATGTGGTCCAAGACATGGTTTTTCCTCTTTCATTATCTATATTCAATCACCATGTTTTGGAAACAAATATTTGGTTGTTTTCCCATCACCACACCAACAAATATACTCAGATGACCCCCCAACTCCCTGTTTTGGACAAGAGGTCCCCCAAGAAGACACGCTTGGCTCCACACCCTTCATTGGGCATTATTAATGCTATTAATTTTACCTATGGAGTGATCATGGATAATATGAGCATTACCACTCCCACCACTAGGGTGTTGTGACTCTCCAAATGGCCCAAGAACCTCTCCTGACCTTTAGAAGTCCCCAAAACCCCTCGTCAACCCCACCAATCATAGAGAAAACACAATGGAAATGTCCAGAAGGTCAAAACCATTATATTATCATATAATAACAACATTTTACCCTAGTTTTATTCAATTTCATAAACAAAATTCATTAACCATTCAATTACCATTCTTTCATAACAACAACATTCTCTACTTCCATTGTAGAAAGTAAAATCATTGGTTATTTTATAGAGATCTAATTGACCACAGTTCCTCTAAAAGTGTTAAAAAAATCCAGTTATGATCTTCTATAAATCAAAATTACCAACAAATTCTACACCAATAAACCAAAATAATAAATCACCATTAATGTTACAATGTGTTTTTTCTTCCATTCCTTTGAGATAATGAATAATCAATTTTACTATTTCTAAATGAATCATTCTTATATTTATCAAAAATTTGTAAACCACTCCCACTATATGGAAAATATCATGGCATGTACAAACTATAAAATACACTAAACTTATAACTGATAAGGCATAATTTTTTTTACATATTTACTTTTTATATTCTTTTTTTTGGGTTCCCACTCTTTTGAAAGTTTTAAGTGACTGATGAGTGGAGTTGAAATAGACTTAAATATACTCGTTATTAATCACTCAATGTTCTTCTAGATGTAATACCTTTGTGGTAAAATAAATATTTTGGTTTTCCTTTCATGTTCAATACTAATTCCTAATATCTTATTTTTTTCACTATGATCTTTTTTCTCAAAATTTCATAAAAAAGCCTCCTTCAACTTAATAATCTGCTTAAAATTGAGACCTACCAATTGCATGTAATCCATTTTAAAAAATATGATTATAAATTCATTCTTGTTGAATTCATTCATTTAAAAAAATATTCATAATTACTTTGAGTGAAACATTTTTATTACATAAAATATTCTAACTTCAAGTTCAAACAACTAAGTAATTATTTAAAACCATAAATATTCCTTAGTTGGTGCACTAAGCCTTGATTCTGATTTTACATGAAAGTAATAGGCTGATTATTTTAAATTTCATCCTCTAAATCCCCATGAATAAAATTTCTCTTCATATCCATTTTATCAATGTGAAAATTTTTGGAATAAACAAAACATTAAATAGTCAAGATAGTAGAATGTTTTACTTTAAGAGAGAATATCTCCAAGATGTCAACACCTTACTTATACTAAAATCCTTTCACCACGAACCTACAATTATATCTTTTACCTCTATTATATGATTATTTAAAATGGACAACCCACTTTTTTCAAGTTCCTTCTTCCCTAGAAGTCGTTCTATTAGCTCTCACATGGTATTCACTTATAGTGAATATAATTCATCCTGCATTACTAACTACATCTTTTATAAATCACTAAAATAAACATCTCTTTCCAGACTCCTTGGTTTTCAGGGATCCATTAAAAGTAATAATCTTAGATCTGCTCAATAAATTCTCACTGGTTATCTGTTTCTTTAAATATTTTCAAAATTACTTGTGAATCAGATACTTTTAGAACTATATCTTTTGGAAAATCTCTTTATGGGACTCCCCTTTCCAAAGCATCTCCTTTTATAACTCTTGAGTGATCTTCCCTAGTTCATAAGATTTCTGATATATAATATATTAATTGTACAATAGAAACTTCTTCACATTCATCTAAACATGCTTCTATAATTATTATTCATCCAATAAGTTCAAAAATAGGTGAATTTTCTAAAAAAAATTTCTCTTTTGGGACAATCATTCAAATGAAATTTAATTTCAATTTTATTCATTATGCTCAATCTAGTCCTCATTAAATTTCCAATCATTCCATGATATCTATTCATTAAATAACACATTCTCGCTTCTAAAAAGGTTTCTTTTTTCCAATATCCCAAATCCAAAAACCGAAATCGTCATCTACATAGCCTATAAAAAATCATTTTTTAGATTTAGTTTCAATCATATCTCTCTATTTATCATCCACATGCATGTAGGCTGAATATATAGAAATTATAAGGGGAGTTACTTCTAGAATCTTTCCTAACCAAAGTTCATATGGGATTCTATATACAAATAATTTCGAATGACTTATATTGACCAGGGTATTATTCTAGCTACTTCTTCTAAACACATAATTGGAATTCCATAATGTATCGTCATACTTTTCATCTTTTTCAATTTCCAAATCATTATCTTAGAAACACCAATTTGTTCAGATGCTCTTAGAAAAATATTTCCATTCTAGACTACACTTTTCATGTAGTAGTATTGGAAAATAATTCTGATAAATCACCCCCATTGTCTAATCTTTGACATTTCATCATGCTATTGGTTTCTCCCTCCAACATATCCTTTCATTGAAAAAATATTCCAAACACTAAAATTTTATATTTGAGAAAATATACCAGTGAATTTCTTATAGAATCATCAATGAAGGTAAAAAAGTACCAAACCATTCCATTTGAATGAACTCGAGACGAGACTCAATCATATGTATGATATAATTATAGCTTCTGAAATTTTGGGGTTCATCCAAAATGATTGAAAGAAACCTTTTATAACATTAAGTATAAAACTATCACACCTTCTGAAGCCTATTTTATCATGCTTCAATATGACTCTTTTAACTATAATACTTTTACATTTCATATTGAGGTTCCCAAACCAATTATACCTATTACTTTAATTTTCTAAAGAAGTAATTTTTACATGTGTCTCTCCAAATTCCATTTATGTTAGATATAATAACCAATATTTTACACCTTTTGAAATCTCTAGGCAACCCCAATTAATCATCAACACTCCATACAAAAATCTCATGCTGAAACGTTCTTCATATAGCTGACCCACTAATATCATGTTCTTCTGATGTCCTGGAACATGTCGAACTTCTTTCAATACAAGAAATAATATATTCTTCAACTAAAAAATAACTTTTACGATTCCCATGATTTCAAGAGTTTCATCATCAGTAAGATGAACATTACAAATATTTTGGATACAAAATTTGATACGTACACATTTTCTTCTATGTAATGGAATAAGGAATAGGAATCTGTGAACAATGATTCCATTTTTTTGAAAAAATATCAAGTAGTTTTACACTAATTTATACTACAACACTTATATCTTCCAAATAATACCTTTATAACGTTATTTTCTTGTTACTATAATTAATATTGTGGTGACCACTCTTTCTACAATTCCAAAAAACAAGATTTCATCAGGAAGAATTCTCTATACTACTTTCCTTGGATTTCTTCTCTGAATACTTATGAATCTTTAGTGTAGGTGATCACTCCCACCCTTATGTATTTAAAACATCTCTAAAATATTATTAAATCTCATTATAATATATCTCCTTATAAGGAATCATGTTCTGAAAATCATTGAAAACAAAATCAAGATTTTCACATAAACTACATAGATATGTAACCAATGATTCCCATAACTATGTCAGAGATGACAATAATAGGTCACCTAAACATAATCTACAAAAATAATCTTCACACAATCTATCTAAATATATATTAGTTTGAAATCACTTAAAAAACATACGATGTTAACCTTCTTTTTGATATCCCCATTCTAAATAACATCAGCATCAAGAACACCTTGTTCCGTGTTATAAGCTTCTCATATATATCTAAAAATCCCCCCATAATATTTTTTTGTAGTTTTCTTCTCCCAAATGATTACAGCTACATTTTTGAATAATAAAATTCATATCATGTTAATAATATTATGTTCCATCCTTTCCCCATCACATTTTTTTTCATTTCTTTTAGATTGACAGCCTTTAATAGAAGATCCATATATTTCTAACTAAGATAATCTTCTAACTAAATTTTCTAGAAACTGAATTATGTTAAATGTAATTTGTATTTCCAAACTTATCCATCTTTTGATTCCATCCATATAAAAAACAATGACTCATAGTGAAATTTGAAAAATTTATAGAAAAAACAATGATACCTGGATTGTCGAGAAAACAGTTAACACTCCTGACAACCTTCCTTTGATACCACTTGTAGGTAATTCCTTCAACCTCATAATCTCCTTCTGATAATAAATTGGAAGCTATAATTATGGAGTCACTCAATTGAAATATATTCCAAATTGATTTATCTTAATGCTCAATGTTCATGAACTTGGGGGAAAATCTCACCCAATTCACAACCACTAATTCAATCCAACTTTATCCTTATTCACTCAGAAAAACATTCATACAATTAAAATAAATGAAAATATGTAAATAGCACTTTGGTTTTACATGGTTTGGACTGAAATTCATATGTTTATAGGAGAAAAATTGTGGTCTTTAATTTCACTAGAAATAAAAACATAACAACATAGTGACTTTAAGAAGTCTCTCTAGATTTCCAAAACAGGTAATCACAATTATATTCAAGACACACACCATAAAGGGGCCTCACTCTCTATTTATAAAGAGTAACATCCAGTCATCTCATTGCACTATCATCTAAAAAGTGCGGGAGTCCATCTATTTAAATGTACCCACCATTGATCTCTCACAACAATATTTTGTGTGACCACAACTATTAGTAAACTAGTAATCACAAACAATTGATCTTGTGGACACTTTTAGAAATGGATGTTGAAACATTTGTAATTAGATCACCTCACGCTAAGAAAATCATAATTAACTTCTTTTAAACCAAACTTCTATAACATTGAAGAAGAAAATCTACCACTACCCAAACTTCAACAAATTGAAGATCTTCCAAAAATAGTCCTTTCGGTCGACTGCTTCCGATCGACTGAAGAAGACCTCACATTCCCAACATTTCATATAGTAAATATAGAGTAATAATATTTTCAAATATAATTATACATATTACTAAACAACAGTTCAATTAATAATATATATATATATATATATATATTATTCAATTAACGATAAGCATTTATATATTCAATTTATGTTTTTTATGTTTTTTATTTATTTATTTATTTTAAATATGAATAGAATTAAATTTAAATATGATAAATTTTAATATATATATAAAGAGTCACTTTCAAAAAAGATAATACTATTTTTTATAAATCATTATTGATAAAATAATGTTATAAAAATATTTAGATTGGATAAATTTATTTAATTATGTATCAAAAAATATATTTAAATATAATTTTAATTTAAATATAATATATAATATAATATATATTTATTAAAATGAAATTATAAATATTATAAATTATAATTAAAGATACACATTTTTGAATATTATTATATATTCATAAATATAAATAATATTATTTGATACATTATTTCTTATATAATTATATTTATAAAATAATTTTTTTAAAAAATTATTTATTAGTAGTATTTTTTAATATGATTAAACAATATTACATTATTTACATTTAAATGACAAGTAACATATTTTCAAATTATTTTAATTTAAATAGAATATATATTTATATATATATATTCTTTTTTGTAAGTAATTATATTTTCAAAAATATAATTACATTTATTTCATACAAAATTACTCATAATGATTATTATTTATATTTAAAAAAATTAAATTAAATTATTAATATTAATATATAAAATTTCATTAATGATAATAATAATATTTATATATATATCAAATAATATATTGTAAATTTATTTAAATTTAAATATTATAATTAATATAAAATATTTATAATTATCTTCAAATAAAATGAATAATATTTTTTACAAAAAATTATTAGTAATATAATTTAAATAAATAGATAGAATAATTTTATTTATTAGGTGATATATTCTAAATTTATTTTAATTTAAATATAATATATAATATTATATTTAAATATAAATATATTAAGATATAATTATTAATATTCGAGATTATAATTATACATATGCAATTTTTTAAGCAATTGTATTTTAAAAAATATAAAAATAAAAATTTTCTACCAAATTATTCATAATTCAACACAAATTAAATTATTCTAACACCATGTTTAAATTCCCTAAATGACACAACCTAATCTAAATCATATATAGAACATAGTGTTTTTTATGTGTTTTCCTAGAAAATAAAATTTTAAAAATGTGTACGTTAAAGAAATTAAATATTTGTATGAAAAGCGGCAAGCCCCCTTCCACCTTTCAGAAAAAAATTATACATGTTTTTATATTAATAAATATATTGGTTTGAATATTATCATTTATATGTATGTTATAAGAAATCACTTATATAGTGTTTTATTCGTCATTCCATTAGATAAATACTACTTTTTTGTAATTAGTAGACAACTATAATATTATTTTTCTTGTGAAAATCCCACTTAATCCCTATGGGTATCACCCTTTCAGGTGAATCCTCCAAAATTCGAAACATGATTTATATACATGGATTCCATTTTATATTTTATGGCTTTTAAAAATTTCATAGAATTAGAAATCTCAATGTACTCTCAATGTACAGTCTATAGGTTGTAGGTTTATCATATATGAACATTAAATTATCATTATTTTCCATAATAAATTCATATATATCAGGCTCCTGATAAATCCTACTAGGTAATTGAGATTATTGTGTAACATGAATTAGTTATTCGTCTATAACTTTTTATGAAACTGACTGAACCTCTATATTAGGAGAAATCTTTTTTATTGGTCCTTAACTTCTCTAAGATCATCTTTCATCCCACTGGATCCTCAATTAATATATTCATTATCATGTAACATACTAGTTTTATCTTCGAACACTTTTCATTTTGTTATATTTTACAAATAATATCCTATAGTTTCATTGAGATAAACAAAAAATAATCATTTCACTAATTTTGGGCTATGTTTATTAGAAACCAATTTACATATGAGTGATTCACAACCACAAATATTAATAAAAAATATTTTCGGACATTTACCAGTTAATATATAATATTTTGTGTTTATGAAAAAAATTTATAGAAAATAATTATGTATAAATTAAACTAATTTAACAGTATACCCACATAATGAAATAATAAGATCACACTAACTCATCATCGATTGAACCATGTCCAATCAGGTAGGAATCATTCTCTTAGACACACCATTCAACTATCATTTTCCATTAAGGTGAGTTGTGGAAAAAATCCACTATAAATCATATGATTAGTGAATTCCATTATCATTTATTCATCACCTCAATTTGATTATTGAATCTAAATATGTTTTCAAAATTTATTATGTAATTCATTCTAAAACTATTTGAACTTTTCATAGGCTTCATACTTGTACCTCATCATAAACACATAAACATACCAACTAATGTCATTAAGTAAGGTTTGATGTATGTATACCCACACTTCAAAAAACAATAATGACTCCAATGATTGTTTATAGGGAGACTCTATCAAACATGGTGGTATGTGAATCATACACCTGAATCGAGATCGCTGAGCTCTGTGATGGGATGGAGTCTGATAAACTGAATAGGGATGATCCTCATGCACTGGAATATCGACCATCACATGCTCCACATGTGTGTCAGTGGGAGGAGGTTTCAACTATATTTTGTACTACGTACACTATCCTTATCCTACTAGTGTTGTAGAAGGACCTTCCATCATCGTCTGGGGGAACCATATAGGCAAGGAAGGATCAATACCCTTTGTTGGAGAAACCCACTGATATCCTATCAGGAAATATATATCCCATGCCACCTGATGCACATCCATAGTCATCTGAGGCTAGACTGCTAGAGGCCCAACCTCTGCCTGTGGAACATGTGAGGGATCAAATTCTGAACAATGTGGTCTACATCGCCATCATTATGGCTCATTTACATTAGTAGCTACTAGAGGAGGTTCATGGGTAGGAAGATTCAATCACTTGGATGGAACCTCCACTCTCTTGGATGGACTATCGAAGACGATCTCATGAATCACATGATAATCTGGCCTCTGCAACAGTGTTGAAGCATGGATTGCTACCAGGCTAGTGACCCCCTCCTCCTCTAGATCACTATGGCCTATAAGTTTCATTGAATGACTACTTTTTAAATAGATTCAAAATTCATTAGAAAATAGTTTAATAAAAAAAACTAATGTAAATTTATTATCATTAAATATCATAATGTTCTATGTCATTTTGGGGGAAAGAGAGTATAGAATTCAGTATATACCATGGCTCATACATGAAATATTTTGAAAGATGGAATTATATCATATTTACACCCTATATATGATAATATTCTCATCTTCTCTAGAGGTTGAGAAAGGAATCATTTCATTGGTTTCGGTCCTCATCATATCTCCCTTTCTCCTTCAAGCCAGGAAGCTTCTGTGTCTGTGGAGATGAAAGTGGAATGGGATGAACACATCCAAACTGGAACATGAGTCCATATGGATGGTTCCACTCAATAATATGTAAGAGAATGAGAGGCACTATATTCATAGGATTATGAAGTCCAAAATTGTAGTATGTTGGAAACAGATCCAATATAGCCTAGTATGGCATCCATGAAATATGATGTGACATGTGAGAGTCTTCAAAAATGATACTTAATAAAAACTAAAATTGTTTCTAATATTAAATTTGTTAGACAAAGAAATATTGTATATGCAGACCTTGTGGGGTATGATATTGACCAAATGGATACGATATGCCCCTAATTGGTGTGTCAGAGTTCTGTTGAAGCTGTTTTTCGGATTCCACCTATTAAATAAAACATAGAAAGTGATCAATAAAAAGAAATTAAATTCAATAACTTCTATTATAATCAGAAACCAATAGAGATGAGTGATCATAACAGCATCCATGTAGTGTGACATGCAACAACTCTATAGGCAGAATCTCACCAGCAAGATCAGAGAAGAGTATAGGGATGCACTCACATACCCACATTTGAATGAGGATGATGCATCCCGCAAGATCAGTGTAGTCTCTATAACATGCCATCCATAATGCTTTGTATGTGTAATTTAAGCACACAAATCCCCTACTATATGTATCATCCAATCAAAGTCTTCCAGAATCCATAGATACATCATGTGCACAAGAATACCCAAGTGATCAGTGTGCATGGTCCCTTGAATGATTCGTATTATACATGCCAATAGATGATGCATGAAAGATTGGTCTCCAACATCATCAGATAACTGTAGAAAGTGTCCCTCAAGACAGATCATAGAAATAGACCCACCATCTGTAGCCCTAGGGTTCTCCAAAATTTAAATTCCTAGAAATATATGAACAAGGTCAAGCCAGTTTGCTTGGGTGGGTCCAATAACAACAACCCCCTGGATATGAATACCGAGAAGGACATCCACATCCTCCAGGGTGATGGTAATCTCTCCCTTAGGCATGTGGAATGTGTGTATCTAGTCTCTACCACTTCAAAAGGGCATAAAGAAAGGGATGGTAAATAAATGTGAAATCAGATAATACAATGTCATTGAAGTTAACACGAGGTCAGTATGGTATAATGGAGGGTGGAAGAAGCGTGGGATGAAAATTTTGTACTCAATGCACATAGATCTTTTGAACCTCACCACTCTATAGAACATCTTATGAGATATACCTAGCCTCCTCAGTGAGTAGTATAGTATCATCCATCTATTTGTAAAAAAATTAAAAAATTCATAACTTTAAAATGTAAATATAACGTTATGGTCAACAAAATGTTATGATGTGTAGAATGTAAGATATGTAATGTTTGTTCACATTGTTTTATGAATTTATTTTTTACCAAAAGAAAAAGTAATGTCATCATGTTTCTCAGTGCATATTTATAATGTGTTTTGGAGAAAGTTTTATACCTAGATACGAGTTTTTTTAAGATATGGTTATATATATGTATATATAAATTTTGTCTTTGATGTATAAAATCTTATTAGAAAATGGTGTTCTTTTTAATTTATTTATCATTTCCCACATGATGGTATATTTCATGATTATTTTCTCACATTCTTACTTTATAGTTTAAACATTGAAATATGGAATATGCATTAATGTCTCTTCCTCTTTGCTTTCATCACATTCTTTATTTTCTTCTCTTTCTTAACTTTCTTCTCATTTATTGATTTCTTCACTTTCTTCTCAATCATGGGATCGTTTTTCATCATCATCATTGTCGTTATCACCATTCCTCCTGCATCATGTGTCATTTCCCATAAATGATTTTCAATATACAAGTAATAATATGATATTATTCAATATAACATGGGTTGTATTAGATGAGTTTGACTTCAAATGTGAGGTAAAATCCATCTTATTTTCGAGTGGTATCTTAATGGAATATTCAAAAAGTGTGTAATTACCTTTTGAAATTTGAAAATATTTTGAAAATTTTAGGAAATTCTCAAAAAAAATTGTATATTATATTCACACCATATAATTTACAATATGGGATTATCACAATGGAGACAATACATCATTATAAATGAGAGTGTAAACTAAATGAAACAATATTAAGGAATCATTTTCAGTTATGACCTACTTGATGACATATGGTGCATCTCCAACATATCCCTTGTTCTTGAGGCCAACCTAGCACATGAGCCTTAGCCCGGTTGGTAAGGACTCCGTAAGTGCATCCAAGCGACCAGGGATCAAATCTAGGTGGAGGAAGAATATCCTGGTACTATAGGAATACTGTAGCAGGTACTGTAGCAGGCACTGTAGTGTGAACTGTGGAGTACTGTAGCAAGTATTGTAGTTGGAACTGTACCTGGCACTATTTGGCACTGTAGCAGTTGGGAATATGCCCATGTTTGGGTCTCCGGGCCACCGATTTGGTCCCTTAGTCCTGTATGGACTTCGGGCCACCCATGCCTTCGATTCAATAAGGCCTTTGGGAAACCTCAAGGCCTTCAGGACACCTTAAGTGCAGATGAAAACTAGACAACCTACAAGGAACAATCCCTACAGGAGGATGAGAAAGGACCTTTCAACACAGTAGAAGCTAAACGGATTGCATGAATGATAGGGTATGACACCTACCATCGGGAAAATCCTATTCAAGCACGAGAATGCCTAGCCGAATAGTCATGCGAATGTGGAGAACTGATTTCACGATGATGATGCTGGGGAGGAGCATTTCCAAGTAGTTTGTCTGGGTTGTATGTAATTTTTGAAGCCTATAGTCAAATTAATTTCTCTAAGGCCTATGGTCCATGTAAAATTTACACTTACGGGCTTTGAAAGTGTTCCACCTCACCCCTTGAGTGGAGGATTATCAAAAATCAATAAAAAATGAAGGCCTTCGGGCCATTGGAGGTGGATTCCAACCCATCTCATTCAATATCATGTTTGCCTTTGGTATCGCTCTTTTACGTAACTATTTGATGTAAAGTATCACTATCGGTTGGTCTTCGGGCATTTGCAAATATCGAAACTCCCCAATAGGCATCTATAGTTCAGAACAAAAGTTAGAAATGGTGTTCCTCCATTATACTAGATCAACATATGATTTATATGATATGTTCATAGAGGCACATGTTGCGACGATGTTTTCACTTGGAAACCTTAATGCCAAGATGTTTCCACATTGAAATTATCTCACCTCCAGTAATACCACTATTTTTTCACCGATGATATTTTTATGGGGTATGAATTCTCTTGAACATCAAATAGAGAGTCTTATCTATAAAAAAGTCATACATGATAACCATAATCTTTTTCAATGTACTTTTCAATATCTCATTGAATGTTCCTTTTGTACCATAGCCCATGTTGAATCCCATCTGAGGCTAGTGTTTTTCTATCAACAAAGTACTTCATGCAATGGTAAAATTTATTCTGAACTAGGGATGTTATATGTAACTTGGGAAGCCCCTTGAAGACACCATTGATGCACTCTGAAATGATTGTGGTTATGTTTTTTTACGTCACCCCCGTCATATGCCACTGTCAATTTTTATTTTGGAATCTGTGTTTTATAATCACACACTTCTTGATGAGAATTGAGGATTTGTTTGAAACGCTCATCAAAACATGATTAATCTGAATCATATTCTACACAGTAGTGATTATATATCACATAAATTGATTTTATCTTTACATTGAAATAGTAAAAAATTAAATAGACAATGCGTACGATGCCTTGTGATTGCCTTCATCATAGGTTCGTTATAAAAGGTTTATTTCTTGTTTCTAGCAATGTGTCTAATATAGTATCGATAGTGTGAATTTATGGTCTTCGTGTATCAGGGTATACATTGATTGTCTTGGGGATTTCTCGATGCCGATAAGATATAAAAAAGTCACCCGAATGTCAGTGAAATGGTTGTTTATACATGCCAAAAATCAACTCAATGATTCGTAGTTTTCTTCCTCTACAACTGAAAATGAAATTAGAAGAGGTGAATTATTTCCATCTTGGGTTTCCGCAATCAACAATATGACATTTTATTTTCCATATAGAAACATTTCATCATTCTATATAAACTTTTTTCTGAAAAAAATGCAGAAATATAGGAGACGATTTCCCAAAACAACTGATGAAATTGAACGTAAGATGGATCAAGTGGATTATATTGAGACACATTTTATTTCATATGAATATGGAACACAACATAGTCATTGTATCACATTATGGATATCAATTGTGGAAACACCTAATACGAATCATCCCAATCACCATTGACCTTCACAATTTCCTTTTTTTCTCTATCCATTACTAATTATAGGAAATATTATAACCAAAAGTATATTGTATACTTTCTTGCACAGGGGATATAGGAACATCATGGCATATCGTATTCATTTTTATGGTTATGGATGACACAAATTCATCATCCAATGAGTTAATATCATATGGAAGGTATGGATGAATGCATGTATGGGTTGCCTCAATCTTCAAGATTAGCCAACCTCCAAATGCAATGTTCAGACACAACCTCATTTTGAATCTACAATCATCCCCATACATGTCACAACGTATGAGTTATTATTTATTGCATGTTTCCAAAACTATATATCTACAATTCCGATCAATGTGAAATATCTTTAGCATGTTTATTTATTCATCTTTACTTGGAATATCCCTTCCATCATTTATGGTTTTTCCATATCACTAAACCTATCCGGTAAAACTATGGGAAACTCAAATGCGGGTGTGATGACATTGTAGTTGAATTTAGGGACATGTGTCATTACTTCCAACCAAGATGCGAATAGTGGTGGTTGATTTATTATTGGTTGAGGCTTCTATACAACTAATGAATTTCTAGAATCATCCTCCATAACATCCATTACCCCCTCCTCCTCAGAGCTGTTTTCATAATTTGTTCCATCATTACAAAAATCCTTATTAGAAGTATAATTTAAATGTATATCTATGAGATCATCTAGGTTATCCTCTTCTGAATCATTTGGAGTAGGCTGAAATTCATATTGAGGAACTTCTTCCACCACTACTGTAATTATATGTCTTCTTACAACTGGACATTGTTGTTTTATAGTAGAATCATCAACATATAAATCCATCATGGTACCATATGACCGTTGGGAAAATAAATTCATTGCTTGGACCCACTGTGCATTAGCCACCAATGGAAAAACTAGATGTCACAGTGTAATTGGGAATTTCAAATGCCTATAACTCATAGATATTATCTTTTTATCAGGTACTAAATTTAATGAACTATTGATTCTGACATGAAGTTCAGTTAGGGTTACCCAATAAGCTATACTAAACACTGTTATTGGTTGTGTACTATAATTAGATTCCTTTATAGTTTTAATAACCTCCACATAGCAGTACACAAAAAAAGATGACTCTCTACATCAAAAATGGGTCTTGATCAGGATTAGGAAAGTATAACTAATACAGACAGTGATGATTGACAATATAATATTTATTATATAGAAATTTTAGAACGTATTTTTATACCCTAAAATATGATATTAATATTTTCTGATATAAAATTTTATTAGAATATAAGACACAAAAATGTTTTGGAAACTGAGGTAAAAAAAGAGAAAACATCAAATGAATTAATTTATCATCGATAAGAAGGAAATTTTGATCATATATAGTGAAATATAGAAGAATAAACACATTAAATAACGCTTGAATGGTTTACAACATATAATAAATACATTATGATTTTTCAATAGAATGTGGTTTGGATTCGATGAGGCTCACATCGTATGTGAGGAAAAATATAGCTTATTTTCAATTGGTAGATTAATAAAATATTCTAATGGGATGTAGTTATCTTTTTAATTTTTAAAATCCTTCGGCCTTCTAATGACATATTTTAGATGCCATTATTTGGCCAAAAAATTTTGAAAATTCAAAATTTAAGTACATCCCTTTAGAAGATGTTACTATGCTGCCAATTAATATTAAACTGTATTTTATATCACGTACAAAGTGGGACTCATCTCATCCAAACCAAGTTCTACTAAAAAATGTCAATGTATTTCATGTATGTTGTAAAATATTTATGTGTTATTTAGTGTGGTTTTTCTTATGATTTTTACTTTATCTGAACATAATTTTCATTTAATCAATGATAAAAAAACTGATTTGGTGTTCTCTTCTTTTTACCTCAGTTTCCAAAATATTCTATGAATACAATTTTCTATGAGGGTTGACAATATGATCTTTATGATACTAAAATTTTATAACATCTTCTTATATCCTAGACTATGATACTAATGTTTCTTTATACAATTTTAAATCATCATAATGTTATTTTAGTAGTTTATAAAGTAAATATGAATAATTCCATATTCATTCATTAATCATATGATATTCATTTGTTAATTATTATTAGATAATAATTATATGTATTCATCTTTCAATCCTATTTTATTCATTAAGTATTATATAATTAATCATTAATAAAAATTACTATTATTTCTAAAAATTATAATCTTTATGACACTGAAATTTTAGAACATCTTATTTTATTCGAAACAATGAAACTAATATTTCTTCATACAAATTTTAATTAGTTAATCATTACTAATTTATTCGTTAGTCGATCATTTTTAATCAATCTTTTATCATTATTTATTCAATTCTTAATCATATGATATTCATTAGCTAATTATTATTAAAGAATCATATGTATTCATTTTTTAATCCAATGTTATTTCTTAATTATAATATACTTAATCATTATAAATAATTATTATTATTAACAAATTATATATAAATAATTAAACTATATAATAAATAACATATTAAAAACTATGTAAAAATAATTCAATTACTAATAAAAACTTTCATTCTTTAATGTCTTTTTTCACATCAGTTTCATTCCATATGAACATAATTATCATTTTATCATTGATAAATATATTGATTTGATTTATTATTTTCTTAGGTATTTTTTTAGTTTATATAGAAAATTTAAATCATCTGAATCATATCCCCCAGAAGTGTCAAATCAGGAGTGTAGCAAGCTAAATTTCCATGTATCGGGTTACCCTGAGTCTGGATCAGAACACCTTTTTGGAGTTGTTACTTTTAGGTACATTTTTACCAGAACTACATATGTATCAGAGCCACATCAACATTTTTGTATCTAGATAGAGGTTTTATTGTTTAGATAACCACATAATATTTATCCTACCAAAATTTTAGAGCTTTTAATCTTAAGTTATTCATTTGTTAATCCATATATAATCATTACTAAAAATATCTTTTTTTTCAAACTATATATAACTAAATAATATACTTAATAAATAAAATATCTAGAACTAAGTAAAATACTTAATTAATGATATATTTTGAAATAAAAATTATCTAATTAAATAAATAAATAAGTTTAAATTAAATAAATAAACAACTAAATAATGCTTCCCAAATAAACTAGGATTTCATTTAGACCACCGAAACCACAAGACACAAAAATGATTCTTTTAGAGATTACAGTAGTGAGATGTAGAGAGATGAGTGAAATTGGAAGTGACGATAAGGGGGTGTCTTTTTTTAGGGTGGTAAAAAAAAGGTGGTGGTGGGTGGGTCACATTTCTCCTTTACATTAAGCAAAAGGGGGCACCCCACTATCATCATTCTCTTTGTCTATAGGCAAAAGTGGAACCCACCACACTACCATTTCCTTTTCATTGATTTGGGGTAAAAGCAATATAGGGGGAGGGAATGAGGAATGCCCACTGCCTCCATTTGAATGATCATAAAGGAAGCATGGGTATGTTGACTTTCATAAACACTTTTAAAAAATGATCTATACGTTTTTTTTAAAAAAAAAATTGGATAACAAAAAAAACTGAACCCATAAATTATATCATTCATTCCTTAAATCATAAAATTTAGAAACAATATCCAAAAATATATATATAAAACAATTGTAAAGGTAATTTTTAAAAAAATTAATTTTACCTTCCCAAAAACAACAACATAATTCCTTAAGAAACAGAGAAATCAGAGGGATATGGGAGAAATGAGAGGGGAGATTTTTATAGTTTTCTTTTTTAGTGGGAAACATGTTTCTCATTCCTGCATCATGTTTACTAAATGCACATGATGTGTAAACAATGTTCAGAATTCTGTTTTGATAGAATAAAATCCATGAATCTATTTCATGGTTTCTCATCCATGTAATATGTGTGAATTAGGTTCACACA
The DNA here is from genome assembly GCA_963277665.1 of Viscum album. Taxonomy (NCBI): domain Eukaryota; kingdom Viridiplantae; phylum Streptophyta; class Magnoliopsida; order Santalales; family Viscaceae; genus Viscum; species Viscum album. The sequence continues at coordinate 1,723,441,951 of OY728159.1, forward strand.
TCACACGTCCTATTTTCAAAAATAAACAAAACTGTATCTTCTTTTTAAAAAATTAATATTTCAAAATCTAATTTTGTGTGTAAATATATATATAACTTACCTTCAAGCCAATTTCTTTACTGGATGCAATGTGGGTATGGCGAGAATTACAGCAGGTCATGGTGACTGCGTTGAGGCAGCATGTATGGGAGGTGCTGGTTGTGACTTGGACGCAGAAAGGAATCGCCGACATTGGCCCACAAGAGCTTCTTCAATAGGGTTGGGCCAACTACATTTTTAAGGAATGGTAGGGAAGTGGCACGACTGCAAACCAAGAATGTGACAATGTGGAAGGAGAAATCCATGTGGGGGAAGGACCAACATGGCTTTCCCAATGTCTCGCTGCACATTTATAGTGGGGGAAGGACCAAAAGGGCTTTCCCAATGTCTTGCTGCACGTTTTAGAATTATTTTGAAACAACTTTATTAAATATAGAATATATATGTGTGGATTCAAATATATATATAAATATATAATATAGAATACATATATATATTTAATTAAATATTTATTATTTATTATTTTTTACTATATATATAAACATATAGATATAAATACATGAATATATATGTATATATGTTTGTGTGTAGGTGTGTGTTATTATAATTATAGTTATAGAAATAGTTATTTGTGACATATTGAAATTTTTACTAAATAGAGCATACACTCCCAAAATGTATGGGACCTAGCTTAATTCCTACCCATATAAGCATTCCCAACCAAATCTTATTTGGGCGTGATATAAAATTCATACAAGATATGTCGGCACACCCATGGTTATCCAGAACAATATTCAAATCCACCCCGTATATGTTCGAGGTTCATGCTTTATTGATGAAGTATGTCCACCCGAGACAAATATCAGAATATGTGTGTGTATTATAAATATATACCTAATTAAATAAATGATAATATATTAATATATTACAATAAATTTTTTACATACTTATATAAATAGAAAAATATATTATTATTTATAAGTAAATATATATTCATAATTACGCGTTAATATCTGAGCACATCGACACTCAAACACACACGCAGATACAAAATTACACTTATTTAATTATTTATAATATAGTGATATACACCCATGTCCCAATTCATATAAATGAACATATATACAAACATTTAAAATACATTCATAGAAAAAAATATACATGCATACACATGTATGTATGTACATATATTTGTATGTATATATGTGTTAAAAAATAGTTTCTTGAATGGACAGAAGTCCTTTTTAATTGATTTTTGATAACACACTTTTCAAGGGAAGAGGGTGAACCCTTACAAGGCCCATAGACTTAGATATTACATTTCCCGTAGTATTGGAGACATTGCAGGACTCATAGTTCTTAAGAAAATAATAAAGACAACAACTACTTGAAACCGCCCATTCCCGACATCTTCATCGTGATTATCTCTTCACATTTTCATGGCTATTCGTCTAGTTGTCCTGTGCAATGATGCACATGCCATACACTGATGAAAGTTTCAAACCCTCTCATTCTTTAAAATCCTTTTATCCCTACTCTAGTGAACGTGTCTTACTCTATACTCCTATAAAGTTGGTTCCTTGTAGAATCTGTTTAGCATCTGCATATCAAGTGGCCCTGAAGCCCTTGAGTTGTCCCTAAAGTGTTGAGGTGGTCTTAAAGCCTTAAAGGTGGTCTGAAAGCCTTACTAACCCAAAGAACTGGGTGGCCCGAATTCCTTAATGACTCCAAGCCCAACCTAGTGGCCTAAAGTGAATAGTCCCAGCTGTTACAATACCGAAAAATACTTGCTACAACATTTGAAAATGTACTGGCCCAGTACTATTACAGTAACTGCTACAATACCCCCAAAATTATGCCTCTTCCTGGTTAAACTTATCTGGTTTGAAATAAAACATGTCCCAGCTAATTCAAGAACCCCGAACTTATCTAGGGAATATCTCAAATCCATTCAAGATGAGTTAGGGGTGTATGCTTTATCTGGGACATGTTTCAGTCTATCGTAGACAACTAGAAATATATGTGACTATATGAGTATGTGTGTTATAAACATATAAATAAATAAATATATAAATATACAATTATATAACTATAATAAAATATATATTTATTTACATATATTGTTAATTATATAATTATTTATACACAATTATATATTTATAATTAAATATAAATATAAACCTACACAAACCCAGAAAACACATAGAGATACACACAAAATCAAACACACATGCACACAAACCCATATTTATTCATAACATACCTATTTACATGTAAGCATGAACGCTCACACACACACACATACATAAATATATTTATAATATAGTCATTATAAAGGTCCATATTATTTCTGGAGCCCTTTTTTATGGTGTGTCCGATGATTCGGGAGCGGTTTCATAAAATTTAGAGGCCATTTAAAAATATTTGTTTAATTTATAAATTGGTTCCCATTATTTATGTATTTAAGAGTTATATTTGGAGTTAAAAAGGGTTTTCTAATTAGGAGATTAATGTCATTGCTTTTAAATTTTTGGGAAATTTGATGGGAATTTTTTAATGTGATGTAATATTTTGGGAGTGTTTTGAGATTTTGAATATGATAATAAATCCTTATCATTGTTATTTATAAGTTTATATAAGTGGATATTGAAAAATTTTACAGTTAATTTTACCCTTACACATGACCATACCTCTATGTTAATGTAACACTTATTTTATCAAGGATTTATAATGGTAATTGATGGTTTTTTAACTCTATGTAATAGTATGATAAATATTATATGCTCTGTGTAAAGGTACCCCCATAGCTGTGTAAGGGTTTATTCTGAGTGGCATAAGGTTAAAATTAATTTTCCTAAGGTTGTGTAAGGATCCTCATGTGAGGGTGGAGTTGCATAAGGATCTGCCCACATTTTCTCTATTGTATAAGGTAAATTTATATCTCATGTAAGGGTAGTTTTTTAGCTACATATGTCTTCAGCTATATTCCCTCACCTCTTGTAAAGGTGTTAGTGATATTAATATTCTTGTGTAAGAGTAATCATCCTCATAAGGGTAAAACTGTCCTACCTATAAGCATCTTGAGGGTGTCATCTATGGGAAGGAAAATTTGCTTAAAAATTTAGATTTCATTTGTAGAACCTTATGTAACATAATTTTTAATGTAATTAATGAATTAAATATAGAAATCATATTGTTTTGAATTTGTTATGGAATTTAAACCTAATATTTGATATAACACACCACCCCCAACTCACTTACTTTAGAAGATAAAGAGTGCCAATAACCTTAGGTGACATCCCGTAGACACCAAAGGCTAACAATAAATGTCAAGGGCTTAGAAAAATGTTTGATGATGATTTTCCCAATAAAAACAAACAAACTTACAATATAGATAAAAAATAAAAACTGTATAATTCATGAGAAAATAACCATCCAAAATAAATAAAAAACCAATACATGAACAAAATTAGAGAAACAATGAAAAAATAAATAAAAGAGAAATACCAGGACTCCAAAATGATAACACTCAGACACCAAGTTGGTACCACTCCAATCGAATATGAATACCCTCTACTACATCAGTTCTACTAACCACAATAATAACATCATGGTGTGCCACTAGTGAAATATGAAGAATGAACCTTTTCTGTATATTGATAGATGACATCTACAATCATAACAAAGTGGCCAGGTAGGGGTGAATATAATCTTAGTAGGCATTCCCTAGATACATCCCAACACACACCACTAGGATAAGAAGAAGCTAGAATGTTTTATATAAAACAAAAGAGAAGAAGATAAACAATTATTACAAAAACATCTTCTTGTTCTACATATCAATACAAGAAACATGATTTTCTTCCATTTCATACCACTTTGCATAATCATTCCATTTCCACACCCACAAACACTATGGTTGAATCCATGGAACTCTATATACTCATGAGTAGTGGTCAATCCTTTCACCAATCTGTGGCTTGGTGAACAATTTTGATTGGGGCACTTTCACACTCTTTTCCACCTCATTTTGAGGTTGGTGCATTCACACCCTTAACTATCCCAAATTATTATTATTGATGGAAATAATTTCTCCCTTTATCTGTACAAATTCACATGAACACACACCAACCCAATTATTCAAAGATACCAATAATGCTTTTTTAAATAAATTTCAATTTCAAATACTAAACTTTTAAAATAAAATCAAATAGTTGTTTTTCATTCAATTTCACAATATTTTTCCAATAAATAGAAAGAGAAATGTTGAGAAGCATAATAAATCATGTTAAAGAATAGTAGAGTGAGAGAGAAGCCACCTACCCCATGTTAATTGGCATGGATGATCAAAGATAATTCGCCCAATCACAACTCTTCCTTTCATTCCTCTATCAGATCCCTAGAATATCTCATCAACACATAACCAAAAATGTAGATCTTGGTATTCCAAATCTGGTCCATGGTACCAATTAGTACATACTATGGAGATCTATAATGAGAATAAAGAACGACCCCTAACCATTTATTTCCATAGTTGAATTCTTAATGATTTGTGGGAATCAATGTTCGAACATAGATGATTGAAAAAAATTGATTTAGGTATCCATTAAGTAAAGAGAAAGAAGTAAAATTCTGAATGAGAATTTACAAGAGGTTAATGGACTAAAACGGGTAGGTCTTGGATTAATTCATGACATGAATCATGAATTCACATTGTGAATTCATCAACAGCTCTCTTATACTAAAAAACCCAACACCTCAGTTTTATTTTTGCAATAACCATCTCATGATGTAAATTGTTTTCTCATCCTATATTTTTTTTAATCTATTCAATAGAACCCATTCATGCCCTAGAAGAATTCATCTATTTATTACATTGATATGAAAAATCACAATATCTGTATTAGTTGAAATATAGTTTTTACCGTCATCAATTTGACATCAGTTTCTTAAACCGACTTATAATATGTTTGTTGTGAATTTTTGGTGTCAGGTTTTTAATAACCAATGACATAAACTAAAAAAATTGTTTTAGTGTCAGTATTTAATAAAACAATCTGAAAAAATTAAAAAAACGTTTTTACATGGATTTTCTGAAAACAGGCACCAAAATATTTTAAAAAAATTTACAGTGTATTAGATTATTTTTTAAGCGTCAATTTGACAAGTCATGGGACAAAAATGGAGTTACTGGTTAAAATTTATGGATGTTGGAAGTTGATCTTCCCTAAGATATGTCTTTAAGATTTCCAACTTTAAAAGGCCATAAAATTTATTCTGTAACTCCGTTTAAGCTCCACAACTAGTAAAATCGAAGTGGAAGGAAATTTCTAAAACATGGAAATTTTTTTATCTTTTGGCATCGGTTTTCATAAACACCACCACCAATTTGTTTTTTACTTTTTTGCGTGTGGTTTTTTAAAAAAAGATGCAAAAAGTTTTTTTTGAAAAATTTTTGGCTTCAATTTATTTAAAAACAAACACCACAAATAATTTTTTTCTTTTCCATTTCACTTCAGTTTTTTAAAAAAACTCACGCAAATAGTTTTTTAATAATTTTTACCGTTAGTTTATTAAAAACTGAAAAAAAAAACAATTTTTTAATATTTTTTGGTGTCATATTAATTAAAAACCCATGCCAAATATGATATAGATAGGATTATTTGGTTTTGGGTTTCATAAAAAACTGATGCCAAAAGACCAATGTAAAGACTATTTTGCATCGCTTTCAAACAAAACTGACGCCAAAGAGTACTCACCAATACAGGAGATCAAAATTTCAATTTTTTTCACAAAGTGGATTTAACTTTTTAAAATCCCGCCTAAATTTTCATACAAATAAATAAAAAATATTTTCATTTACAATATATAAATCTATTTATTTTTTGTTCATCATTTTCAACATCTTTTATTCAATCATGTTCTCAACGTATCTAAAATCGATAATTTGATCATGATACCTATTCTATTCCTTTATTTTAATTATTATTGTTGTCTTCCATTTCTAAAAAAATAAATTATCTTTCTTATAATTATGATTTACTTGTATTACCAAGTTAAAAATATAAAACATTTGGATGAGATTTACCAACCGTGGTGTAAATTTAATTATCGATCACCGTTTTCATTATCGCATGCGTTCTACACTAAATATAAGATATATGACTATAAACAACACACCAATTCGGTGGAATATCAAAAAACCATTGAAATATGTTTGATGTATTATGTTTATTTTATATCATTTGGTGTATGTGATATTAATTAATTTTTATCAGGTTTTCTTTACAACGAGTGGTATCAATCGAAACTTTTACAAGTTCAACATCCGACGGACATAAATTTTGATCTGTAACTCTGTTTTAGCTCCATGACTAGTCAAATCGAAACATAAGAAATTCTCTAAAACATAGAAGAATAAAGAAATTAACTTTTTCCATCTGTTTTTGTAAAACTCGATGCCAAATTTTTACCCCATTCATGGAATCTGTTTACTTATATAATCGATGCCGATAATCTTTTTTCAACTTCTTGGCATTAGTTTTTAAAGAAACTGACAAAAAAATGATGAGGATGAGTTTCTGTGTCCTTTGTTTTTTTAAAAACTAATACTAAAAACAAATGAAATTCGTTTTTTTCATTGTTTTACAAAAACCAATGTAAAAAAACCATATTTTTTATGTTAGTGACTTCAACGTCGGATAAAAATTGACGTCAAAAATAAAAATATCCAACGTTAAAGTCCTTTTTTATACTAGTGTTTCCACGACTAATTCATGTCATAAAACCATTATTAACAACATGAATATTTACTACATTATTATCTATACCTATCCTCCATGTTCTTATTCCCTTACACCTCTGAACATTTATATATAGATATTCTAAGAACACTAAACATTAAATAAAACATATAAAATGACAGTATTCCTCAAACGGCGGTGCAAAACATTCTCCACCAATGGGATTTCCATCCTAAGGAAGTAGGAGATCAACCGTTTCCTTGAATATTTCAGACCATAGATCCCACATAAATTTCTACCACTCTTATGTTTCATCTTGAACATGACCATACTTCCATAAAACACTCACCATGGAAATATACATTACTCAAAGTGCCTTTCCTTATTTGTCCAAAACTCAAACCGATTCATGGATAAAAGTCACATCTGGAATAAAAGTAACATGATCCCACAAAATCACATGAAAAGGATTAGTGTGATACTTATTTAGTTGAGATACTTGGAACACATTATGAAATTCATTGAACCATGGCTGCATGTCTAACCGATACGCAAAAGTTCCAATCCATTCAACCACTTCAAATGGTCCCACATAACATGGTTTAAACATTACTTATTTCCCCAAGAATTAATGACCAAATATTAGTGAAACTTTCATGAAGACATGGTCAATGACATTGAAAGATACAATTCTATAATGATTATCTGTATAAGATTTTTTTCAACATTGAGATGTAGACATCTGCTTCTTGGTCATCTATATTTTTTATATTGTCTGGTGGACAAGACAAGGTCCAATCAATGATGTTTACCTGCTTTTATCCCCCCTTAGTGGATAAAAACAAGGTTTTCCATATAAATCCTCGAATACAAACATGTGCATTGTCATCCGAAAGCTATTATTATAAGATAAGTCTACCAAAGACATATGATACTCCCATGATCTGCCAAAATATATGACATATGTTATTAGAATATCTTCTAATGTATGAATTATGCATTCAGAACACCCATATATATGTGGATGATATACTATGAATAGGTTCAACTAACTCATTGGAGACTATTTTAATAAATGCCAGAATCAATAATTGAATTGAGGATATCTTCAAAATGCAATCAAAATTGGAACTCTTTACATCTTGACCACTTCTTGAATATACATATATTTTAAATCCTATAACCTGTTGGGATCATTGATAGGTAAAATGTGTGCCAACTTGGTGAGTTGATCTACATCACTCAAATAAAATCAATCTTTGGAAACATCCTCAGTAGGACTATGATAACATCAATTAAAATTTAACCTAACTAATATATATGTATGAGCATAGGCTGCATCATACCTCTTGGTCACTGATGCTCATCATTTACCTATTGAAAAGTGGAGTATTTCATCAAAAAATCTCTAATATTTCATTTTATATGTGAGAAACAAAAAATTTCATTCATTACCTTGTACCTTTTATGAATGCTAGGATGAATAACCCATTTTGAATAGTGATATACATAAATAATCTATACTGGGAAACACTAAGGAACTATAATCCATTTCCAAAAATGTAACAAGAATTTAGAAGAATCTATTCAGCTTTCATAAGTCCCCAAAAAATAATGTTTGGCCAAATGGTAATACGATAATGATATAATATCTAATCCACTTTCAAGAAATCTAATAAATTTGGAACAAGATTAACTGGGAATACAATTTCACCCTCATCCTATACAGTACAATATAGATTCATATCATAAATCATGCTCATCAGCTACCTATGGTCACGAGATTCTCATACCACTTCAATATATGATTTCCAACTTAATGCCACTACCATATAAATCCATTTTTTGTGCTTATAAAAAGTCAAAATCAAAAATATAATGGTACTCCATCCACCTTCATTTCCTTAAGTTCAACAGTCAATGAGAAAATATGTATTTCAAAATTTTATAGTCCATGAAAAGTATGATCTTTTCTCCAAATAAATAATGAATCCGAGTCTTCAGGGGATGAAAAACTAATGCTAATTCCAAGTCATGTGTTGGATGAATCTTATCATGTATTCATAACTTCCTCAATCTATATGCTACAATATGGTATTTCTACATGATAATACATCCAACATCATATACAAATACATTTCAAAATAACACATAGTCCTAACAAGGTTCTAGAATGATTAGGATGGATTCTAATGTGGGATGAGATTTATGATTTAAAAAGACTTTCAGATAGTCATCATTCCATATGAATGGAACACGCTTTCTTGTAAAATTAGTCGTGGGAGAACTATGTATAATGAAACCCTAAATAAAGTGATGATAATAGCCTTCTAATCCCCAAAACTACATTTATAAAAAATAATCTTTGGTTTTTTCCAATAGACTACTATTTCTATATTTATTGGGTCAACTTGTATTGCTTCTTCCAAAATGAAATGCACAAAGAAACAATCTTCTTACATCCAAAATTCATACTTAGAAAAATTAGCATACAATCGATGTTCCAATAATGCACTCAGAATAATTTCATAGTATTACTCAAGGTCATTATTTATTTGAGAGTAAACAATAATATTATAAAAAAAATACCATGCAAAAAGAATCAAGGTACCTATAGATAATACTATTTATAATGTCTATTAAAAAGGTAGGAGCATTTTTCAGATCAGAGGGAATGATGACATATTCATAATGGCTATAGTGACACTAAAATGTTGTTTTCAAAATATTGTCTCTTATAAATCTATACTAATGATATCTTAATCACATATCAATCTTGGAAAACCACTTGGATACCTTTAATTAGTTTAAAGGGTAGATAATTCAAGGAAGATGTACTTATTTCTAATCATAACTTGATTCAATTTACAATAATTAAAACATAACTAGAGATTAACATCTATCTTCTTTATGAATAAAAACATTGAAGCCCAAGGAGGGGTAAAGGGTATGATAAAACAATTGATTTCTATCTCTTAAATCTAGACCTTTATCACTTGAAACTCATTCGGATCCATTCACTATGAAGGAAGAAAAATAGGGATATCTCCCCGATGTATATTAATAGAAAATCAGATTTCCCCATCAGGAGTTAACCCATATAAATTATTTAGAATGATAGTAGGGTATCAGTACACTATATTTCTAAGAGTTACATTTCTTATTTCATCATCATCATCCAAGGACATTTACAATAACTAGATAGAGAAGGTTTATCCATTACTACTCAAGTCAGAATCTACCCATATTTATATCCCATTCACCCTTAAATACATGAATAACTCCATATAGGGATGTAAATGTGACCTACCATGTTTATTAGTAATTATTGTATTTAAATCCTAAAATCCAATCTATACCATTGATTAAATCAAACACATCCATCTCCAGAACAATAAAATCCCAAGGAAATAACACAACATCAATGGAAACGAAACATGTAATTCATTTTAATCCTCTGCACTCCCACTGTCCAAGGGGTGTCTTAATACTCATGAAATGAGGCATAATTTTCCCATGTAGTCCCAATTTTTTAACTATATAATAAGAAGGAAAAGAATGTGATATTCCGGTATCAAAAAATAAGTACTTGAGTCGAGTCATAATAATTGTACCTCCCAGATATGGGAGACATGGTTTCTTGCTCATATTATTCTTCCCAGCTCCATAATGTTGTTGATTATCTTCCATAAGATAGCTATTATTTCCTTAGTGAGGTGTTGATTGTACTACTCAAGTGTTGTCACACTCAGTTTTTCATATCATTGTTTTGATCCAGTTCCCTGGAAATACTAATCCTTTTCATGGGTCATGGGTGAGATTATTATTGAGTTTGGAATTTTTAACTATAACTAATCATTAATCTTTGGGTTCCTCAATTGTTTTGGGAGTTTTTCTAGAAAGGATGGTTACTTTATGATTTGGGTCAAATCATGAGCCCATATCCATATTTAAAAACCTATTTTCATTCTTTTATAAAATCGTCACTTTTTTACATTTTTGACACATTAGACTTCATATTTTTTCATCTCCTAAAATATTAGAGCATGCATATCCTTTTGGACCAATTAAGAATTAATAATCATGGTGAATTTGGGGTATCTATTCAGGTATTGGGCCATCCCGTGAGCCCATTTCCAGTTTTAATAAAATATTTTGTATCATTTATATATGTTTCATTTCTTTGAAATTTTTCAGTTATCCCACCTCCCACTAGAGCCCAAGATACCTAGACGCACCCCCATAGTCTACTTTCACTCTTTGGATCTAATCGTAGCTGAGTATTAGGGAGAAACATCTAAATATTCTTGAAATCGTCAATATTTCCTAAGGTAAATTTTCACTTTCATAAATCCTTTGTCTTTCACTCCATTTACCCAAAATCAAATTTTCCTGGTTCTCTTGGATCTATGTATACCCTCCATGAAGTTACATTCCATTACCTTTCTTCTATGGGTGCATATCTAAGGGAAGATGAAGAGTCTTTTAGTTTCAAATGTGAGATTCCCTCTCCTTTCTTCTCCCTCTTCCTTATCCTTATATTTTATATTGGTTTACATTTATACCCTTTTAATTAAAGACCTAGGGTACAGTTTTGGAATTAATTTTTATGCAGGTTTTTTTCATTTAAGGTGTGTCTTCAGGGATCTAGAGTGTTGGGAACAACATCGGGTGATATCGGGTGTGAATTTCCTTTCTACGATGGATTTAATGTAGGATATCCCTTGAAAAAGCCTTTATAATTTATGTTTTATAGTTCTCATGCATTTATAACCATATTTATATGATATATGGTGCTGTGAAACTGTTGTTTTAATTGTTTAGTGCACAGATGATGTTTTATGCCTTATTTTGTTAAAAATATATTTATTTTAGTATAAATGTGCACTCCTATTATTTAATAAATTAGTACGTGATATTTCAAAAAAAAAATTTATGGTATTTTGTATATGATTCATTATCTTGAATAAATTTATGGCATGAAAATTGTATTTTACTCCTTTTTATGTGCTTAAAATGTGTTATTTTGTTAAAGAGTGCATGCCATGTTTTGAAAAATTCATGGATGGCTTTTATGTGTCTAGTACATTTTAAAATTATTTTTTTGGATGTATAAATACATTGTCAGCATAAAAAAAATTATTTTGGGATCATTTTTTGGCTTTCCAATTTGTATTTTTTTTTAAAACAGATGGGTTTTGGTTTATAACATGTTTTGGTCTGAGTTGATGGAAAATGGTCTTTTTCACATCCTCATGAAAATGGTTATATTTTGAATGAGTAAAATGAGCATTTTAAGGGATTTATGAATGTTATTTAAAATTTAAATTATGTGTATACACCTCTTTAATAAAATTTAAATGCATAACGTTGTCATATGTTACTTTTAAGAAAATGTTTAAAGGCTCGTTGAAACTTTCCTAAAAATGATGAATGAGTGTTTTACAGGTATATACCATTTTTTCAATTGAGATTGTTTTATGTTCCTTGAAATGATTTTATTAACTATTGTTATGGATTCTGAATATGGTTGGGTATGGTATTGTTGTGTGTTTATACATAAAAAGTGTTTTTGAATGAGTTTTATGTGAAAATCCTCAATACACTAATTGAAATTGTTTTAGGGAAACATTTTGTGGTTTATTGATTTGTGAATGAAATGTGAAGCATGTTTATGAGTTCTTTGTGTGATTATAGTTTGGTAATGGAATTTTTATTTGAATTGTGATTTTTATAATATGTGTAACTTTATTGAGTACTTAAGTGGATCCTGAGTATCTAGAAGGGAGGACATGTACTAGTATGCTAGGGACCCCATGGGGTTTGGCCCCAGTTTCATGTAGAATGTTTGATGATGAAAAAAATAACTAAACTATGATGATTCTAATGTTGGGGGAACACTGACATATGGTTATTCTCCATACTATTGTCTTGTGTGCATGATAATGGATATTTATTTTGGTTACATTCACAGAGATACGAGGTACCTGGGGAAAGCAACTAACTAGAGCCTAGGGGTGTTCCTGTGAGTTATGCTCATTAGCTATTTTGTACTCACCATTGGTATATGGTGTGTTTGGTCAGTAAATTCAACATCTTGTGTGATTTATTTAAAATGTGACAATATTTAAATCATCCATCTCGAAAACTAGTTTCATTTTGATGTTTCACCTCTTTGGAAATTGTTACTAGCAATCTTGTTTATAAAATGTGAATGTTTTTGTCTGCTTAATTTTTTATAAAATGGGACCTCATTTTAAAAAATACGTTTATATCTTGTATTTAAAACTTTAAATTTATTTTTCTTTTATTTTTATGGATGTTCATTGGGAATAGAATATCCTGATAACCTACTATGTTTTAATACTCATGCATATAGTCTTTTTCTGTTTTAGCCTTTGTGCGGGTTTTAGCTTGAGTTCGATTACCTTGGGTGACGTGTGATCATTGTGTTGGAGATTGACAAAAGGGGTTACATGTAGTTAGTTGGTAATTAGGTTTTGTTAGTTGTGTTGTTAGTTTTTTTGTAATTTCATTTTCATGTATAAATAATGTTCATCACACATTTTTTGTAAATATATTTTGGGATGTCCATTTCTTACAGTTGTTTGTTTGATTGATTATATTAGGGTGAAATCATTCACGTGTGTGCTCTAATAATTCCCTAGGTGATTTTCTTCATCACGGGAGTATTATAAATGCCAATCGAGACTTATCGCGGGCTAGCCTGGGTGACCGGTTCAGAGTCGACTTGGGCTGGTTCGTTACAAAATGGTATTAGAGGGGGTCAGCTCTTAGAAGACCCTTCTCTTTACAGAGCCCTTGTTATTTGGGGGATTTCAATGTAGATAGAGTAGTATTTTTTAGACTTTAGTGGTATGTTTTGGAATATCATTGATAAATCATTCTCGTTGTAATCCGCGAGTTTCCCCAGGATGTCCGGTTTTATTAGTGTCCATTGTTAATGTTTATTATTTGGTGTTGGGATATGACAAAGGGAGTCTGACTAATGGACTTTGTGCCCTCTTATGGAATGGCAAGCCATGTGGAGATGGGTAATAGTCCTAATGTGTCTCTCTATGTTGGTGTTGTGCTTCACATATGGCTTCCAACCATATGGTCTAGTCACCCACTGACACAAGTTCCCTTTTGTAGGTTTCGTGGACCATTCTGGAATTCTGAATTTATTTTTTTAAAATATTTATGTGAGAATTATGGTAATGGGTTTTAATGGATGGATTAGATTTTGAAAATTGGAAAATAGGTTTTCAAAAATTAATTATAAGAATGGTTTTGGGAGGTTGTGTTTTTTTTATGAAAATTTTGGAGAGGAAGTGTAAATGATTTAATAGGTTTGGAATTTCCCATAATCTGAACTGGTGGTTTGTTGAAATAAAATGTTTTGAAAGTGTGAATAATTTTAAAGTAATTCTGAATCATTGCTTTAAATTGTGAGTTTTGGGTTGTTGAAAAGTGTTTGAATCTGATGAATTGATTTTGAAAATTTTGTTTTGAGTGGATGGTATTTTTCTAGAAAGGATTTTTTACCTTTGTGTTTTTCGGATATTAAAAAATGAACTTGGTGAATTTTTTGAAAATGGGAAACAACTATTTGGAATATAATGGTTGTTTTTAGAAGTTATGTTATGTGAAATAGATTGTTTTTGTAATCAAATGGTTCTCGATGAATCATGTATTGTCTTGTAAAATCTAAAAATGATTTTTAATTTGGTTGTTGATGTGCCTTTGGAAGGTACATGATTTTTTTGTTATGAAGATGTTTTGTTTTTTTTAATTAGTTTTGTCATGGGTTCTTACATTCAGGGTTTTGTGTATATATGTGTAAATGGACGGTGAGTTATGGTATTTGAGTGACCGTGGTGGCACGTAAATTTTCATGTTAGTGAGACATGATGAAACACCATTAGTGAATATGAAAATGCACAATGCTAGTTTATTTTTTAAAAAAGTGGTTTGAGATTAAAAATTGTGGTGTTTTTTATGAACTGACAGTTATGTGGATGGTTTATACTATGTATTAGATTTTTTTTCTATTCGGTATGATTACATAGGATCTTGAAGTCATACTCTTGTTATGTCTTGAGATGAGATCATATTGGTGGCTCGGTTTTGTGGTAATGTACATTGGGATTCTAATGATTTTTTGGATGTTGTGATGTTTCCATAGATGGTTCTCCATTGGAAATATTTATAGTTGAACAATCTAATTATTTTATTCAAATGTTAAATTCACCTCTTAGAATGATACCCCAGGAAGTTTTTTGAAACAGAGATTTGTTTGTGCTCGATTTAATGTGACTTCCCTTTATGGTGATTCTCTCAGTTGTAGTAGTTGTGCTTGGGGATGTTTAGTGGGTGTATTTGTTTTCTGTGTTAATTCTTCTCCTTATTCGAAGTGAGAGAAAATATTGTTGTGTGTCTCTATGTTCTTGATTGGGTAATAGTTTGTTGTTGAGGAAGAGGGTTTGATGGTGTCTCTTGATCTGTTGTTTCTTTATGGTAGTGTTATGTGGTACTGTGTGGAACTATGTGATGGAGTATAAGATGGGGATTATCAAATCCATACTGTGAGGCAAGAGATGCATCATCATTCAGATCTCTATCCACAGGTTTCCGAGTGAAGCTGGCGAGTAGTCATGAGTACTAGGATTATGGGTAGTATTGCTAAGCTCATAGCTCTATCATTTCAATGAAGTAGTTCCTTTGTTTTTATTGTGGTTTCAATGTCCCAAATATTGTGTCCCCATCCATTTCCTCCCTAATTGGTGGGGTTTGGATTAGTATAGAGAGTGTTGGCCGAGTTCTTGCTGCCTCCATTCAAGAGTGGGTGGCTTAAATTTTCATGTTGTGTTCCTCTCATCATTGGTTGGTATGTTGTTGTAGGAGAGTTTCAGTGCACTTGTGTGAGTGAGGCCCGATTCTAGATCTGGTTGAATTCTTGTTTGTTCTTTTCTTGTCGGTTTCTAATGTTGGGGAGACCCACCATGGGTCTCATGGATTTTCATAATAAGAACTTGTCTAGTGCTAGTTATTTATTAATGGTGGGTAGTCCACTTTAGACTCCCCTAGAATATTTTGTTTTCATGAGTGCTCTTTGGTTTGGGTGATCGTTGTGTTCATTGGGAGAAGACCCAACAATCTGGTTCTTAATTTGGATGTGGTGTTTGTGACTCGATCCCTCGGTTGATTCTCAAGAAGTGGTTGTGAGTTGTGGTATTCATTGAGGAATGAGGATTAAGATTCTTTAATTGGGAATGTTATTTCCTTGTCTTAAGAGGTCGTGTCATATTGAAAATTAATCCTTAGGTTTTGGTCTTTAATCAGGAAAGTGTTATGTCTTTCAGGGGGAATAAATCATTAATGGTGGGGAGAATTGGGACACCTGGTTTTTCCTATCATTAGTTTGATCCGGTTCAGTGGAAATCATGATACTCTACTTCGATCATGGGTCAGATTAATGTTGAGTTTTGAATTTTAACATATAGTTAATAATCCATCTTTGGGTGCCCCAATAATTGTTTTGGGTGTTTTTTTAGAAATGGTGCTCACTTCATGATTTGGCCCAAACCGTGAGCCCATTTCAGAATTTAAAAACATATTTTGTTTCTTTTATAACTCCTTAATTTTTAAAAATTTAACTCATTCCATTTTATTGTTTTCCTCCCTAGACATATTCAAGACAAAATATCTTGTTGGACCCATTAATTATTAATAATCATGGTGAATTCGGTTATCTATTCAGTTATTGGGCCAACCCATGGGCCCATTTCTAGTTTTAAAAAATAATTTTCTCGTTTTATATATTTTTTATTTTTTGAAATTTTTCGGTTATACAACCTTCCACTAAAGACCATGATACCTAGAAGCACCCCCATTGTCTATTTTCACTTTTTCGAGCTCTTATTTTCCTAGTATTAGGGAGAAACATCTCAAGATTCCTGAAATCATCCATATTTTCTGTGGTAAATTTTCTCGTTCCTTCATACTTTATCAAATACTCTTTTTACCCAAAATAAAATTTCAATAGTTCGCCCAGACCTAATGAGAATCACCAAGATTTTCCATGACATTACCTTTCCTCTAAGGGTGAAGATCTAAGGGAAGATGAAGAGTCCTTTAGTTTCCAAGGTGAGATTACCTCTCCTTTCTTCTCTATCATCCTTGTCCTTCCATTTTTTGGTTTCTTTTTCTCCCTTGTCCTTTCAAGACCTAGGTGGATATTTTGGGATGATTTTTTACTAGGGTTTGGTTGGTTTAGGTAGGGTCTTTATAGTTCTAGAGTGTTGGGAACCACAATAGGTGATTTCGTTCTTGTGTTTCCTTTACTCCATTGATTTTTGGTTGGATATCCCTCACACAAGCCTTTATTATTTATGTTTCATCATTAAAATTCAGTTATAACCGTATTTATATGATATGTGACACTTTGAAACCTTGATTTTAATTGTTTTTGGTGCAAATGATTTTTTATTCCATATTTTAATAAAAATATAGTTGTTTTGGTATAAATGTGCACTCCTCTTCATTGATAAATTATTATATGAGATTTCTCACATGGTTTATGGAATATTGAATATTTTTTATTCTATTGAATAAATTTATGGTATGAACATGTTATTTTATCCTTTTTAGGAGCTTAAATTATTTTTCTTGTTAAAGAGTTCATGTCATGTGTTCGGTAAATTGCTCGGTTGGATGTTATGTGTCTAGTACAAGTTAAAATGATTTTTTTTGGATTTATAAATACAGGGGAAGCATGGAAAATTTTATTTTGGGATCCCTTTATGGATTTCCAATTTGTATTTGGTTTTGTAAACAAATGGGTTTTGGTTTAGAACATGTTCTGTCCTGAGTTGCCAGAAAATGGCATGTTTCACATCCTTATGAGAATGGTTGTGTTTTCAATATGTAACCTGAGTGTTCTAAGGGATTTTTGAATTTTTTTCTGCTATAAATTGTTTTTATACAACTTCTTCATAAAATTGAATTAAAAAACATTGTCAAATGTTAGTTTTGTGAAAATGATTAATGGCTCGTTTGGCCATTCCTAAAAATGAGGAATGAGTGTTTTACATGTATATACCATGTTGTGTCAATTGAAATTGTAATATGGTCTATGAAATTATTTTATTAAATGTTTTTAGTGATTGAAAATATGTTTGGGTATGTTTTTGTTGGGTGTTTATACTTTAAAGAGTGTTTTTGAATGAGATTTATGTGAAAAGATGCAATAAACACTTTGAAATTGTTTTACAAAAATCTTTGTGGTTTATAGATTCGTGAAATAATGGTGAAGAATGTTTCTGGGATTTTTGTGTGATTATGGTTTGGTAATGTAATTTTTATAAGAGATGTGTATTTGAAAATATTTTTAACCTGATTAAGCACTTAAGGGAATCCCATGTATCTAGGTGGGCAGACGTGTACTACTATGCTAGTGATCTCATGGGGTGTGGCTGTTAATTCCCGTAACAAGTTTGACGATGAAAACACTAAATAAAAAATGATGGTGGTTATTATAGAGGATCACTACGTTATGGTTATGCTCCCTTTTATTGGCTCATGTGCTCGATAATGGATATTTATTTTTGTTACGTTCACTTAGATATGAGGTACATGGGGCTCACAACTAACGAGTGCCTGGGGGTGTTACTATGACTTGTGCTCATTGGATATTTTTTTCTCACCATCAGTATACTATGTGTATAGTTGGTAAATTCAATAGTCAGTGTGACTTATTTAAATTTTTACACTCTTTAAAGCACCCCTCTTGAAAACTAGTTTCATTTTGAAGTTGCACCTCTTTGAAAATTGTCACTGGCATTCGTGATTATAAAACATTAAAGTTTTTGACTGGTAATTTTTTTATAGAATCAGAACTCATATGGAAAAAATACCTTTATATTTTGTATTTAAAACTTTAAATTGACGTTTCTTTTATTTTAATGTATTTTCATTGGGAATAGAATATCGGGCTAACCTACTATGTTATAATACTCACGCCTATAGTCTTCTTATGTTTTAGCCCTGATGTAGGTTTCAACATGAGTTCGATCACCATGGTTGATGTGATATCATTGTGTTGAAGTGTGACTAGAGGAATTACATAGAGATAGTTGGTTATCAGGTTTGGTCAGTTGAGTTGTTCGTTTAGTTGTACTTTCTGTTTCTTGTACAACTAATGTTCAGTAAACTTTTTATGTATATTTATTTTGGGATGTCCATTTATTTAGGATGTTTGTTTTATTGTTTATATTTGGGATAAATCATTCCCTTGTGTACTCTACTGATGCTCTCAGTGCATGTCACCTTCCCGCAATGATTGGGAATGCCTCTCGGGACTTGTCACGGGCTAGCATGGCTGACCGGTTCTAGGTCGACTCGGGCTGGTTAATGAAAAGTATTCCTCTTGGTTTCATAGTTAACCTATGTTTTTGGATGAGAACTTTTCTGATGGGATTGATATATCTAAGAATAAGAGACCTAAGTCTATGTTTAGACTACTCCAAATGTTGATATATAATTTTTTTAAAATATCTGCTGATATTCAATTTCTATCCAAAGTGGAGGAAATTCCTTGGGGGAGTAGTAAATTCATTTTTATTATGCATGAGAAAACTACATAGCAAATAAAATCTAATCATCATTCTAATTATTCACGAAAAATTTAACTGATTCAAGACTCAATGTTTGAGGTGCGTCACCTCCAAGAAAAAATAAACCCCCCTTTATCATGTTTCCATCTCTCAATTTTATTCCTATTCACATTGAATAAAATACTACCTCAAGTCAGATTTCTAGTAATATATATTTATATTATTATATCCCTATTAACAATTTCTATATAATCCAAAGTAAAAATGAAAACTAGCATGGATTGGATATCTGGTTATAATCCCAACTCCAATACTCTTTTCATTAAGGATTCATTATAAACCACATTTAGATTGGAATAGAATAAGTTAATGAATTTAGTTTCATACTCTATCACCAATAGGTTCTCATTATTTAAGCTAAAAAAATTCCATCATTTTTTCTCTATTTAATGTGTGGTGATATAAGGTTTTTTTTTGAATAATTACTCAATATCATCCCATAAAATTACCAAATTATCACTAGAATGGAAAATTAGATTCCACCATGGGTGTGAAAGATCTTAAAAAATTTAATTTGTTATCTTAACCTTTATATTTTCTATTATTATAAGAAAATTTAAGATTTTTTTATTCGGTTGATCCACACCACCTATTTTTCATGTTCAAAATCCACTTGAAAATTAGGTAGTTTTTTTCAAAACATGCGATGAATGATCCATTTTCTATGGTTTATCATTTTGATTTCATCCATCAAAGACATGAAATTCTATTCAATACGCTGTATATGTTTTTGGTGCGCCTGTGACTTAGGTGAAACCATATTTTCCATTTATTCTTTCTACCGGTTTCTACATAGCTTTCCTGGTGTCATTTTCTCTAACCAAAACAAAACACTATTTAGTAATCAATCTATTGGAACTAAAGTCTTGAAAATTTTCAAATAAGTACAATCAACTATAATTATAATTTCTTTTCAAAAAAACCAACCATACTAACCATTTTTTTCAAAAATATATAACAAATAGATGAGCAATAAAGTTATAATTGGAATTCTCAGAACTGATGAAAGATATGCCACACTCATTATATAAGACCCTGATGATGAGATGATGAATTACCTATAAGTTCCTTTAATCAATTTTTTACCCAGACTTACGTATGATTCATGAAAAAAAGCCATCCACTCAATAAGATACTAATATATGAACTAAATCAGAGTAAAAAATACAAAATAATAATAAAATTGAATGCCTAGGACTCCAAAATTTAAGGACTCTGGTCGTAAGGTAGAACCACTCTAGACCAAGATAAAGACCCTCCATTTCTCCAATCCATCTAAGCATAAAAACATCAAGTACTTCCACTAGAAAAATATGAAACATGAACCTTACCCATTTCTCGATAAATGAAATATGAAAAATAACCAATGTTTTCCAGAAATGGGTGAGTATTAAATCAAAAATAATTCCCCAAATACTTCCCAACAAACACCCCTGGGAAAATAAAAATTCCGCACATTTTATATAAAATACGATAGAGTATGTAAAGAGTAATTAAAATAATATAAACATTTTTTTATTACACTTAATACAACTTAGAATAATCTTTCTTTTTCCATAACCATGAACCCCATGCATGAAATAATGGACCTCCCAATACCCTCGATTGATGAGTCATCCTTTCAGCAAGACATCATTTGGTTAACTATTTTAATGGGTATACATTCACACAATTATCCATCCCATTTTGATAAGGGTAATTTCACACCCTTATCCATCACAAATTATTATTATTGAATGGGGAACTTTCTCACCGTTTATCATCTCAATTCATATAAAAACATACTAACATAATTATTCCAAGGAACCCAAAAATCATTTTTTAAACAAAAATTCCATATTTTAAATCCCACCCATTTGAAATCACATCAAACATGGGGTTACTAAATCAATTTCATAATGGTTTTCAAAAAACGAACACAAAAATTTTAGAAAAGCACAACCATAATGTTCTAGAATAGTAGAGTGAGAGAAAATCCACCTACCTCTTGTTAATTAGAATGAAATATCAATGATAATTCAACAGATTTGAACTCTTCCTTCTATTCCTCAATTAAAACCCAAGAAGATATCATCAATACATAATCAAACACATTTATCTATGTTTTCTAATACCAGTCCATGGTTTTGATCAAGGAAAAAATGGATATCCCTAATTAAAAGGAAGAGCAAGTCCCTAACCATTGATTTCCACAATCGAATGATTGAAGATCCATTAGAATTAGAGTTCAAATGACTAAGAACAGCCTAAATCACATAGTTCAGCCTTGTATGTTGAGGGGGATAAGTATAAATACGAATGAAAAATTAATGTTTTTTTCAAGACTAAAACTACTTGGGACTAAACAATTTATGATGATAATTTGGAATTAACAACATATATTCATCAAGAGGTATCTTACAAAAAAAAACCAACACCTCAACTTTATTTTTCTGAAAACCATCTCATGATGTGAACGTTTTTTACATATTAGATTCTTTATCCATTAACCCAATAAAACCCACTCAAACCTCGGAATTAATTCACCACTTGTTTCATGCTCTGATACAAACTCATGACATATTCCCTAGATAATTCTCGTCTAAACCCATTATTCACAATCTGTATATCTCATATATAATTTCATTAACCCAGCCTCTAAATTCTTCTCCCATTACACATTTAAACCCTTATATAGTGTTATCAATAAAATGAAAAATATAAAATGAAAAATATAAAATAAAATGTATAAAAATGATGGTGTACCTCAAACCGGGGGTGATACATTTAACCATACCAAAATTTAGAATTCATAGAATAGATATCAAAAAAATTAAAATGAAAATTTTATTATTAAGAATTTAATAGAGATTTAATATCTATGTATTTATATATTTTTAAATACAAGTTTTACCTATTTGAGATTTATCCATTTTCATTGAGTTTAGGCATTCCAGAATCCATCTCTTTGAGTTTTTTTACCCAACTACAATTGATTTGGGTTTATCCCTCATGGTCAATAAATGCATTTTCCACGATGAAGAAATCTATCTATCATATATTTTTAAACAAAATAAAAAATTTCAAGAGGTAGGGGATAAGTTACATATTCTTATTTTTTATTGTGTAATTGTAAATTTAACTGTATTTTTAATCCTATATTTATATTGATGAAATTAATAAAAATTAGATAAAAGTATTGAAAATAATCCGATCAAGAAAAATTATATGATAATCTAATATTTTTAAAAGAGGGGGCTGAAATGAATGAGATGTATTTATATTAATTAAATGTTATTATTTCCATAATATAAATTAAAGATAAACATTCACATTATAATATTTTTTAAATATTATAATAGAAATTTAATTCAGTAGGTTTATTTTTTAAATTGGATAATTACATTTAAATATTATTATTCTACCATAATGCAAGTTTTAAAAAAAATAGAATAAAGAAATAAGTAATTATAATTTTGATATTAATATCTTGATTTGAGATTTATTTATCACGATGAATATTATCAATACCTGAAATGTAAACCAATTCATTTAGTGGTTAATTAATATTAAATTTATAGAGTATTGATAATATTCTTGTCTCATGATCTCTTAAATTTGATAATCTAGAGATTATCCAGAAGATATAGTGATTATCACATGAAGTTAATTAATTATCTAAATATTTTAAAATAAGAAATTTCTTGTTGTGTTATAATCAGAGGATCTAAAAATTAAAAAATTGAAGTGGAATTCTGGTTTCATGATAAAAATAAAACATTCATTTTTAAAGGCTGATTATTTCTTATTAAATAATTTATCTTTACTATGATATAAAAAAACTAATTTAAAATGGATGATTCTAATCAGTTGAAGATAACATTATTTCTTTAGAATAATTGTCAAATGATTTAATTATTGAATTATACTAGAGATATAATGTTTTATTGCAGGTTTCAAATTTTTCATCTCATGAGACTCATAATTGAATGTTGACAATATTATTTTTCCTCATCAAAGAATTGTTAACACATTATGTGGTTCGATTTTATAATTTAAAATATCATCGAATAAAGAGAAATTTTTTATTATATATTCTATTATGAATATTATTTTGTTAAAAATCGTATTTTATATATTGAATTATTATTATTTATTTATAATATTATCACATTATTGAATTTTATTAAAATCTAGAAAGCATAATTTTTATCCCCAACAAATATTTTAATATTTAAAACTAAAATATTTGAGAAATGGATAATCAAATGTTGTGGTTTAATAATTATTTGAAAAAATTAAAATTACAACATTCAATAGTGTTAAATTGCATAAAAAGTATTGATGAGAATTGTTTTATGATTATTGTTCTATTTTCGAGTATTTAAATATGAATTATTGAATTCTTAGATGATTTAATATTTTATGGTGATGAGATTAAATTATTGATTGTTACTTTGGTAAATAATGTGTGTATTCTTGATGTGACCTGAGAATAAAATACATAAATATTATATCATTTTAGAAGAATATTCAATGTATTTTACAATAATACATTCTAACGGTCCATAACGGTTTGGTTTTTTTGGATATTACCTATATAATAATAATATTTCATTAATGATCTTAAAAATATCACAATCATTTCGTCTCACATAGTGAAATTATTAGAACTACCCTACTTTAAACCATTCTTCACAACCTTGGGAAAAGAATCATAATAAAGGGTAACCTTAGATGATTAGTAAAGGAAAACTTAAGATATATCAAATGATGGTCATAAGTGATCATAATATAATAATAAGGTTGTGATAACATGATGATAACTAAAAATAATCATACTAAATCTGTAAAAAATCATTAATCATAAATCATGGCATAAGGCTTTGTCCTAAAAAAATCCACAAGAAAAAATGTCTAGATTCATCAATAATCAATCATGATCAATGAGAATATATCTCAATCAAAAGACATAAGTTTATGGCATACACATATTTATATATATTCATTTCATTATCCTAGAATCGCTTCCAATACTATCATAGTGGATTGGGTTAATTCCATATTCAATCATTTCTGTAGTCAATGTTCACTCCGAATAATATCTTATTGGACAAAGTAACAAAATAAATTGGGTTATATCCCTATTATTATCCTTATTATCTCATGATATATCAATATTTACCCAATACATTTTAAGGGATATATAATTATTGGACCACCCATCACATAAGGAAAACCAAACATATGTTAGTCACAAGATCATTGCAAATTCATCATATATTCAAATCATATCTTTTGGGAAAGAAAAAACATTAATAAAAATTTCAGCCTTTCATCGAAGCATAACCTATCGATAAGAAATTTGTTTTATAATGGTTTCATCATAACTTAATTAACATATAGGAAAGAAACGTGTTTTATATAATCATCCTTAAATAATCATCTGTATAAGTCAGATAAATAAATAATGTTGACGGTATCATAAAATAATATCCTCAATGAAGGATAAAAATTCATAAAATATTTAAAACTAGGATAAAAATAGCGTAAAAAAATTGAATCCTTTCATTGAAAACATGATAAAAATATCATTTTATTTTAATAGCACGTCAACTAAAAATCCCCTAAATACTGAGAAAATTATTTTCATTGAAAATAAACATACTAAAGAAAACATAATATAAAATAACATCTCAGTTGGTTTGAAAATAAATTCATATCGTATACATTAAAAAACAACATTATTTCCACATTTCTGTAAAAAGTAAAAAAACATGTTCAAAAAACATTAATTTAAAATTATTACATTTAAAAATTTGAAAATAAAGTAGAAGTTAATGAATAAATATCTTTTTGAAACTTTTAAATTATATGTAAAAACTTCTAAAAAACGATATTTAAGATCATGAATATAGAAACAAAATTGATGAAAAAATTGGAAATAAGGTCATGTTTTCTTAAAAAAAATTGATCATTTTAAGTACCAAATTGAGGAAAATTGTACATATAAATAATAACAATATATATAAAAAAGGAGTATAAAATTTATGTGTATTAAAGGATAGTATTAATACAATTTCTCTCAATGAAAAACATGCATTGATTTCCTTAAATAGAAATGACTTTGCAACATAAACCATTACATCAAGACCCTCAATGATTTGTACAAGTTAAAATACTGTATTATATATATATATATATTTATTATAAATAAATTTCATAACCATATTCATACATAACATTCTATTTTACATTTATTAATAATTTCCAATTATCCTTTTATTAATAATTCTTTGATAAAATGGACATTCAGGTGAAACTGGTCTGTTTTCCATGTGTTTTGTGGTTCGATGGTTATGGTACTTCCACATTGTTCATGGTTCAATCATCTAAAATAACATAATAATTACATAATTATCATATTTATTCATTATATAAACTTTTATTTCCAGTTATATAAAATTTTCATGAAAAATGAATTACATCACATCGTGGTGACGGTAGTCCATACATACGCACTAGTGTTGTTTTCACTTTTCAATGGATGGAACGATGGGAAGGTAAGTAATAATTTAACATTATATCTTAATTATTATATCATAAATATCATATATATTAATTAAATATATCCTTTTCACAAACCATATAAAACAAAAATTAAAAATGAATCACATTGCTTCATAGAGGTAGTAGTACACACATACACACAAGCGATGTTATCATTTTACAGTAGATAAAAATATGAGGTATATATGATTTTAAAAGTAACTAAAAATACTTATTTCATTAATATATAACATAAACCGTAAATCCATCATTATAAATTATGATTAATGATGGTTTTGAAAAACAATATACATCACTTCGTTAGGTGGTAGTCTGAACTTATGCACAAACGATGCTTTCGTTTCCTATTTTTGCAAGAATGAAAGGAATGAAGGTTTTAAATTTTAAATAATAACATATAAATATGTGGAGTGTAATTATTTTATTATAACATGATGGTTAGAATATAATTTAAGGATTCATAAAATGATATAATATGAAAATAGTCAATTTGGATCTATACTTTTTCTTTGCACAACCTCCTTTGGATTACACCTGAAGCCTTATAAGGATGGTATTTATATAAATCCAAGACATAAATATCATGTGAAGGTATGCTATTAAGGAATTATGTTATCAATCATTTTATCTATAATTCTCATTATTTGTGATTAATAGAGGATATATGGAATCCCTTATAAGGGAGGGAGAGGACACACTTGGAATTTTTCAAAAGATTAAAATAAATTAATGTTTTAATGAAGGAAAATTTCTCCAAAATGACTAATATTAAAATTTGAGTTGGTATAATATATATATATATATATATATGACATAACAATATAATTTCAACATGTTTTTATGTCATTTGGACCCTTATAATGTTATTTTTATCCCTTTTAACCCATTTTAACTCTTACCATGGCAACAGATTTTTTTTTACCAATGTAGCATTTAATAATGAAAAAAACTAAGTAAAAAATTTTACATAATATACTTATTATAATTAAAAATATTCTATCCATTTTATAATATTCATTTTATATAAGTGTCACAATTTCATTTTAAAATAAGTGTAAAACGCAATAAAACCATTTGTAGCGAAATTCATTTTTAATCCTAAAACTGAGTTTACATTCATTCATTTCTATGTAAAATATAATGTATGAATATTAAAATAATTGAATAAATATATTGTAAAAAATATAATTAAAATCATTGTAGAGACCAAAATCATGACGTAAATGGACATTAATTACTTTTGTGGAATAATTAATATATAACAAAAACCAACACTCAAGGACCATAATAGTTTAGTGTCTTTGGAAACAAGGAATATAATTTTCTAATCATGGTGAAAGATATTAAACATCTCCCATAATGATATTCACCTTTTTTTCTTACCTAAAACCATTCTTTATATCCAGGTGAAAAGAAGTCATATAAAGGGTGAGTACAAAAGCTGAGTAAGGGAAATCATAAATAACATTAAACAATCCATAATCATTTGAATGCAAAAACTTGAACATAAAATCTAAACATCAAAATCTTGAGCAAAGACATAAATCTTGGATGTATGTAAGGAATATATCATAAAGGAACATCAATCATAATAAAATAGCATGAGAATAAAACATGTAATTATGGAAACCCATTAAGCACAAGATATGATTTCCATAGTAGCCAAGGTATTTCTGGAAAGACCATCTTAGTGG
Source organism: Viscum album (assembly GCA_963277665.1). Taxonomy (NCBI): domain Eukaryota; kingdom Viridiplantae; phylum Streptophyta; class Magnoliopsida; order Santalales; family Viscaceae; genus Viscum; species Viscum album. Next base: position 1,723,469,653 of record OY728159.1, read on the forward strand.
AAAAAGTCCCTTTCTGAATCGAGTTTACTCCTCATTCCAGTCATGTAACACTGAACTAGATTATCGTTCTGTTTCAGCCATGTCTATCTCATGAGATATAAATCTTTACCCAATGCGTTGGATGGATATATAGGTCCCACACATCTCATAATGAAATCATTCTTACTTGTGCTACAACATACACTTAAATCATTCATCATAACCCAAAGAATAAAATGGGTTTCATAAACATCATCCCATCATAACATAATCCATATAAAACAAATGGATATCATTTCATCATAAGAAAACTGAAACCATGAAAATCATTGAGAAATTATACCTGATACAAAAACATATGAAATAATTCAATCTTATATGTAAAATGGTTTTGATAAAACTCTTGAAATGAATTCTTGAGGAAAATATCCTTTCTTCTTCAAAATAATTTTCTTTTCCCAAAATTCCAGGAAATTTTAAGAGAAAAGTATTTTGTTGAAAATTTTAAAAAAATATTGAAGAATAAGCTTCTTTAAAATAAAGATTTATGAAACTATAAAAATCTGTTCATGCCGTATAAGTTAAAAAAACAATCTTCTCGTACTTTTGGCAGAAAAGTCAAAAAGTACCTCTTATGGTAAACAAAATAAAGATTCCTTCCATATAATGTGTTACAATTAAAAAGGTGTAAAAATTACATTAAACATAAATGGAAGAAAATTAAACATTTTATGAAAACATTTTTATAAAATATGGACATGGATAATAAACATAACCCTAGTAAATACTTACGAATAAACAATCTTGGATAAGAATGAGATTGGAATAATTATCCCTTACCTTAAGTCTGATATGATTCGTACTTATCCGAAAATCCTGTATAATGATTTAAATATTATAATTTACTTATTAAATAATAATATTCACTGTTATTATATCATATATGGTTCACATATGACTTTATATTACCCATTCTTTTGTAAATTCCATGTTAAAGCAGCGTTTTGGGAAAAACCGTTTTATTTATTGTACTTGTTTGGACTTGTTGTTCTTGATATTATTATTATTAATATCATATTTAATTACTTCCATAATTTAAATAAGAATTTATATATCATATATATTCAGTATATATATATATAATAGATAGACAAATGAAATGATATACGCCATTCATGGAGACGGTAGGTCGTACGTACGCATGAACGTTGTTTTCATATCCTTATTGACTTGAATGGAACTAAGTAGATTACATACATATATATATACATAAATAAATCCAGAAGAATTATTATTTCATATATTTCATGTATACTTATTATATATACTTTATAATCATTCTTGAATTGTTAACATGGAAAATGAATCTATCGCGTTGTGGAGACGATAATCCGTACGTACGCACGAGTGATGATTTCATTCCCATTTTAATTGAATGGAATTTTAGTTGAAGATATAATATCTTAGAATGATTATGATGTTATAATAATCATATATAGTTATTATTTAGACCATTATACCCATCCAAGTAGGTTGGTGGTGGAAAAACATATTACACCACGACGTGCAGACGGTATTCCGTACGTACGAACGCGCGGTGATTTCATTTTCTATAGGATAGAAAGAAGGTTAAATGGGGTTGTTTAATATTTATAATAACATATCAGTATATATGTAATACTGATGTTAATAAATTATAATGAAACAACTAAATAATATGATGTAGTAGAAGAAAGAATCTTTAAAGAGTCGGTAGAAGAGATTTCCTCTTCCTCGACGCACCTCCTTTAAACTTCTTCATAGGGAACTAGAGTTTATATTTTGAGAATACCAGAACCTCTATGACATAACTAGAGAGGTTTAGAAGAGGAATTGGATGTTTTTGGCTGAGCTTTAATGTTCAAAAAGGTGTGAATAGAAGAGGGAAGGGGTTCCCTTTTTATAAGGGAGGAGAGGGGAACCATTGAAAAAACATAAATTATTCTTTTATAATAAATTCATATTCGGTTTTTAATAGCTCCAAATTGATTTATTTCAAAGATAAGGTGTGGATGGGTCTAAATCCTCTCAAAAAATAGGTTTTAGACAAGTTTAGGATACTATTTTAACCTTATAATTTAGATTTTACTCTAAGTAAAATAATTTAACTTTTACCGTGTCTTTTTGATTTGTTACACTAAATAGTTAATAATCATTCTATAACAAGACAAAAAAACCCCAAGTGGTTAATTATTAATATATATAACCTTATTATAGTCATTTTTCTGATCCTTATATTTTTAAGAATAAAATAACAGTTAATAATATAATATTTGTTTTAAAAACTATTTTATGTCAATTTTGACACTATTTGGTAATTGATTTTTTTGAAAATCATAACATCATGATTTGTTCGAAAAAAGTTAATTTAATCAATACTAACATGTCATATTAACCTATAAAGTTAGTATAATCCATAAAAAGTCAAAATTTATTTTTATTTGGGTATTTATAACATCAATTATGTTAATATTTAATTGATAAGGTAATTACCACATCATCCATATGTCATAAATAAATTAAATTATTTAATGTATAAAAATTATAAATAAATTACCATTAAATAAGAAATATTTAATCTTTCTAATGAATATTTATATTCGAATTTATCATATTTATGTCCATATATTAAAAATGTTTTAGAAATTAAACATTGATTTTTTACTATTTTAACTCTTTTTTAAATAAATTAATAATAAGTGTCCTAATCTAATCCCAGTGGACCTAAAGGGTAATATTTTATTCCTACGGTTTTTTTGGACGAATTAAACTTATCCAATTCAATTATTACCAGTGTTAGGATAATAATAATATCATTTTTACCCTTAATTACCCTATTTACTTTTAACTGTGGTAAATAAAAGTAAAAACGTACAATTCCCCAAAAATTATTTATATCTAATTAAACCACATTTTACTCCTTGATATTAACTGTGTTTCTCGGATTTCTTAAATTCCACTCACTGAAGAGGTATAATTATGTTTTATGTATGTTTGCAAAAATCTCCTAGGAGGTAGGTAAAAGACGGTGAAAAGTTCAATTAAATTTTTATATATCTAAAATTATAATAAAATGATTCCAAATAATTTCATTGAAATTATATTGGTATTATGTATCAATTTTGACCTAAAATAATTTTAAATAAAATAAAAAATTATTTAAATAAAACATCGGTTTTTAAATAGTAACCCAGTGTTTTCACTATTCATAAAAAATTGAATGTTTTCAAAAAAATTCAAAAAATAATCCCTATGATAATTTCAAAATTCTGAATCCAAAAATGAAGTCCATTTTTAAAGATAAAATTTATAAAATATAAAAAAGTGGGTATTACTATTTATAACGGCTAGTTTATATAATATTTTAATAACATATCTTTCTTTAGTGAAACTCGGTATTGCATACAACACATGCTATCATGGAAGGATGTGATTGCATGTAAAGCAGGCCAAGTTAGGGTTGTGTGTAGTGCACAATTCATTTGTTGTTGTGTATAACATAATCCAACCATATTTCATTTATACATTGAATATATATATATATACACTCAATGTTTCATAGATTAACTTCTATCTAACGAACTTGAAATTTTATGTAACACGATCCAAGAATAGTGTTATGTATACTGCAAGCTAATACGATGTTGCATATAGTAAAAGATAATCACGGTGTAGTGTATCATAGTAGACATCAAAGAAATTAAAAAGAATATTTTTCATAAAATCTCAGATTTTTACATTCTACCCCCCTTAAAATGAATTTCACCCTCAAAATTCGTCGGGGTTATAAATGGTTTACTACTTGAAATATTCTTTCAAAAAAACCCACATCGTTAAAAGGAATAAAAGAACACAACTTTAAAAACTAAAGTATAAAACAACATAATAGTTACCATAATTAACTAATCACTGGGTTTCCACATAAGAGAACATAGATAAAAATATGGATATGGAAGAGAAATATAACCATCATGTTTTGATGGAGAGAGGTAGAGAACATGGTTAAGAAAAAGCCAACAATCACAAAGCCATAAATTTGTGATGATCTAAGGTACCATCTAATTCATCAGATATAAGGGCATTAGGAAACCATTTTTCGTTTTCAAGATCATTTCCCTAAAGTTGAATAATTTGAATTAGAGGAAATACATACTTTATTTCGGTATAATCTCACCATAGTTTGTTCCTTGAACAATTTCCACTTCATCTCATAAATAAATAAAGATGAATTTTTTATTTGTGATGTGTTAGGAAATCATGTGATAGAATGATAGGTCATTCCACATGTATCAAACAAAATGCTAGAAAATGTTATCAAATATACATAAGTCCATCTATGGTGAGGTTAATCATATATTATTCCAAAAATGGACTTATACTTCATCTATCAAACCTCTTAATAATACTTGTTTCTACTAACCAGGGACTTCCTATAGGCCATTGGTAGGCGATAATGACCTATCGCACTTCAGTTGTGGGTTTGATTCCCACATCCTTGTCCAACATGACGGGTTGTCGCTTGTCCGATGAGTAGTCCTTCTTCTAAAACTATATTAGTATAACATTCCATCAATAATATCGAAAAAAGTTATAGCATTAAAAAATTCTAACTCATGTCCAATATAATCCATTCCAATCTTTAGGCTTATCCAAAATACTTTTGTCCAAGCTCATAGTATAATGAAAACAATTATTATAAATTTCATCTTCCGAGCATGTGAATACCATCATTTATCCCCCATATATTATACGATATATCTTGTTGGTCAAATTACAAACATTTGAATACCTTAATAATGTATTCTCTTGAAAAATTAATACTCATTGAACCTTAGTAGAAACATGAATGATGTCAAAAGTTAACTCTTTCAACATACCAAAATCCCAAAATATTTATATAATCAACCATGATATAACTTTGTCCTTATATCAGTGATGATAGCATTTCATTTTTTCATTATCGCTTCATTATGTGCATATCATCTTCTTTAAAAAAATATTTGACTCACTTTTCATGGTTACCAGTACCATATTCTTATAGAAAACCACGATGGACCAAAACACAAATATATCAATATACTATAAAAGTACCTCAAAAACATTATTATTGAATTCCAATTCATAAGCCCTTAAATCCTTCCTCTTCAATGATTTGTATGGAATAGGTCCTTCATCAATTTAGAAGTAACTTTTTAGTTCAGGGCATTGAGTTGGGTAATTCCCATGTTCTCCGCAGATAAGACATTGGACTCCACAACAGTCTGTCACTCTATGACCCTTTTCTCCACATTGATAACATCTTCCCCACAATTTGAGGTATCACTGAAGGTTCTTTTTCCCTTATTTAGAAATCTCAATCTTCTTTTCTCTATTCTCTTCACAATGAGAACCTGCATAAAATTCAATCTTCATTTTATCTGATGACTTAAGAATACAACTTACGTTGACCTTGTTAATCATATATCGAGATGACTTATCCGGCATAATCACAATATCTTTCTCTCAAGGCGTTACATAATTTTGTTGATCATAGTCACCAATTTTTCCATTGGAATCAAGGATAACTGAATTCCTTCTCTTTCCCTCCATTGACTAAGACAAGAAACCATAGTGTAAGAAACATTTAAAATAATGAGGAACTGCATAATCATAAAAAGTCACTTATGGGATGTGTATCTTATAAAAAATTCCTTATTTCATGACACCTTAGGTTTACCCTAGGATATTCATGATCGTCAAAATAATTCTAGGACTGTAACCTATATCTATACTTAACCTTAGGGACATCCCTAGACATTCTTTAGAAATATATCTAGGGATTTCACTAAAGTTTTCACATCCTAGATTCCAAAGATTATCTAAACATGTCCTATGATACCAACTGTAGAGACCCAAAGATTGATGTACATGGACATTACATTACTTCTTTGGAATACTTAATACATAACAAAAATGAACACTCAAGGACCGCAATAGTTTAGTGTCTTTGGAAACTCGGAACATAATCTTTTAATCATGGTGAATGATCTTCTACATCTACCATAAAGACATTCCCCTTTTGTTTTCTTACCTAAAACCATTATTTATATCCTGGGGAAAAGAAAACATATAAATTGTGAGCTAAAATGCTTAGTAAGTTTAAACATAGATAACATTAAACAATCCATAAAAATTTGAATGCTAAAACATGAACATAAAATCTAAACATCAAAATCATGAGAAAAGACTTAAATCTTGGAAGTATGTAAGGAATATATCATAAAGGAAAATCAATAATGATAAAATAGCATGGGAAAAAACATATAATTGTGGAAAACCATTAAGTACATGATATTATTTCCATAGTAGCCAAGGCATTGCTGCCAAGACCATCTTAGTGGACAAAGTTCTTTTCTGAATCGAGTTCACTCCTCGTTCTAGTCCGGTAACATTGAACCTGATTAACATACCATTTCACCCATGTCTATCTCATGAGATATAAATATTTTCCCAATGCATTAGAGGGATATATAGGTCCCACCCATCTCATAATGAAATCATTCTTTCTTGTTCCACAACATAAACATAAATCATTCATCATAACCCAAAGAATAAAATGGGTTTCATAAACATCATCCCATCATAACATAATCCATATAAAAAAATTGATATCATTTCATCATAAGAAAAGTGAAACTATGTAAATAATAGAGAAATTATACATGAAACATACCCATATGAAATAATTCCATCTTATATGGAAAATGGTTTTGATAAAACACTTGTAATGAATTCTTGAGGAAAATATCATTTCTTCTTCAAAATAATTTTATTTTCAGAAAATGCAATGAAATTTTAAAAGAAAATTATTTTACTGAAAATTTTCATAAAATATTGTATAGTAAGATTCTTTAAAAAAGGATTTATGAATCCGTAAAAATCATTTCATGCCGTATAAGTTATTAAAAGCATTCTTCTCGTACGTTTTCCTGAAAAGTCAAAAAGTACCTCGTATGGTAAAAAAAGAAAGATTACTTCCATTCGATGTGGTAAAAGTAAAAAGGGGTAAAAATTACATTTAACATACATGGAAGAAAAGTAAACATTTTATGAAAACATTTTTAGAACATATGGACATGGATAATAAACATAACCCCAGTAAATACTTACGAATAAACAATCTCGGATAAGAATGAGATTGGAAAAATTATCCCTTACCATAGGTCCTATATGCTTCGTATGTATCCGAAACTCCTATAAAATGCCTTAAATAATGTCATTTACTAATTAAAAAATAATATTCATTATTATTATATCATATATGGTTCACTTATGACTTTATATTACCCGTTCTTTTGTAAATTTCAAGTTAAAGAAGCATTTTGGGTAAAATCGTTTTATTTAACATACCTGTTTGGACTTGTTGTTATTGATATTATTATTACTTATATCATGATTTAATTACATCCAGAATGTAAATCGTTATTTATATATCATATATATACAGTATAAATATATATAATAGATAGATATATGAAATGAAATACACAATTCATGGAGACAGTAGGTCGTACGTATGCATGAACGTTGTTTTCATTTCTGTATTGACTTGAATGGAATTAAGTAGATGACATATTTATATATATATATATCCAGTAGAATTATTATGTCATATATTTAATTATTACTTATTATATATACTTTATAGTCATTCTTGAATTGTTAACATGGAAAATGAATCTCATCGCGTCGTGGAGACGGTAATCCGTACGTACGCACGAGCGATGATATCATTCCCATATTTATTGAATGGAAATGGAGTGGATGATATAATATCTTAGAATCCGTATGATGTTATAATAATCATATATAGTTATTCTTTACACCATTATACCCATCCAAGTAGGGTGGTGGTGGAAAACAGATTACACCACGACGTGGAGACGATATTCCTTACGTACGAACGCGTGGTGATTTCATTTTCTGTAGGATGGATAGAAAGCTAAATGGGGTTTCTTCATATTTATAATAACAAATCAGTATATATGTAATACTGATGTTTTTACTTTATAATTAAATAACTAAAAAAAGGAAGTTGAAGAAGAAAGAATCTTTAAAGAGTCTGTAGAATAGATTACCTCTTCCTCGGCACACCTCCTTTAAACTTCTTTTTAGGGAAATAGATTTGGTATTTTGAGCATACCAGAACCTATATAATATAACTATAGAGGTTTATAAGAGTAATTGGTAGGGGTTGTCCGAGACTCATGGCTCAAAATGGTGTGAATAGAAGAGGGAAGGTGTGGCCTTTTATAAGGGGGGAGAGGGGAACCTTTGGAAAAACTTAAAATAATATTTTTTAATAAAGTCATATTAGGTTTTTAATATTTAAAAATTGATTTATTTAGATTATAAGGTGTGGATGGGTCGAAATAATCTCATCCAATAGGTTGTAGACAAGTTCAGGTTACTATTTTAACCTTATCATTTATATTTAACTCTATGTTAAATAATTTAATTTTTATCGTGTCTTTTTTGTTTTTTACACTAAATGGTTAATAAACTAACTATAATAAGCCAAAATAACCCCAAGTGGTTCATTATTAATATTATTAACCTTATATATGTCATTTTTTCAGAAAATTAGATTTTTAATAATAAAAAAACAATTAATAATATAATATTTGTTTTAAAAACTATTTTTTGGAAATTTTGACGCTATTTGGTAATTGATTTTTGTGAAAATAATAACATCATGATTAGTTCTAAAAAAGATAATTTAATCAACACTAACATGTAATATTAACCTATAAAATTAGTGGAATTCATAAAAAGTATAAAATTACATTTATTTGGGTATTTATAACATCAATTATGTTAATATTTCATTAATAAGGTAATTACTGCATAATCATAGTGTCATAAATAAATTAAATTATTTAATGTATAAAAATTATAAATAAATTTCCATTATGTAGGAAATCTTCTTATATTTCTAATGAATATTTATAGTCTAATTTATCTTTTTTATTACCCTATATTAAAAATGTTTTAGTTATTAAATTTTGATTTTTTACTATTTTAACACTTTTTGAAATAAAATAATAATATGTGTCCGAATCTAATCCAAGTGGAAATAAAGGGTATATTTTATTCCTAAGGTTTTTTTGGTCAAATTATACTTATCCAATACAATTAGGACATGTTTTAGGGTAATAATAATATACTTTTTATCCTTAATTACCCTATTTACTTTTAACCGTGGTAAATAAAAGTAAAAAAGTTACTATTCACCAAAAATTATTTTTATCTTATTGAACCAAGTTTATTATTTGATATTAACCGTGTCTCTCGGATTTTCGAAATTCCACTCATAGAAGTGGTAAAATTAAGTTTAATTTATGTTTGCAAAAAACTCCAAGGAGGTAGGTAGAAGACGGTGAAAAGTTCAATTAAATGTTTATATATCTAAAATTATTATAAAATGAATAAAATGAATTACATTGAATATATATTAGTATAATGTATCATTTTTGACAAAAAATTAATTTAAATAAAATGTCAGTTTTTAAATAGTAACCTAGTGTTTTCACTATTCATCAAAAAATGAAAGATTTCAGTAAAATACAAAAAATTAACCCTAGTCTAATTTCGATATTCCGAATCCAAAAATGAAGTCCATTTTGAAAGATAAAATTTATAAAATCTCAAAAAGTGGGTATTACTATTCATAACAGCTAGTCTATATAATATTTTAAAAACATATTGTTGCTTAGTGAAACTCGGTATTGTGTACAACACACGATATCGTGGAAGGTCGCGATTGCATGTAAAGAAAGCCAAGTAAGGGTTGCGTGTAGTTCATGTTTAATTTGTTGTTGTGTATAATAGAATCCAACCATATTTCATTTATACATTGAATATATATATATATATACACACACTCAATGTTTCATAGAATAACTTCTATCAAACGAACGTGAAATTTTTTGTAACACGATCCAAGAATAGTGTTGCGTATACTACAAGATAATACAGTGTTGTGTATAGTACAAGATAATATTGGTGTAGTTTATAATTGAAGACATCAAAGAAATTAAGAATAATATTTTTCATAAAATCTTAGGGTGTTACAATCATTCGCCAATAGATATAAATTTAATTTATTAGGATAAAACACATTTTTCATGTAGTTTTTTTTTTCAGAAACACCACTTTTTAACTTTAAATGATTTCATTTTAATTTATAAAATATTACAAAATAATGAATTCAAATGTAAAAAATGTGTTTTAATCATTTATTTGGTCCTATTATTACCCTTAAATCAAATTTTTCGGCCATAAAAATCATATTAAATAATAATATAAAATTAGTATAGCATAGTTCATTTAAACTCGATGATGTATGCAAGGTGAGTTAACAAATAAATTAAATTTATTGAAAATGAAATAAATCATAACATCCTAGGTTGAAAAATAATACCCCAATAATTATTTCATGGTATAAATTCCATTACTCTGATAAGGATACTTCCACCTCATCACATCTTTGAGTTCCCACATAAATTCTTCAAATATTTAATTTCACTAAAAAACATTGACCAGGCGTGTGGTCTTTTTTGTTAGAAAATTTTCTTTTTGATGTATAATTTATATATGGTTTTGGCATAAGAAAGATCCTTCACTAGTGGCACAACATCTGAATTCAGTGCATGTGAAGGATCATACATACACTTTATCAAATGAGACAAATGGGACACGTCATGAAATTGAGAGATATTTTCTGGAAGCGCGAATCAATAAGATAAATCCATACTCAATTAACAATATAGGAAGAGTTAAAATATATAGAGCTAATATTTAAATTATTAATATATATATTAACTTCTTCCATGGATAAATTCATAGAAATACTTTCTCACCAATATTGAACTCCACATATCACTAATGATTATCATCAAAAGTCTTCTATCTAATATGAGATTCCCTGATGTTTTTTTGGATGGATTTAAGCTTTCCTACTATTTACACATCTCGATAAGATAATAATATTTTTTTCTCCCACTTCATCCAATCAGGTTGGTGTTATGAATTCCTTCCATATAGCGATTCATAAAGAGTTCTCTGAATTCTTAAATGAATGCTATTATTTTATGAAAATTATACCAAAGGAAGCTGTTCATCCCTACCACCATTGAAATCCAAATAATATCATATATACAAATCCTCTATGGTTTAGTAGTACTATTTTACTAAACATTTGTCTATGGATTATATGCAATACTAAAGTAAAAATTTATAATCAAATCTTGTTGATTACTTCTCTAGAAAATCAAGGTAAACCTAAAATTCCAATCAGATACATTATAATATGGTCCTCCATGAAACAAAAGATATTTTAATTTTTATTTAGGAAAACTTACCAAGATATAAATATTTTCTAATTTTAATTAAGTTAGTTGAATTAATATGGAAATCGACAATAACCTAAATTATATTATGACCTTTAAATTTTTTGGGGTGATTGGAAATGAAATCCATTGTAATGTTTTTCCTTTTCCATTTTGGTTTGGGTAAAGGTTGTAGCATCCACTTAGACGTATATATCTTAGCTTTAACTTTCTAACATACCAGGAATCAAGATACATACTTTGTAATATCATTTTTCATGTTATCCCATTAAAAATACGCTTTCAGATATATAAAAATCTTTGAACATTTAGAATGAATTGAGAATGATGGACTACGTGTTTCATCCAATAGATAATTATTAAATTATATAATATATTAGAAATTTACTCATTGTTTAAACCATATCATTCTATAAGAATCATGGTTGAACTTAGGAATATTTCTCAGCATCTTCTATTATTCCACATCCTCATTCAGATCCTTTTTAATCTATACATGGATTGTTAGTTGAACATTCAACTGATAATGTTATGATATATCCACTTTCCTCACAATTTAAAGATCCATAATCTATTAATCAATAAATATCGGATCACTTTAAATCTCTTCATGAAAAAACTAGCATTGTATATCTAACTCAGAGAATCATCCATCTTGTAAACCCTCACACGGTGGTATTATATTGAAAAATCATAACATTTAATCAATTACAACCATCTCCAACAGATAATAATCAATTATTTAAAAGTGAATATACACATAACGATTTTATAATCAGTATATATATAATATATTTCACTATAAAGATATTTCTTTTATCATTTTAATGTAAACATTACTACTACTAACTCTAATATCTTTATTCTGGTAATTTTCCTCTTAAATGTTCTATTAATGTGAGGAATAAGCTATCACCATATCATTCTACATGAGGACACATCATAGTGTGTTCTTTGATTCATCACTATATATCACAAGCTCTTCTCTATTATATGGTAGCATAAGCATAAGTACTATAGCCAAACTTCTGTTTAGATCAATTAAGGATTCCTCACATTCATTTGTCTAATGTAACTTAACTCTCTTTCATGTAAACATGTTTATTGGATTATATATCCATGATAAATCTATAAAATTGCATTGATAATATACATCCAACCCAACATAAATACACATATATGTTTTGATGGTTATTCTAAGATATTTCTCAATAACTTCCATCATTGAAGGATCCTCTAATGTACCCCCTCTTGATATTATATGACATAAATATAAAACTTTTTTGTAACATGAATTCATACATGATGAATTTTGAATACAATTTATCTTTACTCATGACCTTTAATAAAATATTCAAATGATCTAAATTTTATAACTTAATCTTTTAATATATTACAATATCATCAAAAAATAATACCAAAAACTGATTGAGATAATCTCTAAAGACTCCATTCATTAGATCCATTAATATAGTGGGGACATTAGATATTCAAATGACATCACTATAAGTTCATAATGGTCATAACTCTACAATAAGGATTCCATGGGTATATCCCTCGTATTTACCCTTAATTATTGATATCTAGAAATAATTTCAATCTTATAAAATTATTGTTCTCCGCACAGTTGATCAAACAATCATATTTATTGGGTACATGATACATGTTCTTGGTATTGATCATTTGAAGTTATAGATAAGAAATGAAAATATTCATTGATCCATCCTTCTTCTTAAAAAATAATTGGTTCACCTTATGGTGGCAGACTAGGGCATAAGAAATCCCTAACATGATTCTCCTAGAGTGTATTCTTTAATTCCTACAACTAAATTGTGACCATTATATATAGTGTCTTTAGAATAACTGTATCACAAGGTATTAGTTCTATTGAAAAAAAATCATGATTTGGGGTAATTCAAGGAATTTCCCTAGTAAATATATCATCATAACCTTAAATAATAGGAATATTCTCAATATTGAGTATCTCCCTAACTATTTGAGATACATATCCATCATGAATAGGTAGTAAGACCCTTATAATGGATCTAACTTCCATCAAATGTTCAAATTAATTATAAAATTAAAGATGATCATAAATTGATTTAGAATACTAAATGTGACTTCCATTCATTGAAAATTGATATGATATCTATATAGAGTGATCCAATCCATTCCCAAAATCATGTCACATTAATCTAGAGGGAGAATAAAAATATTTGAATGAAACATAGTTCCAAAAACATCCATTAGAGAGGAGATTGAGACATGATATGTGATTATAATATAATTATAGGTTTTTATTTATAATGTAACATTTAATAATTGAGGTAATAATGTGACACCCATTACAAATTATTTCGATATAAACGAGTGGGTAGATCCAAAATTGTATAAAAAATTTGCAGATCTATTGTTGATGGTAATTGTACATTTCACCACTTTTTTCTAGTGACCCATTTAAATAGTTGGCATCATATGATATTTCTCTTTATCTCTTGGATTATGAGGTTCTTGAGTTGAGTTTTTTCATTAATGCTTGTATATATTCACTGACTGGCATGATTTCCTTAATCCATTAAATTAAAAAAATAGATATAGGGTGTCAAATTTTCTTGATATATTTCACTATTCTTTTCTTGACTGGCCTCTTCACAACACTTCATTATTCTACTGCTCTATCAACTTATTTTAAATCGATGAGAAATTTACCAGACCCCATAATACATTTCCCTTAATTCTTCCGTCCACCCTTCTTACATGATGGAAAATTAATTTTTTTCCATTAATGTGTTTTATAGTAAGAGTTTTAATGAACTTTTATCTTCAAATTTTTGTCTCCAATACCAAGACGGTTCTAAGAGTCTATAATTCCCTCTCTATATTGAGAGAACATAAAAACATTCCTCTATAGATATAAAACTCTCTAATAGATAATACATTTCAGAGACGTGTTCTAAAGATACTGAAGAATCAATAAATTTTTATTTTAGGTTCAATGATGAAACCCAAAGTGTACCTTTTAAGACTTGTAAAATTTTCCTTATAAGCACTAATGGATTTATCATCCTACTATTCTAGTTCCCCGAATTACCTCTCCATTTTAGTGTGAAGCATTAAAGTAATATACTTATTAAAAATAACATATTAAATTCTTACCATTTTATAGAGTCAATTTCCCCCACTTTCCTCATATTCGTTATATGATTCCACTATTTATTTGATTATCCTTCCAAAATATATATTTCTAGGAAAAAAATTTCATGTTTTGTACACTACAGAATGTAAAATATTATTTTAATGGGATTTATCCATTTCCCAATAATTAGTGATTCAATGGAATCATTTAGGAATGGTTGACTTATCTATATAAAAGACTTAATTATGAGTTGTTCCTTCCTTTTGTCATTTGTATGATTAACAAGATTCATGTTACTATTCATAGATTGAGATATTTGGGTGATCATAACTATTATATTTTACATCCAAACTCTAATTTAATTTTTTTGCTCGTGAGGATGGTCATTTCATTACCAATCACATTCAACATTATCATGATTCTTCTTGTGTCTATCCATTGACTTAGAACAAAAATCACTATGTGATAAATAATAATCAATCTTATTAATCATGTATTCATGAAATATCATTGATACATTTTCTATATCCTAAATCCTTATTTTTAATATATGTCACATTAGGATCAACATAGGTTATTCATGGTCATTATATATTCAAATCCTTCATAATGTTTTATAAAAAATGTGAATTAACCAAATAATATACTTTGGGAGTGTCTAGTTAGGTGTAAATTATTAGGCCAACTCATCTTTCACTAGTAATGATTGAGATAATTTCCAATCCACTATTATCAAATTTGTTACCACTAGGTCCATTTGTTCCACATCCATATCCACTTGTTAGTATCCAGATAGGGGTGTATTTTCTATGAAAACCACAAGATATATACATCATCAAATATTCAATATGTCTTTTAGTACATAGATTTATACCTAAGGTTCTCAATAATTTACTCTGAACATAATCACTAAAAATAACTAATCCCAAATATAATACCAATTGGAGAGACCGAAGAATAAACATAGTAGAGTTCTTAGACATACCCTACTTCAAACCTTTCTTCATAACATTGGGAAGGAAAATCTAAGAAAATGTGAGATTGAATACTTAGTAAGGGTAAACATAAGAGATATAAATCAATGATAATAAGTGAGTATAATATAATCGTAAGGGTAAGAGGACATGATCATAACTTATAATAATCATACCCAATTTGTCAAATTCCATTAATCATAATTCATGGAATAAGGATTTATCACA
The DNA here is from genome assembly GCA_963277665.1 of Viscum album. Classification (NCBI taxonomy): domain Eukaryota; kingdom Viridiplantae; phylum Streptophyta; class Magnoliopsida; order Santalales; family Viscaceae; genus Viscum; species Viscum album. Next base: position 1,723,485,399 of record OY728159.1, read on the forward strand.
ATAAAATATATGATTATATGTGTATGAAATGATCAATAATTAATCAGGATCCATGATAATATATCATAATCATAAGACATAAGTTTTTGTCATAATCATACGTATATAAAATTATTTCATTAGTCAAGGATCACTTCCAAAACTATCATAGTGGATCAGGTTCACTCACCATTACATCATTTCCTTGGGAAGTGTTCACTCCAAATAATATTTAATTCGATAGATTCTATTACTGTATAGGGTTCAGTCCCTATTCTAATCATCATTATCTCATGAGATATCCATCTTTACTTAATGTGTTAGAGGGATATATAAACCCAATCCCACCCATCAGATAATGAATACCATCAATATTTGTCTGATAATATCATAAAAAATCCATCATATCATCATAGAATAACCTTTAGAAATGTAAACATGTTTCATATATATTCCACCATTTCATCATAGAATAACCTGTGAAAAAAAACAAGTCTCGTAAATGTTTGATCATAACATAATTAAACTAGGAGAATGAAATTTGTTTTAAAGAATTATCCTTAAATCATCATCATTATAATCCACCCATGGAAAGAAATTAGATGGTATTATAAGAACAAATCCTTAGTGAATCATAATAATCCGAAAATTATGCTGATATAGATGATAAATACCATTAAAGGATCATTCAAACCGTTCAATGAAAACATGGGAAAAATATCCTTTTCTTTGGATGAAATTTTATCTAAAAATTTCAATAATATATAGAAAATTATTTAATTGAAAATAAACATGAAATCTGGTAATGGATGATATAAATCAAATAATAGTATTGATGGTATGAAAATATTTATTATACTATATATGTTAAAATAGAACATTCATTTCACACTTTTATAAAATGTTAGAATACAACTTGTTTAGAACAATCTAATTAAAATGGAATAATATTAATCATTTAGAAATAAATTAATGTCTAATTAAAATTACCCTCTTAAAATATTTCAACGATTAAAAAAATTCTATAAAACAATTCTTAAGTTTATGGATATGGAATAAAAATTTTGAGAACAAAAGAAGAAATAATGTTGACTTTTCATTAAAAACAGTTCTCAATAATTTTTATTACCAAAGTGAAGAAAATGATAAAAATCATATAAATAGGAGGAATAAACATATAAGAATAAATTACATGTCCATTAATGGATACAACCAATATAATTTCCCTTAATTGAACTTTATCATATACAATATTTAAAATAAATGGGATTGTAACAGAAACCCTTACCTAAAGTCCCATCTTGTTTCATAAAAGATCAAATAACCACCATAATAAATATTTATTTATTATAAATAAATATCAAATAAATATTCATATATAACTTACTATTTTTTATTTCATTATAATTTCCAATTATCATTTTATTAAAAATTCTTCATTATAATGGACATTCGGGTGAAAACTACTATGTTTTCCTCGCATGTTTCAATTCAATGGTTCTAGTATCTATAACCAGGTCAAGGATTAATCATATATTAAATATAAATAAGGAAATATTTATCATATTTAATCATTATATATACCTTATAACAATTCATATAAAGTGGTGAGGAAAAATAAATTACACCACTTCGTAGTGATGATAGTACATACAAACGTAAAAGTGATGTTTTCACTTTTTGATGGATGGGGAAAAAGAAAGATAAATAATAATTCAAAGTTATAGAAAAGTTATTATATAATAAACATAAAATATATTCATTAAATCAATCCTCATTACCAACCATGTAAAATGGAACTGAAAAATAAATCACATCGTTTCCTAGAGGTTGCAGTCCACACATATGCATGACCGACAGTATCATTTTCCAATAGATTAAAAGGTATTATGGTAGAAAATATATTATATTTACAAAAATAATTATATCGAAAGTATCATATATAAACATTAATTCTATCATAATAAAAATCATGAATTACGGTAATTAAAAACGAAATACAACATTTTGTGAGGTAGTAGTCCCCATGCACACAAAAATGTTGGATTCATTTCCCATTTGATGGATAATGAAATGATTAAATGTAAAAACATAAACATAATAACATATTATTATATGTTAAATACTGATTTTAATATATTATCATGGATATCACGTAATTTAATTAGGTATATGTAGATATTAAATGAAAACACTCAGTTAAGTGTTGTACCTCTTATTTGGAAATCATCCTTTATATTACACAACATGCCTTCTAATGATGAAATATTGATCAATATAGGAACACTATATCATATAGAGTTATGTTTTAACCATAACAGGGTAGGTATTGGATTATATAGTAGGGTTAGGGAGTGATAAAAATAGAGGATAAAAGGTATCCTATAATAAGGGAGGATGATGACACCCTTTAATTTTTTTAAATAATAAAACCATCTTAATATATTAATCAATAGAAATAGCCTCAAAATGACTCATATTTGAATATGATATTACATAGGGTCTATATATTACTAAATAATTTTATATTTTAAAATTTTTAGGACATTTTAATCCTTATCATTTTATTTTTAACCCTTTAAACTAGTTCAAACTCTTACCGTGGTTACTAGCCTTTTAAACAAATTTACTATTAATAATGACCTAATACTATGAAGAACTTATTAAATAATATTAATTATATTAATTATAAATATGGGATCCATTTTAAATATTATGTTTCTATAACTCGTAGAAATTTATATTCAAATAAGTGCGTAAAACCCAACAAAACCAATTTTAGAAAAATGCATTTTAAGCATAAAATTGACGCTATATTCCTTACATGTCATGTAAAAAATATTATATTAATGTTAAAATATTTTATGGAATATATATATATATAATGTAATTATAATTATTCATCAATATTTATAAATTTAATTTATTAATATAAAAACCTATTGTTTTCTAAGAAACTGTTTTTTAGAAAAAAATATCTTAGTTTTTACCTATAAATGATATTAATTTAATATATCACTAACTAAAAAAAAATATATAATTCATATGTAAAAAATACATTACCATAATTTAGTTATAATTATTTATACCTACAAATAAAATGGTTAGCTGACAACTATCACATTAAATAATAATATAATAAGAGTATGTCATATTTCTTTTAGAATTAATGTTTCATGTAAAGAATGATATCAACGAAATTAAATTTATTTAAATAGAAATATAAAATAAAATATCATGGTGTTATAATTACTACCTCTTTATATTTAATAGATAGTGTGTTATCTATTGATACTTTTGGTCATAAATTTCAATGTTCTTGGAAATGAAATAAAAATTTAATGATGATAGTGCTTTGATTTTAATAAACGAGGTATGTTGGAATAATTATCATCAATATTGTTAATATATAAATGATCAACTTAGTGTGAGACTCTGGATTAAATAACAAATATTTAGCCTTGGAAATTTAAATGGTAAGTTTTTTTGGGTTTTTTTATTAACCTGTGAATTAAATATTATTATTAAAATTTATTGATTTCTTAAATAACTTTTTTTAGGATGAGTGATAACATAATTGTTTTATAAACTCAAAAATGATTTTTTTTAATTTAGCGATAGTTTACGTGAAATTATGTGTGTGAAAATAAATTTAATATGAATTTGTTATCTATAGATTTATATCATTGATAAGTTTTATTAATATAATAGTGTGGTTGTAATATTTAATGTCTAATGGGTGGGGATGCCTGAGGATATGATAGTGGGATAGGATGTTTGTTATGATGATGGTGGTGGAATGGGGTTCTATTTATGGTGATGGTGGAGGTATGGGGTGCTGGTTTTAATGACGATGTTGGTATTGGATGATATATATGATATTATGTGCAATGGTATTGGACACTAGGGTGGTCAGGACAAGTTCAGAGTATAGATTTATCATGTATTATTACTTCTATCCTTATGCATACTTTATGGGAAATGACCAATTATGGTTTATATGACTATTTTACAATTGTGATATGTAGTTTAATTTTATAAAAATGCATCAATATTTTGGATTGTAGATTGGTATGATTCATAGAGTACCCAGATTTCTAATAATTGATAATTAAAATAATGAGAATGTTGTTGGTTATTTACTATTCATTATGGTGATGAAACATGTCAGAATACGAGTAACAAATTAATAGTTCCATCAACACATGGACAAGAAAAATATAATATTATTATTTGGAAAATAAAGATGAATAATATTAATTATTGTCTAATGAATTAATTAATATTGAAATTGATGTTTGTATGGTTATTTAATATCTAGAAATTTGTGGTGGATATTGGGTGTCCCATGTGACGATAAAGGCAGATGTGTCAAGGGATAGGTTGTTTCTCTTTTTATGTTTATAAGTTATATCCAATCTACATGTGTTGTTATTACATATTAATATCACCCATGTCAAAAGGGAAACTGACAACTAGTGGTTCTAGGGGTGTTTTTCCCAAGATCCATGCTGGCTAGGATACAGATACCTTACTACCCATATTTCCCCACTCTCTCTTCGGCTATAGTATAACATTTTGTATGTTAAATTTGACAACCATGCTCTTTATTACACATATAAACATGATTTCTTATATAAAAATTCACTTAAGACAACTCTAGGGATCGAGAGGTCTAGTGGTTTTTTAAATTAGGAACATTACATAACATCCTAGGACATAAATACACAACATCTTATTGAAAACATCCTTTACATTACCACTACATTCATTCATACTTAGCATTACATGGGATAACCTGAAGAATTTTATAAGAAAAAGTTGATCTATAAAGACCGGTAAGGGAGAAAACAAGACATAACATGGATATTATAGTACATGTTAGGTTATAGGCATATCAAAGGAGAATAAGAGAAACATGAACATAAAGGCATTGTATAGTATCCTTATCATAACATATAAATGTGGAAACCACACATAACATAGTATTAGCATGATCAAAGGATCATTTCACTTGAATCATGAGTAAACCCTCATTACATTTGAATTATAATGACAAAAACCACATTTCACTTGATGTATCATGATACTAATCTTTACCCAATGCATTGGGGCACTATCGGGGTGCACCCTTCTTAAGTATTTCATTTCATGCATAAGTGTACCATATATATCATAATACATGGATTAATTAAACATCATAATTTATTCAATGATAAAAGAATGTGTAATTAAAACATGAAACTATTTAATCAATAATTAAATGTGCATAAAGTTGAATAACCTTCATAGAGAAATGGGCATGGTATTCAATACACATTGACTTTGGCTTGAGAAAAATCGCGGTGCCATTCCGGCAGCATAACGGTTTGACATCAGAAATCATAAAAATGGTTGATGAGAGAGACATGGGTGTCTCATAATATTTACATGAAATGGATAGTATGGGGATCATATAGATACATGTCCCAACAAATGTAACCGATTTTAGATTAATAATACAAAACAACTGCTTGAATGTGAATGAGAAGAGAGAAATTCCTTATTGATTTTCACCATGGTAAAAGGTGTACATGGGAGTCATTAATGATAGAGAAAGTGGTCTATCATCATTTAAAACATAGGTAGGGGAATATAAGGGAGTTGATAAATAAAACCCCAACAATTTAAATTGAAATTAAAAGTTTATTACAACATAGAGAAACATGGATAAAAATAAGAAATGAAGGAATCCATTACTTGGAAGTGTTATACCAATGGATTGGGTTTGGTTTAAGAGAGGATTATTGAGTGATTGGGGCACCATTGGAGGATTATAGAGAGAATAGGGTATAGGTTGGTCGAGATCCGAAGGCTATGAGTGAACAGGAAGTGGAAACTTGGGTTGATTTATATAAGTTAATGGAAGATATTCTTTTTTATTTAGGTTTTCAAACCTACACATTAAACAAATCAAAACCACAATCCATACCAAGGTTGTTTCCCATAGTTTTTTCCAATGGTGAGTAGAAAATAATATTTTATATTTTCAATAGCCTAACTTCTTAAAATATTAGGTATTTCTGTGTGGGGGTGAGTCACACTCTCAAGGAAATCAATTTAAATGTTAAAATGATTTATAAGTCTTGGAGGGTCAACTAATGCTTTATAAAATTAATCAAACAAACCTAAAATCACATTATTTTAATGGTAAATCATATATTTTCTGAAATAAATCTTTATAGTATTTTATTACATCACTAAGGATTCATTATGATGTCATAAAAGAAATTATATATTTAAATTATATTTAATTTTTAACCAAAAATTCAACTGTCTCATAAAATTAGGAAAAATTTACCGTTGAATAATTTCGACATCCTGATTCCAAAAATTATATTCAATTTATCTAAATAATTTTCTAAAAAAGTGAATTCTTACTTTTAAAATATAAACTGATATATATAAAAAATCCATGGATTTTGAGAAAAATAGCTTTCAAACCATAATAACAATGATGATTGTATTCATAAAAATTATAAAATCATTTATATTTAATAAAAATGAATTTAGTAATAATATTTTATTAAAATATTATTTATTTCAAAAATCCATTAATTCATCATAATATATTTCTTAATTAAGTATTAACTAATAATAAAAAAAATTCTTTAAAAACTATTTACAAATATACAATAATAAAACGAATGTATATTCATTATTATATACAATAATAATGTACATAATCACAGTGATAGGGTCTTGTTAGATAACCTCTTATAACACCCACATAAGACTGATGGACAAGGTGTTTGATGATGACCAACTCTTGGTGTGGATCGAATTACATTGCTCGGGTGGTAATCTCTATCAATATCCACGTCTACTATTGGCGGTCCCACTCGAGCTTAACGTGTTGAAGATCACCTTGGGCTTGGTCAAGAACGAATTCCAATGACGCCTCCTCGTTTCCAATATCTAACAAACCGGCGTCTTATAGAGAAATTATACATGATAAGGCCATCACTTCCTTTTTCTGTATAAATTGGTTTGTTAAAGCTCTATATTTATAATAATCATTTGATCACCATTCAACGACCATGTTAGAAATGATCAAAATTCATAATGGTATTTTAAAATCAAAAAACACAAAACCAATTAACTACTTATTTTATGTAGACATTTTACATAATAATACATTTAATTAGGTCAGGATGAATTTTAATTAATAAAATTTTTCGGTCATTACAATATTACCCCTTAAGAACTTTCACCCTCATAATTTCTCTTTCCCACACTAAACAACTATGGGTAGCTCTCCTTAATCCCATCCTATGATTCCGATGTTGCCTATTCCATCTTATGGTTTCTCCACAACACCTTGATGTGGGGAATTTTCTTATATCATGGAAATTTTTCTCTTGGATCTAAAAACATCACTGGATTCTCTCATAGGAGAGGTAATTCTCCAATGGTACCACCTCTGGATTGGGTAAATGTGATTGGTCAGGTATGTACTTCCTCATGAGTGATACATGAAATTCATCATTTATCTGAGATATGTTTGGTGGGAGTTCTAGTTGATAGGCTACTTATATAATGAGATCAAGTATTTCATAAGATCCAATGTTCCTTAGAATATGCATTCCCTTCTCGCCAAATCTCATAACACTCCTCCATGATGATATGCAGAGAAATACCATGTCTCTGACATCATACTCTAGGTCTCGTTGAAGATTACTAGTATAGATCATTTTTCAAACTTGAGCAGCTTTAATGTGCTGCTGGATAGTCTTACCTTTCCCCACCATTCATCAACCATTTCTTGACCAAAGAGTTTTCTCTCCCCAACTTCATCTCAACATGCCTGTGTTTTGAACCTCTTCCCATATAGGGAATTATAAGAATCAATTTGGATGCATGATTGGAATCTATTATTGTAAGAGAACTCAACCAGAGGAAGATGTTGATCCCATTCTCCTTTGAAGTCCACTGATCATGCTCTCAACATTTCTCAATTGTTTTGATAGAATACTCAGATTAGCCATCAACATGAGGATGATATATTGTACTGATGTTTAGCTCAATATTTAGAGCATGTTGAAGAATCTTCCACAACATAGAGGTGAATATTCGATGTCGATCAGATATAATATATAGTGGTACTAAATTCAGCCTTACCACATCTCTGATGTATATTTGTGCCAGTTAATCCAGTGAAAAGTCCTCCGGAATTGCAATGAAGTGTGCAGTCTTAGTAAGACAATCCATAACAACCCAAATAGCATTGTTTCCATTGGATGTCATCGGAAGTCTAGTGACAAATTCCATGGTGATGTTATCCCATTTCCATGTTGGTATGGGTAATGGTTGCATCATCCCCTTAGACTTCTGCCTCTCAGCCTTCATTTGCTAACATACCGGGCACATTGATGTATACTCAGCGATCTCTTTCTTTATGTTATCCCACAAATAATGCCCTTGGAGATCTCGATACATCTTGGTGTTTCCAGGGTAAATGGTGAAATTTGAACTATGTGCATCATCCAAAAGTTCATTCTATAACTCTGGATTCGATGTGATAGAATGTATTTACCCAAATCTCATAATTCCTTCTTTGTTGATATTGAACTACGTGGATTTTCCTTTTCTGATAGTTTCCACCTTCTTATAAATTCTTACATCATCCTTTTGAGAATCCTATAACCATTCCAAAAGAAACTGGTGAGAAATAATTTGCGAAAGGAATGATGATGTTCTATTCTTTATGATTCCCATTTCCATCTTCTTAAAATCTAATAAGATTGGATCCTTTCCAATTACATCAATGATGAAATCATTGGTTCATTTCTACTTAGATCATCCACCACCATGTTCTCTTTCTCACGGAGGTAATGGATTGATCAGTAATTGTTTTGATCAGCTCTATCCATATTTATTAGATCATTTTCAACTCTATATGCAGGAATATATATACTTGAGGAATTTGTGGTCCGTATATAATTCACACTTCTCCCCAAAGAGGTAATGCCTCCATTTTTTTAATGAAAATATCACTAAACCCAACACTATATCATGTTTTGGATAGTTTTTCTCAGGAATTTTCGATTGCCTTGATGCATATGCAACGACCTTTTCATTTTTCATCAACACACAACCCATTCCCTTCATCAAAGAATCACTAAATACCACAAAAAAGTTCTCCACTTGTGGGTATTGTGAGCACATGTGTATTGATAGGCCTCTTTTTCAGCTCAATGATGCTCTCTTCACATTCATCACTCCATGAAAACATTACTCCATTAAAAGTTTTCTTGGTAAGAGGGTTGTAAAATCGTGAGAAATTTCTCACAAACCAGCGATAAAATCTAGATAACCCCAGGAAGCTATGAATTTCCATTACAGATGATGGCCTTGACCAACCCTCAATTGCAGCTGTATTGGAGGAATCTAAATATATCACATTTTTTATGGTGAAATGGCCCACGAATGAGGCCTCCATCAACTAGAACTCACACATGTTGTACTTTTCATAGAGTTTATCATTTCTTAAAGTCTCTAGTATCGTTCATAGATGCTGCTCATGATCCTCAATGGATCTAGAGTACATTAGAATATCCTCTATAAATAATACAACAAATTTTTTGAGGTAATCTCTAAAGACACTATTTATCAATTCCATGATTCTTTAAGATGAATTAGTGAGTCTAAAATGAATTACTATGAATTCATAGTGCTCGTACATTGTACGAAAAGAATCCATAGGGATATCCCCCTTCTTCACACTTACTTGGTAATATCTTGACCACAATTTCATCTTGGAAAACTATTATGCTTCATATAGATAATCAAAAAAGATATCAATTAGTGGTAGATGATACTTGTTCTTTATCATGATTTTGTTGATGTCTTGATAATAAATGAAAATACTCATTGAACCATCCTTCTTCTTGATGAAGAGGACTGGTTCACCCCATGGTGAAGCACATGGGTGTATAAAACCATTATCCAGATTCTCTTGTAGTTGTTTCTTCTTCTTCGAAAGCTCCACAACTACCATTCTATACAATGTATTGAATATTGGAAATGCCCTAGGTATAAGGTCAATGAGAATTCAATATCTCTTCTATGAGGATGACCATGATATTTCCTGGGAAACACATCAACAAATTCCATCATAATTGGCATGTCTTCAAGGATGATTTCTTCCTTAGACTCAATCAGCTGATCTAGAAACACGTGCTCATAGGTCAGTAATATCCACAGTTGATATGATAGTTCTAAAGAAGATTTATCCTCCACCTTGCACTTTTACATGATCAGGCGTCAATTACCTATATGGAGAGTGATTTCACTTCCTGGAAAGTAATGTTGTCTCTATTTAAGGAAATCCAATCCATCCTAAGAATTGAATCAAATTCCATCACAGGGAGTATGAAGGGGTTCTACAGGAAGTTCATACAACAAATTGTGATAGGAGAGGTGTTATATTCATGGGTTGCAATGATTTCCCCATTTTCTGTACTCACCAAAATCTTTAATTCCATGATTTCTGGTGGTGTTGGGATTGTTCTAATAAACATTTGAAACACAAACGAATATATAGAACCAGAATCAAATCGTGTGTTCGCTATTCTTGAATGAAAAACTAGCATACCTATAGATACTTAATTTTCAAGTTTCACATCGATTTTAGTGATTGAAAAAGCTATCATTCCTTACCTTGGAAGTTTTTGGTTGCCTCTGAAAACCGTTGGCTTAATAAATAATTTTCATGATGTAGTGGTTCATTGCAGTTGAAGCAATGAACAACGCATTGAGATTAAAATAGAACATTAATATCCTCTGTAGCAGCCATGAGTTTTTCTTATCGATAGTTAATACCTAGGTTCCCTTCTCTTCCACACCTAAATCATTTCTTCACCCCATTTTGGAAATTTCTATGGTTCTTCTTTCCGCACATTTTGAAAGTGGCTGCTGGATTTTCATAGCACCATTGGATTTATCCACCGGACCACCAGAATTGAAGTCCACCATATCCTTATTATCCCCATTATAACCCTACGATTTGAAGATCTCCATTTATACCTTGAGTGCCAATCAATAAATTTTTCTCATAGTTATCAAAGTCATAGATCTCCAGGTCTTTCTATAAGCTATGTTTTAGCCCACCAAAGAAGCGTTCAACCATGAATTAGGGGGTAACAAAAAATGAAGAGGCATATTGTGAAAGCCTTGTATAGTTTTACTTGTATGCTCCGATAGATTCTTTGTCTTTTTTTCTTTAGATCATGAAAGTCTATTTCAATATTATGTCTGAAGGTGTGAAGAAAATATTTGTCGAAAACATTTTCAGAAAATCATTCCATTCCAATGCATTGATCTCATACTCAAGCTCTATATTTTATATCAATATCCACAATTTATCTTCTTCACCCTCCATCAAATATGTAGCCATAACAACCTTCCCATCTTCAGAACATTTAAGGATATAGAAGATCTTTTAAATGGGTTTTATACATTATTCTGAAAATTAGGGATCATATGATCCATTAAAAGTAGGAGGCCTTTGTCAGATGAAGCTCTCGATTGTAACTTGTTCTTTCATAGAGAGTGAATGAACGTTCCTATTGACCCATGTTCCTATTCAATGAGTTAGTTAACTAAGATTGTATCGTGAAAAAGTTCGTGATTCATGCTCCCATTATATTGGGAATCTCATTTGAACAGTCATCACATTGATCTTCACATTGGTTGTTAGACATTGTCTATCTATTACCGACCATCGGTTGGAATAAAAGGAATGTTAGGGGTAACCAATAAAGGGTAATCCACTGAAAAAAATGGATTACTTATAAATAACATTTATTTCTTTTACTTATGAATCTATAGGATATAATCTATGTTATCCATGATCTACTTCCCAATATTTATTCTTAGGGGAATTGTTTCTTTCAACAATGGTTCATACTAAAATTGTGAATTTACGAAATCATATACCCGGGGATTTTCATAACCTAGAGTGCAACAATGCTGGTTTGTCATGTACCAGGATACCCCGGGTCAAGCCTGAAACTCCTTATCCATGTTTTCACTCCTAGGTACAGCTTTTCTAGTGTGGCCTCTACCTGCTCGTATCCAGACATAAATGTATTTTCATGAAAAAAAATTTACTCAATACTCAACAAAATTTAGGGATGCTTTTATTATACATATTATTATCTTTATGGCTTAATTATGGTTTTCTAATCCAAATCCCAAAAATAACTAAACCTATCATTTGATACCAAATTTGACAACCATGCTCTTTAGTAAACACATAAAGATGATTTATTACAAAAAATTGAAATTAAAAAAAGTTTGAGGACTGAGAGATATAGTGTCATTGGAAATTCGGACAATTACATAACAAGTTAGGACATAAAAACACAACATAATTGTTGAAAACTTCCTTTACATGACATTTTCATCCCTTCGTACATAGAACTTCAAGGGATAACATGAGGACATGAAAAAAATGGTGAGCTCTAAAGCCCAGTAAGGGAGTAAACAAGACATAACATGAAGAATACAATACATGTATAGAAAAATGAATATCAACGGAGAATAAGGGATACACGGACATAAAGGCATGATATAACATGATTATATTAACATGAAAATGTGGAAACAACATTTTACATGGTATTAGCATGAGACAAGGATCATTGAACTTTAAGAATGGATAAAACCTCAATTAAATTTAATTATCATAATTAAAACCTCTTTTTTACATGACATATCATGATACTAATCTTTACCCAATGCATTGGAGCGCTATCAGGGTGCACCCTTCTTAAAAATTTCATTTTATGTATAAGTGTTCCACATAGATAACACAACATGGACTCATTAAACATCATCATTCATTCCATGATAAAGGAATGTATAATTAATAAATGAAATTATATAATCAATAAGTAAATGTGAATAAAGGTGAATACCATTTGTAGAGAAATGGGAATTGTATTCACTACACAATGACATTGGCTTGAGAAAAATTGTGGTGCAATTCTGACTGCATAATGGTGTGACATACGAATTCCTAAAAAATTTTGATGAGAGAGAATCTGGTGTCTCATAATATGTATATAAACTAGATACTAGGGGGGTCATATAGATACATGTACCAAATAATGTAATTGCATTTGAATTCATAATACAAAACCAATGATTGAATCTGTATGAGAAGAGAGAAATTACTTATGAAATTTCGACATGGTAACTGGTGTACATGGGAGGAATTAATGAGAGATAAAGAGGTATATAATCATTTAAAAAATAGGGAGGGGAATATAATGTAGGTGATAAATCATACCCCAACATTTTTAATTGACTATAAATGGGTATCATAACATATAGAAACATGGATAAAAATAAGAAAGGTTGGAATCCCATACATGGAAGTGTGATCCCAAAGGCATGGGAGGAATTTGAGAGAGCCTTCATGAGAGTTTGGGGAGCCTTGGGAGGATTATAGAGAGATCAGTTCAGAGGTTAGTCAATTTACAAAGGCATTGATTGAAGAGGAAGTGGGATCTTGGTTGGGTTTATATAGGAAAAGGGGAAAAATTATGTTTTATTTAGGTTTATGATCCTAGACATTCATCAAATCAAAACCACAAACCATATAATGGGTTTTTACCATTTATTTTCCTAAGGGGATAAGAAAAAATTATATTATAATGAAAATGGTGGATATTCTTAAAATATTAGTATTGCTTATGTGGAGGTGATTCACACTCTCAAGGAAATCAATTAAAAAAGTCAAAATGTTTTATATGTATTTGAGGTTCCACTGAAGCATTTTAAAATAAATAAAACAAACATAAAATAACACTATTTTAACGGTAAAACATATGTTGGACTAAAATAATGTATATATTATTTTATTACATCACTATTGGTTCATTATGATGTCCAAAAAACACATTATATATTTAAATGGAATTTAATTATAACAAAAAAAATTTACAATCTTAGAAAATTATGAAAAATTGACCATTGGATAATTTTGACGTTCTAATTAAAAAAATATATTAGTTTTATCTAAATATTTTTTAAATATGTGATTTTTTTCTTTTAAAATATAATCCCACATTTATAAAAAATTAATATGTTTTGAAAAAAACTTATTTCAAACCATAATAGAAATCACAATGTTATTCATAAAAATTATACGAATATTTATATTTAAAAATATTTATTTAATAATAATATTTTATTAAAATATTATTTAATTCAATAATCCATTAATTCATTAAAATATATTTCCTAATTGGGTATTAACTAAAAATATTATTCGAGCACTAAATATTATTTACAAAGTGTCAATAATAAAATGAATGTATATTCTTTATTATATACAATAATAATGTACATAATCTCACTGTTAGGGTCTTGTTACACAACCCCTCATAACACCCACATAAGACCTAAGGTTATGGTGTGAGATTTTGATAGACTTTTGGTGTGGATCAGATAACGTCTCTCAGGTGGTAATCTCTATCAAAGTCTACTTCTCCCTTATGGAGTTCCACTCGTGCTTAACATATTGAAGCTCTATTTGGGATTGGTCATGAGTGAATCCCAATGGCACCACCTCCATTATGATATCCAAAAACTGGCATTTGTATGGATTAATTCTACTGGATGAGGCCATCACATCCTTTTTTAAATAAATTTGATTTGTAAAATCCATATATTTATACTAGTCATGTGTTCCCTGTTCAATGGCTATATTAACAACGATCACAATTTTTTATGGTAATTTAAAATAAAAAACATAAAACCAAATAAGTTCATATGTTATATATCCATTTTACATAATAAGACATTTAATTTAATCAAGAAGAATTTCAATTAAGTAATGTTTGGGTTGTTACACACATGGGTGATTTTTCTTACTTGTGTGATTTGGGATTTAATGGATTGAAGGAGACACGCTTGATTTTTTCTTTTCATAGTCACTCTAGATTCCCATGGGTGTACCTGTATGGGTTGTGATGGATTGAGGTATAATATATTTACATGATATGTAGTGGCTTCCAAACATATATTTGTTAACAGATTGGAATATTATGGTGATGCGGTGGATATTAGGATTTATGATAACATGAGATATTGGGCCCAACATTGTACTGAGGTAGGTATGTTCTAGGCCCAAATAACATTACATATGACTTGATTTATGGATGGGATGACAGCTCATGACATGTTAATTTGCATCATGAAAGAAAAAAACTAGTGGGGAAGTGGTTATGGGATACTAATATATATATGTATGTGTATATATATGTTCTCAATATTGTGATTAGACATTTGTTTGTTATTTAGTGAGTGAACCATGGTGAGGAAGGTAAAATAATAGTAAATCTTTTTTGGTTGAATTTAGTTTCATTTTTCTTATCATTGGGATTAATTATGATTCTTTCACATTTTCAGAACTTGTTTTATGTAGGATATTACCGAGAATTCATGTTATGTTTACTCAATGTATATATAAACTCTTTTTTGGATAATAGGAGTTCGTCGGTGATAAGGATGGACATTACTAGTTTGAATAGTTTTTTGGGGAGCTGGTGGAGATTTTTGGTCCCTACATAAGATGTGTTGTATTGTTTTTAGTTATTTTAGTTGTATGTCATTACATTAATGTATTGGTATTTATTCTTTATTTGTTATATACATGAGTGTTTTGGTGGTTATTCCCATATTATCTTTTACTATTCAATACATTATTAGGGTAATTCCTCATATGTTTGTAATTATATAGCCCTAGTTATCACGACACATCCTCTGAGGCCCATACTGTGACTACCCCAAGCCATGCTTCAATAGGCTAGGGGCTGGATACTAGCACCGAGTAGGCATATCCCAAATAAATGGGAGGAATTTTCCTATGTAATTATACACACGCACACAACTCCAAGCCATATATTCTAGAACGTAAAAACACTATGTAAAATACACATGATATGATAGTAATAAATGGAAGGTATATAGGGCTGAAATACAAGCCCAACATAAAAAAGAATGTAAATGTATAGGTCTGTAGATCTCCTCCATAGAAAATTGTCTATAAAGGGTAGGTACAAAAATAGCTCTCTAAAGTCACTAGAGCCCATCTCATCTATCAGGTCACTCTACGTACCACCTGGCCCCAATCCACCAAGGAATTCATCAAATCATCAATTTTCTGCACAAGACATGACACATGTAGGAAACACCCGTGTCAGGGTGAGAAAAATAATACTCAACATGGATATTAAACCAAAAAGAAAAGACCGCAATGAAAAGTATGCACGATGTAGTGGAAAACTCAAATAGGTATAACCTAAAGTATAAAAGTAATACTATTAGTCATAATGCTGAACATATTTTATTATTGAGGGATTCATCCTCGATTAGATAATGTGGCATGTTAGGCCACTAAGGTATGATTGTCACTAAATATTGTTGGGCCACGTAGGTCATCTCATCACTGAGGTTTGTTGGGCCAATGATTTCTTCCCATCTACTGGCCACTCAGGTTCTCTCATCACTTAGGTCTTCTAGAAAACTTAGGTTCGCTCGTCAGTGTGGTCTGTTGGGCCATTGAGTTTCTCTTGTCACTTCCTTCTCATCACAACCAGCCCCAAGATTCCTGTTTGTAACAAAGATGATTCCAATAGAATCTACTCCTCAAGCCATCAGTTATATTTCAACATCCACTTAAACTCACTTTGAGCATTTAAAAATGACCTTCTTGTCAAGAGGGTGCCAATGCGGTAAACAGATCATCAATCGTACAAACACTTTGACTGTTATGATTCTATTATTGAAAAGGGGATGGTTAGGTCTGGGCCTAACCCGAACATGTCAGACCGACCTACCGCCACCCGGTTTGGCCAACCCGAACCAACCCAGCTGGGTTTGGGATAACCTATTTTGTTATGGCCCAACCCGGATGGGTCTGGGGTGAACTAGTTGGGTCTGGGCCAACCCGGTTGGGTTGAGGTTTCATCCTATAGGGCTGTCCAATAGCTTGGTCCCCTTCCTCCATCCCCACCCATGATGACAGACTAGTTCCCCCTTTGGATCTACCCATGCAGGTGGGATGGTTCAGTCAAGCTTGGAGGCATCATATGCCACATCTGCTCCACATCACATGGTCTACTAACTCTGTGTCATTACACCGTTGCATCCCTCCCTTGTCGCGGCCTACTACCTCTACTCGCGGCTCTACTATGTGGCTCATCTTCTACTATGGTGAACTACTAGAACATGACACTTCTCACATGTGGTTTCCCACCTGCAGGTGGCCCTAGTCCTCCACCAAATGTGGATTCCATGGGTTCCACTGTCACTGGTTGTCGTGGGTTCCACCGCCACTGGTGCGGCCATCCGAGTCATGCCCCGCTTGGCTGCAGCACTCACTCTGCCACCGTTGGCTCCCATGCCGACTTTCATTCACTAGGCGCTTCCCTCTCCATTAGCCTGATGCTCAGGATTATCCACCTCTACGATCCTTCTTCGACTACAGTTGTCATCACATAATGAAGAATAGAAGAAAAGGGCATAGTATAAGGACGCATATGGAATAGTCAAAGGATGGACCAAAACCATTGTTCGTGTCGGAATGATTCATATTTGTTAGTAGTTTAACGAAGAATAAATAAAACATTAATCCAACTTCCCATAACTCATCTCCTACAAAATCCCATTCTCGTATAGATGATCGAACTGCATGTCTATTTATTAGTGAATTGGACCACATTCTTTGTTTAAAAAGGAAGAATGGGGAAAGGTAAACACATAGAAATAATCCCCTACCTTTGTTTGGATTGATCACTAGAAATGGTAGAATCTTGAGTTTGGCGTTCATCAATCCGCTAATGTTTGATCTGAATTTGTTCACTGATTTGTAGTTGTTCAGCAATGAATTTCCTCCAAGGCTTCAAAGGAAACTATAGGATCCACCCTTGATCCCATATCTCTGTTAATCCACAAAATAGAGAAACACGTTTCAGCAATTCTGTTACGCAAAGATAACACATCGTTACTCTATTTCATTTATGAATAGAAACAACTGCTTGGATTTTTCATTTCAGCAGTTTTTTTGAATAAATTAAATTGTCCTAAGTTTATTTTTTTTCTTTAAAACACCCAAAAATTAAATTTTACCCTCGACCCACACCAGTCGATGTCATTCCCTTCATAAGGAAAGCAGACACTCATGAGCTCAATGGTACTCTCATTATCCAATCTGAGTTACACTTTATGAGTTATGGGATTTGAAAAATTAAATATTCATTATTTAGTAATTTTTTTACGATCACATCCCCAAAACTACATTCCACAATTGGCCCATACCAGCCAATGTTTACATTTTACTAAGTAAATAACACCCTAAAGAGATCAAATGTGGCCTTCGATTTTCAATCTGAGTCCCAATTCGTGAGTTATAAGGATTTGATAAATAAAATTATTTTATTTATTTATTTTATTTACGGTTATATCATTTTCAGTTTTTCTCACTGGAGGCCCGCGCTAAATAAAATTATGTTGCTCCTAGTGTAAACCAGCTATCCTGAATGCAACGGTGCCCTTTGATTTTTTTTCTGGCACCTACTCAAGAGTTATTCCACTTTCTCTATAAAACTAATCTGATATGATATTAAAAAATTAAAAAAAATTACAGTCCATTTTGGGCACACTAGGCATTAGAATCGCATGCCATCTCAGCACCTGGTCACATAATTTTCAAATACAATTTCTAAAAAGAAAACCTAGAAAATGCGAGCCATTAAATTCTCCCCAAATTAAGGCATTACGTCCCTGAAACCCAAACCAAGGGAATCCAAAAAAGATGAGGGTATGAGCATGAAACTGAGCCTCCCTCTCCCACATTATCTCTTATAGATTTTTATGCTACAACCGAATGTGCAGTAGAAGAATCTATCATGCACGGAAAGTCCTCTTTGGTTGATCCCTAATCCTTACTAGAAACTCCACAAAGGTCTTCCCGTCATTAACATCCAGATTTCTTCAGTCAATGATGTGTGATTGTTCATGTATGTATCTCCTCAGTTGGGATACATGGAAGGAATCATGAACCCATTATAACTATGGAGGTAGAGCCAAGAGTTACGCCACCTCACCAACTCTACAAAGTATTAGAAAAATTCTGATGAAGCTCCAAGATAGCTTCCCCCGCAGCCAAATCATCATATCCCACATTATGTAGAGGCCCGAAGAAACATATGGTATCAGTACCTTAACACCAAGGGTCTTCATATCCTATGATCATAGGACTTCTGATGAATTTTTTCAGTCATCATCCACTCTTGGATGACCAACAATTAATCTATAATATCCCATTGGAAATTCGGTCCCATGAGTGCGGACTCTTCGGGGTCTATCTCGCAAAGTAGAAACCTACAGGGTCACCCATAAAGGACTCGCACGGTGCCATAAATATTGTGTGCTGGTAGTTTTTGTTGTTAAAAAACTCCCCAAGAGGTAGATGATCGCCCCCACTACTGCAAAAATCGAGGATGTAAGCATGTATCATGTCCTCTTGGACTTGAATGGTACACTCTATTTGTCTATTTTTTTGCAGATGGAATGATGTGCTCAAGAGAATTTGAGCATAAAATGCCTATTTAAATAATTTCCACAACATGGATGCAAAGAGTGCACCTCGATCTGAATCTATCGTTGATTGGACTCCCTAGAGTCAGACAATATCATGTCCGTAGAGGCATCCCAATCTCTCTACGCGACTATATTCTCAAAAACATAAAAAGTAATAGACATGGTGAGTTGGAAAACAATCACCTAGATCTTATCGTATCCCCTGGATGTATGCGATAAACTCATCATGAATCCCATCGATATCCTTCCTCACTCCCTTCTTTTCACCCTAAGGAAGAAAAGAGAAACCCTTCCAAGAATAGGGGCTCGACATGGTGTGTTGATGGAGCATGAAACTGATTATACAATCACCTAACTTTTATATCAACTGTTAAGCCCAAATTCAATTATTTATATCATCCTCGGTGTCATCCTTAACACCCACATACATATCTTAATGAATCTAGTCACTCTAGGAATCCACTACTACTACTGTACAAACTCTAAAAAGTTAGAACATGCTTCCCACCTTTCAAATATCCATCAGGGGTATCCCTTGTGGGAAACTAAGCACATAAAGGCTCATAGTCAGTATCATCGAGATGTGCCTCCCTGACTAACTATATGAGTGGATGGGGTAACAACCACTAATTGGAGGTAAGCTGCAACATCTCTATCTGTGATGGATTACTGTAATGAGGCCAACTACTCCATTTCCTCATTCAGAAACTATTAACATGATCTCTTATTGATAGAATCCACTACATCAATTCCCTTACTAGGAGTATAGACTACTTCAATATCATAGTCCTGGAGGAACTCTAGCCATCATCTTTGTCTCAAATTCAATTCCTCCGGATAGAATACATACATGAGACTATTGTGGTTAGAGTAAATGTTATACCATTTACCCATAAGGTAGTTTCACCAAATCATAAATGAGAAGACTGCCGCTACCAGCAAAAGATCATGGGTCGCATAATTTTGTTAATGTTGTCTAAACAAATAAGAACCATATGCAATTACCATTTTCCGTTGAATTAGGAAATAACCAAATCTAGTCCCAGATGCATCATATAACACTACATACTCTAATCCCTTCTCTAGAAAACTCATGGTTGGGGTGCTCATCATACTCTACCTGAACTACTAAAAAAATCATGCGGGCACCTTTCCATCCCTACGAAAGTATTTCCCTTACAGTTGATAGATGTGTTCATCGACCCTTTGGTAGTGGATACTCATACTCCACGACCACTTGGTTAATGTGTTGGTAATCCACACAAAACCTCTAACACTAGGTCTTACTAAACCCTTCCACTGTATTTACTCCACCTACACCCCCATATCGCGAAGCTCTGCAAAAGCCAAATGATACACTAATGATGTTATTAGTGCCACATTGGGGTGTAGAGTGATGAAGAAGTCCATATTGTTGTGGGTAGGTAAACCTATAGGCATCTTCATGGAGAGACATCATCGTACTCCACCACTACTGCTAGGAACTGAAAACACAAAATATCCACTACCATGATTGTGAGGATGGCTGACTCAAGAGTTATCAGCTGCACCCTACTATGCATGAGTGTATCCCGTGCTTTCTGGGTTTCCTTTTCGGCTGATAAAAGAAAACCCCGTTCCAATGCTGTAGACATACCACATAGTTTTTTAAAAAGTAGTCAATCTAATCTTGAATTGTGGATGACCTGTCCATACCCAAACTAACGGTACAAGGCCTCGATTCTGCCACCAAGAGGATCCAACCGAAACTCTCACCTGAAGGGTCAAATAACACTATTTAAAGAACAATTATTATTGATTCTTCACCCATAGGAACCACTATACTTAAGGGTGAAGTCATTATGTTAATGAGGAACTCTATTTCTTGAACATGATTCATGAGAAGAAGAAATGATTAGCTGATGTGCCTATTAATAGGTATCTAAGAGTAGACATAGAATGTACCTCTAATCAATCCCAGTTCCCATGGATCATATTCCTTTAATGTATATAGCTACTCCCTTCCCTTGTCCTCCATCTCCCTCAGCCTGGTGTGGACCACATTGGGGTGGTGTTTATAACATGTCGAAATGTGTAATGCCTCCAGTTTATATCCCAGCTACATTACCACATCTTCCACCTTACAGATTCATCTGTTCCTATCACTATCTCTACCTCGGTGGACCAACCACCATTTTACTATCAACATGGAAGGATAGAAAATCTCTAGAGAGATTTACCCTACCTTTTTTTTAAATCAATTCCTCTTCCTAGGTCGGCTAGACTCACCCCATGATCTATGATCTATAGATCCCCTATCTTTGGAGATATTCGTGGAGCATATCATATGTATATGTCTCTGAGACTGACATCGGCTTCTTACTTCCCCACTACTGACATTCACTGACTGTATCTTCTCAGCCAATGGACATTCAACCAAAAAGGTTCAATATATCACCCTACCATAAGTACTAATTCCAATAATAATAGGGTTGGCTCAGATGTCCCTAAAAACACCTTCCAAGGAGGTCTGATCCCTAAATAACTAATATTATTGTATACATCAAGTACCTGGAAAAGTCGGTACACCTCAATTAATAGTCAGCTACCGTCATGCCACCATGATTAAGTTGACATAGCTCTCGGGCACACATATCCCTTAGATTTTATGAAGAGATCCCCTTCTCTAAGAATGTTTCTCAAGATCTCTCCATGGAAGAGTCACCTCATCGTAAGATCAGTTATCTAAACCACACCCTCACCCTGCTGATCCGTGTGGAAGGCACACTCCCAAGACCACCATCTTATACAATGGTGTCCTATCTCAGTGGAAAGCATGATCACTGCCTATTGTCATTCATTAGATAATACTGAGTTGAGATTTCCTAAGAACATGTAGGGTCACTATCACAGAAACATGTGAAGTGCGCTCAGCCCACATATATCATAGGTTGGTTATAATATTTCCATGTGCTACTCCAAAGGTGGTGGTATATCTGGTACTCCCCCTAGTGGGGTTGTCCCAACTATGAACCCTAGTACCCATATCATCACCCCACATGTCATCCTTGTGATCATGTGGTGGAATTCTTGCAAGCAGTATATGTGGAAGCATCTTGAAATAAAACCATATGTATGATGATAAATAGATTAAAGATGGTGATCTAACTCAATAAGTACAATGAAAACTTAATCCAATCCTATATGATGCATGTGCCATTATGTTTCTCTTGGAAACTATTTTTTTCATGTACGGAGTTGAAAAACATAATTTAGGGGACTGGTGTATAGATATGTCAGCCACCACACCAACACTAGATTCCCTGTCCTGAAATCTGAACACAAAACACATAACAATGTTCCCTTAACCAAACTCACAGAATATGGGTTTATAAGGTAGAACCAACCTCCCATTGAAACCACTCTGTCCTGACCCATCCCTCGGGGCCCATGTTGTGACTACCAGAAGCCTACCCCCCCATAGGCTAGGGGCTGGCGACTAGCAATGAGTAGGCATATCCCAAACAAATGGGAGGAATTTTATAAATACCTGAACACATCAAGACAACTCCAAGCCACTGATTCTAGAAGATGCAACCACTAAGTAAACAATACAAGGTTTGGTAGTAGATAACTGAAGGTAAGTTGGGCCAAAATACAATCCCAATAGAAATAGGAAAGTAAAATTACAAGTCTCTTTAACTCCTCCATAGAAAACCCAACATGAATAGTAGGTACAGAAAAAACTATTTGAAGTCGTAGAAGCACGTCTCGTCTATCGGGTTACTCTAAAAACCATCTGGACCTCGTCTAATAAGGACTCTGTCAAAGCGTTGGTTATCTGCACAAGACGCAACATGTGCGAGAAAAGCTCATGCAGGGGAGAGTTAAACAATACTCCATGGGGACCCCAAACCACAAAGAGATGTATGGATGATGTTGTAGACAGCTCACACAGGTATAACCAAAAGTATAGAATGAAATACTATAAATCTTATTGTTGAACATCTTGTACTGCTGAAGTTCCCATCCCTGAGGAGTCACTGTGGCCTGTTGTGCCACTGAAGTCCACACGTCATTGAGGTATGTTGGGCCCCTATGGTCCGCTCATCACTGAGTTCTGCTAGGCCACCGAGGAATGCTCATATGCTAGGCCTCTAAGGCCAGGTCATCAATTAGGTCTACTGATCCACAGAGGTCCTCTCATCACTAATGTTTTCTAGGCCACTGAGTTCCTATCATCACTTCCTTCTCATCACATACAACTACAAGATTCTTGCTTGTAGCGCACATGATTTTGGGTGAATCTACTCCTCAATACATCAATTATATTTAAACTTCCACAAAAATTCCATGTATGTAAAAAAGATCATCTTTTCAAGAGGGTCTTAAAATCATAAACGGATTATCAATCAGACAAACTGCATGAATGTTATTAGTATTTTAGTGAAAAGGGTACGATTTTAGTCAATGCCCGACCCAACCCAGACAGGCCAACCTAACTGCTCTGAATCGGTTTGGCCCACCTAACCTATAACCATCCAACTAGGCCCATGGTCCTATTGGACCATGCCCATTGGGCCATGGGTCATGCTCACTGAGCCACTCAGAGGCTCAGTCACCTTCATCTGGGCTAGCCAACCCTGGAGGGCTGATTCGGTCCATCCTAGAAGATTCATTTGATCCGCATCATGCTTCTAGTCGCCACCATGCACGTGGTTCATTGATCCTAGGGAGTCGCTCTGTCGCTGGCCACCCTGTCCATGGCCTATCTCCACCACCTATGACTCTGCCACTACACACAAATATTGTGTGCCACCTCCCACACGTGCCCCCAACCGTGGTCCACCACCAGTGTCGGATTCCGCAGGTTCCACCACCACCGGCCATCAATCCGACAACCCTTTCAACCACCGCAAACCCCCCGCCCCCCACCCTTGACCATGGACTTCTGTTATAATCATGAATCTCTTTCCACCACCACTGACTCCCATGTCGATGGTCATTCACATGGATTCTTCATCTCCCTCAGTGTCATGCATGTGTGGATCCACCATTGTGGTCCCACTTGGAATGTGGTTGTCATCACATCATGAAGAACAAAAGAAAAGGATGGAGTATAAGGATGTATAATGAACACAGGAAGGACAACCCACAATTTCTTTTTGTGTCAGCATGATTCTTACTTGTTAGTAGTTTAACAAAGGATAAATAAAAAGTGAATCCAATTTTCCATTACCCCCTGCATGAAAAATCCTATTCCCAAATAGAATATCGCTCCATGGTTCAATTTGATAATAAACTGACCAACATTATTCATTTAGAAAGGAAGAATGTGTAAAAGTTAATCACTTAGAAATAAACCCCTACATTGGTCTAGATTGATCAGTAATAAATGGTTAATCTTTCATTCATTATTCGTCAATCCGCCAACATCTGATTCGAATTTGTTCATTGATCAATCATCATTCTCCAACAAATTGTCTCCCTAGATTCTGAGAAAACACTATGAACCTCCCCTGATGCTATATATCTATTAATCAACTTAATAGAGAAAACAAGTTTCATCATTTCTATTATGTTATTTTTTCACGTTGTTACACTGCATCAGTTATGGAATGAAACAACATTTATATTATGCTTGAGTTTCTGCATCGTTACGCTATTTCATTTATGAAATGAAACTGCTAGCTTGGCATTGCACTATATTGAAACATTTTTAAATAAAATATTTTTTTTAAGTTTATTATATTTTTCTTTAAAAATCCAAACAGTTAACTTTCACCCTCGACCAGCGTCGGTCAACATTTGGCCCTGCCTAAGGAAACCACACCCTCATGAGCTTAGTAATACTCTAAAAATTCAATCCATGTTTGAGTATATGAGTTATAACATTTGAAAAATAAAACAATCGTTATTTAATTATGTTATTTACAGTCACGTCCCAAAAACTACATTCCATATTTGTCCCGCGTCGACCAATGTTATGCTTCTCCTAAGGAATGAACGCCCTCAAGAGCTCAACACTGGTATCATATTTTCAGTCTGAGTCACTGTTTGTGAGTTATATGGATTTGAGGAATAAAATAATTTTATTTGATTATTGTATTTATGTTTATTCAATTTTCCAGTTTTCTCCCTGGAGGCCCACACCGACATAAATTAAGTCACGCCTAGGGTAAAACTTCAATCCTAAATGCAACGGTTCCATGAGATTTCTAATCCAAGAACATGTTTAAGAGTTAGTCAACATTTTTAGGAAAACCACTCACATGCACTATTTATAACATAAAATTTTTCAATGGACCATTACGAGCACACCGAGCCTCAGAATCGCATGTTGTCTCAACGCCTGGTCTCAGTATTTTCCCAGAACTTTAAAAAAACAATGAAATTAAAAGTCATTACATTAGTTCTTGTCAACAATCCAGGGAACATTGTAGGTAGGATTCGAGTGTCATTATCCTTTTCCCTCCACTAGAAACCCATGACAAGTGCATTTGGGGGAGGGGATCTTGACAGCATAGTGTCAAAGGCTAATAGTTGAGTGATATGATGGATTATGGATTTAGGAACTGGTGAGGATTCATGGATCATTAGGGAAATATTATCAACTAGAAGTAATATGTGTTGTAAAAAAAGGATTCCTTCAATAACATGGGATTTTATATGCCCCTATAATCCAATGTTAGGACCATAATGTTTATTAGACATGTTAAGCAATGTGATTCTGCTCTTAGGGTAGAGATCTAGGAATAGAATGTGTATCATTATTACATGTCCATATATTTGAGTTTAGTATATAATGGTAAATAAGTTTAAAAATTAAAAAATTAAAAAATTAAACTTAAATAATATGTGACTAAGTTATGAGTCCCAAAAATCTCTAATTTTGTAGGAATAGCCCCAAGTCAGTTCCCCCATTAGGTATGTTCTAAATATATTTAGAAATACATGTCAAAAAATAACCATACACATGAGGTATAAAAATACAAAAGAAAGAGGAGGATTCCCTTAGGGTTACAATAATAGATACATTAGAATATAAGGGCTCTATTTTAGATATGATACAAAGGTTAGTTTGGAGGAGGTAGTGAAAAACATCAGGTTGAATCTTTCATGGAGAGAGTATTGGGCTTCTTTTGTTGGGAATATTCTACACAGGAAAACTTGAAATGGTGGATACTATTCCTTGAGTTTTGTGATGAGGTGGTTATTTATGGGGATATATTTAAAATCAATATTTAGGATTAGTTCCTCTATTTAACTACTAACTTTTATTTTCACTCGATGAGTTTTCCATTCATTTAAGATTACATGATTTTCTCTTGGTATATAGTGAGATATTTTTATTTTCCTTGTAAATCCTAATACCCATCGATTTTTATCCCCATGAAGTGAATAACGATGATTATCATTATTCATTAATTTTTAGCCCTTTAAAATGTGTGTAGTGAAACAAAGTCATTATCTTAATTGCAACCCACCAATTGAATCCTTGATCCATGATTTTTTACACCACTTCAAAATTTAATTTCCAACCCAGACCCAATTACCTTTATAGATAGATAGTATAACTCATTCTATAGGCCAAGTGCTGAGATCGAGATATGACATGGGGATGGGGATTCACTGGACTTATTTATATAGCTGTATAACTCTCTAATCATGCTCATTAATGTGAATATATGGTTATAGGGGAGGCGTTTCTATCATTAAATGCATCCTATAATCTTATCTCATACATGTTTGGGTGGATTTTTGGACTGGGGGATGGTATTCTTCACTGTATTCATTTATTTAAATCAATATATTGTTCACTCAGTCCAAGTGATATGGGCTCGGGTTTAGGGAAAATGGAATATTATATGTCTTTATTTAATCTATTTTCTTCTTAGTATTTGAGTAATTTTTTATATCTATGTTTTTAAAAAAACACTTTTATATTTTGGGTTGTGCATGCAACTTTGTTTATGATGTGGTTTTGGCCAGTTGATATTACTTACCCAAAATGGATTTCTCATATTCTATTAATGTTTGATATGAAAATGAGCATAGGAAGAGAGGGTAAACTTCACCCATCATGACATGTTATTTTTTTATTCATTTTAAAATCACACAAGTGCATTAGTACAACCCAAATAAAACACATCATGTAATTGTAGATTGGTTAGTATGATTTTTATAATTGTGAAAACTACGTTTATGTTGATATAAGTGATTTTTTTGGTCAAGGAATGTTATGTTGTGTTAATTAAAAACTCATTAATGAAATGGAATTCATCTTTGGTATATTTAAATTTGAATATTAGATCCTTTATATTTTTTTATGAGTGTTCTCCTGGTAAATATTGTCTTTTTATGAATCTTGGAAGATTAGATCCTTTATATTTACCAGATGAATAATGGTGTTCTCCCTTTCAGCCCCATAATCCAATATTCCACAGTGGCTCTCCCAATTCATTAGTGATTTTCTTCCATCAAAAAATCCACATTGAAACCCCTACCTTGCGCCATGGAAAACCTCATATTTCAAGAATATACATTATTGGTGTAAGATTCAGGTTTCTTCTAGGAATCATCTTTAAGTGAGTTATGGGTTCTAAAAACCATTTATTATTTCCACTTTTATTTATCTATAACCCTTTTCACATTAGATTAAACTTTTTATATGATTTATTTATGTATGATGATTTTTCTATTGTGCAAGAAATATCCATGTGGCAACACCCATGACAAAACTCGAGTTAGTGTTGATACCTTATTGTTGGATGTTCCTTACCTCTTGAGTTTTTTTTACCCATGATTTAATATTATAATTTATGTTTTGGAATTTTTGATAATGTTCTTGATTGTGATCATGTTTTGTTGTGTGTGTTGCCTATGAGACCTCTTTGTGATGTTTGTTTCCTTGAGTTATATTAGAGTATCGTGTTGTCGTGTTTTATTATGATCACATGTTTCTATGTGTTTATACTTTATTTATAATATTCATATGACCTCCATGTATTTTCTGCCTTTTATATATATATTATCGTTCCTAGAGGTATTTTTCATGGTTCTTGGAATAATTGGAACATAGTGATATGTTTATCCCTTTGATGGGGTTGTTCTGCACTAGATATGATGGAGACGATGAACCAAATCCTAGAATGGAGATACGATGATACCATGGGACATTATGTATCTATAAATAACTCAATTTTCAATCAATATATCAATAAATTCATTGAGTTTCATGTCATATGATGGTCACTCTTTCTAGAAGCGTGTCATTTGATGAGAACCAATCTTTTTACATGTTGCATATTGGGAACACCTTTGAGTTACATATCACCTATTGAGAATTCCTATGAGTTTCAGTTCATATATTTGGAAATCATAGGGGTTTCATGTTATACACTGAGCATGATTCCATGAGTTTGTCAAGAAATAGATGCACTAACCCTATGGGTAGTTTGGTTACTACCAGCATCTTCCCTTTATCCTCATGACATGGTGTAAAATTAAGAATAGGTCGGCTTTTGTTTTGGATTGGTTAGCACATGACCGCTCAATTTTGGATTGTATTTTTATGATCATTATTCATTTATTATTATTATATAATACACTTTTGTACTTAATCACATTAGGTTTAGGATGCTTTGGGGTTGTCCTAATGATTCTTTTACTCCCAACCAACTTGGATATTTTAGTATTCTTGTAGATTTCATGAGCGACACAGCAAATGGAAAGGTCCCAATGGTTTATGGATAACCAGAGGAGTATAGATAAAGAGTGGATTGAGATAGGCTCTGGGGGACATCACAGATGACTATTTAATTTTTAGATTTTTTATTTTCTTCGTATAATTTTCGCATGATTATCACATTGGGAGATATTTTTATTTTTATGGCATTTAGTTAGTTTATGTCTGTTTTTTATGATTAATTATTATATTATTTATTATTGATCCTATTACATGATACTCAGTGTATAGTCTCCCCACTGATTGAAACAAACCATCTCTACTAGTTGGTAGCCTCTTGAGTTTGGGGAGGCATGAATGAGGTCATGTGGAACTCCGACTCAAACCTAGTTGTTTAGGTCAGGATGATACATAAAAAAATATTGATCTTATAAGAAAACTATCCCCTCCCAATTACTAAAAAAAATCATCTATACATGGAAGAGGGAAATGATTCTTGACAGTAACGTGGTTTAGCCTTCGGTAGTCTACACACAGCCTCAGACTAATGTCTTCATTGTTGGTGAATATAACTGGATCACCCCATGACCAACCAATGGGATGAATGAATCCTTGTTTCATCATGTCATCTATATTATTCCTAAAATCCGATGACTCAACATATTTAATCAAATAGGGGTCCATTTAAATCAAATAAGTGCTCAACTATAAATCTTTCCAGGCCTCAACAACACATTGTAGGGGAAGTGTCACAACCTTCATAGGGATGATATATAGAAATTATCCAATGGCTTAGGAGTTTCCACAATCCTAATGCCCACTTAATTAACTAAAAATACCCTCATCATATAAATAAGGGGTTCACACACATAATGCCTATCTAAAACCCTCATTCACAGATGAAATATACACTTTGAACATCCCTATCAAAGAATGCGACTTTCATATAGAATAAATATATAACTACATGTGTTTAATAGTACAATTCCATGTTAAAGACGACATCCTATAAATCTATATATAGAAAGAGGATATACTCACATGAAAATTTTTTTCTCATCATTATCCTACACCCCGGAAACACATCAAACAAGATGGTGTTGCCTTTGAACGGTGTAGTAAACACCAAAGGATGATAAGCATCTCCACATATAATTCTTCTACAAGGACTATGGTCGGTGTAATGATGGAGTGTGAGGATAAAAAATTAAAAAATGTCGAAACAAGGGTATATGAAAAGCTAGGCGTGCCTCTGAATATATTAGGACCATTTAGTGCCAACAAAATCCATAGCATGTTATTTTCTATGCTTGATACTATTGCCTCAATATTAATGGCCACCACCATGTCCACACAAAAGTTGGAGTCCCTGTAGAAGGGGGATATCCTGGCTGGCTCCGGACTACCACATTTCCTCCTAGAAATTCATAAGACTACCAATCATATTGGTGTTATGACATCACTAGTGGCTTTAGTTGGGGTTTTTCTTGAACCCTAACTCTAAAAATATTCTATGATCCAAGAACCACTAGTAACATATAATAGAAATCGACATTCGCCCCATATAAATAGCACACTGGTCCCAATCCCTCGGGAAATGCTTGGGTGATACAAGCCCAAGAAAGAGAAAATAAAATATTTTTAGGTCAACACCCACTGGCCAAAACCATGAAGGCCCTAACATATGAAACCCACTACCAACAACTCTACTACTTGATGATACCTTCTACATCCCCACACATGATAACACTCATCATGATAGAATATGTTTGATCACCTCCACCGTTTTCTATATTTCCAAATATTTTAAAAGCATAAATGGAGTAATTGAATATTGGATAAATGGGCATAGTGTATTATTAATATGACACACATGGGACTCCTCATTGATACAAATATAAAAGAAAAAAATCCAAAGACCCTTAAACATGATTATAAGATCTTACATAGACTACTCCACTAGTAATGAGAAGTTAGATTCTACCTCTTTACTACATTCACAGTTGATGATTAGAACTCTAATTAGAACTACTTCTAGAAATATTCCAATGAATCATTCACCTCTCAATAATCAACAACATGAAATATTCACCATTAATTCATAACTCTCACCATCAAAATGAATACTAATAGAACCCAAACTCATATTGAGCACGAATAAGAATAAAATTGATATCAAGATCATCTTAACATTACTCCATCTCTAGGTCGGATACACTCCCATCATACTTCTCTAATCGATACCACTTAAAATTACACTATGATCTCTGTCATGCCTCATCATCCTTTAGTAAGATAATTTTTTATAATCAACTAGATCAGCCGGTTGAACCTCTTATTCCTGATATGCACACAAAAAATGATCAAGTTACATCCTTTAAAAAAAAAAGAAACCCGGAGCCCATTATCCTTCAATTTTATTACTTTAATTATATTAATTCACTTAAATTTTACAAGACTGAAAAATTAATAAATCAATATAATCAATCATTGTGAACATACATGTCTAATGTCTACCCTTCGTGTGGAAACACCTCACTTGGTTATTTGGAAGACTTAGGGTCCTTAAATTGGATCATGAGGGGACCTAAAATCTAAAACCATGTTGATCTCTTTGGCCTATGTCATGTACCAAGAACGATTAGAACTTTTTCCTTACCAAGCCATTTAATCCTCACCATGTCTAACTCCAAAATTCATATTATCTCACAAACTTCACCCCTGATACCACTTTTTCGTAGCCTTTTCCCTACAGAGGTACCCTTCCTCATCCAATAATGAATGAAGGGATAAAATTACCCCTCGAGTCCCACCATCAATTGGACTTCGGTTGATGACTAGCCCCAAGGGTATACAAGTATCACATATAGAAGTAATTCCCTGCAATAATATAATAAGTTTTGGGAGATAGGATAGATAAACCACCAAGAAACTATATCACATAAACGAAAAATGAAATCCTATACCATCCTTTATTGTATTTATAATGTAAAAAATTTACTAATAGAAACTGTAATTAAATAGAAAAAGATAATAATAAGGTATACAATCATCATCATCTCCAATGTCCCGACTAGTAATATCTATCACACCAATAGTCCCCCTAGAAAAATGAAAAATAAAATATTTTGTCCATACATAGAGTGATCATAACTTGTATACGTAGTAGGATAACACCCATGGTATCTCACAGATATGTGAAAACCATATATTGATGAACTGGTGAACAAAAAACCAGACTAGCTTTCACCTAGATATGTTTACTGAACAAACCAATCCCCACAGCGGTACACTCAAAAAAATGCATCCATGTTTAATAAATTAATAATAAGAAAATTGATTTAGGGAACCCCTGAACAATTTCCCACTAATTTCCTACTATCCTTCCCCAATATAATACATCATAGTGATACCATCCCTTCTGTAGTATTCATTATTGGATACACTTGGGAAAATACATCATATCCATCCTAGAGACACCTAGTCAACCACATTGTACCATGCACCCAACACAACATGTCATCAAATCCACATCCTCTCTGAACCACTAACATATAATAAGACTAGTTGGGTGTCTTGAATATGAAGGATATCATCCTCATGCCCTCTTTTTACTATGGAAAACCCCAACAATGAACCACCTCATCCTCTTTCCCATCACTATAGCAAGTTTACTACATCCACAATCCATCACAGCCCATCTTTATGTTCCAATCCTATCAATAATCACTACAATAGAAATATATCTACAATCCATCACAATATATGGAAAATTATCTTTTCTTGAAGAGAGTTCTGGGAAGACGGGGTAGACATCCTTCCATTATCTCCATCCTAGATGTTTGGGAAAAACTCTAGGAAACAAAAAGCATTGGGTGTCGGTGAAAACATATGACTCATGTTGGGTGTGCATCGATTTAACATAAATGTACTTGATAAGTAGATAACACATAATACTAACCTAGGGGTTAATAATAAGATAACTATTTCAACAAAACAATATCACCACAAAGCCTCACAACCTTCTCCATCATCGTTTCGACCACTAAATGCATCACACCACATTAGTGAGCCACACACAAGACACATTCCAACTTCCCTTTCAAGTCAATCCATTTTTATATTTTAAAATTCCCATACTTTTTTATTTATAATCTTTTTATATTCAAAAAGAACATCAATATCCCAATGCTCATTAGTTTATTTGAATCCCCAAATCATTCATTCCAATCCAAGTTCATTTAATTATAACCCTACACCTTATAAGTATTGAAATACTACTAGGAAACTACAAAGACAAATTGTAAGGTCATCAACCCTTACCATATCAATTACTTGATCCCTTATCACACATCACATAATAGTTTTAACAAGGTCTTTCATCCTAATTACTTCATTATATTCAAGGGTATTCTAACTGAAATGTGTGATTCCTTGGGAACCAATTTATTAACTAGATATATGTTCTTATCCTTTTAATACATTTTCATTTTAATCAAAAAAACATAATGTGATTATGGAATTTCAACAAACACACAACACATAAAACTCAACATACTTCATATTTGGAATGGAAACACAAATGCCCAACTATATAGGAAAATAAAACAATAAAATGTAAAAATCATGTGATTTATCCCATATCATTCAATTTAAATTTACAAATTATAATTTTATTTATTAATTCAATATGAACCATGTATCTAAAGAAAGATAATAGCATGATACTCTAACATGGACATCTAAATTTGGAGGGAATAAAGGATATCCTCCCTTGATCGAAGCTTCAAAGAGAACCACCACTCACAAGGAAGAAACAATAAATCCAACCCCACTAGGGTCAAAGGAGATATCACCAAAACCTATCTACATGAAGAAAACATAAAACCATGCTCAAAATACCCCAAAAATAGAGTCTCATGCTACTATGATCTTCCAAAAAATCATAATTCTAAGAAGTATAGAAAAGAGGGAATAGATAAGATCACACCTTAATAAAAATACTTGACCCATTGATCTAAGATCATAAACTCTTGAAGGAAGATGAGAAAAAGGCCACCAAGGGGGTTCATTTTTTCAAATACCATAGGATTATATATGTAATTGAAAAAGTGTAGGTCAAGAACCATATTTATTAGAAAAGTCCAATAGAACCCATCATATTGGGTTGAATAGCAAAAACTCCTATGGTGACATAAGTAAAAGAAATATATGAATCTCTATCAACTGTCCCCCCCATTTACACACATTTTAAAATAAAATTTTTTCCACCATCATGATCATGAGCATGATATTGTCCAATATGTGGAGGATCCTATTTCATCTTATACAATCAATAACCGTGGTCTAGCACCAAATTCCTATTCATTTTCCCCCTCACCCCAGCCAAGGCTATAGTGTGGTGATCCCCAACTCCCCATTTTGGACTAGGGGTCCCCCAAGAAACCAATCTTGGTACCACACCATTCACTAAGAATTTATAAGGTACTCATTGTACATAAGGAGTGATCTTGGATAATATGGAATTTACCACACCCACCACCAGGGCGTGGTGACACCCAAAATGGACCAAGAACCTCTCATAGCATCTACATGACCCCCAAACTCCTCCTCAACACCACAAATCCTCGATTAAACACAATAGAAATATTAAAAATGTCTATACCATTACACAATCATATAATAACATCCCTTTCAACTATATTTATTCAATTTCATAAAAAAATTGTTTAACTATACCATTCCCTTGATTCCATAAAAGCCACAAACTCTACTTCCATTATCAAAAGTGAAATCAATAATTGTTTCCTAGAGATCCAATTGACCATAGTTCCTTTGAATGTGTAAACATATCTATTTATGCTCTTATATGAATTAGAATAACCACTAAATTCTACACCAATAGACCCACGTAATGAATCATCATGTATGTGACCATGAGTTGTTCCTTCCATTACATTGAGATATTAAATAATCTATTTTACATTTTTCTAATTAATATTTACTATATCATTCCTAAATTGGTTAACCACTCCCACTACATAAGAAATATCATAGTGTGTGCACAATATAACATATAAAAAACACTTTATTGATAATCATTCAAAATTTATACATTATATTTTTTTTATCTTATTCTATTTGTGATGCTTACTATTTTGAAAGTTTAAAGTGACTAATGAGAGAAGTTGAAATAGTCTTATGTCACTCATTCTTAATCTCTCAATGTTCTTCTAGATTAAATCCATTTGTGGTTAATTCAGGATTTTGGTATTCCTTTCATGTTGAATCCTCATGCTGATGATATTATTATTTTCACAATGATATTTTATATCGAACATTCCTAAAAAACACTCCATAAAATTGAAAATCTGGTGAAAATTAATACCTAGAAATATCATTTCATCCATTTACAAAAATAATATTATAAATACATTCTTGTTGCATTCTGTTCGATAACAACAATGATCAGAATTACATTGAGTGAAAGCTTTTTATTCCATAAAATAATCTAACGTCTAGTTCCAACACCTCAGTGATTATTTAAAACTATAAATTCTTCTTCTTAGATTTCACAAC
The DNA here is from genome assembly GCA_963277665.1 of Viscum album. Taxonomy (NCBI): domain Eukaryota; kingdom Viridiplantae; phylum Streptophyta; class Magnoliopsida; order Santalales; family Viscaceae; genus Viscum; species Viscum album. Next base: position 1,723,521,280 of record OY728159.1, read on the forward strand.
AAAACTTGATTCTAGTTTTACCTGTATCCAAAAAAAAATTCATTAAATTTCATCCTCTAAATCCCCATGAATAAAATTTTCAATTATATCCATTTGATCAATGTATAAATTTTTGGAAGCAACCAAATAGTAAATAGTCTAGATAGTTGTATGTTATATTATAAGAGAGAATATCTCATAGAAGTTATCACCTTCCTGCTACAAAAACCCTTTCACCACCAACCTTCCTTTTTATATTTTACCTCTATTAGATGATATTTTCAAATGGAAACCCCACTTTTTTCATATTCTTTATTCCTTATTAGTAGTTTTATTAGCTCCCTAGTGTTATTAACTTGTAGTGAATCCATATCATTATAAATTGATAACTCTGAATTTTAGAAATCACTCAAAGGATCCTCTTCTTATTGAATCTTTGTTTTTTCTATTTCCATTAGTAGTCATAATCTTTGATCATCTCAATAAATTTGCACGGGTAGTTTCTTCCTCAAAAATATTTTCAAATTTACTTTTGAATAAACTTCTTTTCGAACTATAAATTATGGAAAATCTCATTATGGGGCTCCCCTTCTGAAAATTATCCTTATATAAAACTTGAATTTTATTCCTCAGTTCCAAATATTTCGGGTATATCATTTGTTAGTTGAGCCTCAGAACCTTCGGAAAATTCCACTAAACTTCCTTCTAGAATGTTGGTCCTTACAATAGATTCTGAATCATTTGAATTTTCTGAAACATATGTTATTTTTGGACCACCATTCACATGAAATTTAAATAGAATATGAATGTTTATGCTAAAATTACTTCTCATTGAATTTCTGATGTTTCCAAAACATATATTCATAAGGAGCACATTCCAACTTCTAACAAATTTTTTCATTCCATTATCCCAAATCCAAAAATCATCATATTCATCTCGATAGCCTCTAAATAAACATGTTCTATATTTTTATTGACATTAATTTAGGATAAACATATCTAAACTATTAGGTGAGATACATCAAAAATTATTCCCAACCAATGTTCTTATGGGAATTTATATACAACTAATGTCTAATGAATTATATTTATCATGGTATTATTTCTACAGCTTATACCAGAAAAATATTAGGGATTTCGTAATGTAGAATCACACTTCTTGTCCAATTTTTCAACTTCTCTGTCATCCTCTCAACAACAACATTTTGTTCAGGTTCTCTTAGAACATTATTCTCATTATAGATTCCACTTCTCTCGTATTAGTTTTAGAAAATACTTCATATCAATCACCCCGTTTTTCTAATCTTAAACATTTCATACTTCTACCATTTTCGACCTCCAACATAGACATTCATTGAATATTTTTCCAAGCACATAACATTTATATTTCAGAAAATATACCTGTACATTTCTTGTAGAATCATCAATGAAGGTAAAAAAGCACCAAACCATTCCAAATGAATGAAATGGGGAAAGTGTTAAATATTTATTTAGATAAATTATAGATTCTGAAATTTTTGTGTTTATTCAAAATGATTGAAATATGACTTTTTATCACTGATTATAAAATTCCCACACCTTCTAATGTCTGATTGATCAAGCTTAAATATGAATCTTTTTATCTAGAATCCAAATAAATTTCATACTGAGGTGTGAAAACTTGGTATAACTGATTTTTGAACTTTTAAAACTAGTAATTATGGAAGTTGTATCTCCAAATTCCATTTCATTTAGATATAATGACCTATATTTTAAAAAAATGAATATGACTGGAGAAACTTATGTAATCCTCTGTTGTCCTTCCTCATAGCTTGTTTCAAAACTCGCTTCATCCAACTAACCCAAAAATATTAGTTACTTATAATGTCCTGGAACATGTCGAACATATTTCATTATAAAAAAATTCAATTCTTAAATTGAACATTCACTTTTACTTTTCCCAAAACGTCATGATTTTCATCATCAGTAAGATGATATATACTAAATCATATAGATACAAAATTTGATAAGAACACTTTTTCATTTGTTTAATGGAATAAGGAATAAGAATATATGATTTATGATTTATTTTTTTCGAAAAAGTTTTCAAGTAGATTTAATGTGATTTCTAATACCACACTTGTCTATATAGAATAATACCTTTTGAATGTTATCTTCTTGTCACTACATTCATTCTTGATGTGACCTCTCACACTACAATCCCAAAAAGTAGGCCCACTTCTGGAAAATGTTTCTCTACTATTTTATTTTCATTTCTTCTCTAAATACTTATGATTCGTTATATTAGGTGAAAATTTACACCCTTATGTATTTAAAATATTACTAGAATATGCTTCAATCTCATCCAATAATTTCTCCTCACAGGGAATCATGATCTGAACATCATTGAAAACAAAATAAAGCTTTCCATTGGAGATTCTAAGAGATATAACCATGGTATCCAATAACTCTAGTAGAGATGAAAGAAATAAATCCCCTAAGAATAATCTATAAAAATGACCTTCATATACTCTAAATAACTCTAGATTAATTTTAAATCACTCAAATTATATGATGTAGAACATCCTGTTGATATCCTCATGCTAAATAACATCTACATCGAGAACACCATCTTCTAGGTTATAAGTTTCTCACATATATCTAAAAATTGACCCATAATCATTTTTGTGTTTTCTTCTCCCAAATGATTAAATCCACAATTCAGAATAAATACAATCATAAAAAGTCAAGTGCCTTCTGATCCAACTATTCCCCGTCACCATTTTTCATTGCTTTTAGATTTACACCCTTCAATTAAAGCTTTAGATTTATCTGAATGACATAATATTCTAACTATACTTTCAATAAATTAAAATATGTTACATAGAATTTGTATATCTGGACCTTTCCTTCTTATGAAACCATCCTTATGAAAATCAATGATCCCACTAAATTTTGAAAAATTTATAGAAAAATTAATGTCAACTAGATTATCAAGAGAACGGTGGAGCCTATGGACAACCTTCCTTTGATACCACTTGTAGGAATTCCTTCATCCTCAAAATGTCCTTTAGACAATCAATTAGAAGAATTCATTATAGAATCACTAAGAGTAAATTGATTCTGAATGGAATTCTTCTAAAGCCTAATATTCAAGAACATTGAGGGAAAAAAGCTCTCCCTAATTACGACCACTAATTGAATCAAATGTTTTCATTATTCACTCCAAAAAAACATTCTTACAATGAAAATAAATGAAAATAAGTAAATAAAACATTGGTTATACCTAGTTTGGACTTAAATACCTACATTTACAGGATAAATATTGCATAATTTAATTTATATTGAATGATATACATTACAAATTAGTGAATCTAAGAAGTATCTCTAGATTATGAAAACAACTAATCACAATTATGCTAAAAAACACCACACAGGGGACTCACTCTCTATTATTAGAGAGTTAAATCCAGTCATCTAGTAACACTGACACTGGAAAAGTGAACTTGTCCATCAGTTTCATTTTCCCCACCATTATCCTCATATAACGATCTTCTATGATATTTCCACCACCAGTAAACCAGTACTCATAGAATACTGAACTTGTGCACGCTTCTAGAATTGGAAGCTAGAACATATATAATAATCTCCCATCATTGTGAGTAAATCAGAAGTACTCTATTTAAACCATCCTTCTAAAAATTGAAGATGAAAACATGTCACTTCCAAAACATCAAAAAATTGACGATCTTCCAAATCCACTCTTTCGATCGATTTCTTCTGATCAACTGAAGAAGACCTCACACATTCCCAACATTGCATATATTTAATATATAGTAATAATATTTTCAAATATAACTATATATGTTATTAAAAAAAATAGTTAATTAATGGTGTATATGTATATATATTATTCCATTAATGATAAAAATTTATATATTCAAATTATTCTTTACACTTGTTTATTTATTGATATTTTTTAAAATATGAATAAAATATCATCTAAATATGATAAATTTTTAAAATATATATATATAATCATTGTCAAATAATTTTTATACAATTTTTATAAAATATATTTAATAATATAATTTCTTATAAATAATTAGATTGAATAATTTTATTTAAATATGTATCCAATAATATATTTTAAACAGATTTTAATTTAAATGTAAATTGTAATATTATATATATATATATATACTCAAATGTAATTATAAATATTCTAGATTATATTTATAAAAATAAAATTGTGTAAGTAATTATAATTTCATAAATATAAATAATATTATTTCAAACATAATAACTTATAAATATATATATATATATATAATATTTTTTAAAATATATTATTATAATTAATTATTAATGTAATTAATGAGTATTACATTTTTTAAATTAATATAACAATTAATATATTTTTAACTTATTTTAATTTAAATATAATAAATAAATTTAAATATATTCTTTTTTATGTAATTATATTTTAAAAATATAAATAATTTTATTTTATGAAAAATTACTCATAATTTCTATTATTTTTATTTTAAAAACAATTAAAAGATATTATTAATAGTAATTTATTTAAAATTTCATTAACAATAATAATATTATATATATAATTATCAAACATTATACTGTAAATTTAATTAAATTTAAATATGATAAATAATATAACATATATTTATATTTATATTCATATAAATTGAATAATATTTTTTACAAAAAATTATTATTAATATAATTTTAAAAAAATAGAATAATTTTATTTTTCCAATGATATGTTGATAATTTATTTTAATTAAAATATAATATATAATATAATATATACAAGTCAATATATTTAGATTTAATTATTAATATTCAAGATTATAATTATACATATGAATTTTTGTAAGAAATTGAATTTTACTAAATATAAAAAATATTGTTTTCTACCTAGTTAGTCACAAATAAACATAATTTAAATTATTCAAACATAATGCATAAATTTTCTAAATGAGTCAAAAAAATATAAATCATAAAAAGAACATATAAATTATATCATTATTTTATAAAATCATACAATTTAAATAAATAAATCATGAAAAAAAATTGGATTGCTAAAATATAAAAAAATATATGTTACCTTCCCAAAAACCAAATATAATTCCTTAAGAAAGAGATAAATCAATTCTATTGTTAATTAAAATTAGGAGGGATGGGAGAAATGAGAGGGAGAGGGGACCATTTTATAGATTTTCAGTGGGGAACAAGAATCTCATTCACACATCTTGTTTGCTAATTGCATATGGAGTGTAAACAAGGTTTACACATACATTTCGGTGACTGAATAAGCATGAATCTTATTCATGGTTTCTCATCGATGTAAGATGTGTGCATGAGGTTCCCACATCACACATTATATTTTCACAAATAAACCAAACACTATCGTGTTTTTAAGAAATTATTATTTCTAAAACCTAATTGTGTGTATGTATATATATATAATTACCCTCAGGCCAATTTCTTCAACGGATGCAATGCGGGGAAGGCGATAATTGCAATAGGTCATGGTAAATGCATTGAGGCAGCCTGTATGGGAGGATTTGGCTCTGACTGGGATGTGTGATGGTTATATTGGAATTGGCCCATAGGAGTTTCATCAAAAAGGTTAGAAGAACTACGTCATAGTAACACCTTCTCAGCAACATTGAACTCCAGATCTCACTAATGATTATCAGCGTAAGTCTTCTGTCGAAAAAGTGATTCCGTAATGTAATTTTGAATGGATTTAACCATTTTCGCTATTTCCACATCTATATTAGCTACTAATATATTTCTTTCTCCTACCTCATCCAAGCATGTTGGAGTCATGCACTTCCTACCATAGAGGGCTTCATAAGGAGTTTTCTTAATTCTCAAATGAAATCTATTATTGTATATAAATTCTACCAAAGGAAGGTGTTAAACCCATCCACCAATGAAATATATATAATATAATATAAACATATCCTATAAGGTTTTAATAGTCGTCTTTGACCTAACATATTTCTAATTATGATACACAATATTATGGTTTAACTTTATAAACCAATCTTTTTGAATACATCTCTTGAAAATAAAGGTAAACCTCAAAACCCATTCAAATAATATAGTTTATGGTACCCCATCAATCATTAAATTAATTTTATTTTATAATTGTGAATAATTATCAAGATATAATTTTTTTCTAATAGTAATGATGTGTGTTGAATTCATATGTAAATTTAATATAACCAAAATAATGTTACGACTTTTAGATATTTTACGAAGTTTGATGATGAAATCTATAGTAATGTTTTTTCATTTTAATTTTTGTATGTGTAAAGGATGAATCATACTATTAAAATTAAATCTCTAATCCATAACATTATAACACATCGGGCATTGAGATACATACATTATAATATCTTTATTCATGTTATCCCATTAAAAATACTCTTTCCGATATTTATACATCTTTGTACTTCTAGGATGAATTAAGAATGATGGACTGGGAGTTTCATCCAATAGCTCCTTATTCAATTATAGTATTTATAGAAAACATACATGGTTACTAAAACTTATCATTCCATAATAATCATGGTTTAAATGAGGAATATTTCTCACTATCTTCTGCAGTTCCACATCCACCTTTAGAGCCTCTTTAATCAACACATGGATTGTTAGTTGAACATTCATCTGATAAAGATATGATTTTCCTATTTCTTTATGGTTTAAAGATCAATATTCTCTTAAACCATAAATAATGGATCACTTTAAATCCTCATCATGGAAAAACTAGCTTGATATTACCGACTTAGAGCATCAACAACCTTTTTCTCTTTCTCAGGGTGGTATTATATTGAGAAATCATAACATTTAATCAATTACAACCATATCATATGGAGAGTACTAAACTTTTTTACAGGTGAATATAAACTTAATGATATTATGATCAGTATATATATAACATATTTCACCATAAATATTATTATTTTAGATTTTCAATGATGAAATTGCTTTTTCTAATACCAAATCATGAGTCGGTTAATTTTCCACTTGAATTTTCAATTAGTGTGTGGGATAAGATTTCACCATATCATTCTAGATGAGGAATATTAATATTGACTTATTTTATTCATCAATTTATATCACAAAATATTCTATATTTTAGGGTATTGTAAGAATAAGTACTCTAGCTAACCTTCTTTTCAGCTCCATGAAAATTTCCTTACATTGATTTGTCCGAAGATACTTAACAATCTTTCTAGTAAACATCGTTATTAGATAATATGGACATTATAAAACCCTCAAATAGTATTTATTGTATCTATCCAACCTAAGAAATCTTCTTATCTTAGTAACCATTTTTAATCTTGGCTATTTTTTAATAACTTCTTCCTTTGAAGGATCCTCTAATATACCCGCAATTGAGATTATATGTAATAAAAATTAATCTTTTGGTAAGCCTAATTCACACATTATGAGTTTGGAATAAAAATTATCTTTCCTTAGGGTCTGAAATAAAATATTCAATTGATCCTGTTGTTATTACTTGATCTTATAATATATACCAATATCATCTATAAATGCCACCACAAATTAATTGAGAAAATATCAAAAGAATCCATTCATTAGATCAATGAAGACAGCGGGGACATTGGATAGTCCAAATGAAATCACAATAAATTCCTAATGATCATACCACATACATAAGGTTGTCTTGGGTATATCATCCTTCTTGAACCTCAATTAATGATATATAGAGTGAATTAAAACCATAGAAAAATATTTTTCTCCACATAGTTGATCAAATAAGTCATAAATATGGGGTATACTATACATGTTCTTGGTAGTAATATTATTATGTTTTTGATAAGAAATATAAACATGAATTGAGCCATCCTTCTTCTTAAAAAAAATTAATAGGTTTACCCAATGGTGGAGCACTAGGGCATAAGAAACCCTTAACATGATTATCATAGAGTTGATTCTTAAATTCCTACAACTCAATCAAGACTATTCAATATGGTGTCTTTGTAAAAGGTGTAGCACATGGTATAATATATATTGAAAACTAAACATCATTATTTGGGGGAATTCTATGATTTTATATAAGAAATACATCAACATATCCCTAAATAATAGGAATATTCTTCGATGTTGAGTTTCTACCTAACTATTTGAGATAAATATTGCTCATGAATTGGTAGTATGATCCCTACAATGAATGTTACTTCCATTGGAAGTTCATATTCATTATCACGTCCAAATATGATCATAAATTTATTTGGAATATTAAATGTGACATCCATTACAAGAAAATTGATTTGATATCTATATAGAGAGAGCCATTCCATTCACCAAATCACAAAAATTTAAACTAGATGGAGAATTACAAAATTTTAAGGAATCATATTCCCAAAAACATCCATTAGAGTGGATCTTTAGACCAGATATGTGATCCTAACATAATTATATGTTTTTATTTCAAACTCGAAATCTTATAATTGATGTAGTAATATGAAATCCTTTTCAAATTATTCAAATATATAAGTGTGGGTTGGTCCAAAATCTTATAATACATTTAATGTTCTAGAGTTGATGGTATGTGTACCATTCACCACTTTGTTCTTGTGACCCACTTCGGCAGTTGTGATCAGATGATATTTCTCTTTATCTCTTGGATTATGAGGTTTTATACAATTATTTTTTCATTAATTCTTGGATTTATGCAAGGATTTGAATAATTCCTATAATCCTTGAAATTATAACATTAGAGTGTGGGTGTCACATTAAGTTGTTATTTTTCACTATTTCATTCATTGACTAGCTCCTTCACAACAATTAACTATTATATTTCTCAATAAATTTTTTTTACACAATTGAATATTTTACCAGACCCCATTAGACATTTCTGATTCTTCTTACTTATATACTTCTGACATGAAGTAAGATTATTTTTTTTCATCCTAGGGTTTTATTTTTAGAATTTATTTGAAATTTTATCACATAATTTTTTCCCCAATACTAATAGAAAACTATGAGTCTATAATTTCCATTTCCATATTGAGAAAACATTAGATAATTTCTTTAGAGATACCAATTTCTCTAATAGACAATACCTTTCTGATACATGGACTCATGATGCTGATGAATTGATCAATTTTTATTTTAGGGTCAATGATGAAACCTGAAGTGTACCTTGTAAGACTTGTGAAATTTTCCTCACATGAACTAATGGATTTATCTTCCGAATATTTCCGATCCAAGAATCAGCTCTATATTGTAATGTGAATCATTAATGGAAAATACTTATAAAAATTACCTTCTTAAACTCTTCCCATGTTATGGGGTCAATTTCATCCCCTTTCCTCGTATTCTTGAAATAAGTCCACCGTTTATTTGATTATCCTTCCAAAAGATATATTGTTAGGGAAAAAAATCATGTTTTTAATAGAAGATAATAGAATATATTATTTTAATTGAATTGATCCATTTATCAATATTTAGTTGATTAAAGGAATCATTGAATAATGTTGGATTTTTCTATATAAAAGACGTAATTTTGAGTTGTTCATTCCATTGGTCATTTGTAAGATTCATATGATTTATGTTACCATTAATATATTCAGATAGTTGGGTGATTATAGACATAATATTTCACATTAGAGATCTAATTTTTTTTGTTTCTCATGAGGATGATCACTGAATTATCAATCATATTCAACATTAACATGATTCCTCCAAGGTCTATCCATTGACTATGAACTAAAATCACCATTTGACAAATAATAATCAATGTGAGTAAACATGTAATCATGAAAAATTATTAATATGATTTCTAAATAATGACACCTAATTTTTAATATATGTCACCTTATGATTAACCAGGTTTAGTCATTGTCATCATATATTCATATATATTATTATGGTTCATAAAGAAAATGTAAATTAACCCAATAATATCCTTTGGGAGTGTCTAGATAAGTTTAAATTATTTGGACAACTCATATTGTACTAGTGGTTATTGAGTTAATACCCAATCCACTACTAATAAATTTTTTACCACTATATGCAGTTTTTTCACATCCAAATCCACATGTTAGTATCAAGACAAGGGTGTATTTTCTAGGAAAACCACACAATATATAATTTATCAAATATTCACTATTTTTTAAAAAATTTATACTTATCCATAAGGTTTTAAATGAATTTAAATAATCATACTCACTTGAAACAACTAAACCCAACTCTAATACTGACTAAGTAGACCCAGGAATAAACATACATAAATATAACATAATTTTAGATAATTATTAAATAAGTTTTACAATAATACATGCTTGAGTACTCTAAAGGGTTAGTTTATTTGGTGACTATATGAATAATCTTTTTATTTCATGAATGATCACTATCAACCCCCACAATGTTCTCCTAAAATTGTATAGTTCTCAGACATATCCTATATAAAATATTTCTACAAAACATGGTGAAATAAAACCTAATAATTTCTAAGCTTGGATACTTAGTATGGGTGATCATAAGAGAAATAAATTAATTATCATAAGTGAGTATAATATAACATAAGGGTATGGGAACATGATCATAACTTATGATAATCATTCCAAATTAGTCAAAAACCATTAACAATAAATCATAGAATAAGTATTTATCATTATAAAATAAGTAATTCATAAGTGTATGAAATCATCAATAATCAATCATGATCTGTGAGAAAATATCATAAACATAAGACATAAGTTTTTGGAATACTCATTAGTAAATAAAACCATATCATTAGTTAAGGATCACTGATAAGACTATCATAGTGTATAGTGTTCACTCCCTATTAGATCATTTCCTTAGTAAATGTTCACTCCCAATAATATTTAATTTGATAGGGTCCCATAATGAATAGTTTTCTATACACATTATAATCCCTATTATCTCATGAGATATCCATATTTACCTAATGTGTCAGGGGGATATATAATCCCAATCCCACTAATTAAATAATGAATATAATTAATATGTTTGTGACAAGATCATAAAACATTGATCATATCATCATATCATAACCTATAGAAAATTATACATGTTTTACAATTATTTCACCATTTCATCATAGCATAACCCATGTTAAAAACAAGTTTCATAAAGGATTCATAATAAAATAATTAAGCTGTGGGAATGAAATTGGTTTCATAGAATTATCCTTAAATAATAATCATTATAATACACCTAGAGAAATAAATTTTATGGTATTATAGGAACATATCCCCAATGAATCATAATAATTTCCAAAGGATGTTGACATAGATGATAAATACCATTAATGTTTTATTCAAACATTCCCATGAAAACATGAGAAAATTATCATTTCCATTGATATTTTTTATCAAATAATTCACAAGATATTTAGAAAATTATTTATTTGAAACTAACTAAGAAATATTATAAAGGCATATTTAAATATAAAAACAGTTATAAAGGTAGGAAAATATGTTTATATTATTTATGTTAACATTGAACATTCCTTTCAAACTCTATAAAATGTTAAAAAAAACTTGTTCAGTAATGTTTATTTAAAAAACAATACTATTTAAAAATTATAATTATTTTAAATTCTAATTAAAATTAACTTCTTAAAATACTTCATCTATAGTTATAAAATTCCATAAAAAAAATTTTAGGGTATGGATATGGAATAAAATGTTTGATATCCAAAGAATTATTAAGAATTAATTTTCTCTAAAAACATTTTCTATATAATTTTAATAACCAAAGACATGCAATTGATAAAAATTCATAAAAATTTGAGTATTGACTAGATTAGAATAAATTATATCACCTTTAAATGATAAGACTCATTAATTTCCCTCAATTTCAATTTTCCATAGACAATCTTGAAAAGAAATGATATTGTATCAGAAACCCTTACCTTAAGTCCCATATTGCTTTATGAAAGTTAAAATATACTACATAATAAATATTTATTTATTATTAATAAATTTCAAAAATATATTCATACATTAATTTCGATTTTTCATTTCATTATAATTATAAATTATCATTTTATAAACAATTTTTCATTATAATGGACATTCGGGTGAAAACTACTATGTTTTTCCATGCATATTTGAGTTCAATGGTTTCAATATTTACGCCCTTGTCATGGATGAATTATATAATTAATATTAACAAGGAAGTATTTATCATTTTCATTCATTATATAAACATTATGACCATTCATAAAAATTGGTGATGACAAATTAATTACACCACTTCATAGAGACGATAGCACATACATACACACAAGTGATGTTTTCACTTTTTGATGGACGAGGAAGCAAAAAATTAAATAATAATTCACCGTTAAAAATATTTATTATATCATAAAAATAATATATATTCCTTAAATACATATCTATTAACTACAATTTAAAATTTACATGATAAAATTGCTTCGCTTCGTGGAGGTTTTAGTCCACACATACGCACGAGCAACATTATCATTTTCAAATGGATGAAGAGGTAATAAGGTATACAATATATAATATTTCCAGAAGTATAAATATTTAATATATATATTATTTAATAAATAAAAACATCCTAATAACCAAAAATGAATGATGGTAATGAATAACATAATACAACATTTTTTGAGGTAGTAGTCTTCATGCATGCACGAACGATGCATTCATTTCTGATTTGATGGATAACGAAATGAATAAAAGTCACAACTTCAAAATAATAACATATTATTATATTTTAAATACTTATGTTATTATAATATCATTTATATCACATAATTGAAGGAGTTATATGTAGATATAAAATGAAAACAACCGGTTAATTGTAATACCTCTCCTTTGGATAACATCATTTGGAATACACTACAAGCCTTGTAAAGATGTAAATTTGATAAAATGGGACCTATATATCATGAATAGTTATGCTTTTAAGGTACTAGGATAGGTATTGGATGATATGGTGGGGTTAATTAGTGTGAATAATAGTGGATATGTGGTATCCTTAATTAAGGGAGGGAGATAATAGACTTGAACATTTTCAAAAGATTAAAATATTTTAATGTATTAATCAAGAAATATATTTTCAAAATGATTCATATTTGAGTAATATATGATATAGGGTATAAATATTACCATAAAATATCATGTAGAATATTTTAGTCCATTTTAATCCTTATAATTTTATTTTTAACCCTTTAAACCTTTTTAAACTCTTATCGTGGTAATTGACCATTTAACCAAATTTACTATTAATAATGACCTATAATTAAGTAGACATTATAATATTAATTATATTAATTATAAATATAGGATCCATTTGAATATATAAATTCCATATAACTGGTGAAAATTAATATAAAAATAAGTGCGTAAAACACATTAAAACTCATTTTAGAAAAATGATTTTTAACCATAAAATTGTGCTTACATTCCTTCCATGTCATGTAAAAATATTTTATTAATGTTAATTTATTTTTATTTAATATATTATATAGGAATTTAATTATAATCATTAATTAGTATTGATTAATTTAATTTATTAATATTAAAACATATTTTGTGCCAAAATACTATTTTTAGAAAAAACATCTCCTTTTTACATACAAATGATTTTAATTTAATTTATAACAAATTAAATAATATTTAATTCATATGTATAAAATAAATTTTCATAATTTAGTTAGTATTATTTATACCCACCAATATAATGTTTAGAAGAAAACTACCACATTAAATAATAACATAATAATAGGATATCATATTTCTTTTAGACTTACTATTTCTCAATAAAGCAAGATATGAAAGAAAATAAATTTATTTAAAGATAAATATAACATAAAATCTCAGGGTAATACAAATATTTCCTCTTTATAATTACTATAGTAGGTGTTATATATTGATATTGTGGGTAAGAATCTTTTATGTGATTGGAAATTAAATAAAAAATTAATGATTGAAATTCATTCATGATAAAAAGAGGTTTGTGGAAAAAATTATCATCAATATTTTTAATGTATAATGAGAAACGTCTTTTGGTATACTAGATTAAATAAACAATATTTGTCCTTAGAAATTGATACGGTATCTGCTATTGGTATTTTTTTTATTAGTCAGTTAATTAAATATTATAATTTAAATTTAATGATTTTATAAATAACTACTTCTGGGATGAATGTCTATAATTCATTATTTGATTTGGCCATAGTTTGCATGAAATTATGTGTGTGAAAAAAAATTTAATATTAATTTATTTTCTATGGATTTAGATTATTGACATGAAGGTCTTAAAAAGTATATGGTGGAATATTTAATAACTAATGGGTGAGAATGTCTAAGGATACTATAGTGAGATGGGGTGTTGGTTATGATGAAGATTGTGGCAAGGAGTTTTGGTTATGATGATGGTGGAGGTATGGGGTGCTAGTTATAGTGATGATTTTGTTATATGATATCAGATAAGATATTATGTGAAATGGTATTGAACACTAGGGTGGTCGGGACAAGTTTAGAGTATAGATTTCTCATGGATGCATACTTTTAGATTTATGCTTACCTGATGGGAAATGACCAATTGTGGTTTATATGGATATTTTCCAATTGTGACATGTAGGTTGATTTTATGAACATTGTGTGGATATTTTAGATAGTGGATTGGTCTAAGCCCGTGATTAACTATATGTCTAAGAATTGAAAATTAAATTAATCATAATGTGGTTGGTTATTTATTATTAATTATGGTGAGGAAATATGTAAGAATATAGAAAAATAAATAATTGCACCATCAACACATGGAATGGAAAAATAAAATATGATTCATAGGATAACAAAATTGTATAATATTTTTAAATGGCTAATGAATTAATAAATATTGATCTTGATATTTGTATGTTATTTAATATCTATACATTAGTGGTGGATATCAGTCTTCTCATGTGGTGATAGAGGAAGAAGTGAAAATGGATAGGTTATTTCCCTTGGTGTTGTTATAAGTAATATCCACTATGTATGATTTGCTATTATATACGCATACCTCACATGTCAGAAAGGGAAAATGACCAATAGAGGTTCTAGGGTTGTTTTTTCAAACATCCATGTTGGTGAGGATACAGATATGTGAATACCCCTATATCCCCATTCTCTCTTCAGCTATATTATCACATGGGGTAGGAAAATGGGTGATTTCCCATACATGTGTGTTACAGGATTTAAGGGATTAGGGTTATGGTTCATGCTTGTTTTTTATCATGGTGGCTCCATATTCCTAAGGGTATACATGTATGAGTTGGGATGGATAGAGGTATAATATACTTACATTGTATGTAGTTGATTCTAGGAATAAATTTACTAACATATTGGATAACAATATTGATGCGATGAATATGTGTATTTATGACAACATGAGATGTTGGGGACTAGGAAGGAATAAGGTAGGTATGGATGATTCCCCACTCACATTAGGAACGACTTGATTAATGAATCAGATGAGATCTCATGACATATGAAATTACAGAAAAAAAACTAGTGGTAAGTGGTTATGGGATACCAATATATATATATATATATTCAATAATGTGACTATAGTTATATTTTTTAATAGTTAGTGAACCATGGTGAGGAAGGTAAAATAATAGTAAACCATTTTAGGTGATAAGTTAGTTTCATTTTTGACTCACTAGAATTTATTATGCTTATTTCACATTTTCACAAGAGTTTTTTAGTAAAATATTTTATATTATACATATTATTATTACTCATTGTATAAATGTATGCTTTTTAGAATAATAATTGTTATTCATTGATTAAGATTTACATTACTTGTTTTTTGAGTTGATGGGGAACTTATGGAACTGTGTGGTAACCACTGGGTATCTTTTTTATTTTTAAGTCATTACATTCATGTATTTGATTTCTTCATTATTTCTTATATACATTAGTTTTTTGGTATTTATTCTCAAATAATATCTTAATTATAAAATCATTGTTAGGTTAATGACTCCCATGTGTGTGATTATATACCCTTATTATGTGTATCCAATCCATGGCCTATTAAAGGAAGGCTTCCAGCGTCCTTATCTTTATACAGCCACTGAAACCCTAGGTTAGGTGCCTTTAGGGCAGGGGCGATGACAAAGTGGTGTCAAAAGGTTATGGTTAAGATATAGGATAAATTTTGGAGTCAGGCACCAGTGAGGATGCATGGGCATGTTGGGAAATAGTATCAGATATAATTAGTATGTGTTTTGAACATGAGATACCTTCTAGGAAAAGAGATTTTATATACCCCTATGATCCAATGCAAGGACCTTCATGTTTACGATAAATTCTAAGAAAATGGATGTTTATTTTAGGGTAGATATATAGGAATTAATTATGCATCATTCCTACATTCTACTATATTTGAGCTACGTATACATAGGGAAAGAAGTTAAAAAATTAACTAATTAACCTTAAATAATATTCGACTCATGTTAAGAGTCCCAACTATTTTTTGTTTTTCAGGAATAAATCTAGGTCAATGCCTCCATTAGTTCTATGCTAAAAATATATAGAAATATGTGTAAAATAATCACAATATATTGGTGTAAGAATATGAAAAAACATAGAGAAGAACATAGTTAGGGTTCCAGGACCAGAATATGTAGAATATGGGGGATCCATTTCAGATATGGGATAAAGGTTTAGTTGGAGGAGGCAGTGACAAACTTCAGTTTGAATCATGTTTAGAGAGTGTATTGGTCTTCCTTAGTAGGGATGATGCATCATAAGGAAACTCAACAAGGGTGGTTATAATTTCTGGAGGTTAATGAGGAGTTAGTTGTTTGTGGGGAGAGTTTTGATATAAATTTTTAGGATTAGTTATGTTATTTAACTAAAAAGTTATATTTTCATCCATTGATGTTTTGTATTATTTTTGGATTCCATGATATTCTCTTAGTACATAATGAGACATTTTAATTTCCTTATAAATACTAAAATACGTCGATTGTTATCCCCTAGAAGATAATAAATTAGATTATCATTATTCATTAGTTTATAGCCCTCTATAGTGAGTGTACTGAAACCTCATCATTCTCTTGATTGAAACCCACCTATTGAATCCTTCATCTATGATTGTTTATACTAATTCAACCTTAAAATTCAAACCCACACCTAATTAACATTATAGATGGAATGTATAACTCGTTCCTTGGGCCAAGTGTTGAGATAATGATATAGTCTAGGGAAGGGGTTTATATGACCTTATTTATATAATTCTATAACTCTATAATCATGGTCTGTAATGTGAATATATGGTCATAGGGGAGGTGTTTCTATCATCATATGCATCATATACTCTTATCGCATGCATGTAGTGGTGAATATCTATCATAGGGGAAGGGATTCTTGTATGTCTTCTTTTATTTTAATAATTATATTCTTCACTCTGTCTTGGTGATATGGGCCCCCGTTCAGTGAAAAAGGAATATGATATTCCTTCCTTAATTTATTTTCTTCATAGTATTAGGTTAATTATTTATCTCAATATTATGAAATAAATTCATTTATATTGTGGATTATTCATGTGAATTTGTTTATTATGTGGTTATGGATTTATGATATTACATACCCAAAAGGGTCTTCTGTTATACTAGTAATGTGTTATATGACCATGAGTGTAGGAAGAGAGGGGAAACATCACCCATCACGACATGTTATTTTTTTGAATTACATTAAAATCACACTAGTGAGTTAGTACTACCCAAGGAGGACAATATCATGTTGTGGTAGATGGGTTCCATTGATTTTTATATTTTTGAAAACATTATTTATATTGACATAAGTGATTTTTTTGTTGGGTAATGTTCTGTTTTGTTAATTTAAAACCCTTGAAAGAAATAAAATTCACATATGGTAAATATAAATTGGATTATTAGATCCTCTATATTTTTTGTTTGAGTCCTCTCCTGGTAAATAATGTTTTGTTATCAAACATGGGAAACGTTTTATAACTAAATAATGTAGATTTTTCCAACATCATGTTTTGTATATGATTCATGTTATATGTTAAAATGGGTTCTCTAATTTTATTGTTATATGAAACTATATTAGCATGTTAAATATAATGGTATATGTGTTCTAGATAAATTGAAATAATTTGATAAAAGCATATAAAATTTCTATATATTTGGGTTATCATAGAAATAATGCTAAATACGATATGGTTGGATTAAAATCATTCTTGAATATTTTTAAATTTATTTTAATTATTAATATAGATTTATATGAAACATGTACGAGTTTTAAATTAAAATAGTAGTTGGATAAATTAAATTATTTAAATAACAATGAATTAGTTTTTTGAATAGTATGATTTTTTTAATTACTAATGAATTTTTGTGAAAACAAAAATTTACATTGATAATGTCATCCTTGGATGTTTTATTCATGTTGTGTAATATTATTTAGTGAGTCCCGCGTTGCAAAAATGGATTTTTTGGTGCATGTTTTCATTAATACACTATAATAGTATGTTTATAAATCATGAACGTATTTTGAAATATGTTTTTAAAAATTTATTAGATGTTTTTTCACACATATTTTATAATAAATACCCTGATATAATGAAATATAAAATAGATTTTATTTTAATGTCACCTAAATAGTTAAATTTTGAATAAAATAGGTTTCGTAAAAAGTATTTATCATCACGCTTTTCAAATTAAAGAAGTTTTTATATTAAATTTGGTGATACATTTCTAATAAGTAAATAATCAATTAAAAGGTATTTTTATATTTTGACCTCCTTAAATTTAAGGAGTTAATGAAAATTTGGAAGGTTCTTTTCTATGTTTGTTAATAATTTTCTATTCAAGAATTATATTCTTATTATTACAAGATATGTTAATCCTGATTTGTTCTAAAAAATATGAATTAACATTTTTATCATAATAAATGTGGACAAAACATTTATATATTTTAATTTTGATGTCAATCCTAAGTAAATATGTTGAATTTCATGGTATAACAATGTAACATTTTACAAGAAGATCTTTACTTTGGGTTTTTAAAAAATATTAAGTGATTAATTATTGAGGTCTTTCATAATATAGAGTTTTTTTTTGTAATTATTATTTGAATGAGATTAATTTATGGTTGGGTTTGTTATGGCCATTTGTGTGGCCATTTTTGTTAATATCTAGTCTTCAATTTGAATGAGTGTCATGGGTGCATGCTCAATATCCCAAGTTTTATGTTGCTTTATTTTTATGGGATGAAGTATTTGATCTCATTTTAATATATGAGATTTATTTCCTTCCGTGACACAATATCTTATTAATGGACTTGTCCCAATTTTAGATGTATCATCTCAAAAGATTATTTTGAGACTATTTTAACGATTTTGAAAAATTATGTTCTTGGATCATCTAGTGTATTTGTTGTGCGTCAAATATATCAAGATCCTTAAGAGGTATCTTGAAGGGTGGTCAAATTTTCCCTCTTATCCTATATATCTTTCCTAGTTTTTTCATTATTGTGTGTGATAATTGATTGATATTTATCTGATGTAAGGGTATATATATTTTTTCCAGACTGATTTTTTTTATTTTAGAGTGTTTCATGGGTTATGATATATTTTATTAATTTTATAATTTTTTGACAATAATTTTGTAATTTATAAATTAGATCTAATAATTTATTTATTTTAAATGTTATGTTTAATTTAAAATGGTTATTTAAATTATAAAATTAATTTCATTTTTTTAAATGTTTATTTGGAAATTAATTTTGATGTTTTTAATGTGATTATATTATTTTAGGAGCATTTTCTTGTTTTTTAAAAATAATAATAAAGCCTTATCTTGGTTATTTATATGTTTGTATAATTGTAAATATGATATTTTAATTTCATGTTTACCCTTATGCATGGACGTACCCCTAAATAAGGGAAACAATTGTTTTCTAAAGGATGTGAATGGGTAATATGTTGGTTTTAAACGCTACATATAGGTATTCTAAATCCTATATTTAGAGAATTAAGGTACCCTTATTGCTATATAAGTGTATTGTTTGAGTGGTGTATGGGTGAAGGATATTTACTTATGGTTTTATAATGGTCTTTTTATGAGTGTGGAGTCACATAATGGTTGGCCCCAATTTTCACTTACAATATAAGGGTAATTTGTTCCACACGTTAGTGCAGTTCATTAGTTGTGTAAGGGATAAACTATATTCCCTCTTCTCAGGTAAGGTTAATAATGAGTTTTCTATACCCATGTAAGGATAATCGATCATGCTGGGATAAAACTATTTTACAGTAACAAAATTGTAGGTTGTCACGTATTGGTAATGAAATTGATTAAAAATCAATATTTTATACCCAAAACATTATGTAACATAATTTTCTAAATATGTATATAATTAATTGTTGAAATTAGATGTTTTATATTTTTATGGGTTCTAAACATAATCAGTCCTTATCTAAATATTGAAGTCTTACAACATTTATTCGATGAATTAAAATTGAAATTATTTCTAAGAGTAATTAAATGGGGATTTAATATTAGCATTTCAGTTCGTTATAAAATTTCAATTACCCTGTTTAATTTTTCTTAATTTCCATTGTGTTTTGGTGATCCAAAATCATTATGTTTTATATTTTCGGGCCTTCTGCAGTTGATATGGTTTTCTTCCTCACACTCCAAATCTGTATTTTCGAAAATGATGAAATCTATATCATTGTTTTGATATAGCATACAAAATCTCAAGTCGTATGGGGTCAATTACATCTGCATAATTTTTTTATTATGAATGGGTGAATTTAACATTCTTTTGTATCCACTATTTAGGAGAATTTTATTAACTATAATAAGATAATAAGTTAGAAAATATTCACATAAATAAATATTCATTGTTAATCTAGAAATTTTAAAAGAGGATCAAATTCATATAGTGTGTTACTATTAATAAAGTATTATTATTTAAATAATTTAAATTAAATATAAATGTTCAAATTATAATACATAATTTTAATTATATACTATAAATTCTATATTGTAGGGTGATTTTAAATCATGATCAATTCATGTAGAATTTATTATTAATCCTTTTTAATTAATTAATTAATGTATTAATTTAATTAAATAATGGAAAAGGGAATTATTACATGATTATAATTCTCTATATCAGATAGCGAAATCCAATGAAATATATTATCTATCCATGGCATGTAAACTGAGTAATTTAGTGATTTATTAATATCACATTCATTGATTATTGGTAATATTCTTATTTAATAATATATTAAATTTAATAATATATGGATTATTTAGGAGAGAGAGTTATTATCACAAGAATATAATTAATTTTTTTAATATCATGATATCAAAAAATGCATGTTGTGTTATAATATGATTTTATGGAAATTAAAAGAATGAATTGGTGTTTGGGTAGCATGCTAAAAATATTACCTTCCTTTAAGAAAGAGTGTTTATCTTTTATTAAATTATTTATATTATTAATATAAAAAAATAAAGATTATAAAAGATTTATTTCTGATTAAATTTAGATAACTTTTTTTCTTAGGAAGAATTTTCTCAATCTTGAATTATGGGATTATTATAGAGAGATAAATTTGTATCACTTGTTGCGAATTTTTATCCTCATGAGAATTATCTTTGAATTTTGAAATTATAATTATTCCTAAATAAATAATTATTAGTGAACTTTATGGTCTTATTTGAAAATTTTAAACATCATCTAGAAAAGAAAAGAAAATATTTCATGTGTTATTGTGATTATTATTTTGTTAATGTATATTTTTTGATGCATAATTTTTTATCATAAGAATGTAATCACAAGATTGAATTAAAATAATTTTTTTTAAAAGATAACTACTACCACATGTGAGTATTTTAATATCTAAAACTAAAATATTTGAGATATGTATAATCACATGTTTTTTTATAATTATTATTTCATAAAATCAAATTGACATCATGATGTAGTGTTAAACAACATAAATTATAATAATGGGAATTATTTTATAATTCTAGATCTCTTTTATAGGATTGAAATGTCAATTATTTCATTTATAATTGATTTAATATTTCAAGATTCAGTGATTAAATTATTTTTTGATATTTTGGGTTTGAATGTGTTTATTCTTATATATTTATATTTACTAGACAGTGTGTAATATATAGATATATTTTTTCATTATGGATGAGGTGCTTTGAATTTAAATAATGACTTAAATATTGTAATTCATTTACCATAATAAAATAGACATGTTGAAATAATTATTGTCAAGACTGTAAATGATTAAAAGAGCAATTTATGAGGGGACACCAAATTAAATAAATAACACATAGCCTTGAAAATTAAAATGTATATAACTGCTAAGATTTTATCATTACTAATGAAGTAAGTAAATATGATAAAAAAATTCATGATTTTGTCAATCAATACTTTTGGGAAGAAAACGTCTATTTTTGTTTGATAAAGGCTAGAATAAATTGTTTGATTTTTCTATAATTGCCTTGATATTATATGTGTAAAACTACATTTATTATGCATTTATTCTCTATGGATTAATATTATTTATATAATTGATTCATAACATTGTGTGGTTTTAATATTTGATGAATAATGGGTGGGGATTCCTAGGGATGTGATGGTTGAATGGGGTGTGAGATATGATGATGATGGTGTTATTGGGTACTGGTTAGGGTGCTAGTTTTGGTGATGATTTTGGTATGAGATACATGGTGTGATATTATATTAAATGGTGTGGGACACAAGTGTGGTCAATAGGAGTTCATAATAGGGATTTCTTATCGATTGCTACTTCTAGTTTCATGCTTACATGATGTCAAATGGTCGATTGTTATTTATATGACTATTTTCCAACTGCAAGATGTAGTTTGATGCCAAGAACTATGAGTGCATCTTTTAAGTGGTATCTTAGGATGAGTCATAGAGTTCCAATATGAGTAAAAATTGATAATTAAATTAATGAAAGAATGTGGTTGGTTACTGATTCTTACTTGTGATGATGATATACATGAAAATACAGTAAATTAATGAAGTGTGTCGACACTTATCTTAAAAGCATAAAATATTGATATCAGAAATAGAAAATATAATAATATTAATTATTGAATGATGAATTAATTAATATTTAACTTAATTCTTGACTTCTTATTTGATATTTATTCTTTAGCAGTCGTATCCATGTGTTATGTTTGATAACATTGTTTGATTAGAATAAGTCTAGGTGGTTACCTTTAGTGTGGTTATGAGATATATCTAATATCTATGATTTTGTTTTTCATATGAATCCAACCCATGTAGGAAAAGAAATTTATAAATAGAGGTTCTGGGGGTGGGGGGGTTCCAGTATCTAGTTGGGAAAGGTTACTGATAGAAGATTTCCCATCTCCCTTACCATCTCTTCAGCTGTAGTATCAAGTATGAGTATATGTGGGGGTGATTTCCCAATCATGTGTGATATATTCTGTGATAGATTGAGGTTTTCATGCATGATTTTATCAGGTCGTGGTTGATTTTTCTTACTATGGGCTTCCATGCATGGTATATGATGAATTGAGGTATAATATATTTACATAGGTTGTAGTGGATTCCGAAAATACAATTACTTACGGATTTGATGGTAGTGACGATGAGATAGATATGAGGACTGATGCCAATATGAGATGTTGGGTTCAACATGAGACTAAGGTAGGAATGGATGAGTCCAGACCCACATTATGGATTAATTAATTTATGTAATTTAAGGGATATTATGACATGTGATTTTGGGGTATGAGTGTGAAAAACCAGTCGGTATGTGGTTTTAGGGTACCCGTATATATATATCTGTGTGTGTGTGTGTGTGTGTGTGTACGTGTGTGCGCACATGTGTGTGTGTGTGTTATAAATATTGTGATTATACTTTTGTGCATTATGTGTTGAGTTCACCATGATGAGAATGAAAAATTTACAATAAACATGTTTAGGTGATAATTTAGTTTCATTTTTTACTCTTTGGGCTTTATTATTCTTCTATTTTATTTTTTATGAGAGGTCTTAGGGATGATCCTACTATGTATACATGTTATTATTACCCTACATATATGAAAACTATTTTTTATGATTATTGGAGATGTTCAATAATTGAGATAGATAATACAAGATTGAGGAGTTGTTCAATAGCTATGGAATTTCATTGTTCCTGTCATGGATATATTTTAATATATTTATCTTTTATAGTTTTAGGTCATTAAATTAATGTGTTATGATTTAATCTTTATTTATTATATAAATGGGTTGTTTGGTGGTTGTTCTAACCTTATCTCTTACTTCTCAAATCACTGTGAGGGTAATTAATACCATGTTTGTGATTATATACCCTCTGTTCCTTTCCCCTACCTCTATCCTATTGGAGGTGGGATTCAGGAATCATTTTCTCTATTCCTCTAATTCTATTCCTGGAGGGATACCTTTGTGGGTAGGGGTCATGAAATTCACATATATATATATATATATATACATACATATATTAAAATCCTCTATCTATCAAACAAAAAAACACATATTGTAGATATATATACATGTGTGTGTGAATATACAAATAATTTAATTATATAAATTTACACATATTAATTTTTTCATATATTTTTAACACCATTTTGTTTTTGTAAAGACATAAATGTAATTAAATATATGTTCCCTAGGTTAGTTGGTGACTAACTTAATTTTTTATCACAACCATCTTATGTTCAAGCACAATGGTCTATGGGTTTCAATTGAATTGGGATAGGTTAGTGGGATTGGTGATCATATTCATGAACTCAAAATATTATATATCATTGTTAGTGATTCTATATTGGTAGGTCTACTTAAGGGATTCATCACAAATATCACAACAAAGAAACAAGTCTTAGTGGTTCTTTATTAGTAGAAAATCTAAAAACCACCTTGAAATAAATCATATTACAAAATTTTATATTTTAGTCGTTTAATATGAGAAAAACGATATTTTTTTAATTTATTTTTTTTATTTAATCTGACCCTAAATCTTAAAAAAAACATAATTCGTCCCCCTGATTCCCTTGGTCCCAACTCAGCCCCTCTAGATAAAGACATCGACCCCGACACCCAACTCCTGATAGTGACACCCATGACCCAAACCCTTATACTCTTGAGGGTGACTTTCCAATCTCCACAATGATCCCCATAACCCCATATAAATAATCTAAAAAATGGCTGCCCCCACCCCCTCCAATCCCTAGGACCCTAATACTTAATTCCTGATGAGGTCCTCACAGCGACCCCCTTGCTCCTCTATGGCGACCCCCAAAGGCATATCATCCCCTTTTCCAAGTGACGTTGACCACATATTTCATTGAAGATATGATGAATATAGAATTTTTATAAGGGTTTTAATTAAATTATATACATATCTATGTAATTGAGTGTTGTTTTTTGTTAATCTTTTCTGAGATGATGTTAGGATTATCATCAGACCTTCCACTGGTAGTTGGTCAACATTTTGAAGAAAAAATGCACCACAATGTTCTTTTAGGTGACTATTACTATTTTGTTAATTTTTTATAATTAATTATAAATTGTTATAATTAATTAATTGTTTTGGAAGAATGATACAGGTTTCAAAGGTATTTTCAATGTGTGGTGTAAGACATAAATCTTTTACATTTTCATCAAGAGGTATCTCAATCTTCTGATTTGTTTTCTTCTCAATTTAATAATAATTTAATTGATTGTAAAGGATTATTTACATATTAATGTCCATCTTAAGGTCCATTATGAGTTTTGTTGGGAGAATAGTGGTTTTATATGTTCCATAGAGGGGATTTCATTAGAAAACACTGATCATTTATCTTTTTGAATAAGAACACAAGGCACATGTAATTTACCAATTTATTTTTAAAATGATATGATAATGTTAAAATATTAAATAAAAAGTAATCACAATCACGATTACAATGCAGAATGCTTAATACAAGCTACATGGATTCTGATTACATGAATATTTTTTTATGTTCAACTCTCTTCATGTTGAGTACTATTTTTCAAATCATTTCTAAATTATTTGTAAAAGCATAATTTCATAAAAAACAATGATGCATCTGGAAACACATGAACCCGATATCAAAATGATAAGTTCTTGTTTTGAGAGTAAAAAAAATATAGATTTTCATAATTATTAAAGTAAGAGATAGCTATAGAGACAATCATGTATCTGTAATATAAAATAAAAATTGATAATATGAAAATTATAAAAGTTAAAGATCTTTTAATAGAATAATTATATTCACGTGTTTTCATGGACTGATAATAGTATGCTTGATATCCTAGTAACCCCTATCCTTGTATTAGTGAACTAATTACATGACATATGATAGTATTGTTTTGAGGGGTAATTTTTATTCAATTTTTTTAGTTATTTATTGTTGTATTAAATAATTTTAAAGTAGATTTTTTATTCTGTCAAATCAAGATCCAATCATGGTAAATGATGAAGTTGGGTGATATTTAATTTTGATTGTACTTTTTGTATTAAAAATTTATATATTTATATCTAAATGTATAAGTATAAGGGTTAAAATAACATACCTATGTATAAAAGATGGATTAATTTGCCTCAAAACACACCTCAGTATGTCAAGGGTTTGAATAATTTTTAGATTCTTCAATTTAAAACTGATCCATGGACGGGGGAATAAAATTTTGTGATCAAATTGTAAATTCAAGTGATTGTTGAATATAGAGAAAGTAAATTTCCATATTATATTGAAATAGTTTCATGCTTGATATGTATATTGCATTTGGAATGGTGAATCAAATGTTATGAAAATTAAAATTACTAAAAATGATGACAACGAAACGGAAAGTGACCCACCAAATGATAATTTAGTCAGAAATTTAATACCTGATTCATTTTTAATTATAGAATATAATGTATCATATTTTAATTCATCGATGGAACCTTTAGTTGATACTAATCATATTAATCCATCTCATAACATCAATGACCAAAAAATGAGTTTTGTGAATGGGTTGAAGATGGACAACAGGAATTGTATGGAAGGTGTTTTATTTATTCAAAGTTGCCTTTAATACTTATGTTATAACATATTAGGTTTCTATATGGAATTAATGGAAAATAAATTCCCATGAATTAATTGATGCATCATGATAAATTTAATAAATCTAATATCCTTGAACCATTCTATGTGATGAATAAATCCATAAACTAGTTGGACCTAATTATATAATGATACATATATGAAAAAATGATTTCATGCCTTAATGGGCATAATAGTTTGATAATGGGGAATATATAAGATTCTATACAAGTGGATGTAATTCAATGAAAAATAATGATAGTATAAATCAATTCATCATTAGGAGAAATAGAATGGGAAAATTCTTCAAAGATGATTAATAACTTTTCTCTACAACTATACGAATAATTTTTATTCATGTCATCTATGACTACATATGACATGAAGTGACATTCCCACGATATTATTGATGGATTGATGAGATAAAAAAATATTCAAAAACATAAAAAATGTATTATTCATTATATCCATATTTTTTTCATATCCTTAGAATGTGCATTTGGGATGGGATTCTAATGATTTTCACCATTTTGGTACATTATGTTTTAATTATAGCACTTGGAATGTTTTTCGAACAGCTATAATCTATCTACATGGGTGTGTGAAGAATAATTATTCTATTAGTTCAATTATTATTTATAGAATGATAATGTCTAGAAATATCATGGATGTATACATTCAACCACCAATAAAATAATTATGAGAATTATGGGATGATATCATGGAATCATATACTGATTCAATGAGAAAAATACTGAAAATGCATTCTACTTTAATACAGAAAATTAGTAACTTTTTTTTCTATGAAACTTACTCAGTTGGAACAATCATTCTGGTCTTCCTTGTCTAGTTTTTAATTTTTTTTTACCTAAATAATTAACTCATAGTAGAAAATTATTATTTATATGTCATCATCAATTTCTTAATGATTTTCAAAAATTTAGGATTAATAAGACACAATTCAATGGAGATAATGAATTGAGAAAGCAGCTGAAGGTGTTGTCTAGTTAAAAAATATTTGCAAAATTAATATATGTCACTATAGATTTTGGAAAATGTAATTAGTTTGGAAATAGGGGAAATGGTAAGAGGTATGCTATTTGAAGTAGCTGTAACTCAACAATGGAAGAAAATGAGTATATTTTTAAAACATCATTAATTGAAGTTTAATTTTAATACATCATAATCATGATGTAATTCATATTGAGAAGAATATTTGTGAAAATAAAAATTTTACATTGCTTAATGATCATGGTAAATTTAATGATCACCATATTGATTATATGGATTTAGAATCAATGGATATAAATCATGGATTATGGGAAATGAGAATGGAAAGTAAAATATTTTTCCAATTAAAAATCATAAGAAATATGTATTATTTCATACATTAATGAATTTAAAATTCCAGATTAATATTTAAGTGACATATCAATGTATTTTGACTTGAAACATTGAATGTTACTTAGATTTAATATTAATGACTCATATATTATGATAGAGAATTTTTTATCATTGAAATCGGGTAATAATTTTCCTGAAATATAAATTTGTGTTCTAGTTGAATTGTGTACCCTTTTTAGAGAACTTTTTGGATAACCAATAAATCCAAATAATCTTGAAAAACATTATGAAATAATTTTTTTTGACACTTTTTTATTTTGATAAGTTATTTCTCCCTCCATTCTTTGTATTTATGGTTCATTTGATTGTTCATTTGGTTGGAGAAGATAATCATAGTGAACCAGTACACTATCGAGGTATATTTCCAACTGAAAGGTCAGTTGATATTATTTTTATTTTCATTAGTGAAATAAATATTATCAAATCAATACATATTTGTAAAATATGAATCTTATATTTTTTAATCAGGTACGTAGGTCAAGTAAAATCATTTTTGAGGAATAATGCTCAACCAGAAGGCTCTTTTTCTAAAGGATACAAAGAAAAAGAGTTATTGACCGTCTATTGTAAGTATATGGATGTGATTTAGATTAAATTAAATCATTTTGGATGTCATGATGACATCTATGAAAATTCTCATTCAGAAAACCATTCATCTGTATTTCTAAATATTGGACAAATAATTGGAAAGGCGTTATATTTTACACTGACTGAATTGGAATTTGTATAATCACATAGATATGTGCTACCCAATAGTCTTATTTTATATCTATTTATTGACATATTTCAATTAAAAATAAAGTTAAAACTAAGGGGTCAAGCTCAAAATGAGTTAGAATTAACAAATGTTGTTAATAAAGATATTTTTCAACATTTTTATCATCATGTAAGTATATAATCATATTCATATTACTGACGTGTAGTAATTTATTATATATGTTGAATGCAACACATTATATCTTCTTATAAAGATAATTAATATTTAGAATCAAGATAAAATATCAAATTATTTGAGGTTTTTTCTCGATGTCCTCTAATGCATGACAAGAGATTTGATGCCTACAATATCCATGGCTCTAGATTTTGAATATTTTATATTGAAGACGACTTGAAAAATCTAAATAGTGGTTTATTTACACCTGAAGAGGTGGTATAATATGGAATGATGATTTATCTCATTAAATTAAAAAATTATAATTAATTTTCAATTGTCTTTGTCTAATGAAATTTGGTCAACACTGATAGGCTTATAATAAAAGAATCATTAAATTTTACTTCTGTAAACATGACTCATATGATCTATACTTGTGAGCTTTCCCATAAATTATAACGTTTTGAGGAATATTCCCCTAACATTGAAATATGAGGGTATTGATAATCAAGTAAAGGTAATATTAATTTAATATTAATTGATAATTAATTGAAATAACATGTGTAATTTCTTTTAATAGTCTTCGAATGATATTTTTTTCCTTGATGTTTTTTTTTCATTCTGATACCCCTCAGTCCATTTCACTGTCATGGATTTTGAAAATTTGGGGTAAGTATTGTAGAGATTTTAAATTCATATTATGGAATAAATTTAGTGACATGTCTCTAAGCTCACAACAGATGTATGAGAAAGTGTTTGAAGGCATTTCTCATGAACATTGAATGCTATTTTTCAATATAAATAGAGATTCATATCATTATGAAATTTCATATTTAATAGTATCTTGATAACATAAATAAAATTAAATTATTGATTTTATTAATATTTATTTTCGTAGGAAATATCTTAAAAATACTATGAATTGTGAGAAACAAATCATTCCACATATTGGTCGGTCTGAGACTTTTTTTATAAAATGAACATTTTTGTTTTGTATTTTTTCCATTATTATTTATATCATTTTTTATAAGTCAATCTATTTTCTACGTTTTTTACAGTTTTCTATAAATATTAATGGATTGGGTAAATATATTGTTTGAACGTAGATGTGGTTTAATGTTCAAATGAATATTAAAGGAAGTATGTTAATGAACATGAAAATGATGTTGGAGTAAGTAATTTTCATTACTATTTCATTTTATTTCATTATAATAAAAACATAATAAAGAAAAATATACTATAACAATAAAAAAATTTAAATCCAATTAAATGGGGTTGACTACATGGATCCAACACTACCAATTTGGAATCATTTGATCCTTATAGATAGACCCATTTAATTTGGTTTAAACTAGATCCATTATTATAATTTATTTTTCATTATTATGTCTTCATAGTAATGATATACCAAAAAGAGAATTAAGAAATTTATTAATTAGAAAATATTATGATGTTTAGATAATTTAAAAAATAATTGTATATATTTTTGTTTAATAGGTTAAAATTCAAGTAGTCTGGGTGTAATAACCATGATCCTAGGAGCCCATAACTGATGCTTTATTCCATTACACTGGAATAAGATAAAAGAAATCACAACCCAAAGGAACAACTAGTTTAGTTGTCTTTCTAAACTAGAAACATTCATGATTCCCATATTACATTTGAATACATAAATTACCACATCTTTGTTTTTGAAAATATCTTTATTACTTTTATCATATCCTTGCATATCTGTCATAGTAAACTTCATGGAATTCCTGAGGAACACAAAAAAAATAATGGTGTGATCAAATTACCTATAAGGGTTAAATAAAATGGAATAAATAATAAATCTATGAGAAAAATCAATATGAGAATGTAAATAAATGGATACACATTCCATGTAATAAATAAACTGATAAAGAAGTGCATAAAAAATATTCCAAGGTAAATAATTTATAACACATGTAATTTAACCAATAAACTATGAATTAAATAAATTCATATATTTTTGCGTACTGAAAATGTTATAGATAATAATAATTGAATCTGAATGATGGAAAATCTTAATTATTGGATTCTGTGTTTCCCTGGAACATGGAACCTTTACCGTCAAGACCATTCACAAGACATTTCAAAACAAGCCGGGTGAAAACCCATTAGCTGAGAATAGCCAAATGATTCATCTCATGAGACTACTGATGCATCGAGGGGCTTTTATTAACCGGTCCCAAACCCATGTCATAACTATCCAATGCATTCCTCATATATATAACAATCAATTTTATTCATAAACAATGCGTCTTATCAAATTTCCCTATAGAGTAAAAATATCGATATATTAATATTTCCCCAGATAATCAAATAGTTTTCAAAGTAGATAAATATGTAATAATGGTATATTGTTTAGGAAATAATTATATCCATGATAAATAATCTGTATATATTGGATAAATTTAATTTTCAATGGTTATTACAAAGTGAATAGATCAAGGGGAAGTTAATGACTACAAAATGATATAAGGAAGTGAATGTCAATACCATCCTTTGTCAAAATAATCATAATAAATCTATAGAAATTATAATTATGGTATCAATATTATGTGTACTCATTGGAGTAAGAATAATAGTTGTTTCAATTGATGAATAAAAAATATTAAAACATTCTTTAAAAAAATATTCCTTTTATTTTGAAAAACATGTTAAAAAGAATTTTATTTGAAAATAATTTTAAAAAAATATTTAAAAATAAACATGTATGACTGAAAATTATTTTTAAAAGAAATGGCATTCACGACCGTGGGTAATTTTTTACATATTCTAAAGAGCATTTCCTTTTCACAGTAAAATGATTAGAAAACTAACTTATTTAGAAAGTGGAAAGGTGATGCATTTGATAAATAAATAAAATGGAAAAAAAGGAAAAAATTTATTTTAATAAATCATTTTGAAAAGTTTATAGAATATTTTTGAATTTCTTAAGAAATCATGGTTTTGTAATAAAGTGGATTTCCAACAAAAGATAGGAATGAAATTGAGTTTTATTAAAACATTATCTCAAAAATATTAAGTACCAAAGAGTATATAAAATAAAACTATTAGTTGAAAATTATTAAAAATAACTATAAGTGAATAAAATTAAAATGAATGTTAATCAATTATCATATAATTCCCTTTAATTTTTTTCATGAATAATCCATCTCTAATGGAATGAGATTGTGAAATGAACAACTAAAATGGTTATAATGATGAAATGTGACTTAATTAATGATTTGATTGTGTAGATCAACTATAAAAAAAATAATACAAGTTCAAATACACCAACATATAGTAAAAAGTCATTATACACATTGTTATAGAATATTAATAGCAACGATGAAGTTATATAACCTAATGAAATGGAATTGAGTTATGAAATTTCATTACCACTTGGTAACATTAAGATAAAATACTATTAGATGGTGTAATTAAAATTGTAAATAAAAATACCATGAATAATTAATTATTCATGAAATTATATGTCATTGGGTTGGTATATACACCATGTAAATGAAACTAGGTGCATAACATTACAATATAAGTCACTGAAATGAAATTGAGGTGGAATCCCTTACCTTCTGCTTCCTTTTGAATGAACACCCATTAAACTTCTTGTATAATGCTTTAAATAATGTTATTAAATTATATCAGAAGAATATTAATATTTATAATATCATATATTACACTTTTATAGAATCTAATCACAATTTTGTTAATAATCTTTTATTATTTTCATTGTTTCAGGTGTTAGTTGCCTTTTTCTATTATGTTATGACTTTTTTCTTTTTTGTTCCTTTTACTTAAATAATTATTTAATTATATAATTAATTTAAATAATTATTTAAATATATTATAAGTTCCATATATATTTATTTAGAGTTATCCACAATATTTTGTGATTGGAAATTGAATACATCATTCCTGGAGATGAGAGGTCGTAGGTACGCATAAACATTATTCCATTTGTCATATCGTATTGAAAGAAAGAAAAGTAAGTTATATATATATATATTATCATTATAGTATCATTATTAAGTTTTATATATATATATATATATCACATTTTTATTATTATAACCATTCTTAATACATTCCCTGTGAAGTGTTAATGAATCTCATCGCTTCACGAGGTCGTAGTCCTCTATAAAGAGAAAAGATGTTGTCGTGTTCCCAAAAAATGGAATGTATGAATGTATGTGTAATATAATAATTAAAGTATCATAAATATATTATAAATATCATAAATATAATATATAAATATTATTTCAATCATTTTTCCATACATTGAAAGGTGATAATGATGAAAATAATGACATCAGTTCACATGGGAGTAATATGTCGTACATATGAATGATGATTTCATAATCCGTTTGACAGATGTGTGTATAGTTGTAGGTAATAAAATTAACATAAAATAATCATAGTATATTGAATATACTGAGGATATTATATAATCCTAATATAAATATAATTGAATGAGGTAGATAAGTAGTGAAAATAAAAATTCTTTTAGATAAACATTACCTCTTCTTTGGGTATCCTCCTTAGGTTTGCGCTAATTATTTGTTAAGATGGATTTATACCCAAGAGAAGGGTTTTAAGATAAGGGGAGGGAAGTTAATGATTTATTTTTTCAGTAAATTTCAGAACCAATGTTCATTGAGAGGTGTGATGAAGGGGGAGAAGCAGAATCCTTTTTTAAGTGGGGGAGAAAACACACATGGCATTTTTGAAAACAAGTTAGGTGTACCCACGTTTTTACCTAAAAATATGCATCAATAATACAAAAAATTATATACATGTGGGTTAATGGTTTCAATATGGGAATAAAATGGGTATTTGATATATTTAGTGTCATGTATAGACCTTATAATCTAAGATTAACCACTATGTAAACCCATTTTTACCTTAATCACTTTAATTAATTTTTATTACACTGGATAATAATTATGGTCAAAAATTATGTTGTCCTTATTGGAAATTATAAATTATTATCATTAAAATTTTTATTCCATTTTTCATTTTTCAATTCATATAAGTGACAAATGTTTATTTATATTTAATCCTGCAAATGCAATGAGAATGTTGTTTTTTTAAGTGAAAATGTTCAAAAGATTGAAAATTTGTTATACCTAATTTAAATATTAAATTGATTACAACTGAATAAAATACATTAATATATTTATAATTAATATAATGTAACTTTAAAACCAAATTAAAGAAAATTTAACATTGTAAATTATTTAAATGAAGATTCAGTTTTAAATTAAATTTACTATTTTTCAATATTTGTTAAAAAATGTAACTTCTCAGAAAAATATGAAACATTCACACTATGATAATATTGATATTCGGATTTAAAATATTATTTTTTTTCAAATAAAATTAATAAAAATACCAGAATTTATTTTTAAAACCACTGCGCCATTAAAAGGTAGCAAAACCGCCATAAAAATACAAAATTTTTGTGCATAAAATTGGAATTGTTATTTTCTTATGACTATAAAATCTATTAGATGAATGTAAAATATTTTGATTGAATATATAATATATAAATTTTATTAGGTTTATCCCATAACATTAAATAATTTAATTTAATTAGGTAAAACTCAATTTTGAGGTACCCTAGCATTTAACTTATAACATTACACGGTTTTAAGCATAATTATACATAAGAGTGCAAGCCAAGGATCATTAAGTCTAGTGTCTTGGAAGACTAGGTACATAAAATAGAAAACAATGGAATAAAAACAAAACATATTTATTTAATCTCCATAAATATATCCAATCTTCTATTTCACCCTTACATCTGTATAGGGTACCCTTGGGAACACATGAACAGAAGGATGAGCTAAAAAGCCTAGTAAGTGAAAGAACATAATAATGATGCTTAAGAACATGTGTTAGGAGGAATTGAATAATGATATCAAAATAATGGAACATATTAAATAATATCATAAAAACATGGGATCATATAAACAATGAATCATATAAATGTGGCAAAAACATAAAATGTGTCTTTAGTATGTGTCAAAGTTAACCACAAATCCTATGTCCCATAGTTGTACGGGTCAAGGCTAACTGCTAATCCCATTTCCCTTTGTAGTATAGGTCAAGGATAACCACCAATCCTGTTTGACATCACATCTCATGAGTCCCACTACAACAAAACTTGTTTTCTGTAGTTCAACCCCTTAATAGTGCTAAAAAAGTGCTTATAAAAGGGGAGCGTTTATCAGTGCTAAAAATTTATTGCTGATAAAGGGGCACATTTAATAGCGCTAAAAAGCACTGAAAAAAATCTCTTTTATCAATTATTTTTTAGTGCAGATAACCCCCCCCCCCTTTATCAGTGCTTTTATTAACCTTGTTAAAGGGGACCCCTTTACCACTGCTTTTTTTAGTAGCGTTGATAAGGGGTGGGGGGAATTTATCAGCGCTTTTTTATAGCGCTGATAAATATTATATTTTAACAAAATCATGAAAAATAATATATTGTTATATAAGTGTATTTATATTGATATAAATATAATATATATTTTTTAAATATGTTTTCGAGAAGTATAGATATACTATTACATTTAATATATAAGAAATTTTTTGAAAATGGATTTAAATATTTTAAAAAATATTATTAATTAATAATTTGAGAATTATCATCGATTAATAATTATTTAATAACAATTGGATGACACCAAAAAAGATCTAAAATATGTTGAAAATGGAACTGAAACTCCAAACATCCATAAATTTTGTTCCGGGTGTTCATTTGACCTCTACAACATATCAAATTGAAGTCTGCGATGAGCTCGACGTGCTACTGACTGAAACAATTCGGTCACATTTAAAAATAAAAAAATTTCCTTGAAGGCCTCCAAAAATGAGTTTTTTGTTGGGATACCTCAATTTGTTAACATTCAAATTGGCATAACTTCTAATTCAGATATCCATTATGCATGTACCACATATCATATCAAATATTGGTTCATTTTCTTCAATTTTACTTATTGTGGAGTTAAAACGGGCTCTGTATTAGAAGTTATGGTCGTTTTAACATTCTATGTCTTTTTTAAGACACACACACACACATATATATATATATATTTATTTATAAATATATGTGTGTGTCT
Organism: Viscum album; assembly: GCA_963277665.1. NCBI lineage: Eukaryota > Viridiplantae > Streptophyta > Magnoliopsida > Santalales > Viscaceae > Viscum > Viscum album. The sequence goes on from OY728159.1 coordinate 1,723,557,830, forward strand.
ATGTCGGTGTCTTTGTCTATGTGTATGTGTTATATATATGAATGTATGTATTTATTTATTTATTTAAAAACACACACAAAAACATATTTTATAAATGTATTTAAAACTAATCATATAAATATATATTAATATACAAATAAATATACAGATAAAAAAGTATAACTAAATATATATATATAAATTATTATAAATATATATTAATATATGAATGAATATATATATATACTATTATACTAATATATATATATATATATGTATTAATATAACTAAATATATTTATATTAACATCAATCTATATTAATTTACTAATAAATATATCTATATATTTATATATATATATATAAATATCAATATATATTAGTATAAAAATATATATATATATACTAATATATGAATAAATATATATATACTATTATATGAATTAATATATGTGTATTAATATAACTAAATATATTTACATTATTATGAATCTATAATAATATACGAATAAATATAACTCTATATATATATAAATAAATAGATATATCATTAAATAGAGAAAAAACGAAATGGATTAGTGGTAAAGGTGTAGGCACGCATTGGGGGAGGTCACGAGTTCAAGTTTGGGTGGAAGCAAGGAGGTTGCGTGCGTGTGGGGGATGCTTGAGAAGGGCAGTACGCGGGAGAGTTTGAGGGGGTCCGTCAAGCACTAATAAAAGGGGTGTCAGGAAATGTTAAAATCTCCCCTTGAATATTATATAATTATTATTTTTAATTATTTTTTTACTTTTATCACCACTTTGTAAAAGAACAGATAAACAACCCCTTTTATCAGCGCTAAAAAACGCTGATAAAAGGGGTCCTTTATCAGTGTTTGTTAGCAATGATAAAATGGATCTTTTATCAATGCTTTTTTAGTGCTGATAAAAGGGGGATTTATCAGCACTATTCTAAGTGTTGATAAAAGGGACCCCCTTATATTCTTCTTGATTAACAATGCTTTTTTAGTGCAATTAATGAACTTTTCTAGCACTAATGAAATCCATATTTGTAGTAGTTTCTTAACTTTACCCAATTCATTGGAGTGCTTTCTAGGAACACCGATCTCAAAATTTTCATGAATATTCTGCCACATAAATAATCATATATAATCAACCATACATAAACATAAGGGTACCCATGGACAGAATTGGGTACCAATATAATGACATAAAGCATAACCAATGGGCGCATCATTAAATTGTTCATGAAAGAACCGGATTATACCATACATCGACATTCATAAGGTAAAATTGGCATATAACATGGTAAGTGATGTCAAATAGAAGTGACAACATATAAGAAATGTTTTTGAGAAACATTTTCATTAAAATATATTTGTGTGGTTTTAAGAAAAATACTATTGTTATTAAATTATAGAAAAGAAGAGAATATTTTATAAAAAACTATAATAGAACAAATAAGGTTTTCATAATAAAAAGACTGATTTTATAAAGACAATGGTGGCTTAAAAGAGAGGATATAGTGCACTTCCAATTGGATAATAATTCAGGAATGTCCCTTAAAACATGTTTTCTTATCCCAAAGTTATGAGGAGGGAATATTTTAAAAACATGTATATCCCCAAAACAGAGTGATTGAAGGGTCTTCATAAAGAGATTTTTTATAACTAAACATAATTTATAATATTCATAGAAACACATAAGATAATTATGTTTTGATATAAAGAAAGATAAGGCAACCCGGAAGAACAACGATGGTTCGGGTAGAATACGTTACGGTTTATCGGCATTGTATCGGGTGAAACTAAGAGGGATTGAGGAGAGAGAAAAAGGGTTTCTCAACACATATACATAATGGGGGTATTATGTGAAAATTTTATAATAATATCCAATCATTAGGGATTAAACATAAAGGGTTATAATATTGGTGGCATTTTGAATAAGAGTTAAATGGAGAGGATCCCTTACCATAAGTCTAGAGGTGTTCTCCACTTGTTATTGATGACCTGAATAAAAAATATTAGGTTTATTAATTAATAAATACATAACTTCTTATATAATTAATTTATTTGGTATAACCATTTTGAGTTCATTCATGACCTTTTTTATTGGTTATATGGTTAATTTTCATTGTTCGGATCTGTTTTTTTTACTTGGTTTCAATGATCGGTTTAGTTATATTCATGTTCGTGTAAACATGTAAGTTGAAAGTATTTTTCCATAATTGAAATTGAATTTTATTATTGATGATACATGAGATTACATGGTTGTAAAAATTCATTCAGTTACATGGAGTGATGATGAATTATTATATAAAACTGTAGTGACAACTGTTTTGGTTAATTGGTGGGTTTGATTACAATGGACATGTTTTGATTTATAACATAACACCACTTGTAAAACAACGATTACAAAACCATAACTATGACATATAAAATATATAAAAATCTGGTTCAACCATAAAAAAATGTTTTCATGACGATAATTAATGATGATAATAGAAATTGTCAAACCACTATCCTTTAATGTACTAAATTAACACATCTCAAATGGTGTTTTCCATTATTTCAAATAAAATATTTGGAAATGAGATATGATAATGAAGTGTCCCATTAGCATAATAAAATTCCAATACATGTAATTTACTGGATTTATCATACCATTTTGTTGAAGGGAGGCGAAGAAAGAAACAAAAAATAAAAGAACTTAAAGAAATGAAAGAATTGGAAAGACGAATTTACCTCTTGAGTCTTCCTCCTTTAAGAACCTCTTAAGGGGAGTGTTTTTAGTATTTCGAAGAGTCTAAGGGCCTTTGGACATGGGTGAGGATCTTGGGGAGATATTTCGGAAGAATATTGTCAAGGAACAAGGCTTGAGAGGAGTAATGAGAAGAGAGAGTGAGGGCGTGTTTTAGAGTGGAGGAAAGGGGGGTTTTCATATTTTTTTAATAATTTGTCTATTAATTTTCCTCATGACAAGAAATAGTAATGATTATAGGAACATGAATAGTCATAAGTGCATGTGATTTCCTATTTTGGTTCTTACCTCACTTATGATGTTTGGAATAGTTGTTTTACATTATATTGTATGTATAGGTAAATTAATGAATTTTACTATTTGCTAAAAATTCAAGTATTTCAGAAAAATCACAAAAATTATCCCAACAATTTTTTTACATGTAGAATACAAAAAAGAAGTCCATCTTTAAAAAATAATTTTCTAAATATATTTAATTTAATATTTAATTAAAATCATAATTTTTTATTGAAAACCAGTTTTAAAACATTTCATTTAATTATTCTAAAATATATGTACACCATAATTTCACTTGAATCATATTTATATACTATATTATGAAAGGTTACTATTCATTAGCATATATCATTATTCATAAAGGTATGTTACTATTCATAAGGGTAGGTTACAATTCACCAAAAAATTATTTTTCCTTATCGGACACCAAATAACTTACTGATCGCAACTGTGTATGTCATATTTTCAAAATTCCAAACACATAAGTGACAAACTTATGTTTAAAGGACACATAGCAAATTGTATTTCATTATTTTGTGATTTCATGTTATTCAAAAACATAATTATAAGAAATGAAATTCCATTTATAAAACATTAGGATGTTACATTCTTCCACCGTTATGAAATTATACCCTCGAAAATTCATTTTACATTCTAGGCCATAAACAGGTGTAGGTACTTTTCCATCACTGCCTCCTCCAGATCCAATGTTGCCTCTTCGTACTTATGGGTTTTCGAGAGTAACTTGAATAGGTGAGTAGCTTTGTTACATTTAAATTTATATCTATGATCCAAGACGTTCACTGGATGCTCCTCATAGGAAAGATCATCCTCCAACTGTACCACTTCTAAAGGGAGTACTTACGAAGGGTCGGGTATGTACTTCCTTAAGAGAGTTACATGAAAGACATCATGTACTTTAAACAAGGTAGGTGGATGTTCCAGTAGATAGGACACAACTTTGACTTGATCACGGATCTCTAAGTGGATGATATGTCACACCCGATTATATTTATTTTCCATTATTTTTATTTTGCTGGATTCTGGGTGTTCGTGCCATGATACGAGATGAGCCTGGATTGATCCTTTTTGCCGTTTTATGCCTTTTTGGGTTTCAGACCTACGTGCGGTCGCCGCACGGTTGGCGGTCATCGCGCAGTCGGCCCGTGTATCGTTTAATTGTTGTTTTATTGATTTTTACCCTTTTTATTTTATAGATATCATCTGTGGCTTTATTATTATTATTATTATTATTGTTGTGATACTAATATTATTATTATGAAGTTTATTATTATTATTATTATTACTATTATTTTTTATTAATATTATTATTATCATCATCATTATTATTATTATTATTATCATTAACATTATTTTATTATCATCATTAGTATTATTATTATTATTATTTTTTATTATTATTATATCCTTGCTATTATTATTTTTATTATTAATATTATATATATATATATATATTATAGACCTAAAACTAAACCCCCTCCCTAACCCTAATCTTGTCCGCCCCCCATGCGGCGCTCTCTCCCCCCCCCCCCTCTCTCCTCCTTCCTTCTCTTGTACCCCGCACCACTGGCCTCCGTCGCGCCCCGCTCGCCGTCGCGCCCGACTCCCGCAGTCCCGGCCTCCATCCTCTTCGGTCATCCCGACTCCCACCGTTCCGGCCTCCCTCCTCTTCGGCCGTCCCAGCTCCCTCGCGCAGCACCTCCGAACACCTCCTCCAGCGACCGCGGCCCGCTCCTAGCCTTGCGTAGCCCCCGGTGCACCCCGCTCCGCCAGTCTCCTCCCGGCATCCCGACCTCCGACCGGCCTCAGGCCCTCCCGACGGTCGCGTCCCGCGCGCTGTCCGCCTCGCCGACCGGCCGCCCCGCACCTCTGGCCACCCTAGCCGCCGGCTCGCACCCCCTACTCCGGCTGCCCCGGCCTCCCTCCTTCAGCCCGCACCCTCCACTACCCCCTGTCCGGCGACCCCTGTCTGACGGACCTCTGTCCGGCAACCCCTTCCAGCGGACCCCTGTCTAGCGACCCCTCCTCCAGCACTCCCCTCTAGCCACTGCCGTCTGGCGACCTCCCTGCGCGCTCCCTCCCCCCTCCGCTCCTCTGTATGTTTTTTTTAAACGTTAATATTTTTTATTTTCGTTTTATTTTTATATAACGTTTTAATATTTTTATCATGTTAATAATAATAATAATAATATTATATTATTATTATTATGTCATTATTATTATTATTATATTATTATTATATTATTATTATTATTATTATTCTTATGTTAATATTTTTCTATTATTGTTATTATTATTATTATTATATTATGTTATTATTATTATTATATTATTATTATTATTGTTATTACCATATTATGGCTATGATTTTATTATTATTATTACATTATTGTTATTATTGCTATTATTACTATTATTATGCTGTTATTTTTATTATTATTCTTATTAGTATTATGTTATTATTATTACTAGATTATTGTTATTATTATTATGTTAATAATATTACATTATTATTATTATTATTATTATACTATTATCATTATGATTATGTTATTATTAATATATTGTTGATATTAACATTATATTGTGGTTATGCTAATATTATTTTTATTATTATATTATTATTGTTATTATTATTACTATATTATTATATTATAACTATGCCATATTATTATTGTTATTATTAGTATATCATTAATATTATTATTATGTTGTGTTATTATTATTATGATGTTATTGTTATCACCATTATTATTTTCACATTATTATTATTATGACTGTTATTAATAATATGTTATTATTATTATCGTTGAACCCATTTAACGGTCTTTTGTTTTAGGACCGGTTTGACGGCGCAATACGGTGCACCCTTTTACGCAACGGGAGTTTTGCACCATGTCGTTTTTTGTTCTGAGTTGCGTCTTGATGTAGGTCTCCCATTGAACTCACCTTTAAATTTATAATTTATTTATTCCTTGTCTTTTCATTGAGTTTCAGTAAATTTAAATGTATTATTAAGTAGTTATTTATAGTGTGGTGATCTGCTAATAAAAGCTGTTTAAATTCTAGCATTTCATTGAAAGTGCATTATTGGTTTCAATTGTGTGCTTCCATGGTAATATTGCCAAATGGTTCTTTATGAAATGTGAAATTGTGTTTTGAAATTTTTTTGGTGTGTATAAATTAGTATGTGTATTGTTTCTGGAAAATGGTGTTTTTCTTAGAACCTTGATTAGAGGAAACGTTGTATGACCTTTTAACTTGTTTTCGGAAACATTATGTGTGGTTCTTGGTTGATGAAAAATGTTTTCATTTGTCACATGAACAAATGTTTGGATTTCATTTGAGAAATGGTGTTCCTTCAAAAAGTGTTTAAATGCCTGTTTGGCTCTTGATAAAAGTGGGGTGCATTTGGAAATTGGAAAATGATTTTTACTTTTGATACCAACGTCTTTCAGGTTTAATATGCTGATTTGAGTGTCTCAAATGAAGTTCTAAGGGTGTTCCTAATTTTCAACAAAATGGCGTGTGTCATATACTTTAAAAATGCTTTGATATTAAATGGTTTAATTGTAAATTATGTGGCGTCCCGGTTGGAACATTGTTAATTGTGAACTGAATACTTATATATATATATATATGTACCTATGGGGCATCTCTATAGAGGGACTTCCCTTCGAGGGTTTTCGTGTAGCGGTGTCCGTGTAAGGGGTTGGCAAGTGCGGTGAGATGAGTCACGCGTGCGAGGGCCTCCCACTTACACAGTATCATTAAAACTACTGTGGGTTCCTGGGCGTCTTTTAGAGAATCGAGTGATGGTTGCTGGCTAACCCCGATTAGACGGGTTAGTCCCCCCTTGGTAGGTAAGGCCTTGTGGGGCCTGCCACTGGTTGGCTGTTAGGGTGGCCAGTTGGTTATTGACTATAGAGTACCATGTCGGCAGGTAGTCTGAACCCGAGTACGTCCAGTGGTTTTCTAGGAATGTTTAGGATCGCCCATGGCTATTGCTTATAACTTCTGGTTTACTTTTACTTGCACTTGTTTTTCCCTGCTTGTTTACTTACAATCATCTTTCACAGCTTATACTGTTAGATTTTAGGAAAAAGGTTTTTTTTAATGAAGATACTTTATTCTCTTTGTGTAAGATTTGAATATGTAACACTTCATTCTTTTTTTTAAATGAGTTTAGAACTAATGAAAGGAATCTAATTTTTGGAAAAGAATAAGGAAATGTCTTGTGTTTTAGTTTTCAAGCGAACCTTTATGAGAGATTACTTTTATACATTGCAGTTCAAACCTGGATTATGTAGATTCTTTATTTACTAGAAGTGCTTTGGGATTTGTTGTGGGGCTCACCTACTGAGTACTTTTGTGCTCACGCCTATCTTTTACCTTTTCAGTTGCAGGTTCCTTGTGTTTTGGTTTTCCTGGCTTGAGTCGCTCAGTGAGGGAGCGACGTTGGTTGTAGTTGGGTGGTGACCCGCGAGGTCACGTGGAAGTATGTCATGGAGTAGTTTTGTTTATGTCTTTAGTGTTTGTCTATTTGTTTAGTTTATATTCGTTCTTTTGATCATGTTTTTAGTTTGGGATGAAATAATTCCCAGCAATTGAATTTTTTTTATGCATGTCACTTGTTGCCTTCCTGAGGGGACCGGGAACGCTCCTCGGGACTTGTCGCGGACCAACTCGGGTGACCGGTTTAGGGTCGACCCAGGCTGGTTTGTGACAAAATGGTATCAGAGGAGGTTGGTTCTTATTATTTGGGTTGTCTAGTAGGTAGATATTAGGACTGTCGGGACTCGAGAGGTAGGTATGGGAAGGACGTCATGAGCCCTCTCCCGTTCTGCACCTCGACTCGCCAGGGGTAGTCCGAGAATTGTGTCTTTGTCTCTTTCTGGTTTTTCTTGGATTGAGAGATGAAAACGGAGGCAAGCCGATGTTACATCGTGATTTCACATGGAGTAGTGACCCATGTGGAGTCTGAGTACACAATTTGAATTCCTCCGGGTGGCCGACGCTGACATGGGACATGGCCCACTACCATGTTGCTAGGTTGAGCGTGACTACTAGTCCCTCACTTCAGTGGTTGATGTAAATTTTGATGCTGCTTTTGTATTGTCCTATGTAAGTACATTGTTGGAAATGAAAAAGGTTTTTGAAAAATTGGACCGGTTTCTTTTAAAAGAACTTAAATGTATGAAATGGGTTTTAAAACTGAAATATCTTGATTTGGAAATCTGTTGTTTTCTTGGAATTGGTTAAGAATGATTTGGGATGAAACCCCAGGTCTTCTTTATGAAAGTTTGCACATCTGTGAGAATGCAGGGGAAAAAATGCGTGTTGGTGCGAGTAATGTTGGACAGTGGATGAAGACATGTGCAACGATTCATGAGATTACCTGGGTGTGTATTTGAAATTAAAGGCTTTACCTTGTTTTCTAAATTGGTTTTAGAGGGGAAACGGTTTTGGAAAGTTTTTGGTTTGAAAGTGGATTGGTTTTTGGAAAGTGGTCTTGACAAAGGGTGGTTTTAATGTCTAAAATAAAAAGGAGATTTTAAGAAGGAGATTTTTTGGGTTGTGTTTGTGTTTTTTTGGTCTTTGTGCTGACTGTTTTGATGAAGGTGCTTTTATTGATGTTGCTTCAGTTTGATTTTGGTCTTGGTCTTGTGTTTTATATGTCGCTCAGGAAATGCCACCCAGAAAGGTCTCTAAGGATTCAGATAAGTCATGCCAGTTTTTTGATCCACCTCAGACTATGCCTATTCTCCATGGTGATCAGGGTCCGTTAGAAGTAGTGAAATGGCTCGAGGAAGTGGTGTGTATATTTAGAACACTGGGAACTCCCGATAATGTTAAGGTTCGTAGAATTATGGGGTTGTTTGAGGGTCTAGCTCTGGACCAGTGGAAGATGGTTACCCCACCGTCAACGCAAGGTGAAATGACGTGGGATGTCTTTAAAACCGTTTTCATCCAATGGTTTGTACCTGAGGAAGTGAAGCTGGAGAAAAAGAGAGAGCTTGTCCATATTCAATAAGGCCAACGGACGGTGAAGGCATATGTTGACCATTTAAAGGAACATATTTCCTTTTCTCCAGAGGTAGCGTCACATGAGCTCATGAAGGCCTCTCTTTTCACTGGGGGTCATTTTCTAGAGATCAAGGAGCGATTCCTCCCTTCTAAAGACCCTTGCTTCAAGAAGCTGGTAGAGGAGGCATTCATGGCTGAGTTGGTTTCCGGTGTGTGGGTGGTTAATACTTCAGCGTCCCCTGTTGTTCGTAAAAGTTACCCATCTTGTGAGGAAAAGGCACCAGAGATACCTGTTCCTAAGGAGTTATCCCCCTTGGTCCCAGCTTCCAGTTCATCAGATCGTTCAATGGTATGCTATCAGTGTGGTCATTTCGGGCATTTAAAGTCGTCTTGTCACAACCCACCGAAGACATGTCATCGATGCGGTTGTCTGGGTCATCTGGAGAAGTTTTGCAGGAAGCGTCGCTTGAAGAGGATGCTGTGATTGGAGAGTATCAGTACCTGACTGTGAGGCAGGAGATGCTTCATCCATCAGAGCCCCAACCACAGGTCGTGGGGTGAAGCTCGCGCACAGTCAGGAGTTCCCAGGGTTGTGAAGCCTTGGTCCAGGTTCTGTTTTCCGTATTGATGGTGGAGTATTAAAAACAATTTCATATTTGTTTTCCAACTATTAATTTTTCAACAGGGTTGTAAATGCGTTGTTTTTCTATGAAGTAATGATGAACTTGACCAATTATAGTCTAAACAATTTTGTTTGTGTGGATGTGATCTTGTAAATCGTGTGTCTTTCGTAAAGTGTGTTAGACCTTGTGTGGGTTTACCTCGGTTGAGTTATGCTTGTCGGATGTGGTTATGATTCGTGGACTTTAATGGATCATGCCTCCAGTTGGATTTTTGGTTAAGTATTTTTTTTTCTTTGGGTTATCCCTGGTGTTGAAGTTTGTTGACTATAGTCGAGGATTCAATGTTTCGAAGAAGGTGTTTTTTTTCGTTCGTGCTACAGGGGATGGTTTAAACTGATTGGGGGTTCCCACATCGACCCCCCATTTCCTATGATTTTCTATTTAGATGGTAAACTTTTCTTCACAAGTTAAGTTCTTGTGGTGGGGAGAGCCCCTTCGTGTTCTACCCTCAACCTCAGACCTCAGTTTTCTATTGAATCTGTCAGGTGTGACCTGTGTAGAGTAAGGTCATCCCCGAGATTCTCAGTTTTCTTCGGTTCCTTTAGTTCTGTTTGGGCATAGACCTGAATCTTGACCGACTTTTGGCCTGGTGACTTTCTAAGGGCAGAAAGTGTCTGTGGTGGGGAGAATTGTCACACCCGATTATATTTATTTACCTTTATTTTTATTTTGCTGGATTCCAGGTGTTCATGCCACGATCCGAGATGAGCCCGGATTAAACCTTTTTGTCGTTTTATGCCTTTTTGGGGTTCAGACCTGTGCGCGGTCGCCGCACGGTTGGCGTTCATCGTGCAGTCGGCCCGAGTATCGTTTAATTGTTGTTTTATTGATTTTTACCCTTTTTATTTTATTGATATCATCTGTGGCTTTATTATTATTATTATTATAGTTGTGATACTAATATTATTATTATGAAGTTTATTATTATTATTATTATTATTACTATTATTTTTTATTAATATTATTATTATCATTATTATTATTATTATTATCATCATTAACATTATTTTATTATCATCATTAGTGTTATTATTATTATTATTTTTTATTATTATTATATCCTTGCTATTAATATTATTATTATTATTATTGTTATATATATATATATATATATTATAGACCTAAAACTAAACCCCCTCCCTAACCCTAATCTCGTTCGCCCCCCATGCGGCGCTCTCCCTCTCTCTCCCCCCTCTCTCCTCCATCCTTCTCATGTACACCGCACCACCAGCCTCCGTCGCGCCCCACTCGCCGTCGCAACCGACTCCCACCGTCCCGGCCTCCCTCCTCTTCGGTCATCCAGACTCCCACCGTTCCAGCCTCCCTCCTCTTCGGCCGTCCTAGCTCCCTCACGTAGCACCTCCGGACACCTCCTCCAGCGACCGCGGCCCGCTCCTGGCCTTGCGCAGCCCCCGGTGCACCCCACTCTTCCAGTCTCCTCCCGGCATCCCAACCTCCGACCGGCCTCAGGCCCTCCCGACCGCCGCGTCCCGCTCGCCATCCGCCTCGCCGACCGGCCGCCCCGCACCTCTGGCCAGCCTAGCCGCCGGCCCGCACCCCCTGCTCCGGCTGCCCCGACCTCCCTCCTTCAGCCCGCACCCTCCACTACCCCCTGTCTGGGGACCCCTGTCCGACGGACCTCTATCCGGCGTCCCCATCCGGCGGACCCCTGTCTGGCGACCCCTCCTTCAGCGCTCCCCTCCAGCCGCCGACGTCCGACGACCTCCCTGCGCGCTCCCTCCCCCCTCCGCTCCTCTGTATGTTTTTTTAACGTTAATCTTATTTATTTTCGTTTTATTTTTATATAACGTTTTAATATTTTTATCATGTTAATAATAATAATATTATTATTATATTATTATTATGTCATTATTATTATTATTATTATATTATTATTATTATTATGGTAATATTTTTCTATTATTGTTATTATTATTATTATTATAATATTATGTTATTATTATTATTATATTATTATATTATTATTGTTATTACTATATTATTATTGTTATTACTATATTGTGGCTATTCTTTTATTATTATTATTACATTATTGTTATTATTTCTATTATTACTATTATTATGCTATTATTTTTATTATTATTCTTGTTAGTATTATGTTATTATTATTATTAGATTATTGTTATTATTATTATGTTAATATTATTACATTATTATTATTATTATTAATATACTATTATCATTATGATTATGTTATTATTAATATATTGTTGATACTAACATTATATTATGGTTATGCTAATATTATTATTATTATATTATTATTATTGTTATTATTATTACTATATTATTATATTATAACTATGCCATGTTATTATTTTTATTATTAGTATATCATTAATATTATTATTATGTTGTGTTATTGTTATTATTATGTTATTTTTATCACCATTATTATTTTCACATTATTATTATTATGATTGTTATTACTATTATGTTATTATTATTATCGTTGAACCCGTTTAACGGTCTTTTGTTTTAGGACCGGTTTGACGGCGCAATACGGCGCGCCCTTTTACGCAACATGAGTTTTGCGCCATGTCGTTTTTCGTTCCGAGCTACGTCTTGAGGTAGGTCTCCCATTGCACTAGCATTTAAATTTAGAATTTATTTATTCCTTGTCTTTTCTTTGAGTATTAGTAAATTTAAAAGTATTATTAAGTAGTTATTTATAGTGTAGTGATCTGCTGATAAAAGCTGTTTAAATTCTAGCACTTCATTGAAAGTGCTTTCTTGGTTTCAATTGTGTGCATCCATGGTAATATTACTAAATGGTTCATTATGAAATGTGAAATTGTGTTTTGAAATGTTTTTGGTGTGTATAAATTAGTCGGTGTATTGTTTATGGAAAATAGTGTTTTTCTTAGAACCTTAATTAGAGGAAACGCCGTATGACCTTTAAACTTGTTTTTGGATACTTTATGTGTGGTTCTTGGTTGATGAAAAATGATTTCCTTTGTCACGTTAACAAAAGTTTGGATTTCATTTGAGAAATGGTGTTCCTTCAAAAAGTGATTAAAAGCTAGTTTGGCTCTTGATAAATGTGGGGTGCGTTTGGAAATTTGAAAATGATTTTTACTTTTGATACCAACGTCTTACGGGTTTAATATGCTGATTTGAGTGTCTCAAATGATGTTCTAAGGGTGTTCCTAATTTTCAACGAAATGACGTGTGTCATATACTTTAGAAATGCTTTGATATTAAATGGTTTAAATGTAAATTATGTGGCGGCCCGATTGGAACATTGTTAATTGTGAACTGACTACTTATATATATATATATATGTACCTATGGGGCATCTCTACAGAGGGACTTCCTTTCGAGGGTTTTCGTGTAGCGGTGTCTGTGTAAGGGGTTGGCAAGTGCGGTGAGATGAGTCACGCGTGCGAGGGCCTCCCACTTACACAGTATCATTAAAACTATTGTGGGTTCCTGGGCGTCTTTTAGAGAATCGAGTGACATTTGTTGGCTAACCCCGATTAGACGGGTTAGTCCCCCCTTGGTAGGTAAGGCCTTGTGGGGCGTGCCACTGGTTGGCTGTTAGGGTGGCCATTTGGTTATTGACTATAGAGTACCATGTCGGCAGGTAGTCTGAACCCAAGTACATCCAGGGGTTTTCTAGGGATGTTTAGGATCGCCCATGGCTATTTCTTATAACTTCTGGTTTACTTTTACTTGCACTTGTTTTTCCCTTCTTGTTTACTTACAATCATCTTTCACAGCTTTTACGGTTAGATTTTAAGAAAAAGGTTTTTTATGAAGATACTTTATTCTCTTTGTGTAAGATTTGAAAATGTAACTCTTCATTATTTTTTTTAAATGAGTTTAGAACTAATGAATGGAATATAGTTTTTGGAAAAGAATAAGGAAATGTCTTGTGTTTTAGTTTTCTGGTGAACCTTTATGAGAGCTTACTTTTATACATTGTAGTTCAAACATGGATTATGTAGATTATTTATTTACTGGCAGTGCTTTGGGATTTGTTCTGGGGCTCACCTACTGAGTACTTTTGTGCTCACGCCTATCTTTTAGATTTTCAGTTGCAGGTTCCTTGTGTTCAGGTTTTCTTGGCTTGAGTCGCTCAGTGAGGGAGCAACGTTGGTTGTAGTTGGGTGGTGACCCGCGAGGTCACGTGGAGGTATGTCGTGGAGTAGTTTTGTTTATGTATTTAGTGTTTGTCTGTTTGTTTAGTTTATATTCGTTATTTTGATCCTGTTTTTAGTTTGGTCTGAAATCGTTCCCAGCGATTGAAATTTTTTATGCCCGGCACTTGTTGCCATCCCGAGGGGATCGGGAACGCTCCTCGGGACTTGCCTCAGACCAACTCGGGTGACCGGTTCAGGGTCGAACCGGGCTGGTTCGTGACATGATATACATTGTACATAGAGTTCCTTTATTCCCAAAGATCATGAACTTATTCTGTGGAGATATCCGTAGAAATAACATGTCTCAAACTTTTAAATCAAGGTCTCATTGATAATTATATGCATAACAATTCTGTTGACTTTGGGATACCTTGATATGTTTCTGAAAGGTTTTAACCTTCTCCACCATTTCTTCTTCCATTTCATTTCCTTGTCACTTATGCACACCGACTTCATCCCAACACATCGGTGTTCTAAACATTTTTGATAAAGGGTTTCAGAAGGTGTCATTCAGATGCTCGAGTGGAAACTTTTTTTATAAGAGAATTCAACGAGGGGAAGATTTTGGTTCCATCCTCCTTTGAATTCCATTGAACATGCTCTCCATATTTCTTCCAGTGTCTAAATATTCCACTCAGATTGGCCATCATTTTGAGGATGATCGGGTGTACATAAGTTCAATTCTATTCTTAGAGTATGTTGGAGAATTTTCTAGACCTTCGAGGTGAATCTAGTATCATGATCAAATACTTTAGATAGTGGTACTCAATGCAGCCTTACCACTTTCTTGATGTAAATCTGTGAAAGTTGATGAAATGTTATGTCCTCTCAGATTTCGATAAAGTGAGTTGTCTTTGTATGTCGGTCCACAACGATCCATATAGCATTCTATCCTCTAGATGTCTATAGAAGTCCAGTGAAGAAGACTATGTTAAGGTTATCCCACTTAAATGATTGTATGGGTAGTTTTTTCAACACCCCCTTTTATTTTTTCCTCCTAGACTATACTTTCTGACACACCAATATCTTTTATGTATACTCAACAATCTCCTTTAAATATTTTCTAACTAAAATTTTTCTTGGAGATATCGATATATCATTGTACTCCATAGGTTAATATAGAAGGTTGATCTCTGTGCGCCTTTCAAACTATAATTCTTTATCTCTAGAATGGATAGTAAACATACTCATGACCAAAATCTTACAACTCCTTCCCCATAAATCATGAACTCATATGATTTACCACTTCTAATAGATTCTACACTTCTCTAGAGTTTCAGATCTTTTCGTTGAGCATCCTTTATTTCCTCCATGAGGGATTATTAAGCTATCATTTGAGACAGGATTGATGATGTCCATCCTTTAATGATTCCCATGATCATCCTATTTAAATATCATAAGATCATATCCTTTTCAATTCTCATCATTGATAAAGATGAATGATCCTTTTTGACTTAGAGCATATCCCACCTTGTTTGCCTTACCGAGATAGTAGTGGATTGAGTAGTCATAATCCTTTATTATCTATATCCATCTTTTCTGGAGAATATTATGTTTTTTATATGTATTTTAGACTCTTGTTGTCAGTATATATCTCAATTTTCTCCCCATAGAGATAATGACACAATATTTTTAATGCACATATCACAGCCACCAACTCTAGAGCATGTACATGATAGTATTCCTTATGGATTTTCAATAGCCTTGATGCAAAGGCTATGAAATTTTCATTTTGAACCAGTACAAAAACTATGACATTTTTTGAAGAATCACTGTATACCACAATGATTTCTCCACCTATCAGAGTGTGATTACTGGCTTAGTAATGAACCTCTTTTCGAACATCTTGAACCATTCATTAAATTCCATTGTCCAGAAAAACATTATTCCCTTCCATGTCACCTTGGTCAATAGCTTTGAAAATCATGAAAAGTTCTTAAAAATCATTGGTAATACATGTATATACAAAAAATCTACAGATCTCCATTACAGATGTTTTAATGTGCCACTCTTCAATTGAATTATTCTTGTAAGGGTCCATAGATATGCATTTACTGGAGATAACATTCCCCAAGAATGATACATCCTCCATCTAGAACTCACATTTACTGTACTTTGTATACCGCTTCTCCCTTCGAAAAGTCTTTAACACAATATACAAAGGCTCCAAATGATCCTCCTTTCACTTGGAGTTTATCATAATATTGTCAATAAAGACTGCCAAAATTTTTTTGAGGTAATCTATAAATACTCTGTTCAATAAATTAATTAAAATTTCAGGATAATTAGTGAGTCTAAAGGGAATCAATATCAAATCATTGTGCTCATACCTCCTTCGAAATGCACTATTGGGAATATCTTCCTTCCTCACCTTTAATTGGTGATATCCTGACTGAAGGTCTACCTTAGAGAAATAACTGGCCCCATGATGTTGATCAAACAAGTCTTCTATCCATGGGAGGGGATATTTTTTCATTATTGTGATTTTATTAAGCTCGTGATAATCAATAAAGAGGCACATTGATCTATGCATATTCTTGATGAATAGGACTAGAATAACCCATGATGAAGCACTAGGGCATATAAAACCCTTCATTAGATTCTCCTGTAACTGCTTCTTCTGCTCTTCCAGCTCTATGGTGTTGATTCCTTAATGATTCTTTGATATAGGCAATGATCCAGGAAAAAGATCAATTGAGAACTCAACCTATCAGTCAAGAGGAATACCATGGAACTCTTTAGGGAATACATTAGTGTAATCCCTCACCATGGGAATTTCTTCAAGAATGATTCTCTCCATTGTCTCAATCATTTGAGCCAGATATTATTTCTCATAAGGTAGTAATATCCACAATTGAGACGAAGGGATTGAGGAAAATATTTATTTAAAAACATCATCTTCAATTCTTCCGAATCAATTGAATCAATTTATTCTTGGAACTTTCTATTCTTAATTAGTGACCACCGCTGATCAGCTTCCCCATAAAAATGATATACCACCCGTACAACTTTCTCTTCTTCAAAACACTGGAGGACAGAGAATATATTTTCAATTGAGTTAATCCCTTGTTCGGTTAGGAGAGGATCAGAAGATCCTCTAAAAATTGGAGGCCTTTTCCGCATGAAGGATTCTATGAAATCATTCTATTTCCCTAGTGGTGGAAGGAATTCCACATTATTCATGTTATTATTCATAACTTGAGCCAGTTGATTATGTATTTTCAATGTTGTGTTGAGCAATTGTTCCCATCATAACAGGCATACCATTACGAAAATATTTACATTTCCTATCACATTGGTTGTTGGAATGTGTTCTTATATTTCCCTCCATTAACATAAAAAAAATACATTTAGAGGGCTTGAATACCTATATATTGCGCATAAAAAATTAAACATTTAGCATAATAGGAGAAACTTGTGAAGGAGAAGTATATCCAAACATTTGATTCATTAGGTTTAAATCTAGGTTATCCAAAATCTATTTCTTAACCTATATTATCATGAGATTTTTTCCCTTAATAATATTTGGTACTAAGATCGTGAATCTACCATGTCATATCCTTTGGGAGTGTCAATACCAAGAGTACCACAAGGCCTATTGTCATGTACTAGGATACGGCAGGTCTAGCCTGAATCTCTTGGTCAAATTTTTTACTCCAAGGTACATCTATTCTAGAGCCGCCTTTACCTATTTGTATCCAGAAAAATATTTATTTTCATGATAAATCACATACTCTAAACTTAAAAAAACATAGGGTTGTTTCCTTATACTTATTATCATCCTTAAGGTGCTCACTAAGGTGATCTATTCCTAATCTCCAAAAATTAACTGGAAAATTCTCTGATACGATGTATAGAGACCCTAGACCATTAATTATAACATTACATGATTTAGAGAATAATTATACATCAGAGTACAAGACACAGATCGTAATGTCTAATTTCTTCGAAGACTATGTAAATAAAAAATGGGGCCAAAAAACATTTATTTTTTTAATCTCCATAAAGAGCTCCTATCTTTCTTTGATCCCTTATATCTGCATAGGGTACCCTGAGGAAAACATGAAAACATGGATGAGATAAAAATCCTAGAAAAGGAAATAACATAAGAATATATGTTAAGAACATGCTATATTATTTTTTTAGGTGTTTATCATATCAAAAATATATATGTTTTTGTTTTAAAATTTTTGTAAATTATATATTATTATTTTTATTTTAACATTTATTCTATTAGATTAACAAAATAAAAATTTCTATGTGATGTTTTTTGAATATATTCTTTGTATTTGATCATTCTCATTTCTTGTCTTAAATGTTTTGGTTATTATTATAGGTGATAGATGACAATAGTTGGTAGGTGGTTGACCATTCGGATCCCTAAAATTATTCAAAAGGAAGTCATGGTGGTTCTTTGTTTCTTTTGTATGTTTGAATTTTATCAATGATAATACTCTAATTCTGATTTATTATGTATAGTTTTAATTTTTTATTCTTTTTTATTATATTTTATGAGATTATGTGATTGGTTCCAGTTGATTAGTTGATGTCGAGGTAGATGGATGCAATAGAGGACATGGGATGGATGTATATTGTCCATGGGTTGTTGTTGTTTGGCATATTTTATATGTATATAATGATGAATGTGGTCTGGTTTGACTATTATTATAAGCTGACTGAGGTTATGGTGACTGAGGTTTTATGTATATATCATTGTGGATGTACGATGTATGTATGATAGTTTGACTATGAATTTATGTTTTAGGTTATTTCGTAATAGTGGGTTCTCTAGACCCTACTAAACAATACAATTCAATTAGAAATTTCCTGAATACAATGAGATCATCAAGATAAACACCTCCCATTATACTGAAAACATTTTTACACCCACTATTTAATGGTAAATTCCATAGATTATTTGTCAAATCAAATGTTTATAACAAATCCTAGGCATAAATGAGGTCTTTGAGATACTATGACATTAATCATAATTATATATCATGTGGTTTAAATGTATCATAATGACTGGAAAATATTGATGTATGACTGTTAGGTGCAATGGGATCATAAGCATCAATGATTTTTCTCGTGAATATTGCACATGATGATCTCTAGTAGGTGAGATCATGAGGACATACATACCAGAATGAACATCATTTGTTTTAGGTGTAATTAGTTGTTCCTATATACCGACATGGGTATTAGTCTCGTGACATGAAATCATTATCAATGTATGTCATTTGATCATGTACATTGATGCAACAAAAAAACCATGACAATGAAATTTTAGCGAGCTTGATTCATGATTTGTGTTTCAATGGAGGAATATCATTGGTTGAATGATCAAGATAGAATTTATCAATTCTGAGTATTGGAAGTCACATCAGGGGCCTGGTTGATTAGATGGTAGTACCTTCATAAATTCATTGTAATTGTAGTAATGGCTAGGTCTGTCCAGAGAGATCAAAAAATAATATAGTAGGAAATGATTATGAAACAAGTGTACGTCCCAATTTATTTGATATCGAATGATAAATGTATTATATTACACAGTTGATGTTCGAGGATTTCTTGTCATTTCTATGACTTTTCTTTATCATTTAGGGTCCTTGATGGGTTGTTAGACTCTTCTCTTAGTTTGTGAATACTATTCACTACTATTGAGATAAGGGATTAGAGGGTCACACATATTAACGTTTTCAATAATATGCATTAATCAGCTGAATAGGTATATGGGACATGCTGGGTCCACCATAGGGTTTAAGAGTTTTCCAGTTTTTTTGATCCCCAATAAATAAATAAATTCATTATTATTTAAGTATAAAATCATTGGGTTGAATTTATTATTTAAAATTATTTTCAAATAATTATCTAAATATGAGGAATAATATTATATGATTGAATATTACTTTATTATTCAAGGGTAATTTAATATTAGAGAGAATTATAATTTGATTTAATGACTTGGGAAAGGTTCCAACTCTAGTAGAACTATATTTTTCTTAAATATGATCAACAATTTTTATGTCTCGGTAGAAGATATTCAGGTATAGATCTTTCTCATCTTATAGAGTAAGAGATAAAAGAGGCGTATAGAATGCTCATTCCGAATAATCCCATGGAAATAAGATCAGACAAGGAAATTGAGTCCAAGGAAAAATAATGTTTTCATTTTGATACAAAAGAGGTTAAGGATAATAGCTTGAATGTTTTGAATGAAATAGAAATTGAAAACGGTTGCGACTTTAAGGATCATGACATTGAGAAGATAGAGTTCAACCAATCCATTTGGTCATGGGGAGAATATATGATGATTGCAAATAAACTAAGGGTTCCTATACTATCATCTAGTTGTGTGGATTCAAATAATGATGCACTAATGGATCCCATGGTAAGCCAATAGTGGGAAGTGGGGGAGGAGGTAGAGGAATGCTCTTGGGATCTTCTCATGCACTCAGAGTATTGTATGTTAGAGGAGGATCTGATCATTTTTTCTTCTAATGAGTATTTAAACCATATGCAAGCCATATCAATTCATGTGAAAACATATAAGGACCATAGTTATTGGTTTAATAATAAATTTATTATTTTGATAATAGGCTTCAATGAAAATAAGAATATAGTGGAGCTATTCATCAAAAATTGGGACAGTATCACGTATAACATCAAGACCTTGTCAAATATGAACCAGATAAAAAGGTAACTATCCTTTCATGGGAAATTTTTAAGGATATTACTTTAAATTGGTTCATGTTCACATCCAATAATCTTGTTACCTCATATTCTTCCTGATTTTCTTTAGTTGAACCTAATGTAGTTTTTTACTTTTTCCCGAAAAGTGTTTTTATAATGAAAAGTTAATTTTGAGTGATTTAGTTAGTTAATGACTCATATTTGTCATGTAATATATTTATTATATATTATACGTATGTTATAAAATTTAAATATTATTTATGATATATTTAGTTCATAATTTATAATTATTTATTACATATTTAGTGGATGTTAAATATATGGAGGTTATGAACCCCATCCATGTATTTTTTGAAATCCACAATATATGTATGAGTAGAGAATTATTCCATGAATTCATTATTCATTCATTATTGTTGAATTCTCTCTCCACCCAAATCCTAAAGAGTGAAATCCACTTACTGCACAAAAAATTCATGAATTCCTTCAAGCATCTAAAGAACAAGAACATGTCGATCGTCGCGTAATTAAAGATATCATTAAAGCTCTGTGATACCACCTAAAATTAGAATAATAACATATGTATGGATTCTTAATGTGTGTGTGGACAATGGAGAGGGGCTCGACTTTGGATCATTCGGGAAATAGTTTTCATACATGATATATGGTCGATCGTGCTTCATTTTGAATAAGGTACTTATTTAGTTTTTTTCATTCTCTATTTATTTTACAATAGATCCCCAAACTATATCTGGTATTAAATCACTAAAGATGATAATTTTCATCACTATGATAATAATAATTTGAATTATCTAGCCCACAAGCTTCCACTATGCGCCCAGTACCTAAAATTGGTATCATAGTGATCACAATAATGCATTTAGATAATAAAATTAAATTAACTTCAAATTTAAGTTGATGATATTATTTCGATCACAACGGTTCTAACCACGCTTCAATATAATATTGGATGTGCGAGTTATGACAATTTTAAAAAAACAGGTGTCAAAATTGATGAGTGTTCATGTATTAATGTTGAATAATGTATATTAAATATGTGTCAAAATATAATTGAATCAACAAAAAAATTATTCAAGTGATCCATAAATTTTTTTTGAAGTTCATCATGAATCTGATGACAAGATTCGATCTGAACAGGGACTAAATTAATCTACAATTCTGGAATAAAGATAAAAATATTATAATGTTATTTATAAAATCCTAATTTAATGCTATTGAAATGGTGGGTGGGGACTTGAAAAAAAAACAAAATAAAAAAATCAGGGAATAATTTTTCTGGAACTCCTACATTAAGGATTTTAGTAAAAAAATAAAAAGGGTTAGTTGGAAGGACCCCTCCTCTCGTCGTTTTCTTCCCCACCAAGCTCAAGATAAAACACCTCCGTCACCTGGATACTCCAATCACCAAAACCATCATCCTCTTTATGGTTGAGATCACCTCACTGTCATCCTCAACGAAGGATACCTGCCCAGTCACCTCTTTCACCCAGTGTAGGAACCCGTAGTGACACTATCTCTCATGAAAGTCTTACTCTCACACTGGTCGCCCCTCCTCCCATACTCGAGCCACACCGGCGAGCCAACCACAATAGTACCTCCTCGTGTCAGACCTCCATCACATTAATTCCTCCGTTTGGCCTCACCACCTCCTTCGTCTTGACCATGGTGCAACTACCCCAAGATGAGAGAGTTTTTTATACTCTTTCTGAATATTTTTTTAAAAAGTCCTAGGTTAAATTTTTATAAAAATTTACTACTCAATTATGTGACTTCTCTAGACTATATAATATAAACATTAAGGTAGATATGAATTACATTTTGATCATTGTTTAAAAATATAAAATGTTGTCCAAAATAAAAAAAACATTCTTAAAAAATCCTGGTGAAAAATTATTTATAAGTTTTTCAATCCACCTACTTGAAACTTAATAATGTTTCATTTGCATGAATTTAATGACCTTTATAATAGAATCTATAATAAAAATATTAAATAAATTATAAAAAGTGCTTAAACATATAACCAGTAGTCAAAAATAAAAATAAATTATTAAACATTCTGGGTGAATTTTTTTTATAATATTTCAAATACACCTACTTGAAACATAAAAATTTTTCAATTACATGAATTTTCTAGACTTTATAATATATACTATAACATTGATATGAATGAAATTGTAAACATTTCTTAAAAATATAACTAGTATTCCAAAATAAAAATAATTTCTTAAAAAATCAGGGTGAAAAAATATTTACAAGCTTTCTAATCAAGCTACTAGAAACAAAAAAATGTTTCAAGTACGTGACATAGCTGTCCATTATAATATAAAATATTAGAATGATATGAATGATATTTAAAACATTTCTAAAAAATATTACTAGTACTCCAAAATAAATGTAATTTTTTAATAAATCCAGGTGAAAATTTATTTTAAAGCATTCTAATCCATCTACTTGAAACTTAAAAATGTTTCAAGAACGTGACATTGTTGGCCTTTATAATATAAAATTTAAAGTACATATGAATGAAATTTTGAAAAATTCTTAAACATACAATGAGTAGTCGAAAATAAAAAATAATTCATAAAAAATTATGGTGAAAAATTATTTATATGCTTTCTAATCCACCTACTTGAAACGTAAAAATGTTTCAAGTACATGAATTTGTTGGACTTTATAGTATAAACTATAAGACCGATATGAATGCAATTTTAATCATTTATTAAAATTATAAATAGTAGTCGAAATTTTAATTTTTATTTATATGGGTCTTATAGATTATATTTTATGCGGCTTCCAAGTCCAAAAGGTGGCATATGATCCTCATTGACATTCATTCTTTTTTCTCTCACATCTGAGTTACATTTCTTACATTACATTCGTTATAATTTATTCATTTTATTTAGGAAAATCTTAATATTCAACAAAATTCTAAATGATTAGTCTATCTATTAAATTATATTAACTATATTTTTATACTATAGATATTTTAATCATTTTATATTATTTACTAAAAATTTAATAATTATTTCTATGTTTCAAGTAGTCAACTTTGAATGATGTCAAATTTAAGTTGTGCATAAAATATAAATGAAAAATGAAAGACAAGATAAACATATAATAATAGCTAATAGTAATAATATTATTTTGATTTAAGTAGATATAAACCGTGTAAAAAAATCTACAATCAATGTTTGTGTCTGGGGTGAGGAAATTCCATCCCACATGGTGGTCTGCGAATAGGACGTCCGTGTCGAGTGTGTAATTGAGTCTGATGACCTGGAGAAGGATGATCCTCAGGAATTGGAATGTTGACCGACACATCCTCCATATTTTTTTAGTGGTAGGAGCTGTCAACTACATCTCATACTAGACTCTGAATCCTTATCCGACTAGGGTTGTAGATGGACCTACCTCCATCATAGTGGGAAACCAAGCCTGCGATGGAGCTGTACCCTAAGATAGCGATGGATTTAGAATCCAAGGATATGATGGATACCAAGGATGATAAAGATCTGGAACCAAAAATGGAGAGAACTATAGATATCCTCTCCAAAAAAATAAATCTCATGTCACTTGAGGCATATCCTGAATTGGATGATCCTAGACTACTAGAGGGCCGACCTCTGCGTTTAGAACAGGTGAGGCCTCACATGAAGCTTGATGCTATCTATGAAACCATGGTTATGGATCCTCAACACCATCAGCTGCTTCAGGATGTTCCTCTAGGGATAGAACCTCTTCTCTTCAAGCCAGACATGCAAAGATTCTCCCAGAAAGTGCACGAAATGATACCCTTGCCTCCAGCGTTGTTGCATGGAATGCTGCCCGGCTATACACCCCTCATTACTCTTTATGACTCATGCAAACAAGTTTTTCAGTGTGACTTCCCTTTAAATATATTCAAAATTCATTAGAATATAGTTTAATAAAAAACTAATGGAAGTTTATTGACTCACCATCCTCTGTATCACTATTCCAGATTAGGTGAGATGCAGTATAGTCTTCAGTCTATACCATGTCTTGTAATGACCCAAATATTGACTTACATAGACATTACATTACAATTGTGGAATACATAATACATGATAAAAATAGATTCCCAAAGACCATATTAGTTTAGTGTCTTTGGATACTTGGAACATAATCTTCTAATCATGGTGAAATATCTTCAACATCTCCCATAATGATCTTCCCCTTTGGGAATCTTGCGTAAAACATTTCTTTATATCCTGGGGGAAGGAAAACATAAAAAGGGTGAGCTCAAATGCTTAGTAAGGGTAAACATGGTGAACATAAAACAATCCCTAAACATTTGAATGTATGAACGTGAACTAAAAACATTAAAATCATGAGTAATGACATAAATCTTGGCAGTTCATAATTCATAGATCATGAAGGAATATTAACCATGATAAAATAGCATTTGATTGAAAAATGAAATTGTGGAAACCTTTAATCACATTTGATGATTTTTATAGAAGCCAAGGCATTGATTCCAAGACCATCATAGTGGACAATGTCCATTATTGAACCAGGTTTACATGTCGTTACCGCCATGTTTTACTGAACCGGATTTTACATGTCGTTCCAGCCATGTTTATCTCATCAGAAAAAAATCATTACCCAATGCATTGGAGGGAGATATAGGTCCCACCAATACCATAATGAAACCATTCTTTCGTGTGCCACAATATAAAAATAAATCATTCATCATAACCCAAAGAATAATATGGGTTTCATAAACACCGTCCCATCATTACATAATCCATATAAAATAAATGGATATCATTTAATCCTAAGAAAATTGAAACCATGTAAATAATAGGGACATTATAATTGAAATATAACCATATTAAATAATTTCATCTTATATAGTAAATGTTTTTGATAAAAAAACCTGAAATGAATTCTTGAAGAAAATATCATTTCTTCTTCAAAATCCTTATCTTTTTACAAAATTCCATGCAATTTTAAAAGAAATGGATTTTGTTAAAAATAGTCATGAAATATTGTAGAGTAAGATTCATGAAAATAAGGCGTTATGAAACCATAAAAATATGTTCATGCTGTATAAGTTAAAAAAACATTATCCTCGTACTTTTAACAGAAAAGTCAAAAAGTAACACATTTGGTAAACAAAAGAAAGATTACTTCCATAACACAATGTAAAATTCAAAGAGGGGTAAACATGACATTAAACATAAATGGAAAAATATTAAAAACTTTATGAAAATAATTTTTATGGAGATGGATGAAGTATATAACCCTAGTAAATACTTACGTATAAACAATCTCGAATAAAAATGAGATTACAAAATTATCACTTAACTTATGTACAAAATCATATGTATGTGTCCAAGACTCTTGTATAGTGGGTCCAAACATATTATTAACTTGTAAAATAACCATAATAATATTTATGATATCATATATTATTCACTTATGTCTTTATATTACACATTCATTTGTCAATTCCTTGTTAAAGTAGTGTTGTGTGTAAAATCATTTCATTTATCATCTGTGTTTTGACTTGTAATTATTCGTATGATTACTTAGACCATGAATACATACTTTTAAAATGTAAAACACTATTTATATATAATATATATATTCATAATATACATATATATAATAGATCGATAAATGGAAAGAAATACACCGTTCATGTAGACGGTAGGCCGTACGTACGCATGAACACTATTTTTGTTTCCTTGGTAAATTGAATGGAACTAAGTAAATAACAAACACATAAATCCAGTATCATTAATATTTCATATATTTAATGATTATTTATTATATATACTTTATAATCATTCTTTAATGGTTAACATGGAGAATGAATCTCATCACGTCTTGGAGATGGTAATCCATACGTACGCACGAGCGATGATATTGTTCCCATAATTATTGAATGGAATTAGAATGGATAATATAATATCTCAGAATTAGTATCATGTTATAATAACCATATATAGTTATTCCTTAAACCATTATACCCATCCATGTACGGTGGTGGTGGAAAAACAGATTACACCATGGTGTGAAGACTGTATTTCGTACGTACGCACATGCAATGATTTACTTTTCCGTAGGATGGATAGAAGGTGATATAGGGTTGGATCATATTTATAATAACATATCAGTATATAATTGATACTGATGTTATTAATTTATTATTAAAAAACAAAATAAGAGGATGTAAGAGAAGAAATGACCTTGAAAGATTCGGTAAAGGATATTACGTCTTCTTCGACGCACCTCTTATAAACCTCATCTAAGGGCACTAAAGTTGGTTTTTGAAGAACACAAGGACCTCTAGTATGTTTCCATGGAAGTGGAGAATATAAATGGGTAGGTTTTTCCGATCATTAAATCTCAAAGTGGTGTCAGGAGGAGAGGGATGAGGTGCCTTTTTATAAGGGGGGAGAGGGGCACTTTTGGAAACCTCTAAAATATTAATTTATAATAAACTCAATCCCATATGAAACCTCAAAAAATGAATCAAATAAGAATATGATATGATATATGGTTGTAATCTCACCATTTAATAAAAGTTAGACATGTTGGTAAATTATTTTAAACCTTGTCAACATGATTTATCTTTATTTAATCTATTAAATTTTATTTGTGGTAATAATATTCTATATTTTAAATTATTATAAATAGTTGATTATATTTAGTTAATTGTCTATAATTTGATTCTTTTTGAAATTTTGGACCATATAAATTACAATTTATAATTTTAAATATTTTTCTGATTTTTATACAATTTAATAATATGTTATTTTTATAAAATATCAATATAGTAAATTTTGACACTATTCATTTATTAGAATTTAAATAAAATATACACAGAGGATATATTCGTACCAAAATATTTAATAGATTCCTAAATGGTTATATTCATCTAAAAAATTCACGTATCACATTAATTTGTTCATATAACATTCATTTTAAAATTATTAAAACCATTTATTTGATAAATCCCTTAATAAAAAAATAACTAAAACATTTTGGTATAATTATTTTACGTACGTATTTGTTGCATGAAAATATAAAATAAAATACCATAATCCAGATAATTCTAATATCTTCCATAATAATAATTTTACTCGAATTTATTATCTAAAAATGACAACATTTAAATTGTTGTTTTTATTAAATTATGAAGGTGACAACTTTGAAATGATTTAAAATAAACTAATATAAGTGTCATAATTGCATTTATAAGCCACCAAATGGTCATATATTCGACCATTGGATGATTATGTATTAAATGTATATGGATAATAATTTTTGGTCTAGTTTTTGGAGGTTTAATGGGTATTATTAGTATAATAAAAAAATATATATTATTGATATTTTACTAAATAAATAATTTCTAAATCATTAATGTATAAGATATTAAGGTAATTATATATTTCGTTAAAATTGAAAATAAATTACCATGATAAATAAAAAAATTTATCTTTCAAATGAGTATTTATAACCGAATTTATCTTTTGTATAACTTTATATTAAAAATAATTTAATTATTATAGTTTGAGTGAGGTATAATTCACTTTCATTTAAATAAAATAAATTAAAAGTCTTAATCACATACAAGTGGGTTCAAATAAATATTATTTCCACCCATGAATATATTAGGATGAAACATAATCATCCAATTATATTAAGTCATGTGTTAGGTTATTTTATAATATTATTTTTACCCTTGATTACCTAATTTACCTTTAACAATGGTAAATAAAATTTATCGTAGTTATTATACATAATGCCCAAAAATTAAAAGTTTTATATTAACATAATTTGACACTACTAATTCCAAATATTGAATCCATTTTTCAAAATTCAAGACACATAAGATGTAGTAATAAATTTAAAATTAATCTCGTGTTGAGAAAATGGGTTTTAAAAGTTAAAACGTTGCAAAAGATTGAAATGTTTTTACTTATGAATTCAGTGTAATATTAATGCTAATGACTTAAATTATATTAAATGGTAAAAATATATTCTATTTATACATTAAAATAATTCAATATTATAATTTATCCATATAAATTACTTCGATGAAAAAAGTTGTTTTTAAATAAAATTTACCGTATTTTTATGATTTCTCAAAACAAGAAACTTATCAGAAAAATAACAAAAATTTATTCAATGTAAATTTTTATATAATGATTCCAAAGAAGAATATTATTTTGTCAATTTGAACTTATAAACATGTCAAAAAAAGTTTTAATGTGGGTACGCCATTATAAGGCGGCAAAATTGCATTTTTGAAAAATACTTATTTTATCTGAAACATTTATATTGTTCTCATACCATGTTGCAGAACATTTGTAAGATGAATGATAATGTTATAAAATTCAAAATGTGGCTAATACATTTCATAACATCTAGTTCAAAATAATATATCATTGTTTATTGAATCTTTGTATTGCGTACAACACACGATATCGAGGAAGGTCGCTCTTGCATGCAACACAGGCCAAGAATAGTGTTAAGTATACTAAAAGCTAATAAGGTGTTGCGTATAACACAAGCTAACCTTGGTGTAGCGTACAACACAAGACATCAAAGAAATTAAAAGGATTATTTCTCATAAAATTTTGGGGTGTTACATTCTACCCCCCTTAAAATTAATTTCTCCCTTGAAATACACCAGGGTTATAAATCATTTACTACTTGAAAGTTTCATTCATAAAAACCCACCTCATAAAAAGTAATACTAAAACATAATTTTAAAAATTAATGTCATAAAAATAATAGTCACCCAAAGTAACTCAACACTAGGATTCCACATAAGATAATATATGTGAAAATATGGATATGGAAGAGAAATATAACAATAATGTTCTAACAAAGAGTGGTAGAGAACATGGCTATGAAAAATCCAACAGTTACAAAACCATAAATTTGTGATGATCTAAGGTATATTCTGATTCATCAGATATGAGGGCACTAGGACTACATTTTTTGTTTTCTATATCATTTCCCTATAGTTGAAAATTTTGAATTAGAAGAAATACTTACTTGATTTTGGTACAATCACACCGTTGGTCATTTGACGAACAATTTCCACATCATTTCATAACGAAATGACGTTGAATTGGTCATTCGTGAAGTGTAAGAAGATTATGTGACAGAATGATAGGCCATTCCATATCTCTCAAACAAAAGGTTAGTGAAAGTTATCAAATATATATGTCCATCTATGGTAAGGTTAATCGTATATGATTCCAAAAATTGACTTAGACTCCCACTACCATACCGATTAATAAAATAAAACTAATTTTTACTAACCAGGGACTTCCTATTGGCTAGTGGTTGGCGATAAAGGCATATCGCACTTCAGTTGTGGGTTCGACTCCCGCAACTATTTCTGATGTATCGGGATGTCGCTCTTCCTACGGGTTTTCCTTTTTCTAAAATTGTACTATTATAACATTTCATAACTAATATAAAAAAGTTCTAGCCTTAAACAATGTTATCTGATATCTAACTTAATCCATTCCAATCTTTAGGCTTATCCAAAATTTTTCTATCCAATCTAATAGTATAAAGAAAAACATATTACTAGAGAGGTCATCTACTAAGAACATGATTACCTTCATTTATCCCCCATATATCAGAAGATATATCTTGTTGTTGGTCACATTCCAAACATGTGAATACCTTAATCATATATTCTCTTGAAAAATTAATAACCATTGAACCTTAGTGAAAAACATGAATACTGTCAAAAGTTAACTATTTACACATACAAATATCCCAAAATATCAATTTACTCATTCCATGATGTCACTTTCTCCTTATATCAATCATGAGCTCATTAATACTATCAAACATATTATTTTCTACTTATCCATTCATTATGCTCATATCATCTTATTTTCCAAAATATCAGAATAACCATTCTGGGTTTTCCATACCATTTAATATATACGTTCAAATACTTTAGGAAAAACAATAGTGTAAAAATCCTTATATGTTTCTTTATTCTATAGTACCATTTAATTACCTACACAACATAACACTTGATAAACATACAATCATTCCACTACCATATTAAACCATTGACCAAGATTCATCATTTTATTCCTCAACACTTCTTTTATCTAATATATCATTTGTAGTCTCATCATCATCCTCAACATAAATACTACCCATACGACCATGCTTATTCTCTTCATGATATTTTCACTGAGGGAATTGGTATACATAATGCCTATACATTCCACGTTTAAAACATTGAACCGTTGTTGATGTATTATCAATACCATTGTCCTTGTCCATGGTGTTACCTGATCCTTTTCCATTGCAATTACTTGATTTTTTTCCTTCTTTTCAACACCCAAAGTACCTTCCAGTTACATTGAATCATACTCCCTGATGCCTCTTTCCACATGATTTACATGATGTAAATTGAACTTTCTTTCCTCTACGATCATCATGAAACTCCATCTTTCAATTATTAGATGAATCAGGAATCATTCCATAGTTGAGATTATAGATCATATTATGAGATTGCTGATTAGGAATGATAACGATGTTTGGACTTACAAATCCCATTTCATTTGGTCCCTCATGAATAATATTATTTCATTGTCCATCATATCCCACATTATCGTGAATCTTCCTATTTCCAGCCATTTTCTCAAACTCAAAAAGAAGAGTGTGAGAGGAAAAAATTATACTAGGAAAACAACCTAATCAAGGGGAGTACTTTCACTCTCTGACATCTTAGGTTTAATACTAGGTTAGTCATGATCAATATCATAAATCTATGACTGGAACCTATACTTATACATAACCTTAGGAACATCCCTAGACATACCTTAGAAATATCTCAATGGATCTCACTAATGTTTTCAAATCCTAGTTTAAAAATTTTGACTAAACCTTTGCTCTGATACCAAATGTAATGACCCAAAGCTTGACGTACATAGACATTACATTACATTTTCAGAATACCTAATACATGAACAAAACAGACGCCCAAAGACCATATTATTTTTGTGTATTTGGGAACTCGGAACAAAATCTTCTAATCATGGTGAAAGATCTTCAATATCTCCCATTAAGATCTTCCCCTTTTGTTTTCATACCTATATCCTTTATTCATATCCTATGGGAATGAAATCATAAAAAGGGTGAGCTAAAATGCTCAGAAAAGGGTAAAACTGGATAACATAAAACAATCCCTAAATATTTGAACATAATAACATGAAAATAAAACATCAAAATCATGAGTAATGACATAAATCTAGGTAGTTCATAAGGCGTAGAACATAAAGAAACAATAACCATGATAAAATACCATGGGAATAAAACATATAATTGTGACAACCATTAAGCACATGTTATGATTTCCATAGTAGCCAAGGAATTTTTTCCAAGACCATAATAGTGGACAAAGTCCATTATTGAACCAGGTTTACATGCCATTCCAGCCCTGTATTACTGAACCAGATTTTACATGCCGTTCCAGCCATGGTTATCTCATGAGATATAAATCTTAACACAATGCATTGTCGGGAGATATAGGTCCCACCTATCCCATAATGAAATCATTCTTTCGTGTGGAACAGAATAAACATAAACCATTCATCTTAACCTAATGAATAATATGGGTTTCATAAACACCATCCCATCATAACATAATCCATATAAAATAAATGGATATCATTTCATCATAAGAAAAATGAAACCATTTAAATAATAGAGACATTATACATTAAATATAAATATATTAAATAATGTCATCTTAGATGGAAAATTGTTTTGATAAAACACTTGAAATTAATTCTTGAGGAAAATATCCTTTCTTCTTCAAAATCATTTGCTTTTCAAAAAATGCCATTAAATTTTAAAAGATATGGATTTTTTGAAAGTATTCATGAAATCATGTAGAGTAAGCTTCATGAAAATAATTCATTATGACACAATAAAAATCTTTCCATGTCGTATAAGTTAAAAAAACAATCTACACGTACCTTTAACCGAATAGTAAAAATATACAAAGTATGGTATAGAAAAGAAATATTCCTTCCATAACACAAAGTAAAAGTCATATAGGGGTAAACATGACTTTAAAAATACATAGAAAAATATTAAACACTTTATGAAAAACATTTTTGTTGACATGGATGAAATATATAACCCCATTAAATACTTACGTATAAGCAATCTCTGATAAAAATGAGATTGAAAAATTATCCCTTATCCTATGAAAAATTTCTTCCATATAGGTCTGAGACTCTTTTATAGTGGGTTTAAACATATTATTAACTTATAACATAATCATAATATTATTTATGATATCATATATGATTCGCTTACGACTTTATATTACCTGTTCATTTGTCAATTCCATGTTAAATTAGTGTTTTCGGTAAAATTGTTTCATTAATCATACATGTTTTGACTTGTAATTATTCATATGATTACTTACATCGATATTAATTACGCCCAGAATGTAAAAAATGATTTATATATAATATATATTCAGAATATACATATATATAATAGATCGATAAATGGGAAGAAATACACAACTCATGGAGACGGTAGGTCGTACGTAGGCATGAATGTTGTTTTCATTTCCTTTTTAAATTTAATGGAAGTAAGTAAATTACATATACAAAAATAAGGTATCATTAATATATCATATATTTCATAATTATTTATTATATATACATTGTAATCATTCTTGAATGGTTAACTTGGAGAATGAATCTCATCGCGTCGTGGAGACTGTAATCCATACGTATGAACAAGCGATGATATCGTTCCCATAATTATTGAATGGAATTACAGTGGATGATATAATGTCTCAGAATTAGTATATTGTTATAATAAACATATATAGTTATTCTTTACAGCATTATACCCATCCATGTATGGTGGGTGGGGGGGGAAACAGATTACACAACTGTGTAGAGATGAGATTTCGTATGTACGCAGGAGAAGTGATTTCGTTTTCCGTTGGATGGATATAAGGTGAAATAAGTTTGGTTCATATTTATAATAAAATATCACTATATTAGTTATACTTATGTTAGTACTTTATTATGAAACAATAAAAGAAGAATAATTAGAAGAAGAAATGAACTTGAAAGAATCAATAAAGGATATTACCTCTTCTTCGACATGCCTCTTTTAATCCTTCTCTTAGGGCACTAATGTTGGTCTTTGTAGAAAACCAGGACCTCTTTTATGTGTCGAGGTAAGTGGAGAAGAGATATTTTTAGGGTTTTTCTAGGATTGAACGCTCA
The DNA here is from genome assembly GCA_963277665.1 of Viscum album. Taxonomy (NCBI): domain Eukaryota; kingdom Viridiplantae; phylum Streptophyta; class Magnoliopsida; order Santalales; family Viscaceae; genus Viscum; species Viscum album. The sequence continues at coordinate 1,723,591,735 of OY728159.1, forward strand.
ATGTGGGGTGAGGAGGAGAGGGAGGTGGTTCCTTTTTATAATGGGCGAGAGGGGCACTTTTCGAAACCTCTAAAATATTAATTTATAATAAACTCAACCCCACTTAGAGAACACCAAAAAATGATTGAAATTTGAATATGTGAAGATATAGGGTTTTAATCAAATCATACAATAAAATTTAGACATGTTGGGAATTTATTTTATACCTTATCAACTTGATTTATCCTTATTTAATCTATTTAATTTTATTTATGGTAATAATATTCTAAATTTTAAATAGTTATAAATAATTACTTATGTGTTGGTAATTGTCAATAATTGGATACTTTATGACATTGTAGACCATATAAATTTTAATTTACAATTTTTAAATATTTTTGTGATTTTTAAACAATTTAATAATATGTTATTTTTATAAAATAACAATAGTGTCAATTTTGACACAATTCATTTATTTGAATTTAAATAAAATTCACACAGAGGTTATATTCAAACAAAAATATTAAATAAATTCCTATAATGTGATATTTATCTAAAAAAATTATGGATAACATTAATTTCATCATATAACATTTATTTTAATATTTTGAAAATCATTTATTAGATATTTCCCTTAATAAAATAATTACTACAACATATTTGTATAATTATTTAACATAATTATTTTTTGCATAAAAATAAAAAATAAACCACCATGATCCAAATAAATCTTATAACTTCAATAAGAATACTTTTACTAGAATTTAACATCTAAAAATAACAACATTTAAATCATTTAAAAAAAACTAATACAAGTGTCATAATCGCATTTATAGAGCTCCAAAGGGTCAAATATTCGACCCATGGATACATATGGATTACATGTATACGACATATAATATTTTTTCAGGTTTTTGGGGCTTTAATTGGTATTTTGGTTTAATAAAAAATATATTACATATTTTTTAATAAATAAATAATTTCTGCATCATTAATGTATAAGCTATTAAATTAATTATATATTTCATAAAAATTAAAAATAAATTAACATTATAAATGAAAAAAATATAACTTTAAAATTATTATTTATAAACTAATTTATGTACTGTATAACGTTATATTAAAAATAAGTTAATTATTAATGTTTGAGTGAGACATATTTCACTTTCATTTAAATAAAATAAATTAATGGTCTTAATCACATACAAGTTGGTTTTAATAAATATTATTTTGACCCAAGTATATTATAGGATGAAATATAATAATACAATTATATTAAGACATGTGTTAGGGTAATTTTATAATATTATTTTTATCCTTAAATACAAAATTTACATTTAACTGTGGTAAATAAAATTTATTGTAGTTAATATTCATAATGCCCAAAAATAAAAATTATCCTATTAACATAATTTGGACCAACTAATTCAAAATATGGAATCCATTTTTCCAAATTCAAGACACATAATATGTAGTAATTAATTTAAAATTAATCACGCGATTAAGAAAATGTTTTTTAAAAGTTAAAACATTGCAAAAGATTGAAATATTTCTACTTACGAATTCAGTGTAAAATTAATTCTAACGACTTAAAGTATATTAAATGGTAAAAATATAATCTATTTATTATTTAAAACCATTAAATATTATTATTTAACCATATTAATTATCTCTATTAAAATATTTGTTTTTAATTAAAATTTAGCATATTTTTACTATTCATCAAAATAAAAAACTTATCAGATTAATATAAAAAATTTATCCAAAGTAAATTTTTATATCCTTATTCTAAAGAAAAATGTAAATTTTTCAAATTGAACTTATAAAATGTAAAAAACTAAATTTAATGTGGGTGCGCCATCAAAAGGCGGAAAAACAATATTTTTTTTAAATAATTATTTTAACTGGAAAATTTATTTTGTTCTCAAACCATGTTCTAGATCATGTGTAAGATGAATTATATTGTTATAAAATTAAAAATGCGGTTAATACTATTCATACAGGCTAGTTCAAAATAATATATTGTTGTTTTGTGAAACTCAGTATTGCGTACAACACAAGCTATCGAGGAAGGTCGCTCCTGTGTGAAACACAAGCCAATAATAGTGTTGTGTATACTACACGCTAATAAGGTGTTGCATATTATGTAAGGTAATATTGGTGTAGCATACCACACAAGACATCAGAGAAATTAAGAAGAGTAATTCTCATAAAATTTTGGGGTGTTACATGTCACATACTCAACCTGCCCCAAAAGAGAGAATCAATTCATAAGAACACCCTGAATATGAAACTCCACACATTTTTTCCCACAGTTGATAAAGCTGACATGTACTCGAGACCAGTCCTCATCCTGTATCCCTATCATCTCCATCCCATGAAGCTGGTCTGTCTCTCACTATGGTAATGGAATTGGCTAAGTACGGAACAACTGGTGCATGAATCTTTCATGCTGCTGCCACTCAATAATATGGAAGTGAATGAGGGGCTCTACAGCCATATCATCCCCAAGCCCAACAGTGCAGTATGGTGGCAACTAGTTTGTAATACTCCATTATAGAAGCCATGAAATATGAAATGATAAGTTATTTTGTCAAAAAATCACCTAACTAAAAACCAAAATTGATTCCATTATTAAATATGTTAGACAGTGATAGATTGTATATACATTCCTTATCAAGTAAGATACAGTCCAATTGTAGCTGATATACGCCCAAATGCTATCTTCGAACCGCATCAAAATTTTGTCGCTGACACAACCTATAAAATGCATCAACGATAGTGAAAAATAATTAGAAATTATAGTCAATAACTTATAGTAGAATCAGAACCAAATAGAAATGATTGATCATACCAGCATCCATGCGGAGCGTCATGCAGAACCTCCATCGCAACTAGCGGACCAGGGAGGTCCGGGCAGAATATTGGGATGTGCTCCCAAGCCCACATCTGTATAAGGATGACACATCCCCTGTGGCATATGCTGTCCCTGTGGGATAGCCTGTATAATGCTTTGTATGTCTATTCTAAGCAATCTGATCCACAAATATATGTCCCATAAAAATATAAGTCTTCTAGTAGTGGTAGATGTATCATGTGGATGTGTGTCCACGAGTGATTAGTACATGTGGTCCCACTAGTGAGCCGAAATTTATATGAACAGGAATAACACATGTCTGTCTGCTCATCATCATCATCCTATAAATGTGGAATCTGTGACTCTAATCAAGGAATAGATATGGATGCACAATCAGTAGCACCATGGTCGGATATAATATCAATGCATAACAAGTGCTGAGCTAGGTATGGCCAAGCTACACGAGTGAGTCCAATAATGGGTCTACCCTAGATAAGAAGATTGAGAAGCACTGCCAAATCCTCGAGGGTGATGGTCACCTCTCCCTTAGGAATGTGGAATATGTTTGTCTCTGGTCTGCACCTCTCAACAAGGACAGCATGTAAGAAATGATCTACAATTGAGAAATCTAACAAGGAAGGTCCATAGAAGCCATCACGTCCCAAATATGGTCTAATGGAATATAGAGGCTCCATGTGATGAAAATGGTGAGCACGACACACATTGATCAATCGATCTGGAGGACCCTCTAACACGGCCTATGAAATATGGGTAAGGAAATGACTGATTAGTATCATATAATTCATCTGCATATAATCCAATGAAATGAGTCGTATGTGTAAATTGAAAATATAACTTTATGGTTAGAATAATGTTATGACTTTTAGAATTGAAGAAATCAAATGTTTATTCACATTCTTTTATGATGTTATTTTTACCAAAATAAATATAATTATCCATTTCTTTTTGTTCTAAATGAATGAAAGATAATAGGAGGAAAGAAGAGAAAAAAAATTAGATTGAAAAATTTAGGTTGTGAATGAATTTTGTAATTGAAAATATATTTGTATGAATTTTATTATGGTTTAGGAAAAGTTTTTCAAGGTCTTGAATTTTGTTAAGACATATTTTTGGGGAGCATTATGATTAAGTAATTATGGATTGGATTAACATAAACCCTACCAATTAATTATGATGTTTTCTGAATGTATGTAATAATCAGTATTGAATAACTTATGCTAATAATTATGATACTATTATTTCGTTATAGAGTAGTTTATTAAATATAACACATAATTTAACCAAAAACCATGGCCAAGGGAAGATTCTTTTGGGTTGGGCTATATGTTTTAGGGTTTGAGGTTTCGAATTTTGATATTAAGGTTTAGGAAACATGTTTTTGGGTTAAGTGTTATGATTTTGGGTTTTGGGGTTTAGAAAAATGAGGGAAAAAAAGAAGAGATAACAAACATTTACATTAAAATATGAGAATGTCACAATGAAAACAATAAATCCTTTTGGATGAGAAAATTAACTCGACCCAACAATGTTAGGGCATCGTTTCCAGTTATGAACTTATTTATGAAATATCATGCATTGAAAACTCTACCCTTGTTCTTGAGGCTAGTCCATCTAATTGCACATCCAATTGTCCTTCGGTATCCCATTGGGATGTAACATATTCATTTCTGGTATCACTATGAGTTGGCCTTCTGGCAATGGGAAATAATGATATTCCTAAATAGGTGTCCATGGTTCAACAAAATAGTTTGCATTGGAATCCATCCAGTAAAATGGATCAAAATATGATTCTCATTATATGTTTACAGAGGCACATGATGCGATGGTGTGTGTACATGGAATCTGTAAGGCCTGAATGTTTCTACATTTACATTGCCTTGTTTCCAGTAATACCACCATTTTTTCAATGATGTAATTTCTAATGGGGTTTGAACACTATTGAACATAAAATTGGAATTCTTCAAATCAAAAAATTTTGACGTGATAACCAAGAATATTCATTAATATGTTTTTCAATTTCTCATTGAAAGTGTCTTCCGTATCGTAGCCCATTTTGTATTCCATCTGATGCTAGTTTCTTTCTATCAACAAACTATTTCACGAATTGATATAATGTCTCCTGATCTAGGGAAGTTATAGGTATCTTGTAAAGGCCTTTAAAGACACCATTGATTCACTTCATAGTTTTTTTTATCATGTGTCTGTACATATTCCACTCATCATATGCCAATGTCCATTTCACTTTTGGAATCCGCACAATATAATCATAAACTTCATGGTTAGCCTAGTAGATTTGTTCAAAAATCTCTTCAATCTTCCATTGGTCCGACTCATATATTACACAAAAAAGATGATATTTCACATACATTTATTTTATATTTATGTTTAAATAGTAAAAAATAACGATTACAATGCATACCAAGCCTCGTGATTGACATATTTATCTATTCGTTATGGAATTTTTTATGAACATTGCAAGAAATGTGTCTAATTCAGAACCAATGATGTGAATTTTGGTATCTCCATGTATCAGGATCCACATTTATTTCCACATTAATTTTAACAAGGAGATATGATATCAAACAAACCCCTCGAATGATGGTGAAATGGTTGCTCATACATGCTGAAAACCAACTCCATGATCCATTGTTTTCTTTCTCTATAATGGAAAAGTCAAGAGGAAGAGGTGAACGATTTCCATCATGTGTTGCCGCAATAAAAAATACACCCTTGTATTTTTCGTACAGAAATGTTCCATCAACCTGAATAAACTATTAGCTAAAATTAAATGCAGAGATATAAGGAAGGAATACACAGAACAACTAATGAAATTGAACAAGAGAGGAATCATGTCGGTTAGCATGAGACACATGTTCATTTTATCTATATTGAAAAAAATTGGTTATGATGCCTCATTATGGATTGCAATTGTAGAAAAACCTAATATTCTTCATCATAGACACAATAGTCCATCAAAATTGCCTTCTGTTTCACCATCCATGCCTTATTATAGGAAATCCTATAACTGAATGTCTATTGAATCCTCTCTTGAACAAGGGAAATTGAATCATTTGGATACATTATAATCATCTCATCCACAATAGATGAAACAAATTCTAAATCAAATGAGGTATGATCTTATGTGAGGCTTGGATAAACTCAAGTATGAGCCACCTCAACCCTCGAAATTCTCCAACCTCCAAATCTAATGTTCAGAACATCTCTTAAGGGAAATATATTGTCATCCCCATACTTCTCACACTATATAACATATTTAATATGGAAATATTCGTGAACTGTAACAACCTGAGATTTTATAAGATACATTCTTTTTAATTTCATTCATATCTACGGTTGTACGATACACCATGATTATCTTGAGCTATACGCAACACCGTATTAGCTTACAGTATACACAACACTAATCATGGATCGTGTTTCACACAATTTCAAGTATGTTTGATATTAGTTATTCTATGAAATATTGAGTGTATATATATATTATATTATATTTATAAATGAAATATGGTTTTATTTTTTTATACACAACAACAAAGCGGTATTTCACTATACGCAACCCTGACTTGGCTTGCATTACACGCAATCGCGACCTTCCTCGATAGTGTGTGTTGTACGCAATACCAAGTTTTACTAAACAACAATATATTATTAAATTATTATTATGAACTAGCCGTTATTAATAATATTAACTAAATTTTGAATTTTATAACATTATTATTCATCTTACACATTTTCTAGAACATGGTATGAGAACAAAATAAAACTTTCAGGTAAAATAAGTATTTTTCAAAAAATGAAGTTTTTCCACCTTTTGATGGTGCACCCTCATTAAATATTGTTTTTGACATGTTTATAAGTTTAATTTGAAAAAATAAAATTCTTCTTTTGAATCAGGATATAAAAATTTACATTGGATAAAGTGTTGATATTTTTCTGATAACATTCATATTTTAATGAATAGTAAAAACACGCTATATTTTAATTAAAAACAACTTTCTTCATCATAATAATTTATGTGGATAAATTATAATATTGAATGGTTTTAAAGTATAAATAGAATATATATTTAACATTTAATATAATATATGTCATTAGCATTGATTTTACCTTGAATTCGTAGGTTAAATCAATTCAATCTTTTCCAATGTTTTAAACAAAAAAAACTGTTTTCTTTCGACAACGGGATTAATTTTAATTTAATTTCTGAAAATTTTTTGTATTGAATTTGGAAAAATGGATTCCATATTTGGAATCAGTTGGTCCAAATTATGTTAATAAGCTACTTTTTATTTTTGGGCATTATGAATAGTAACTACGGTAATTTTTATTTACTGCGGTTAAAGGTAAGTAGGGTAATTCAAGGTTAAAAGAATATTATTATAATTCAAAATTACCTTGACACTTGTCCTAACATTATTGGATGAGTAGTTTCCGATCATGGGAATCCTTGGGCCGATTTTGGGACCCCAATGAGCCACTTGGTAGTGAAAATGACTATTTGGATTAATTAATTTAATGTAAAGAGAAAATTGACTTTAACAAAAATCTTTTAGTAATTAATTATTATAAGGGGTTATATGAGTTATATTTTCAACTATAAATATTCTTTGGTATGCTAAAAAGATTCCCTACATCATGGTATTTCTTTCATAATTTTTAGACATCAAATGAAGTAAATTATTTATGACACAATAATGATGTAGTGTTTACCTCATTAATAAATTATTTAAATAAATAATATTATAATGATTAAAATATCATCCAAAACCTGTCCAATTAAAATTGGATGAGTTTATTTAGAATATGAGTCATCTTATCTTCAACATTAATGTTTTTTGGACTTCTTTAATCTGATGATATGTTTATAATAAAATAATGTTTTCACACTTTCCTAAAGAGACACTCCTCTCCCTTATAAAAGGAGACCACTTATATGCAATTCCTCACACCTCTCAAGCCTTTTGGCTCGTCCAAACCCTTCTAAACTAAGCTCCCTACATCCCTATACTACCCCTTGAATCCAAACATTAAGAAAAGGACTCTCCAAGAAGTCCTTTTTGTTCAAACCAATGGAAGTTACCAAAATTAAAGGTAACAGTTTCTCTTAAGTTGTTTTTTTATTCTACTTCTCCAACCCCTAAACTCTTTTTAATCAATTATTTTGTAACAAAAAAAATATCCTAAGTATACTAGGATTTTGTTATGTGAAGGATTAGAACTAAACTTACACACACCTCCATCTAATGGATGAAGAACATAATGTTTCTGTGATGGAAAAGTAATGCCTCACGAAACGATGATTGTTCGATTTTCTCATACCGCCTCTCATGGTGGCCATTATGATGGAACTGTATTTATATATAATATATATTATTTTTATGATCTCCTTATGATTCTTTAATTCCCAATTATATTAAGCCTTTACGGTTTCCATAGTCGGTAAATACGATAATCTCATTTGAGAAAGTGCTGACTATCGCCCCCTCAAAGTGATATGATTCGGTTATACCTTTTGTGGGATGTATATAGGATGTGGTTAAGGATATTATATATGATATTATACTGGAATTATAATATAACTATGTATCATTATGTTTTAATTCCATTAAAATAATAAATAGAAATGAAAGTAGCGTTCATGCATACGTACGACTTACCGTCTCTATGAACGCTATGTTTCATTTCTTACCTTAATATGTTATATACTATTATAAAAGATTGTATATGATGTATATTTAAAGAAAGGAAGATTGATATTTCTAAATAAGGGATGAAGAACCTTGAGGAATACCTCAAATGGAGGGACATATGTTATCTGTGTGGAGAAAAGGGTCATAGAGTGATAGACTCTTATAGAGTTCAATGTATTATTTTTGGAGAACATGGGCATTACCCAACTCAATGCCCTAACCTAAAAATTTACTTCTAAATCAAGGAAAGAAGTATTCCAGGAAAATAATTGAAGAGGATGGATTGAAGTGTTTATGTATTGGTATTCAAGAATAATGTTGTTAAGGTACTTTTATGGTTTATTAGAATAATTTTTTATTAGTGTATTGTGGTTTTCAATAATTTTATGGTACTGGTAACCATGAAAAGTTATTGAAATATTTTGGAAAGCAGATGATATGCGCATAATGAAGGGATAAGAAGATAATGAGATGTTTGATTGTATTCATGAGCTCATTATTGATATAAGGACTAAGTGATATCATGGTTTGAGTATATATAATTTTGAGGAATTTGGTATGTGGAAAGTGTTAACTTTTAACTACATTCATGTTTTCACTAAGGTTCAATGGGTATTCATTCTTCAAGAGAATACATGATTATGGTATTCACATGTTTGTCATTTGACCAACAAAATATATCTTATGATATATGTGGGATATATGATGTCATTCACGTGATTGTTATGTGAAATTTCAAATAATCATTTTCATTATACTATGAGCTTGGACCGATGTATTTTAGATAAGCCTAATGATTGGAATGAATTATGTTGGACATAAGTTAGTATTGTTTAAGGATAGAACTTTTTTCGATATTATTGATGGGATGTTATATTAATGTAGTTTTAGAAAAAGGAAATCCTGTAGGACGAGTGACAGCACATTGCGTCGGACAAGGCTGTGGGAATCGAACCCACAACTGAAGTCTGACTGGCCTTTATCGCATACCAATGGCATACAGGAAGTTCCTGGTTAGAATAAACTATTTTTATTTTATTAAGCTGTATAATATATGAAGTATAAGTTCATTTTTCAAATAGTATATGATTAACCACACCATAGATGGACTTATGTATATTTAATAACTTTTGATAACCTTTTGTTTGAAATTGATGGAATGACCCATCATTCTATCACACGATCTACTAACACTTCATGAACAGCAAATTCAACTTCATTTCTTTAAGAGATGAAGTGGAAATTGTTCAATTCATGAACAATAGTGAGATTGTACAAAAATCCTGTAAGTATTTCTTTTAATTCATCAACTTTAGGGAAATGATCTTGAAAACGAAAAATATTGTCCTAGTGTTCTTATATCCGATGAATTATATGGTACCATAGATCATTATAAAGTTATGGCTTTGTGATTGATGGATTTTTCATAGCCATGTTCTCTACCACTCTTCATTAGAACTTGATGGTTAGATTTTTCTTCCATATCTATATTTTCACCTATGTTCTCCTATATGGAAACCCAGTGATGAGTTACTTTGGGTAATCATTACGTTTCATACTTTAGTTTTTAAAATTAAGTTTTAGTATTCCTTTTTATGATGTGGGTTTCTAAAAATAGTAAACGATTTATAACCCCGACGAATTTCGAGGGAAAATTCATTTTAAGGGGGATAGAATGTAACAACCTGAGATTTAATAAGATACATTCTTTTTAATTTCATTCATATCTTCTGTTGTACGATACACCAAGATTATCTTTCACTATACACAACATTGTATTAGCTTGCAGTATACACAATAGTAATCTTGGATCGTGTTACACACAATTTCAAGTATGTTTGATATTAGTTATTCTACGGAACATTGAGTGTGTGTGTATATATATATATTGTATTTATAAATGAAATATGGTTTTATTTTGTTATACGCAACAACAAAGGAGTCTTTCACTATACGCAACTCTATCTTGGCTTGCATTATACGCAATCACGACCTTCCTCGATAGCGTGTGTTGTACGCAATACCAGGTTTTACTAAACAACGATATATTATTATAATATTATTATGAACTAGCCGTTATGAATAGTATTAACTAAATTTTGAATTTTATAACATTATTATTCATCTTACACATTTTATAGAACATGGTATGAGAAGAAAATATATTTTTCGGGTAAAATAATTATTTTTAAAAAATGCAGTTTTGCCGCCTTTTGATGGTGCACCCACAATAAATATAGTTTTTGACATTTTTATACGTTCAATTTGACAAAATAAAATTATTCTTTTGAATAACGATATAAAAATTTACATTGGATAAAGTTTTGATATTTTTCTGATAACTTTCATATTTTAATGAATAGTAAAAACACGCTATATTTTAATTAAAAAAAAACTTTTTTCATCATAATAATTTATGTGGTTAAATTATAATATTGAATGGTTTTAAAGAATAAATAGAATATATTTTTACCATTTAATATAATATATGTCATTAGCATTGATTTTACCTTGAATTCGTTGGTTAAATCAATTCAATCTTTTGCAATGTTTTAAACAAAAACCCCGTTTTATTTCGACAACGGGATTAATATTAATTTAATTTCTGAAAAAATTTTGTATTGAATTTGGAAAAATGGATTCCATATTTGGAATTAGTGGGTCCAAATTATGTTAAAAGGCTACTTTTTATTTTTGGGCATTATGAATAGTAACTATGGTAATTTTTATTTACTGCGGTTAAAGGTAAATATGGTAATTCAATGTTAAAAGAATATTATAATAATTCAAAATTATCTTGACACTTGTCCTAACTGTCACGACGCGAACCTACCTGGGCTTGAGCCGCAACTACCCCAAGCCTGCCTCCATTGGCCAGGGGCTGGCGACAAGCACCGAAGGCACAATAACTCGGGGAGGCCTTTGCCTATGTACCTGTACACGCACTCACGCAACACACTCAATGAAAAAGTGCAGAGTAAAAGAAAAGACAAGCAGAGTAAAGGGAAACTTCTATATAAATATCTCAAAGTGCATCGACCTCTAAACAGTACAAATTACAAGATGAAAAGAAAAGGGGAAAACACGCACCCAACCAAAAAGTGCCACAACCCGGCAACTGGTAAACAAAAAGAAACAACTGACGAGTCCCCCCTGGAACCTGTCCATGACCACCGCACGTGGTCCATGCTCCCATGCTCTTACGCTCCACTAAATTCATGCTCCACCTGTCAGATTTCTGCAAGGGCACACCAAGTTCGGGCAAAGCCCAAGCAGGGGTGAGTATAAAAATACTCAGTAGGATACCCCGAAGGCTCGAGGGAGCAACAAAGGAGGTACCGAAGGCTGAGTAGTTGAGCGAACATGGAATAGTAGAGGAGTGCAACTGGAGGTGTAGTAAAGAGTAACATCTCAACCCAACAAGAGAAAGGTAGATGACTCGTCCTAACACAAGGACCTAGGAACGGTGAGAAGATGCACTTCTCGTCGAGCTTTCGCTGCCTATAGCAGGAGAGTAGACTCGTCCAACCATGTGAAGCTAGACACGGAAAGCCCATGGCATACCCTGCGTGTCTTCACCTCTCCTGGAAGGAGATTAACCAAACCCAAGAAGTGTGTACTGGAATCAAGGTATATACATATCGGTATGCTCAACAAGAAACCCGACCAACGTCGTAAGGGGATCCCCGTCCCGAAGCTCAGCCCAAGAAAAGTGAGTCTCCTACAGTTCCAGAAGTAAACCATCGATGCCCAGCATCCCGTACGTCTGCCCGGAACCGTAATCTAAGGGGATCAATCACCAAAACTCGACACTATCCGCTTTGGGAGGCACTGACTCACCCGCACGGTTTTAGATCGCATCACAAGAACGCATCTTGGTGGGGAAAGTGCCCCTCATACTTGAGGGTTCTAGGGAAAGTCAAACCACACCTCGTCACTGCTCTACAGTCGAGAGGTCTCCTCAAAGTCAAGGTCGTCACCACACTGACCTGTAACCAGGGGTCCCACTCCGGTAATCATGGAGGAAAGCCACAGGCTAGCCTAGTAGAAAGGACTGAGCCTGGAATGCCAACAGGTGTCCCACTACCCAGCCCTACTGGAGGGTAATTCATAACCAGATATCGGGTGACCGAATGACCAGCCCCACTGGAGGGTAAACCCTAATACATCATCTGGCGACCCACTGCCCATCCCTGCTGGAGGGTAGACCTTAATACATCATCAGGCGACCAACTACCCAGCCCCGTTGGAGGGTAGACCTTAATACGTCAACAGGCGACCCATTGCCCAGCCCCGCTGGACGGTAGACCTGGAATAAGTCGACAGGAGACCCACTGCCCAACCTTTCTAGTGGGTAGACTGGGAAGTAGATGACGGGAAACCCACATCCCAGCCCTGTTGGAGGGTAGACCCTAAGAGGGCGTCAGGTGACCCACTGCCCAGTCTCTACTAGAGGGTAGACCATAAGAGTGTCAGGTGACCCACTTCCCAGTCTCTACTGGAGGGTAGAACCTAAGAGTGTCGGGTGACCCACTGCCTAGTCTCTGCTGGAGGGTAGACCCTGAGAGTGTCGGGTGACCCACTGCCCAGTCTCTGTTGGAGGGTAGACCCTAGAAGACGATGAGTAACCCACTGCCCAGCCCCGCTATAGGGTAAAACTCAGAACTACTCTAGCCATATCCACTGGAGGGTACAACCCTGGCCAACCAAACACGGAGTGGGTATCGTGAAACCACCCAACTCCATAACAACTCATCCAAAAGAAGTTATGTGCTTGTCCCATCATTGGGTGACACTAGCACCGCTACCGGACGATCCATCGAGAACAAAACCAGGGGGAGACCACTCAACCCTGGTGGTCAAACAAACGAGCACATAGGGACCCTCTACATCACGTGAGGTCAAATTACGCAAAGCAGAACACGACGCGTACATGGGGCCCACACGACGTGTTTCCCCACGTCAACCCCAACTCAGCGCACAAACGTTCTCAGGTACAAACCACATGTACCTCCAAGCGCACCCTTATACTCCCAGAGTATACCTCGTTCTAGCCAAAAGGTTATCGTGCACACGGCACCCAGTGTCAACGCGAAGGCGCGACGTACCAACTCCATATCAAAGGCCCAGTCACGGGCAACCACATCTTGTGAATCATTTATATCACTCTCCCAAGAGTGCGCGATCACACGCCAAGGGTCCGCTACAAACAAGGTAGGGAGAACCACCACTAGAGAACCTTCCATGCTTTCACATTTAATAAGATCACACAAGATCGTCCGCACATCCAAACAGATTGCACCGTTGTAATCCTCACGGAAAAACACGCGAGATCGACTATGTACTCACCTCAAACGGATATCCGACGAAAAAGTCTCTAACATCGCCTCACGCCCGAACGGTGTCCCGTGATCTCGAGCCTCGGCCCCGAAAATAGTCGGGTGCATCGCACCATTGTGATCCTCTCCGGAAAACACGTCAAAAAGACTGCTCACTTGAGCGTAATGGATATACGGAGAAAAAGATGAATTCCGGCCCACCGCACACGAGAGGTGCTTTGTGGGACCCACATCCCGGTCCAGAAACTAAACAAACGGATCGCACTGTTGCGATCCTCTCAGAAAATTACACAAAATGGACTATTCACTTGTCCAAAAAGGACACCCGGTGATAAAGCTGGAAATCACCGTCAAATCCCGAAACGGCTCTGGCGGGGCCCGCACCATCGTGCCGATTTAGAGCGGGCGGATTGCACCAATGCAATACCCTTGTAAAACCACCAAAAAAAGATTGCTCACATTCCCCGAACAGACGTCTGATGAAAAAGTTGCTAAAACGTTGCACACAGCTTGAAAGACGGGTGGTGGGGCCCACGCCTCAACTCCGTCTTCAACGCCCGAAACTACCCTAGAAAGTTTCGCCCTGGTGCTAGGGTCCCAACGCAACTAACGACACTCAATGCAGACGTCGGATGCGTCTGCGCCGCTCAAAACATGAACTCCCGGAAAAAATGCCAAACCTCTTAACATCGTGCCGCGCCCCCGGCCCCTCGTTTCAGGTATTAAAAATTCCCGAAACCACCTCAAAATGTACGCCTTCATGCAAGGTCCTCGCTGCTGCTGACAGCACGCAAAACGGACGTCGTACGGATGATTTATCAATATAAATCATTTTTATAATAATAATAATAATATTATTATTATTATTATTATAACCTTATTATATATATTTTTTCTTTAATTTGTTTTTTTACCAGACCGGCGATTCGGCCGGTCGTCTCCCTCGTCAAAAACCTGACCCGCATATGCGGGTCCTCTGTCCGCCAGTCGGGGTCCAAAGACCCCCTTCTTCTCCGGCAATGACCGGCCAAAGGGCCGGTCAGCCCCTGCTCTGCGCCCGGCACCTGCAGCCGGTGACCACCACGACGACGCTGCCCGGCTGCATCGCCCCGCCGTCAGCGCCTCGCTGCGCCCGGCCGAAGTCGTCCCGTGCTCACCCAGCGCCTCTGCGCTCGCCGTCGCTGAAACCTGCAGTCGCTCCGCCTCTGCCGGCCCCCGACATCCTCCACGGTGTCCCCTACTGCAGATCCGCCGAAGCCGAATGCCCCCCACGCCACCTGCTGCTCACCGGGCCACCGTGCTGAAGGGAGCTGCCCCTGCCTAGCTCACCGGACCTCTACGCTCAACCGACGGAAACACCAAAACCTGCAAAAATCACCGGACCGCTGCGGCCACCTCGGGACTAGAAATTCAAATCCGTAACCGGCATGGGAAAGAGAATAAAATCTACTACGTATTCATTGGATTTTCTCGATAAATCGATAGAGGTTCGATACAAATAAATTGAGCTCAATGTATATGCAGAAAAAAATTGGAAACTGCAATGATCCTACTTGCGAGGGCATTGCCCGGAGGTTCGTCACTGAATCTCCGCCTTGCCGGAGCTTCCTCGCCGGAGTGGAGGAGGAGGAGGGGAGGTTGAGGGAGAGGCGTCGCCAGGGGGTTGCCAAAATGGGAGAGGGGTGGGGTGAGTTGGGCTTAAAAAGAAAATTAAATTAATTAAATTTTAATTAATTTAATCCTCAATTTTTACCCGCACCCGAAACGCCCGACGGGGTCGAGGTTAAGCCTCCCATAGGGTAAACACCACCTCTTTAGCACAAAAGTGGTCTCGGAATTTGATTCTGAGATTCCGTTTGGATGTTATAAAATTTAACGTTTGAAGCTGCTAAATTACAAAAACGCCCCTGGCGGCATTTTTCACAGACGGGCCGCGCCCGTGAAAGTTATATCTCTCCATGGGTAAACGACACATTCCAAACTCAACGGTGCCCTCATATTTCAAATCTGAGCCACCGTTTAAGATATAATTTCATTTCAACATTAAACGAATTAATTTATTTATTTAATCCGTTTAACGTTCCAGAAGCGGGCGAGGGGTCCAAACGCCCCGCGCCAACTAGTTTAATGTCGTTAATAGGGTAAATACCCCATTCCGGAAGCATCCATACAATCAGATCTCTGATCCGGATCACTGTTCAGGATTTATCACCTTTATTTGGCGTTTCCACTGTGAACGCACTGAAAATTTAATTCCGGCCACACCGGGGCTCGGAATCGCACACCGTCGGAAGGCGCTGCTCTGAAATATCATTAAGAATATTCCAAAGACATTCGAATCAAAAACTGGGTTTTAAATCATTCCCTCCTTCAATATTTTTGTCCCCAAAATGCAAAACAAGGGAGCAACATGGGGTACTAAGCCCACACCTGGCTTTCCCATACCCATAAGAACCGACGCACAGCTCTGCGTCACCGCACATAGACCAGAGGATTGATCTGTTCTTGCTAGGTCAGCCCATGCCGATGTTGTGCACCCACTCCGGACATTGGGGTTAGGGCAAGGTGGTAGAGAACCTCGCCATCCCTCTTCATGGTCTCAAACAGCCAAAAGACCCTCGGGGGTATCTCACCTCCCCGACCGAACCTCTACGTCGCATGTCGCGACTGGAATCACCGCCCGCACCTGAAACAAGGCCCAGTGATTCCCTCCTTCAGAATATCCATACGGTGGAACACCCAAGGATATCAGTCACGTAGGATTCCATGATCAAGGCTCTCTTACACGCTCGAATGGTGAAGGAGTCGACACCATCGAATAGAGAAAAAGGTCCCACGCCATTTCCCTTACCAACACAGGGTTACCCCGACACCCCGCACCACCCTGGTAACAAATCAAACAAGGACCCAGGAGAAAAGCATTCCATGTACAGAGTCTATCAGTTCTACTACAAGAAGTAGAAGAGCTGTAGAGTGTACCTCTTTCACCTCATGCTCTGCATGATAGTAGACATCCAAGCTCATGACTGCCCGTGGTCCCATCTGTCAGCTCTGGGATCCTGACGTGGACCACCTAGTGGTGATGGGAAGATCTCGTAATGTCGTCCCCCTCCAACATCTCCTCCCGCTCCTCCTCTAGCACCACCTCTCTGGGAACTACTCTGATCACGGCGCTGCCCCTGCCATGGTGGTGTGCCTACTGCCTGCCCGAAGCTCACATCAACTCGGGTCGGGCAGTCTCATTCCAAGTGATCTCGCCAGTCACAAGCATAACACTGGCGCCCCCTGGGCTGCCCTGGTGCCCTCCGGCGCCTCTGTAGTGTACGACCACGGCCCAAGATCCACTCATGGAAGGGAATCCTCGAATGAGGCCCTGCGCCTTTTTGCCACAGTGGAATACGACCATGTCTCCGAAATCGGTAGTGGGAAGGCCACCTTCATCGAGGTCCTACCCTCCGGCGCCTACTAAATAGAGTAGATGTCTCGGCTCAAACGTGTCTGCTACCACCACTAACTCTAGAACGTGATAGGAAGCTCGCTGTCACCAGCGCCTTCTCTAGAACCCCGACATATGTGGAAATGTCCAAGGGTACTATGACAGCACGAATCTCTCATCGGAGACCCTGTTCAAACATCTGCGCTCGGATGTTTTCGTCATGGACCAAGTTCAGGTAAAAGCATGCACTGTCTGCAAAACTAGTCGCGTACTCGTCCACTGTCATCCCTCTCAACTGAAACTGCAGGAGCTACTGAATCCGAATGGAGCGCAAGCAGGAGGGAAAAAACTCTTCACAAAACAACAACTGAAAGTCGCCCCAAGAAAGCGACGACTCATCGGAAACTGAGTCACCAGACTCCACCAACACCAAGCTGATCCATGAAAAAGGTTGGCTGTCAAGCCACTCTCTAATCTGCCTATGTCTGCACAAGCTTGAAAAGGATAACCACTGCCTCGAGCCCAGCCTCTACTTCCTAAGGCCCCGGCTCACCACTGAACCTCAGCAGTCTCTGCCGCTGGAACACACGTAGCGTGCTTAACCTGTGCTCAAGATCATCCTGCTCTGCTGAAACTGCATGTTGCTCAACAAGTGGGTGTGCTTCTACCAGCCCACTTAGAGAAAGGGGCTCACATGATGGGCCCTAGACTGTGGCCTCATAGCTCACAGGGTCGTCGTCACGAACCAAAGCTGGTATCCTGGCTGGCTGTCTTCGCAGAGACATCCTGAATATTATCAAGGAGTGTCGCGGTCAGATGAGCATATATGTATATACCAATACAACAACAATGATGGGGAGCTGACTCAAGAAGGACAGTCAAATATTTAATCCTATGTGATGCACAAACCAAATTTATTTTTCCTGCAACAAGTGTCTCAGCATGCTGAGTCGACAAGTGGGTTATCAAGGTCCTGGTGAACGGATACGTCGGCCGCCGCACCATTACTGGACTCCCTGGCCTGAGAGCCACTCTCGAGACACGTTGACACTGTTGCCCTAAATCCCAACAAATTCCTCTTTTAGGGACGTCCACAAAACACCCCAAGGAACGAACCACCTATGATACCACTTTGTCACGACCCGACCCTACCTGGGCTTGAGCCGCAACTACCCCAAGCCCGCCTCCATAGACCAGGGGCTGGAGACCAGTGCCGAAGGCACAATAACTTGGGGAGGCCTTTTCCTAAGTACCTGTACACACACTCACGCAGCACACTCAATGAAAATGTGCAGAGTAAATGAAAAGACAAGAAGAGTAAAGGGAAACTGTTATATAAATACCACAAAGTGCATCGACCTCTAAACAGTACAAAGTACAAGCTGAAAAGAAAAGGGGAAAAACACATGCCCAACCAAAAAGTTCCACAACCCGGCAACATGTAAACAAAAAGTAACAACTAAAGGGTCCCCCCGGGAACCCGACCACGACCACTGCACGCGACCCAAGCTCCTATGCTCCTACACTCCACTGAAGTAACGCTCCACCTATCCGTCGTCTACAAGGGCACACCAAGTGCGGGCAAAGCCCATGCAGGGGTGAGTATAAAAATACTCAGTAGGATAACCCGAATGCTCGAGGGAGCAACAATGGAGGTACCGAAGGGTGAGCAGTAGAGCGAGCATGGAATAATAGAGGAGTACAACTGGAGGTGCAGTAAAGAGTAACAGCTCCACCCAATAAGATAATGGTAGAAGACTCGTCCTAACACAAGGAGCTAGGAACGGTGAGAAGATGCACTTCTCGTCGAGATTTCACTGACTATAGCAGGAGAGTAGACTCATCCAACCATGAGAAGCTAGACACGGAAAGCATGTGGCATACCCCATGCATCTTCGCCTCTCCTTGAAGAAGAGTAACCCAACCGAAGAAGTGGGTACCAAAAACAAGGTATAAACATATCGGTATGCTCAACAAGAAACTCGAACAACGTCGTAAGGGGATCCCAGTCCCGAAGCTCTGCCCAAGAAAAGTGAGTCTCCAATAGTCCCAGAAGTAAATCATCGATGCCCAGCTTCCCGTACGTCTGCCCCGAATCGTAAGCCAAGGGTCTCAATCACCACAACTCGACATTATCCGCATTGGGAAGCACTGACTCACCCGCACAGTTTTAGATCACATCACAAGAATGCATCTCGGTGGGGAAAGTTCCCCTCATACTTGAGAGTTCTAGGGAAAGTCAAACCACACCTCATCACTTCCCTGCAGTCGAGAGGTCTCCTAAATGTCAAGGTCTTCACAACACTGACCTGTAACCAGGGGTCCCGCTCCAGTAATCACGGAGGAAAGACACATGCTAGCCTAGTAGAAAGGACTGAGCCTGGAATGCCAACAGGTGTCTCACTGCCCAGCCCTCCTAGAGGGTAATTCATAACCAGATATCGGGTGAACCACTATCCAGCCCCGCTGGAGGGTAATCCCTAATATATCATTCGTCGACCCACTGCCCAGCCCCGCTAGAGGGTAGACCTTAGTACATCGTCAAGCGACCCACTTCCCAGCCCCGTTGGAGGGTAGACCTTAATACGTCATCATGTGACCCACTGCCCAGCCCCGAGGGAGGGTAGACCTGGAATAAGTCGACATGCGACCCACTGCCCGGCCTTGCTGGAGGATAGACCTGGAACTAGAAGACGGGCGACCCAATGCCCAGCCCTGCTAGAGGGTAGACCCTAAGAGGTCGTTGGGTGACCCACTGCCCAGTCTCTGCTGGAGGGTAGACCCTAAGAGTGTTGGGTGACCCACTACCCAGTCTCTACTTGAGGGTAGACCCTATGAGTGTCGGGTGACCCACTGCCCAGTCTCTGTTGGAGGGTAGACCATAGAAGCCGATGAGTAACCCACTACCCCGCCCCGCTGGAGAGTAAAACTTCGAACTGCTCTGGCCATATCCACTGGAGGGTACAACACTGGCCAACCAAACACAGAGTGGGTATCACACAACCACCCAACTCCAGAACAACTCATCCAGAAGAAGTTATGCGCCTGTCCCATCACTGGGTGACACTAGCACCGTTACCGGCCGATCCATCGAGAACAAAACCAGGGGGAGACCACTCAACCCTACATGTCAAACAAACGAGCACAGAGGGACCCTCTACATCGCGAGAAGTCAAAGTACGCAAAGCAGAACATGACATGCACATGGGTCCCACACGACGTGTGGCCCCATGTCAACCCCAACTGAGAGCACAAACGTTCTAGGTACAAACCACGCGTACCTCCAAGCGCTCCCTTATACTCCAAGAGTATACATCGTTCTAGCATAAAGGATATTGTACACACGGCACCCCAGTGTCAACGTGAAGGCACGACGTAACAAATCCACCTCAAAGTCCCAGGCACGGCCAACCACATCATGTGAATCATTTATATTACTCTCCCAAGAGTGCACGATCACACGCCAAGGGTCCGCAACACACAAGGTAGGGCGAACCACCACTAGAGCACCTTCCATGCTTCCACATTTAATAAGATAACTCAAGAGGCTCCGAACAGCCAAACAGATCACACCATTGTAATCCTCATGAAAAAACACGCGAGATCGACTACTTACTCGCCTCAAATGGATATCCGACGAAAAAGTCGCCAACATCGCATCACGCCCGAACGACGTCCCGTGATCCTGAGCCTCCACCCCGAAAATAGTCGGGCGCATCGCACCATTGTGATCCTCTCAGGAAGTCACGTCAAAAAGACTACTCACTTGAGCGCAATAGATATCCAGAGAAAAAGATGCATTCCGGCGCACCGCACACGAGCGGTGCTTCGTGGGAACCGCATCCCGGTCTAGAAACTCAACAAATGGATCGCACCTTTGTGATCCCCTCGAAAAAGTACACAAAATGGACTATTAACTTTTCCAAAATAGACACCCGGTGATACAGCTGAAAATCACCGTCAAATCCTGAAACGGTCCTCGCGGGGCCCGCACCATTGTGCCGAATTAGAGCGGGCAGATTGCACCAATGCAATACCCTTGTAAAAACACCCAAAAACGACTACTCGCAGGCCTCGAACGGACGTCTGATGAAAATGTTCCTAAAACGTTGCACACACCTTGAAAGACGGCCCGTGGGGCCCATGCCTCATCTCCGGCTTCAACGCCCGAAACCACCCTGGAATGTTTCGCACCAGCGCCAGGGTCCCAACGCAACTGACGACACTAAAAGTGGACGTCGGATGCGTCCGCGCCGCTCAAAACAAGAACTCCCGGGAAAAATGTCAAACCTCTTAACATCATGCCGCACCCCGGTCCCCTCATTTCAGGAATTAAAAATTTCCGAAACCACCTCAAAAAGTACGCCTTGATGCAAGGTCCTTGCTCTCACTGACGGCATGAAAAACGGACGTCGTACATATGATTTATCAATATAAATCATTTTTATAATAATAATATTATTATTATTATTATTATAAACTTATTATATTTTATTTTTCTTTGATTTTTTTACCAGACCGGCCATTCGTTCGGTCGTCTCCCTCGTCAAAAACAGGACCTATATATGCGGGTCCTATGTTCGCCAGGCGGGGTCCAAAGACCCCGGTCTTCTCTGGCAACGACCGACCAAAGGGCTGGTCTTCCCCTGCTCTGCGCCCGGCACCTGCAGCCGGTGACCACCGCGACGATGCCGCCTGGCCACTTCGCCACGCCGTCAGCGCCTCGCTGCGCCCGGCCGAAGTCGTCCCGTTCTCACCCAGCGCCTCCACGCTCGCCGGCGCCGACACCTGCAGTCGCTCCGCCTCTGCCGGCCCCCGACCACTTCTGCGGTGTCCCCTACTGCCGAGCCGCCGAAGCTGAATGCCCCACCGCCGCCTGCTGCTCACCAGGCCCCTGCGCTGAAGGGAGATGTCGCTGCCCAGCTCGTCAGACCTCCGCGCTCAACCGCCGGAAACACCAAAATCCACAAAATTCGTCGGACCGCTGCAGCCAGCTCGGGACTTGGAATTCAAATACGTAACCGGCATTGGAAAGAGCATAAAATCTACTACGTATTCATGGTATTTTCTCGATAATTCGACAGAGGTTAGATAAAAATAATTTGAGCTCAATGTATATGCAGAAATAAAAATTAGAAATCACAACGATCCTACTTGCGAGGGCGTTGCCCGGAACTTCGCCGATGAACCGACGCCTTACCGGAGCTTCCTTGCCGGAGTGGAGGAAGAGGAGGGTAGGTTGAGGGAGAGGCGTCGCTAGGTGGTTTCCAAAATGGGAGAGGGGTGGGGTGGGTTGAGCTTAAAAAGAAAATTAAATTAATTAAATTTTAATTAATTTAATCCTCAATTTTGACCCGCACATGAAACGCCCGATGGGGTCGAGGTTAAGCCTCCCCTAGGGTAAACACCACCTCCTGAGCAAAACAGAGTTCTCAGAATTTGATTCTGAGCTTCCGTTTGGATGTTATAAAATTTAACATCTGAAGCTGCTAAATTACCAAAACGCCCCTGGCGGAATTTTTCACAGACGGGCCGCGTCCACGAAAGTTACACCTCTCCTAGGGTAAACGGCACATTCCGAACTGAACGGTGCCCTCAGTTTTCCAATCCGAGCCACCATTTACGATATACTTTCCTTTCAACATTGAATGAATTAATTAATTTATTTAATCCGTTTAACGTTCAAGAAGTTGGCGAGGGTTCCAAACGTCCCGCACTGACAAGTTTAATGTTGTTCCTAGGGTAAACACCCCATTCCGGACACATCCTTATACTCGGATCTCTGATCTGAATCATCGTTCAGGAGTTATCACCTTTATTTGGCGTTTCCAGTGTGAACGCACTGAAAATTTAATTCCAGCCACACCGGGGCTCGGAATCGCACGCCGTCTGAAGGCTCTGCTCTGGAATATCGTCAAGAATATTCCAAAGTCTTTCGCTGCAAAAACTGGGTTCATACACTAACCTTATTGGATGAGTAGTGACCGACCATGGGCATCCTTGGGCCGATTTTGGGACCCCAATGAGCCACTTGGTAGTGAAAATGACAATTTTGATTAATTAATTTAATGTAAAGACAAAATTGACATTAACAAAAATCTTTTAGTAATTAATTTTTATAAGGGGTTATATAAGTTATATTTTCGACTATAGATATTATTTGGAAAGATAAACCGATTCCCTACATCATGGAATTTTTTTCACAATTTTGAGACATCATATGAATTCAATTATTTATGACACAATAATGATGTAGTGTTTACCTAATTAATAAATGATTTAAATAAATAATATTATAATGATTAAAATATCATCCAAAACCTGTCAAATTCCAATTGGATGATTTTATTTCGAATATGAGTCATCTTATCTTCAACATTCATGTGTTTTGGACCTCTTGAAACCGATGATATGTTTATAATAAAATAATGTTTTCATACTTTCCTAACGAGCCCCTCCTATCCCTTATAAAAGGATACCACTTTAATGAAATCCCTCACACCTCTCAAGCCTTTTGGCTTGTCCAAAATCTGCCCAACTAAGCTCCCTACATCCCTCTCCTCCCCCTTGAAGCCTTGCATTAGGCAGAAGACTCTCCAAGAAGACATTTTGGTTCAAACCAAAGGAAGTTACCAATATTAAAGGTAACAGTTTATCTTAAGTTGTCTTCTTTTATTCGACCTCTCCAATGCCTTTACAGTTTCCATAGTCGGTAAATACGATAATCTCATTTGAGGAAGTGTGGACTACCGCCCCCTCAATGTGATGTGATTTGTTAATACCTTATGTGGGATGTATAAAGGATGTGGTTAATGATATTATATATGATATTATACTAGAATTATAATATAAATATGTATAAATATGTTTTAATTCCATTAAAATAAGAAATAGAAATGAAAGTAGCGTTCATGCATACGTACGGCTTACCGTCTCAATGAACGGTGCGTTTCATTTTTTACCTCCATATGTTATATACTATTATAAATGCTTGTATATGCTGGATATATAATGAATTTATATGATATATATATCATGATTTACATTTTGGGAGTATGTAAATCATGATATAATTAATAATAAAATCAAGAACAACAAGCCCAAACACATATGATAAATAAGATGATTTTACCCCAAACGCTACTTTAACATTAATTTACAAAATAATGGGTAATATAAAGTAATAAGTGAACTATATATGATATCATAACAATGAATAAGATTATTTAATAAGTAAATGACATTATTAACGTCATTATATAGGAGGTTTGGATACGTACAAAACATATCGGACCTAAGGTAAGGGATAATTTTGCAAATCTTATTTTTATCTGAGATTTCTTATTTGTAAGTATTTACTGAGGTTATTGCTGTCATCCATGTCCATGTTTTATAAAAGTGTATTCATGTATATTTAAATTCCTTTTTACCCATTCTGACTTTTACCCCATGGTATGAAAGGAATCTTTCTTTTATTTACCCTACAATGTGGTTTTTGACTTTTCCGAGAAAAGTACGAGAAGAATGTTTTTTAACGTATACGGCATGAAAGGATTTGTACAGTTTTATAAAGCCTTATTTTCATGAAGCTTCCTTAAAAAATTTCAAGAATATTTTCAAAAAAATCTCTTTCTTTTAATATTGCATGATGTTTTGTGAAAAGAAATTGATTTTGAAGAAGAAAGGATATTTTACTCATGAATTCATTTCAAGTGTTTTGTCAAAACCATTTTTCCATCTAATATTACATTATTTTATATGTGTATGTTTCAAGTATAATGTACCTATTATTTACATGGTTTCACTTTTCTTATGTTGATATATCCATTTGTTTTATATGGATTATGTGATGATGGGATGATGTTTATGAAACCCATTTTTTTCTTTGGGTTATGATGAATGTTTCAAGTTTATTTTGTGGCATAAGTAAGAATGGTTTCATTATGAGATGGGTGGGACCTATATCTCCCTCCAATGCATGGGGTAAAGATTTATATCTCATGAGATTGACATGGATGGAACGGCAAGTTAAACCGTTTCAGTAATACAGGAATGGAACGAGGAGTGAACTCGATTCAGAAAGGGACTTTGTCCACTAAGATGGTATTGGCAGCAATGCCTTGGCTACTATGGAAATCATATCATGTTCTTAAAAGTTTCCACAATTACATGTTTTAATCTAATGCTATTTTATCATGCTTAATGTTTCTTGGTGATCTATTCCTTACGTAGTTCCTTGTTTTATGTCATTGCTCAAGCTTTTGATGTTTAAACATTATGTTCATGTTTTTAAGTTCAAATGTATATGATTCATCTTATTTTATCCATGCTTACCCTTACTGAGAATTTGAGATCACCCTTTATATGTTTTCTTTTCCCCAGGATATAATGAAAGGATTTATGTAAGAAAAAAAGGGGAAGATCTTTATGGGAGATGTTGAAGATCATTCACCACGATTAGAAGATTATGTTCCAAGTTTCCAAAGACACTAATCTATTACGGTCCTTGTGCATCTGTTTTTGTTATGAATTAAGTATTCTGCAAAATTAATGTAATGTCCATGTACGTCATGTTTTGGGTCTCTATATGAACTATATAGCTCAAGTTACTCTCCATATGAAATATCATAAGAATTCTTTTTAATTCATATTTACGTTGAAAATTCCATCCAATATATAAGGTTTTGTACTTCTCAGTAATACTATTTGGTATAAATCCATGGAACTCAGTTTTCAGTGAGAGAACATTATTGTCAAATTCAGCCACACGTGTCATTGCTTCTGACCAAGATTAATGGAGTGGTGGATGATTTATTTTTGGTCAAGGTTGATGTACAACTAATGATTTTCTCAAAACCTCCTTCTTATCTTCTGTATATCCCTCCTTATTAGCACTTTTGTCACCATCTGATCCGTCATTATGAAAATCCTCATCATTGATCAGATTGGAATGTATATACGGGAGATCATTTAGTTTGTCCACTTCTACTGTATCATTTGGAATAAACTCAATTTCATGGGGTGGACTATATTCAACAAATCTTATAATTCTACATATTTATACTACTAGTCATTGTTGTTGTACAATAGCAACATCAAAGTATAACTCCATCTTAGTACCATATAACCATTGAGAAAATAAATTAATTGCATGGAACCAATGTGCTTCAGGAACCAATGGAAAAGTTAGATGACATAGTGTTGTCGGGAATTGGAAATGTCTATAACTCATAGAACTGATATCTTGATCAGGTCACAGATTTATGGAACCCCGAATTCTCTCTTGACGGTCACTTAAAGTTACACAGTCCGTAGTACCAACCACTGTTATTGGTTGTGTACTATAAGAAGCCCCGTAATCAGTTTGAATAACCTCCCCATAGTAATACACAGAGTCAACCATGATTCACTATGTCAAAAAATGTCTCTTTCATCGAAATTATGATACTATGACAAATATTAATTGTTAATTATAATTCACTAATCATATATATTCATTTTTAATCCTATGTTATCATTAATTAATATATAGTTAATCATTACTCATAGTACTTATTATTTCTAAACTATATATAACTAACTAAACTATTGAATACATCACATATTTACTTAAAAATAATAACTTTTTAACTAATCCCTCATTCTTTAATCACCAGTTAATCAATATTATTTTATTTTTTAATTATTTATTCTTTAATCCTTAATCATATTATATTAATTAGTTATTTATAATTAACTAATCATATGTTTTCATTTTTAATCCTATGTTATCATTAATTAGTCTATAATTGGTCATAACTAATAATAAATACTATTTCAAAACAATATATAACTCATTAAACTACATAAATAATTTTAATTACTAATAATAACATTCCATCGTTAAGGCTTTTGTCCTTATTTAATTCTATAACAAAATAATATTCATTTTATCATTGAAAAATATACTAATTAAATTTATTTTTTCTTAGATATTTTAGTTGTTTATAAAGAAAATAATAATCATCTTAATCATATACCCTAGGAGTGTCAAAGCAGGAGTGCATCAAGTCTCGTTTCTATGCACCAGTGCCCATTCAAGACTAGCTCAATGTGGTGTTTTTGGGTTTTACCCCTAGGTACATATGTGCCAGAGCCACATCCACTTGTTTGTATCTAGAAGTGGATTTTATTTCAAAGATAACCACATAATCTTTATTCTACCAAAATTTCACAATAATTAATTCAATGTTAATCCTTAGTTAATATATACTAAATCTATACTATTAACAACAATTATTTTAAACTTTATATAACTAATTACAGAACCACATAAACAAAATATAAATAAATATCTAAAATACATAAAAAAGGAAATATTTAAAAATAAAAACAATTCAATAAAATAAATAAAAAACATTAAATTAAATAAATAAAAATACCTCTAAATGTTTCTTTGCAAAAACCAGCACATAAATTAAATATTCTAGAGAGAGACTGAGAGAATTTTGGAGATATGAAGGAAATAATTGATTGAGGAGAAGGGGGTATTCCCTTTTATAGGGAGTTGAGGCCAATGCAGGACAACTAATGTGGCCTTTCACCTTTGGGTAGGCGAAAGGGGGCATCGGCGGTGCCACCTTTGGCCTCACCCAGAGGCGAAAGGTGGTGTCCCCCCCCCCCCACTGCCATTTCTATGTCATAGATCAAGGCCATTGGCGGCTCAGGTGAGGAAAGGAGACATCACTAATGCCGCCTTTCAGCATACATTTATAAAAAAATTAACCTATACCGTTTTAGTTTTTTTTTCAAAAAATTTATAAAAACACCTAGGTGAGATCTCGGCTGCTGTCTACCACAATGCTTCTCGGTCACAAAATTTCCCCACCAATCTTCCACCCTTCTCCCACTGTGGCCGAGTCCCCCACTATGATACTATCGAATTCCAAACCACCGGGTATAGTTACGCAAACTCGTCACCATGATTCACAATTATAGAGGTCATTATACACCTACGACCGAACTTCCACACCTATTCGTCATTCTGCAAGTAGGCTGACTGCCTCTATGATGGATAAAATTGGCAACACAGAGCCCCTATGCGACTTCATAGACATTAGTTAACCCATTGTAAGTACGTTTTCGATTCCATTAAACTATATACACACCACAATGGGTTGGGGAAGGTCCACCTGACCAAGAACATGTATGGGAGAACCAAAATGGACCAAAACACCAATGTATGGGTTCTACCTCACCCAAAACGGGCATACAGGGTTACTACCCGACCCACACTGGACCTGAATGGGGTTTTGGTGCCTGAGTTATTTTATATAATCGAAATTATCTAAAAAATATTTTTTGCTTACAAAATATTAATATTTTAATACTTCAGGAAAAATTAATAAAACATATGTATTAAATTAACTAATCAATTAATTTTACTTTTGGAATTAATATTAAATTAATATCATAAAAAAATAAAATAATAGAATTTAATTAATTCATTTAAACAATTTTAATTTTCATCATAATTTAAATTTATATAAATTTTAGTTTATAATGCATTTATTATATATACTGACATGTCTTGAGCAATTGAACAACCTTACATGTCATATTTTTTATTATTTAATTAAAAACAACATGCATGAGATGTCTTTAATAAGCAGTTAATTTTTAGTATAGTTTGTGTGTCATGTTTTCCCTTTAAATACATATTAGGTTTTGTGCGTCCAATTTATCTATCAGTATTTTTTACTTTTGAGACCCCCTCATCTGCGTGTATGTATTGTTTTACTATGGTGATGAAATTGTAATTTGCAAACCATACAATGTTGAGGAAAAATCCAGATTATAAGTGGATACTCTAGATGGGTATGAGCTACACATGAGTTAAGAAATTACTCAAGTATGATTACCATAGGTCATGGTTAATCCATCAAGATTAAATGGATCAACCTATATTATATGTTCAATACTTGTCATTTATTTTTATTTCCATCATGATTTTTTGTTATTCCATTCATTTTCATGATTGTGTGAAATACATAAAATAATCAAAATTAAAATGCATAAAGACACGATGAATGTATTTTTTTTATTGATGTTTTGTTATGATAACAAAAATATAGAATGAACAGATTAATATAAATGGATTAAATTCATCAGAAAAATATAAAAAAACCCTCAAACAAATATTAAATCATAAATGACTTACATCTTTTGACTTTTAACAAAACCGGGTGTTTGGGGTTCTCATTTGCCAATGTTGTGGGTGCCTCCAACCTGTAGGATTTATTGTAAGAGTGATGAGTTGAAGTAACTGAAAATGGAAACAAATATGTTTCCAAATCTAGTTTTCTGTAACTTTAGAAACCAAAATTGAATAAATCATTTATATTATTTTATAAGTTGTGACTTCACTCAATAGATCAAGGAGTTTCTAGTTAATGTGGTTGGCTAGTCTAATGCCTACCATTAACTATCTGAGTATTGGAGTAGCATTAGATTGTATAATATGAGGGGGGGTTCAAGGATCCTTTTCTCTATAGTACTCAATAGATTCATTATTTTTATTCTAATACATATGGATTCTAGAGTTTGATAAAATATAAGGAGACATTTAATGATTTAATTATTTGATAAAGTCTTATCTGTAATCAAGATAAAAGTAAAAAATCATCTATGATTTATGTCACACCTAAACCTCAGTTTTATTTTATTTAATTTGTCGTTATATATTTCATAGTATTTTATCTTTTGGTTGAGGATTGGGATGAGTTACTAGTGAGAATTTTTTATTTTTGGATGTTTCAGGTTGTTTTTTGGCCTTGTGCACAGTTAGTGTGCACAGTTTGGGGAGAAATGACATTTATAGTGGAGGAAGAGGCTGTTATATTTTAATTTTCACTTGAAAAATTTTTATTTCATGGTTTGTGCATATTTTGAGTCAAACCATGTGAGAAAAAGGACTAATTGTGCGTCATGTTTGTGGTGTCTGAGGTAAGGTGCACAGCTTGTAAACTATTAGTAGAAATAGTGCAACAATCATGTGCGGGGTTCTATCATTTTGAAATAACTAATTTTTATGGCTGGTGAATGGTATCTCAAACCACGCGTCCGACCCATGTGGGCGCCCCTTTCTTCTAGTAGTGTGCTCATGTTTGTCACATTGTTTGGAAAACCGTGCGACCAAACTGTGTGACTTTACCATATTCACAAAACATGAATTTCGATTTCACCACTCTTATGTTTGATCCCCAAATCGACCATCCCCCCTATTTCTTGATATGGGTGCATGAAGGGTCTCCAATACCTTCTCCCTTGGTTCTTCTTCCTCAATTGATTCTCCTTCAAGGATTCTAGGAGAGTTCTTCCTATTTTTTCTTCATTTTTCTCCTCTCCATTTCTCATTCTTTTGGTTTCTAGGTTTATCTTGGTGGGTTTCCTTCATAGAAGAACTCTAAGAGAAGAAAAAGTATGTTTTATTTGGTTTCCTTGATGTTAGGTTATGTGGTTTTCTTTGTGTGTTTAGTTCTTTCTTTTCCCAGAGTTTTTTTGCATACACATGTCATTGATGTTGTTGTTTCCATACATTTTTGTTTTGTAAAAAATCATTTGATTCTTGATATTTTGTAAATAATTTTTAAATGTGATATTGATCTTTGGGATCTGATGGTTTGATTTATTATAGTGTTTCTGTGTTTTTAGTTTGAAGAAAATGGGAATTCAAATGAATTTCTTAGTTATACCAATAATTATATTTATACAAGGTGTTTGATAAAATTCCAATCATAATTTTAATATGAAATTTTGTGATTTTATAACATGTTTTACCTTTTTTATGTTTGGTAGTTGGATGGAATATAGAAATGATATTTTTTAGGAGTTTGTTCCTCATTATGGTTTGATGCTTGTGTGTGAGTCCTTTTGTTTTGGTCGGACGCTTCTTGTGTTACTTTGATTAGACCCTTGGACATTTTTATGGTTATCCATTTATATGTCGATAAAAATGGAAATATCCATATGAGCATGGGGTCCACATATCGATATGAACATAAATACTAATGTAAACTCCATTAAATTCTTAAGTGATAACCTTGGTTTACAAAATCATTTTTCCCATATTCCCTCTCTACTTTAAATTCTTTCTCTTAAAT
The DNA here is from genome assembly GCA_963277665.1 of Viscum album. Classification (NCBI taxonomy): domain Eukaryota; kingdom Viridiplantae; phylum Streptophyta; class Magnoliopsida; order Santalales; family Viscaceae; genus Viscum; species Viscum album. Next base: position 1,723,623,219 of record OY728159.1, read on the forward strand.
GGTTTTCTTAAAAAATATTATTGATTCCTAAATTAATACGTTGATCCCATAAAAACATTAGGTGTGGTTTCTAAATTTTTTACCTAAAAAATATACTGTTTGGTTCCTTGAATCTTAATTAGTAACCCCCATGCCTTTAATGGGCCATTTGTAAACATCCAAACATAAAATATGTTTTCACATTAGTTTTGGTAATGAATTCATGATGAACTAAATTTTTATTGGAAATGTTTTGGATCTTAAAATGTTAAGGTCTAGTTGGTACCCTAAGATCTTTTGGAAATTGGTTTTGAATACATATAATGTGTAGGTTCAGTTATTAATTTATCAATTTTCTATGTATGATGGGAACCAACATGACTGTCCTTCTCATGATAGTGTCTTCATAAAGACGGTTTCAGGGATTAGGAAAGGAATGAATAGTAACATCTTCATTAAAGGACTAAAGGCCTTCTATTTTAATATTCATTTTTTATTACACCCCTTTCAAGGGATGAGGGTGAACCCTTAATAGGCCCTTATTCTTAGATATTACTTTTCCTATAGGCGTTAGAGACATTACAGGACTCGCATGTCTTAAAAAATCATTCAGACTGTGGATTCTAGTAACCAATCCTCCCTAGGATCTGCATGGTGGTCAACTCTCCACCATTTCATGACTATTTGGCTAGCTGTCATGTGTAGAGATGCACAAGACCGGTACCGATGGAAATTCCATACCCTCTAATTCTTCCAAATATGTTTATCCCTTCTTTGGAAAATGCACCATAATCTTGAATACTCCTCTAGAGATGGTTATTTGTAGAATCAATCTGGTTATATGCATATCAGGTGGCCCTAAATCCTATTGAGGTTCCCCGAAGTCCTTTAGGTGTCCTGAAGGTCTTAAATGTGGCTTGAAATCCTTACTTACATGAAGTCATGGGTGGATCTATGGTCTTATAGACTCCATGCCCAAACCGGTAGCCCAAGGTTAATAGTTCTGACTAATACAGTACATAATTGTACTTCCTTATAGTAACTACTGGAGTATCTGTACAATGACTCTAGAGTGTTTCTATAGTACAACTACAGTAACCCATAATTTTTCCTCCTCTTGGTTTTGAACATGGGTCTCATGAATGCACTTAGAGATACCTCACCAAATGGGCTGAGTTTCAGGTGTGAATAGAGACATATATGAGTTATGTTTAATGCAAAGTGTCAGATGAAATCCTTATTCTCTTTTATACCATTATCATTGTATTCAAGGATTTCATCTAGTGGCTTATGTTATTATTGTTTTATATTTCCAATTATAAAATTTTTAAACACATGGAAATAGGATATGTAAGGTGGGATTTTCCACTGGTGAGGCTAGATTAGACTATCCAAGTTGGTTGTTAACTATGGATGTGAACCATATACCAATAATTGGGTTAAAACACATCACTTTAATGGATATAATATAGGGATATTTAGGAAATTCCCATGATTAAAAGTCAATTTTTTCCTATTTCATTTTATGGACCTTTCATTACTTTTTCATCAAATATTAGTCTATTTGTTCATGTGTTGATTATTTTATTTCTAAATGTGTTTAATATTCCTTACTACTTATAACAAGGTTAGACTTCTCCTTGTTTTGTGAATTATTGATAATGTCTTTCTATTTTGAGTTTGGTTTTCAAATATTGTTTTAAAAATTAAACAAGTGTTTCCTCTTTAAATGTTAAAATTCTAATTTCCCTAAATGTATATCAAACTATAATTTATGGAAAAATTTTCAAAGTACATAAATGGATTATATAGTGATTGCTTACTGGGATGTTTTATGCTACCACCCTAGTTATTCCACTAAATTTCAGTAGACCATAACTATTTTTAATGGTGATGTTTTTTTAAGTTTTTTTTCAGGTTTTCCTATGAAGCGGGTTGGTCTTATGGATGGTGGGGACCAAGATTTCACACAGAGACAGTGTTCTTTTCTGGTTTGAGTACAATTTTATTTTTAGTTTTCTTTTTTGTTCCACTACCATTGAATATGGATCCATTTATGTATTTATCTGTGTTTAGTGATTATAAAATTCTACTTCTTTATGATGTATAATCTGTTTTTATTCATTTATATTAATTTATTATGGTATAAAATCATTGGCACATGTGTCATATTTTATTCCTGACCATAGTTTCTAGCCTATGAGGATTGGGATTTCCTCTCCGGCCTTATTACGAATCGGATTGAGTTTCGAATTTATGCTAGAACCAGGATGGTTTGTGACAAAATGTTGGCTTGGGTGACAGTTTTGGGTTTGACCCGGGTTGGTTCATGATAAAATGGCATTAGAGTAGCCTCTTTTGTATGGGGTTTCAGGTAGACAAAATATACGACTATCAGAACTGAAGAGGTAGTGGTGGGAAGAGTCTTACAAACTCATACTCATATTCAGCTCCGAGTTACCAAGGTTGTACAGAACATGAGTCTATTGATTAGAATGTTTTTTATTTTTTCATTCGTGGTTGTTGGGTTTGTGAATGGGAAATTACAATGGATGTGAACTGGTGCTACACAATGATATTTCTTAGAGTAGCAACCCATGCGGATCTATATTGAATGGTTAAAGATACTTCCAGTGGTCAGTGCATGCTCAGGGAATAGTCAAATAATCCATGTGACTGGGTTATGTATGGACATTAGTTCCCAATTTTAGTAATTTAGTTGTGAGTTATGTTTCAGGTTTTTTGGTTCGTATGAGTGGATTTTGAGTGGTTAATGTTTTATGGAATGATGTTCTCAAAATGAAAATAATATTTCTGAAATTATATTCTTTTTAAGTGGGGTTTGGTGTTTGTGATGGATTTGAATATGAGTTTTGGTATTTTGGTAAAGTGTCCTTGAAATAAAATGGATTTTAATTTGGAATGGAAATTTTTTTTTATAAAAGATGATTTTAGTTTTTCATACTGATGTTTTGATTTATGAATTGTTTTTTTGGTTTGGAATTTCCGTTTTTTGGTTTATTTATAGTTTTTTGTTGACTTGGTTTTATTTTTGTTTTGTTATTAATATTATGCCACCCAGAAAGGTCCCAATGGATTTTAGTGAGTCTCTTCTAATTGTTGGCCATACCCAAACTACAAATGGAGCTATAGAGTAGTGGTTTTCTTAGTCGTTGCCAGTTTTCTATGGTTATTACATACTGTTAGAGGCTATGGAGTGGCTTGAGAATGTCAAGGTATTTTTATGTCTTTAGAAAATCATGAATTAGTTATGGTGAGAGTAGTTTTTCATTCATTCAGGGGAATAGGTTTTGAATAGTGGAAGGTGATCATCCCATCATTATTGCATGTTGGATATCATGGTATGTATTTATGTACACTTTCTTCAAATGGTTCATAATTTAGTAAGTGAAGGTGAAGAATGTGGCAGAGATCTTTGGGGTTCATCAAGGTCAACGGATGGTGAAGACATATATTGATAATTTTATAGAGTCGATTTATTTTTATCTTCAGATAGAATCAATGAATTTTTGGAAATATCCTACCTCTATATTGGGTCATTGAATGGAGATTAAGGATTGATTTCTATCATCCATGAATGTTATGTTCGATAAGCTTGTTGATGAGGCTTTTCTATCTAAGTTGGTTCCTAGTGCGTCATCTGTTGGAGTTATTAATCATGTTTTTCATGGTTCTCATGAGGGTTCTCCATCTAGTGAATAGTTTTTAACAAAGGAAATAATTCTTGTGGAGTCTGGCTTGTTATTTCATTATTATCATTCGATGGACAACCCACACATGTACTTCCAGTGTGATCGGTTTGGGAATTCGAAGTAATATTATCCTCATCCTCCAAAGGGATTAAGATGATGTGGTCATTTGGGAGACTTGGAGATGTTCTAAATGAAGAATTTCAAAAAGGGTAAGTGTCAATCGAAGGCTACCAGATCATAAATACAGGGTCGAATATTCTTCAAGGCACCATGGTTCTAGTCTTTGGTCCGAGAGTGATGCTTTACATGCAATTAGGAATTTTTGTTGAGTGTGGGGGTGTTGGCCCATATTTTTTCACCAATATTGGATCGGATATGGTATGAGTCTCCTTGTTGTAGTTTTATTTTTTTGGGATGTAATTTGTAATTGTGAATGGCTTGGTGGTCTTTTTATCTTATCATTTTTTGGTTTCACTTTTCATTATGAAACTTGTATTGATATATTTTTTTGGTTTGGACTTTTTTAGTGGGTCTCTTCTGTAGATGAATGTGTCTTAAAGATAAGATGAATTTTGATTTGGTATGGTGCTTGGTTTGGGTTTCCTTCATTGGTTCCCCATAGTGTTGGTAGTTTCTACATACTAGTTAGTTTCTATATGGTGGGGAGGACCCTCTATTTTAGTTCCCTGTGGTTATCCATGTTTTGGTTTTCTCATGTTCTGGTTCGGTGTGAATTGTGATGTTGAGGGGTCACGCCAAGGATCTAACTAACTGAAAATTAATTTTTATAAAATAGACCCCCTTTTAAAGGGTAAGGGGGAACCCAATAGTCCACAGGCACATAGAATGATAACCAAGCCCTAGAGTAAAAATTCCCAATGGAAAAAACAATCTAATTCAAGCCTGCAAAGAAGGGACCCTCCGCATCATCAAAAACATTAAGACTAGCTTCCACCATCTCATCGATGCTCGGCTAGTTGTCCCGTGTAAGGATTCACAGGCCTGGTACTCATGGAAAATTCCACACCTTCTCAAACATACAATTATAGATAGACATGATCTGGTGAATGTTATCTTATCTGAACTTATTTTGGAACCGTCCCTTGAGGTTAACTGGATTTATTTTCCCATAAACCATGGACTTCAGAGAAACAAATCATAAAGCCCAATAGAAAAACCATTCCATAAATTCACAAATTCATCTAACACACTAAAGAACATTTACACAACCAGATTGTTTCTTCATGAAGAATACCTCATGATTGTAATGACCCATTTCTCCAAAAAAACTACCCAAACCAAGATCTATTTCACTATGAAACAATCACCGGTTTCAATAATGGAAGACATAAACTCACCAACAGGGTAGGACCACCCAACGATGTCAGCTCTGCATGCCACCAAAGCCACTACACATCCAAAACCAATAAATGGAGTCAAAAGATAAAAAATGAAAACCAAACCCGAATTGGGGATCTCCAAAAATCTAGATCTCTCTAGATTATGACCCTACTACTAGCCATAACAACAGATCACGCCTCTGCCTTCAAAACCACACCTGGAGACCAGATCCTCCCACCACACCTAGAGACCACACAAAATGAAACAACAACCCCTAGAAAACAGTATCTTGAACTCGCACAATAGACCAAAACTACACAACTATGTGAAACCCTGTCTAACTAAAAGGCTAGGGAAAGATAAAGTCCCACAAAGAATGAGGTTCTTAGAGAATATTTATCTCGCACGATGCCACCACTAGAAGAGAATACATTCCAAGAATGCACCATGTAGAAGAGCTGAGGAGAGAGCCAAAACTGACACGAGACAGTGAAGAGGATGGTGTCAGTGGGGGAAACCTAGATATGACAACCCCATAATGGGATCATTTATACCTTCCAATTTCCCTGTGAGGATCATGATTTCATTGGACTTGTTTAGTTTCAGGATACATTTTCACTCACCATTCAGATGGGTGACTTTTGGGGGGGTTAATGTTTTTGTGGTGGGTAGATTTATAACACTGTTACCCCTTGTTTAATTTTATTTCATTTATTTTTATTTATTCCTTGGTGTTTGATCTTTGGATTATTGATTAGGTTGATTTTCTAGTTAGAACTGTTTATTTTTGGAGGTGTCAAGTAGTTTTTGGCCCAGTGAATGTTTAGTGTGCACAATTTTGGGAGAAAATATGTGTCTAAGGGAGGAAAAGTTTATTTTTAGTTCATTTTCCATTTTTATGGTTTTACATTCATGGTATGAAAATTGTTTGAACCAAAAAATGTAAGGAAAAGGAGTAACAATCCATCCTTTTGGTGGTGTCTAAGTTAAGGCACACGACTTGCAAACAATTAGTAGAAACCCTGTAGAAATCATGTGAGGGGTTCTATCATTTTGAATGAACTAGTATTCCTGATTAGTTCATGGTTTATCTAACCAAATAGCCAACCCATGTGGGTGCCTCTTCCTTTGATCATGGTGTGCACAGTTTGGAAAACCATGCAGGAAAATCATGAGACTTTCCCATATTCATAAAACATGAAATTCAAATTTCAACCCTCTTTTTTTTAACCCCAAACCAAACGTCCTCTCCTCATTTCTGATTTTAGAACACAAAGGGGGAATATAATACCTTCTTCCTTGGTTTTTATTCTTCTATTGACACTCCTTCATGGTTTCTAGATGAGTTCTTCTTGATTTTTGGTCATTTTTATCTTCTCCTCTCCTCCCTCATATAGTTTCTTAGTTCTTATTGGTGGGATTCCATATTGGGAGAACCATAGGGGTTGAGGGATGATGTTTTATTGTGTTTAATTAATGTTAGGGTGTGCCTTTTGTCTCTTGGTCTTAGTTCTTTTTTCTCCCATTGATTCATTTCATACACACATCATTGAGGTATGAGTTTCTATCAATTTTCTTTTTAAAACAGTACATTTGATGCTTCATCTTTATTAAATAAAATTTTATTGTAATATTCATGTTTTTTATTTGATAGTTTGATTTATTATGTGGATCTCATGTTGATAAATTGATGAAAATGGAATTTCAAAGGGCATTCTTAGATACACCTGTATGTATATGTATACAAGGTGTTTTATAAAATTTCAATAAGCCTTTCTAAATATATTTGAGTACTTTGAGAATGTGTTTGACCTCTTTGAGTTTCATTGTTGGGTGGAAAGTGAAAATTATTTTTGTGTGAGGGTTTGGTTTCTCATTATGGATTAATTATAGTTTGTGAAACCTTATGTTTCTATGTGACGATTCATGTGTTACTATGATTGGACCCATGTAAATTTTTATAGTTATCTATTTATATTCTAGTGAATATGGGCATATCCATCTGTGAAGGGGGTGAAAATATAGATATGAAAATGCATAAAAATGGAAAATAACTAAAAATTATAAGTTATAACTTTGGATTTCAAAATCATTTTTCTCATCATCCCTCTTCTCTTTATCTTCTTTCTCCTAAATGTTTTTCCTAAAATCCCCTATTGTTTTTTATATGGCTACTTGGATCCCAAATAACTTCAAAGGATGTTTCTAAATGTTCTATCTAACACATGGACAATTTGGTACCTTTAAAATTTATTTGTAACCCACATTAATATAATGTTCTGTTTGACACCATCCAAGAATGAAATATATTTTCAGATGGGTTTGCGTAATGAATTCAAGAAGAAATGTATATTCACTAGAAATGGATTGTATTTGAAAATGTTAAGGTCCAGTTTGTACCATGTTATGTATTGTATACTGGTTTTTAATTTGTATGATGTGTAGGACTGGTCGGCAATTTTGAAAGGTTCTTTGTATGATGGGTACCCCTATGTCCATCCTTCTAATTATAGGGTATTCACATTGATAGTATCAGTTATTAGGAAATTCATGCACACATGAATATATGATTTAAGTTTAATGCTAATCATGTGATGACCTCCTCATTCTCCATTATAATATTATCATGGGATTCTTGGATTTCATCTCGATGGTTGAGTGATGATTTTTTTCGAGTCCTAATATGATGAAATAAAACTCCTTTTAAAGAGGATATTCAAAGTGATATTTTACATTGGTGATGATAGTTTAGATATGTTATATCGGTTATTGAATATGGAGGTGCACCAAATTTTTGAAGGTGGGTCTGGATTGAGAATTTCCATTGATTGCTTCATGTAATATTTAGGAACAGCCCATGATTACATATCTATATGTTCTTATTTTTGTCATCACTTTGATTACTTTTTATTCCTATATTTTTATCTTGATTATGTTCTGTTTCGTTTTATTTATGATTGTGGTTGATATTCCCTGCTTCTTGTACCTAGTTCAGACTTACCCTTCTTTTATTCATTATTTGGAATTTGAATCTATTTGACTCTTGTTTTTTTTATTTTTTTAAACAATAAAAATTATTTCCCCCTTTAAATGTTAAAAAAATATTTCCCTAAATGTATTTCAAACAATAGTTTATAAACTATTTTAAGATAGTAAATGAATGGATTCTATACTTTCTACAAACTAAAATGTTTTATTCTCACAACCTACATGGGAAACACAATGTTGGTAGACCCCAATTGTTTTCTAGGTTTATATTTTGTTCAAATTTGATTGTAGAGTGGGCAGGTCTTATAGATGATGGTGACCAAGAGGCCACGTACAGATTGTGTTGGTTTCTAGTTTGGGTCTTGTTTTGATTTTAGTGTTCTATTTAGTTCCACAGTCATTGTATCTGGATCTGTTTATGTATTTATTTGTGTTTAGTGATTATGATATTCTAATTTTTTATGTTTTTTATCTATCTTGATTCTACTATGTCTATTTATTTTATGCTAAAATACTTCCCAAGTGTTGTATTTGATTCCCAACATAACTTTATAGCATGAGAGGATTGGGAATGCCTCTAGGGCCTTGTTGAAGACCGAAATTGGTGACCGATTCGGGGTCGACACAGGTTCTTTCATGATAAAATGTTATCTCGGGTGACCGATTCAGGGTTTACCAGGGCTGGTTAGTGAAATTTTATTTTTTAAAAAAATGGAAAGTAATACAAAAAATACACTATGATAACTAATGGAAAAAAAATTCCCACACTGGAACATTTTTCCAATAGGTAGTAAACACACTTTTACAATGTACTACGACATTGGAAATTTATGTTACTAGTGTCCCGCATAACAGCTAATCCACCTGAGGAAGTGTGGGTATAAAAATATTTATCGGTCACTCATGTATGATGCATATGATGATTATTTCACAAAGATATCATCAACATTCGAAGCGATTTGTGGATACAACATCTGGGCATAAATTTTTTCACATATTGTCTCACCTCAGAGAAGCTTTTGAGTATAATGAAAAGTGAGATATGAATGAGTAATAATTACAATTGTTATATATAAATTGAATTATGGATCATGAATTTTCGTCATATACCATTATTATATTTATGTCACTCATATACTCATATTTTTTTAATAAAACAAAATAAGTATTAAATAGGGAAAAATGATTCATTACCTTTTTTATAGGGTTTTCCATGAAATAATAACATTATGTAAATATTAATCACTAGTTATTATGGTGAAAATGCTTAAGGAAAGGTGAAAAGGCCAATGATAAGCATGAAATAAAAAGGAGCTTCACAAAATCCATCAAATAAAGGGTTTTTATGAATGATTTTATTTTATTTTCATTTCATGAATTAAATATTTTGATGTATAAACACAATGAACTAAATTGTAGTAGCAATTAGGCACTCCTTCTTCTGGTAAATTAATCAGTAAATAAATTTTATGTCATAATTCATGGGTATTAAATAAAATATTCTTATCATATATGTGTTTTTAAATATAGTAACCAAGTTAGTATAGTAATGTTCCAAGAAGTAAGGTTTTTTCTCTATGAGTACGATAATTTTTTTCCTATGTAACTGATGAGAAGCACACAACTTTTTATTGCCATGTAAATGGTTCCAGTTGAACTTTTGTTGAATATTACTAAAAAAGTATCTCATGTGTACTTTGGAAACTAGTATAAATTATTCTAGTTCCATAATGAATATTTTTTGTGGTGTCTCTTAACCAATAAATAGTTTAGTGATACATGAATCATTGGAAATACCTAATAAATATAAACTGTAAGACTTATATACCAAGTTGTGGAAAGATAAGAATTTTTCAAGCAAAACAGTGTCATTTTCAAAGGTATTGATAGCATCGATTTATAATTTCCATAGTTAAATACTATAGGTATTATCAATACACTTATGTATATAGTTTTGGACACATAAACCTTTAGAGATAAGAATATTCCACAATGATTTCAGAATTAGTTTGGCTTGAGAGATTGAACTATTCCATAGATAATGTGGTGGTATGTATACTTCATAAGATTTCTTTAGGTGTTTAAGGAATATGAAATTGAAATATGGTCTATGTATGGTCAAAAGATATGAAATGCATTAGGCTGGTATACTAAAGAATATATTTACCAAGCATTCATCTGTCAATATAATTATGTGTGGAGTAATTTCTAAATGAAAGTTACCCTATACACCATAGTGTTATTATGATAATAAGGAGGATTAATGATGAGTCTTACATGTTAACATTGAAAAAAATTGTTACATGGAGTAATTCCTAAATTCAAATTTCCTTTAAAACATTAGATTCATGATGTAAGTAAATGGATCATGAATGTTAAAACTCATGTAGTGCAGATACTTACATTTTTTTATACATGATTTGAAAATAGAGACATTATACCATACCCAAATGCCAACTATCATGATAAATGTTTATTATATGAGTCATAAAATGATGAAAATTCATTATGTCATAAATTATTTTGTTTATATGCAAAGATTTTTTTGTGGATATAAAAAATAGGCATTAATAAAAAATAAAATGTGCATCTAATGTAATTATCCTAAATTTTTATTAAGAAATTACATAAGTTTCTATTGTAGAAAATATGAATGCAAGTGATGTTCTGTATTTATAAATAAGGGTGAACATGTCTAATTGAGTTAGTGGGACCACAGTTGATTAGGGTTAAGTTAATAATATTGACACATAAATAGTTAACATAGGGATGTGTTACATAAGAGGTATGGAAGATGAATTTTATACAGACATATATAATGTATGTATGTTAAAATCATAGTGATGGATTTATATTCACAATGTATAATGATACATTATTCATTCCAAATAATAATTCATACAAGTATTCAATATATTTAGATAAACTAAAATTGATTGGATCAATAGAAATTTAATAATAGATTCCAAGTATCAATGTACATGGGGATTATTATTTTGAATAATGTAGTAGTTATTCAAGTGAGACTATACATGGATAGTGAATGTATGTTACCAATAAGGATTAATTTGTAACACCAAGTCATTATTCCCAAATCTATTAAAAATTTACTTACCATAGGAATTTTTTATCATCATTTTATAAAGCATTGGATTTTAATACCATCATTCATGGAAGGTGTCTATACGATGAAACCAGAAAGGGATGATGACACTATAAAATGCCAATAAGGTTTTCAAGGTACTAAATCCAAATTATATTAAATCAATTATATCATATAATATTCTTTGGGAAATAATCTACTCCATGTGTCTACAAGAGGTTAGTGGGGGTGAGACTATTTTCAAGAATGATATGTTTTTGGATATATGAAAAACAAATATCCTTATTATAGTTAGTTAATATTTGGATAAAAGTACATCTCTAATGAATGACTAACAGGTGCATCCAAAGTTCTAGAGAACGTTATCTACTGGGGTAGATCTAACAGTTACATAGAACTAGTAAATCATACATATATAGACATTATATTGGAAAATTAAAGTTTCAAAAATTCGAGGGGGGATTTTTTCATGTGAGAATGGCTTAAATCTCTCAAAGTATACATGTATTGTTCATAGAATATGATTAACGTGGTGATTTGAAATTAAATACACTTATGTGATGGATCAATAAAATATTCCATGATATTTAAAATATATGTTATCTCCAACATATAGTTTATAGTAAGAAAATATTAGTTATACCCAGGAGAACTGTATGGGATGTAGTTAGATGTAAATGATTGTACTTGATCATGTTTTTAGAGACCCTGTATTTTCGTTGTAAGACATTCAAATATATCAATAAATATTTTCCGAGCCATGAGATGAGAAGATGCATGATTTTGGGGATTGGTGTTCCTAGAATTGATTTTATAAATATATAAATTATATTTTATATCACCTGTGCAATTTTTATAGGAAAAACGTGACATCTCTTAAATAGTGTATCAAATAAAATATATGATACCATGGTTAAATATGGAACATGAGGTTTTCCCTAGAAAGGAGATAATGTTTTTCATCACGATGTATTTAGGTAAAGAGACCATTGGCAAGTGCGTTTAATTAAAATAAATAAATAATTTTTTAATTTAAATTACTTAATTTTATAACCTCTATAAATTTGATACTATAGAAATCACTATGGATAACTACATGACATTGGGATTGTTGAGTGTATATTTCCACAACCCATCATTGGTGAGTTGAGATTGATCAATGATGAGATTTTAGATCATGGTGAATCGAGTAACAATAAATGTAATGGATCTTCTCCATCATTGGTGAGAACATTATTCACTAGTGACTGATAAAATCTCCAGGTAGGACTGGCCATGTGTTGGTTGTCTCCCTTATGATTATTTTATTGAGCTTGATCAATTCATTTTCTTTAATCTGTATTCTTTTTGAGACATTGTATGCACCCACATATCAGATTTATTTATTTTTTCAATTAATCTCTTATCTGCAATTTTCTCACCTTAGATATCCTTAATTAATTTTTTTTTGTCCAAGATGGCTTGGAAAACGATTGTTTCTCCTTTTTTATTTTATTTTCCACCACCATTAGTAATTTTATTCATCATTGGACAACAAGTCCATGATTAAACTATTTTCAGGTGGGACCAAGTGTGATTTGGCCCCAATATTCATGGAATATTCATGGGAGGTGAACAGATTGGTGATTTGATGAAGGAACTTGATGGTTTTTAGATAATGGGTATTGATTCACATTGATCAAATATCTAGGGATGACTGGCTACGATGAGAGACATGCGGGGTGTAAGATGAACCATCTTAGATTAATAGAATCTGATTTCTGTCCACCAGAGGGTCAAAAATGATGAACGAAGCCTCTCTACTCATATTTCAGGAGGCCAAAAGGCATGATTCAAGGTAGAGATAGTAGATCTAGAATTTTTAGATAATATCTTATTTTCTTCAAGAAACCCAACTACACAGTGTGTACTGGGATGAACACACACCATGTAGTACCTTTATGGATGCAGTGATTGGGTTTTGGAAAATTTATATATCACGCCCCATGTGACAAAGCCACATTCCTTGTAACCCTCCTTAAGTATAAAGGCCATGTGGTAGAAGAAAAAGGGAAGGACCCCATGTGGGAGGAATCACTATGTATTGGAGAACATAAACATGACAAGGGTATACAGACTCAACTATGGCACATAGAAACATACCAAAAGACATGGGCACAACTAGTAGAACACAGATCATCCCTGTGTGGCTGAGACACACAGGGTAGTTCCCATACATAACATTTAAGGATATATTTCTAGGGATCCATGTACTAGAAGGGTCACAAATGGGTTGTAGAGTGGGACCACAGGTTGTGTGGATCCCCTTAAATACTCTATAACATCAGTTTTGGGGAATCTTCTACCTCTCATATACCCTTCATTTGGACTCACCTATTGGATCACAAGTAATATATCCTAAATGTTTTTCATGTTGAATATTATGGTTTCCTTCATGATGTCATTTGAGATACTATGTTATTTGTTCGATGTATGATGCTTCTTTAGGAGGCACTCGACCTTGATAGTGATCAGGAGAAATAAACAGATTTTCACCCTTCTAATATGATTGGGAATAGTTCCTCTATTTACATTCAAATTAGAACCCTCATGAAATTACAAGGCATGGTTACTAGACTATTAGAGTGGCACCCTTCTATTGGGATGAGGCAAGAGTCCTCTATCGACTATAAGTGTAACACCCTCCTATGGTGACATGGAAAGGGTCCTCGACCACTAGAGTGGTACCCTCATACTAGGATTGTGCATGATTACTCTATTGACTAGTATAGTGGCACCCTACTACATATATTGGGAATGGGTCCTCAACTACTTGATTGGAACCCCTATTAGGATAGGGCATGGATCCTATTTAGACTATTAGAGTTGAACCCTCCTACAGAGTCAGCGTGTGGGTCCTCTATCAATTGAGTGGAAACCCACTATTATACTATGGAAGGGGTAATATAAAAAAATATTAAGTCCCCTGAACTGTGTGATATAGTGGCTAGGTGTGAATTAGAATGGATTCTTCTTCAGACAGACACATGAGATTTTGGGCATCATTTATGGACATCTAGAACGGATGGTAGACTATATTTCAAGGCTAGGCTATGGGATGAAGATCCCATTTCTCTCTATTACGTGATTATTTTATGATCATATATCCCTATTGATTTGTTTTGGTTTTATTATATCTATGGGTTAAGAAATCTACTCAAATCGTGTCCATTACTACCCCCTTTTGCATTTAGGGAATCCTATTGGGTATGTATATACTCACTCCTATATAAGATTTTACCGCATGTGTCAAGTGTTATGAAGATGGTAGAAATATCGACATTGATTAAAGAGGATCATAGGGATACCCTTGTGAATTTGACTGTGTATGGTGGTTAAGGTTTAGGGATATAGATATTCTCTCTCTCATCTCTATACTTTTCCAGTTTTGTTAGGTTGGGACATCATTCTGGTTGGGTGTGTACCTTTCCCAATTTTATTTTCAGATTACGCAATCGAACTTTTGAACGCCCTATATATTATACATGAATTTTTTATTCTCTATACATTTCATCTTGTATTATTCTTCCTATGCACTTATGCAAAGAGATAATCATGTGTGTGCATACAAGTACTTTGGAAAAGGCCTCCCATATTAGTTTTGTCTTTCGGTTCTAATCTCTTACCCCTAGTCTATGGAGGTGGGGTTCGTTTTGAAATGGATCGAGCTCCATTGGGCCGGTTCCTGATTGATTTGTTTTAGAATAGTTCATTCCTTGGGATAGTGATTGGATTTTCCCCTTTTAGAGATCTAATTTTGATTTATGGAAAAGTTTCAATGTTTCACAAGTGTGGCTCTAGGGTTAGTGAACCAAGTGTTGGATCAACATTTGTCATTCTTATTTAGATGGACTTTTACTACCTTCTTATTGACATGGAATATCGAGACATTGGTTGCATGGATCAATAGTAGATGTATCATATAGGATTGACTCTGTTTATTTTACTTCTTGATTAAACTACCCATATATATATATTCTCATCTATCTTTGGTTTGTCTTGATTAAATTTTTAGGTTTACTCCAAGAATAAAGATATATATGTTACCAATTTTGGATCATGATGAAAACCTGATGAGTGATGATTCCTTAGTTTAGGTGGTGTCATATGAGATTCATCCAACTGGTGGATTGGTAGAAGCACCCCACCTTTCAAAATACATGTATCACTAACATTGTAGGATGAGTATGCATGCATGATTAGCACACTACTTTAGTTCTAGAACCAAATGATGATGTGGTTATGTGGTGAGATAGATCCCATAATAATAAGGGATTGTCTAGATTTAGTGATCTATGTTTTCATGCTTATCCTAAAACATATAGATTAGGTAGTTGTACTAGAAGAGAGTATTTTCCATAGAAATGTTGGGCCCTGGTGAAGTCTAATCACACAGATGAATGATGTTTCAAAACTCTCATGGGATGACATCCAGCAGTTGTTTCATGAAGAGTACTACCCATAATTCCAATGTTCAGTTCATGTTTTGGATATTTTGGAGCTACATAAGCGTGTAATGGAAATTGATGAGTATCTATCAAGGATAACAAGCCTTAAATGGAACTCCCTCAACATGATTGATGATGGATACATACTAGAACTAATGTCTGAGAAGGGTCCCCATAGAGACATTCATCCAGTGGGGTACCCCTATAAATTCTCAATTATGTTGTAGTGTTGATGTACATACTAGTGATGGAGAATGTCATATCCTAGAGAAATTAGGATGTTAATGCTAGTTTTTGAAAATATAGGGACGAGTCATCTATAACTGTTAGTAGTCGTCTGTCCACATGATATCATCATAGGAGATCATTCAATGATCAAACCTGGGAATGTGGTCAGGAAGCACAAGGACTGTGAAAAGGACACGAGCAGCCTGTGTAGGGGTGGTGTTGTTTATGTTATGAGTGAGGTCACATGGTACATTATTGACCAACCCAACATTTTAATAAGCTAATAAAGATAATGGATAATCCTCCATGGAAGACACATTGTAGTGATGGATGTCCAAGGTGATTCTAGGGTGGCGACATGTAGTTGGAGATAGAAGAGTAGTAGGTGGGGGATAACAGAGGTAAATCTATGGATGGTGGGTGATGTTATGTGCTTCTTCCTCCACAACAACCACTTAGTGGCCCACAGAAGCCTTAAGGAACTGGATAATGTTGTTATGGGAAGATATAGGCTATAGAAGCATATGAATAAATTCATCACGAGGTGGTTAGAGGTATGGTATGTTTTTATTATACTCATTATTTAACACTATTAGACATATGTGTGAGTCATTCCTTCATCTCTTTAATCATAGTGTGAGATATAGATCTCTCATTTTAGATGTTATCCCAAAATCATTTCCTTGAGCTTCATATGGGAAATGATTATTTGATATATTTTCCTTGTCAATAGTGGGAGATATCGCTTGATGTATATAGTTTCTTGTGGGACATTTTATTCATCATCAGGAGGCTTTATGATAGAATCATGGGTATGATTTTCTTTCTATGTTATAATCCCAATTTTTTTTTCAACACATACATGTGAGATGTCTTTTCACTAAGAGGAAAAGATTTTACATTATGGGTGAGAGAGATATCATGATAAGTTGAGTGTATTTTTTGAGGATGAGGATAAAACCATCACTAATTAGTTAATGAGTGTATCCCTTAGTGAATCAGGCTCATCAGGCATTCGAGTACTTTCAGTTGTGGAGGATTATATGGGTTTCCTCTCGAAAATTGTTTTGAGACTAACAGTGATGCTGAAGATGGTGTTTAGAAATGAATTTCATCATGTGAACACTTTTATATCATCTATGACATACCAATTTCCTCATCCATGCTACGAGAGCTATTGTTTTAGTCGGAGGACCCTCGAGAGAAGTGTTTTATTAGGTCCAGTGTGTCCCCCTAGGTAGCATCAGTGTAGTTCAAAAAACATATGGGTGATATAAATGGATTTGTGTAGATTATTGTCACGAACCAACCCGGGTCAATACTGAACCGGTCACCCGAGCTGGTCCGCGACATGACCCGAGAGGCGTTCCTGATCCTCCTGGGCTGGTGACAAGTGGCAGGGCATCAACAGAGGCTGTGGGAACGATTTTTCCCAATATAAATAAATAATTAGAGTAGCTGAAATAAAACAGGGCATCACAAAATAAAATAAACAGAGTAAAGAAACTAAACAAGAACAAAAGAAAATAAAACTAACTGAAAGAAACAACCACAATCTTAGTGTGACCTCATGGGTCACTCCCCAACTCACGTCCAAACATCGCCCATGAAGAACGCACCAAAGCTGTAGCCTACACAACACTAAAAATAGAAAGGAACTATAGGCGTGATTATTAAAACTCAGTAGCCTAGCCTGATATCTATTCCCAATGCACTACCTTTTAATAAATAAATTTACCAATTACAAGTTTGAACTAAATATATAAAATATTTTTTTTCACACACACACACACACACTTTCATATCTAAAACAAGTATCAGCCCATTGCCCTTTTTAATTTTAAAACATGTTTAATATCTGAAAGGAATAGTTATATTTCTTTTTTAAAACATTTTCTGCAAACCATTTAGAAATCTGAACTTCAGTTATTAGCCAAAAAAATAAAAAAACCACACATATCACACATCACACACCAAGGGCAATGAAAAAAAATGGCACACAGGGGACAACAACCGAACTAGTCATCTCAATCATCTGCCACATACAAATAAACACCAATGGAAACATGGGTCGAACATAGGAGATCGGGAACAATACAGAATGTACTATACATCTGACTCATCCTGAAGGCATGCCCTAACTCGATGACTTCATAACGCCCTAATGACCGATATAGCCCTTCATGGCCTAACTGAGGGACCCAATCCCCATAGCAGCAATAACTCAGTATTCCCCCTCTATGGGGCCACTAGCCAGTGCATAATCTAAACTAGTGCAGCAATCGTTCTCAGAATATTCACTCACTATGCCAGGTTCCCTTGTCGACACAGATAATAAAAGAGGGGTGAGTCTACAATGCCAATAAATCAATCACAATTCACAGACATCATATACAGATCACACAATCAACGCACACCAAATATCGCCCCTGAAAGGGTTTTCCAAAATAATTTATTTTATTAAAGTGCCAAATGGGCCTTCAAAATTTTTTAAGCAAAATCTCATTTCTTGAGAAAACCCAAAACCCATGTTCATAAGAAATCATATATCTTTAAAACTATAAGTACATTTTAAATTCCTTGAATTATGTTTAAATTCCAAACGAGCATTCTTTAAACATTGGGTGTCCGCTCGTCAAGAAAATGTTTCAAGTGTTCAGTATAAAATAATCGGCTCTTTTCGCATCAAATAATCTTATAAAAATTAATAATGGTATATCATTTAAAATTTACTAAAATTAATAAAACATCAAGAAATTAATAAATTCTAAATCTAAATGTATGTGCAATGGGGGACCTACCTCGAGACCAAGGCACAACGACGACGCATGCATGAAAACCTGGCGCGGTGATGACACTCACTCAATAACACCCCGTGTGGGTCCTAAAATTTACAAACGACCCAAATAACATTTAATTAATAAAAAACTATAATCAACCCAAGGCATATATATATAATATAAACATAAAACATGTATAAAAAAAGTGGTATACCCATCAGGGGAGCTATGACAAGAAACGGACTGCCGGAGGGTGTCGCACCGGAACAGAGGAAGGTGTGCGGCTGGATGCGGTCCGACCAGGGGGTGCGTCAAGGGCATCCAGACAGCGGAAATGCGAGACAGCTGATGGGAAGGGTGCGAATGAGCCAGGCAGCGATGGGAGCCAGGGCCGTGGAGGGGTGTTGAGCAGCTGGGGTGCAAGGTGGTGCTACAAAGGGGGAGGCCGGGGGCCGATCGGATGGAGCATGGGAGGTCCACAGTGGGGGTAGTTCGTCAGCGGGCTGCTCGAGCGCAAGCGAGGTGGGAGACCGGGTAGCGGGGGCTGTGCGCATGTGAGGCCAGGACTGGTGTGAAGGCTACTGTAAAAATGGAGGTAGGCTATGTCCTTAGGTTGCTTTACGGTGGAGGACAGCAGAGGAGGGACTCAGGATGGGGCTGGTTGTGCTGGCAGGAGGAGAGGAGGGGCACAATGGAGAGGAAACAGAATCCAGGCTAGGTCATATGCAGAAGGGGAAAGGGGAGCCACAATGGGTTGTCCATACTGGAGGCCAAGAGACCTGTGGGCTAGCTGGGAGGTCGGCGGTCGTGTTGGTGGAGGAGGCCGAGCGCACTGGAGCGGGGTGCTACAACAGGGAAAACCAAGGGGCCGTACTGGCACTACTGGAGGGTTCTTATACAAGAGAGAAAGAGGGAGCAGGAGGAATGGCGGGATATTGGCACGCGGTTGGGCTGAGATCCATAGGCCCGGACGCAGCAGGGGTAAGGCGAGCGGGAGTACTCCAGGTGGGATGGCTGCTGCAGCGGCAGACCGAGGGAGAACCTGACAGGGACGCGGGGTCGCGGGTAGATCGGTGCAAGGAAAAGGGTATGGGGTTGCTGCAAGATATATGAGGGTAAAGAGGAGACCTGAGGAAGACCAGGGTGTGGCCTGCACAGAAACAGGGGGAGCATGCAACTGAGGCGTGGTCTCATCAGGGAGAGTGCCAGAGCGAGTCACTGTAACAGGAGGGTGGCGTGGTGTAGTGGCTGTGCGGAGTTGCTGCAGGAGCACTACATGAGGAGGGTGAGCTGAACAGGGTAGGTAGGGAGAGCCATACATGGAGGTGGGTAGATGTACTAGACAAAGGCACGCCGGGACGCGGGCTGCAGGTGAGGAGGCGCCTGATGGTGGCGTAGTGGGAAAAGGCCAGACAAGGAGGCCAACGAAGAGCCGGTGGACTGTAGGCGTGCAGGAAGGTCCAAGGGCTGAGGAGGCTTGCGCGTGGGTAGCCGTGCGGGAAGCAGGAGGATAGTGTGGGTCTGGCGGTGAAGGCAGGAGGCTTCGTGGAAGCGAGTCGTTGCATGGGAGGGTGGCATGGCTGGTGGATAGGGATGTCGGCATCAGGAGGCGCCGGACCAGGCTGCTGGGAGCTGCTGCTAGATGGATGCAGCGGCATGCAAAAGAGAAAGAAAAAAATAGGAGAGAAGGGATGCAGGGGACCGGGTCATGCGCAGGACAGGGGGGCAAGGGAGCACCGCATGGAGAAAAGAAGAATAAAAAAAGAAGAGGAGAAAGAGAGGAAAATAAGAAAGAATTAGAAGAAAGAAAAATAAAATAAAATAATATAAAATGAAGTAAATAAATAAAAAAAAAATAATACCAATATTACTAATAATAATAATAATAATAATAATACCAATAATAATATTGATAATAATAATAATAATAATAAGAGTAATAATAATAATAATAACAATATTATAAATTATTGTTATTATTATTATTAAACATTTTATAAAATTCATTTAAAATTAAATTTATTAATTTAATTTTATTGTTTATCTAAACAGGTGGGAAACCGCACTCTCACCAGGTCCGAACACATGATTGGACCGAATGCGTGGTGACCGCGCACCACCCCTGACCAAATGCACGGTGACCGCTAGCAGTGCGGTGACTGCGTACTGGCCGGAGACCCAACAAAAACATCAGGGCTTCAAAAATTTAAATTAGGACCCAAACCCAACACTACCGAAAGTCGTGGGACCGAGAAAAGAATAAAAACAGTGGCATTCATAGTCAGGGTGTGACAATTCCCCCCACCACATAGAATTTCTGCCCCCGGAAAGTCACCCATCCAACAGTTGACAGAACATGAGTTCATTCCTAGAAAAAAACATAGAGAACTGAGGGCTTCGGGGTGACCATTCCCAACAAATGTCACACCCGACCAATTCAAGGAAAACCACGTCCTTAGATTGAGGGGAGAGCGTGAGGGGGTTCTCCCCACCACAAGAATCCACCAATACAAAAACTCTTTAAACCCAAACAACCCCCCCCCCAGGGGGTGGGAAACACGGGAACTCCCAAACCAAACTCATTCATTTTCCCCACATTTACTAAACAACACACCTGAGACTTAACGAAAAGATTGCTACGAAACAATACAGCAACTTGAGGACGAGAAATTCACTCAACACCTCCCATCAATTTCACAAAACGAACACCTCCCTAACAAACACACCTGAGACCAACTCAAATTTAGAACATGCCCCTTTATTCACGGGCCCACAACATTCAAATAGACCAATCAACTTAAGAATCTCACTGAGAGAAGATAAGACCGCTTGGATTGTGGGGGAATGAGTTCAGCATGCTACCACAATAAGGATGATCTTACGACAGTGATGAGAATAGAACAAGGGAAATTTTGGATATTTCCATTCCAAAGTTGAAGAAATTATCTAGACTGAGGTTCCACACACCCTCAGAAACTGCTGACTATGCGCGAGCATTACCCTGAGACATGTGGCTGGGGCCCCGATAGCTGAAGCATCTCCCGCCTCACAGTCAGACATTTTCATTTTCTAGTCTCTATCTCCTTCCATCCCAAGATTCAATCAACCATGATGGTCATACATTTTCAAAGGGATGCAACATACGACTTAGAATGTCCAGACAGGCCATACTGGTGGCACACAATAGAGCGGTCCGACGAACTAGGAGCCCATACTGACGGGGATAGTTTCCTTGAGAGGGGTTCCATAGTCCCACACTCTTTGCCAAGTGTGGAACCTTCATGGAAGACGACCACCATTAATCACACCCAAAATTATAATGATGATAACATATTTCATCTTTACTAGTCCAAAACTGAACCCTCAAATAACCTTATGGCGGTACGAACCTTAACTATCATGGGAGTTCCCAGCAACTCTAAGACACACTATCTTTCAGAACAATAAAACTACCTCTAACAAACTTCGACTACCTCGATAGGAATCAACCCATAAAAGGATCTGAGAACTGAGCAAAACTAATTGAGCACATTGGGAGGCTTTCTGGGTGGCATACTCATAACAATATGAAAGAAACACCATCGAAACCAGCATCAAGCCAAAACTCAATCAATTCAACAACACAAGCCAAGGGCAATAGGCCCATAATCCAAACATATACAACACAATGAGAAATCTCTTTTCCAAAACCATTATCTCATTACAATTTTAAAAACTCACCTATGGAACCTTATGAACCGTCACATGTGCGGTTATTCAATCCTGATCACATCTTCTGCGAACAAGTGCCCCCACGCACTTTCCATGCATACCCACGCACACGTGACCCTCCATAAGGAGTGCCATGGTTTAAACACTTCTTTTACTTACCAAATACAAACACATACCATGTTATTTTTTCTTTTCCAAACCAATACACATTCTCTTAAAAACCAACATAAATTTCAAAAACAATTTGGAAGAAACACTTTTCCATTTCAATACCAATTTCACTTTTAACGCACACTCAAATCAACCTAGATTTAAACAAAACACAATCTGTAATAACCCACTAGGATAAGGAACTAGTGCATATGTCTGACCTAGCGACATGGTGCTGATCCATGCCCCAAGTAAGGAATATCACTAAAAGGAACATAAACCGGGCACTCAGACTCCACATGGGTCACCACCCCATTGAGGCATCCAAGAGAACCGATTCACCCCCATTGTCATTCCTCAATCCAAAACAACCAACCCCAAACCTACATCCTGAGCCCTGATAGTCCTAATCTCCATCTACCAGATATCCCAAATAACAAAGGGCGCTCTGAAAAGCGAGGTCCGCTAAGGGCCGACCTCCTCTGATACCATTTGGTCATGAACCAACTCGGGTCAACCCTGAACTGGTCACCCGAGTCGGTCCGCGACATGAATTGAGAGGCATTCTCGATCCTACCAGGCTGGCGAAAAGCGCCAGGGCATCAACAGACATTGTGGGAACGATTTCGCCCAATATAGATAAATAATTAGAGAAGCTAAAATAAAACAAAGTAGTGCAAAATAACATAAACAGAGTAAAGTAACTAAACAAGAACAAAAGAAAATAAAACTAACCGAAAGAAACAACTAAAAATCCATGTGACCTCGTGGGTCACTCTCCAACTCACGACCAAACATCACCCATGACGAACACACCCAAGCTATAGCCTTCACAACACTAAAAACAGAATGGAGCTATAGGCATGAGTATTAATACTCAGTAGGATAGCCCGATATCTATTCCCAATGCACTACCTTTAATTAATGAAATTTACCAATTACAGGTTTGAACTAAATATACTAAATATTGGCTTTCAAACACACACACACTTTCATTTCTAAAACAAGTATCAGTCCACTACCATTTTTAATTTTAAAAAAGGTTAATGTTGGAATGGAATATGTATATTTCTCTTTTAAAACATTTCTTGCGAATCATTTAGAAATCTAAACATCAGTTATTAGCCAAAAAAAGGAAAAAAACCCCACATATCACACAACACACACCGAGGGAAATGAAAAAAAATGGCACACAGGGGACAACAACCGAACTAGTCCTCTCAACCATCCGCCACATACAAATAAACAGAAAAGGAAACATGGGTCGAACCTGGGAGATCATGAGAAATCCAGAATGTACTATACATTTGACTCATCCTGAAGGAATGCCCTAAATCGATGACGTCATAACACCCTAACGCCCGGAATATCCCTTCATGGCCTAACCGAGGTCCCCAATCCACATAGTAGTAATAAATCAGTATTCCCCTACTATGGGGCCACTAGCCAGAGCGTAATCTAAACTAGTGCAGCAATCGTTCTCAGAATATTCACTCATTATGCCAGGTTCCCATGTCAACACATATAATAAAAGAGGGGTGAGTCTACAATGCCAATAAATAAATCACGATGCAAAAACATCATATACAACTCAAGCAATCAACGCACACCAAAGATCACCCCAGAATGGGTTTTCCATAATAATTTATTTTATTAAAGTGCCAAACGGGCCTTCAAAAATTTTAATGCAAAACCTCATTTTTCAAGAAAACCCAAAACCCGTGTTCAGAAGAAAACATATATCCTTAAATATAGAACTACATTTAAAATTATGTGAATTATGTTTAAAGTACATACAGGCATTCTTTCATCATTAGGTGTCTGCTCATCTAGAAAATGTTTCAAGTGTTCGGTATAAAATAAACGACTATTTTCACACTAAAGAATCATATAAAAATTAATTATATTATATCATTTACAATTTATAAAAATTAATAAGACATCAATCAATTAAGAAATTATAAATCTAAAGGTAAGTTTAGTGGGGGACCTACCTCGAGAAAAAGGCGCAATGACGGTGCAAGCTCGGAAATCAGTCGTGGCGATGACGCTCACTCGGAAACACCCCGTGCGGGTCCTAAAATGTCTAACCGACCCAAATAACATTTAATTAATAAAAATGCTAATCAACCCAAGGAATATATATATATATATATCAAACGGGGATAAAAAAGTGGTATACCCATCGGGGCAGCTGCGACATGAAACAGACTGCCGGAGGACATCGCACTGGAACTGCGGAAGGCGCGCGGCTGGATGCGGTCCGACCAGGAGGTGTGGAAATGGCCGCTGGACAGCGGAGATGCGATATAGCCAATGGGAAGGGTGCGAGTGAGGTGGGCAGCGATGGGAGCCACGTCTGAGAACGGGTGCCGAGCTGCTGGGGTGCAAGGCGGTGCTACAAAGGGGGAGGCTGAGGGCTGATCGGCTGGAGTAGGGAGGTCCGAGGGGGGGGAGGTCATCAGCGGGCTTCTCGAGCGCAAGTGATGTGGTAGAATGGGTAGCGGGGGCTATGAACATGTGAGGTAGGGACTAGTGTGAAGGCTACTGCAAAAGGGAGGTAGGCTATGTCCTTAGGTTGCTTTGCGGTGGCGGACATCAGATGAGGGACTTGCGATCAGGCTGGTTGTGATGGCTGGAGGAGAGGAGGGGCACAACTGGGAAGAAACAGAGTCCGGTCCGGGTCACATGCAGAAGGGAAAGGGGAGCCACTGGGAGCTGTGTACGCTAGAGGCCAGGAGACCCGTGGGATGGCTGGGAGGTCGGCGGTCATGAGGGTGGAGGAGGTCGAGCGCGCTGGAGCGGTGTGCTGCAATAGGGAAAACCAAGGGGCTGGACTGGCCCTGCTGGAGGGTGATTCTGCAAGATATATAGAGGGAGCATGAGGAATGGTGGGATGCTGGCACACGGCTGGGGCGAGATCGGCAAGCCCGGACTTAGTCGGGGCAAGGCGAGCGGGAGTAGTCCAGGTGGGCTGGCTGCTACAACGGCGGACCGAGGGAGAACCAGATAGGGACGTGGGGTCGTAGACAGATTGGTGTAAGGCGGAGGGCATGGGGGTGCTGCAGGATGTATGAGTGGCAAGAGGAGACCCGGGGAAGACCAGGGTGTGGCCTGAGCAGAGATAGGGTGATCAGGCAGCTAAGGCGCGGTCTCATCCGGGAGAGTGCTTGAGCGAGTTGCTGTAGCAGGAGGATGGCACGGTGGAGGGGCTGTGCGGAGGTGCTGCAGGAGCGCTACATGAGGAGGGCGAGCCAGACATGGAGTTGGGTAGATGTACTGGACAAATGCAGGCTGGGATGCAGGTTGCAGGGGAGGAGGTTTCTGATGGTGGCGCAACGAGCAAAGGCCGGAGAAGGAGGTCAGTGAAGTGTCGGTGGATTGCAGGCACACAAGAAGGTCCAAGGGCTAAGGAGACCTGCGCGTGGGTAGCCGTGCGGGAAGCAGGAGGATAGCGCTGGTCTGGCGGAGAAGGCAGGAGGCCTGGCGGAAGCGAGTCGCTGCATGGGAGGGTGGCGTGGCTGGCGGATAAAGAAGTCGGCAGCAGGAGGCGTCAGACCAGGCTCCTGGGAGCTGCTGCTACATGGCTGTAGCTGCGTGAAAAAGAGAAAGAAAAAAAGGATAGAAGGGAGGCAGGGGACTGGGTCGCGTGTAGGATACGGGGGCAAGGGAGCACCGCCTGGAGAAAAGAAGAAGAAAAAAAGAAGAGGAGAAAGAGAGGAAAAGAAGAAAGAATAAGAAGAAAGAAAAATAATATAATATAATATAATATAATATAATATAAAGTAAGTAAATAATTTCAATAATAATACCAATATTACTAATAATAATAACAATAATAATAATAATAATAATAACAATAATAATAATGATAATAATAATTATAATAATAACAGTAATAATAATAATAACAATATTATAAATTATTGTTATTATTATTATTAATCATTTTATAAAATTATTTTCAAATTAAATTAATTAATTTAATTTTATTGTTTATCTAAACAGGTGTGAAACCGCGCACTCACCAGGTCCGAACGCATGATCGGACCGAATACAAGGTGACCACACACCACCCCAGACCACATGCATGGTGACCGCTAGTAGTGCGGTGACTGTGTGCTGGCCCAAGACCCACCGAAAACATCAAGGCTTCAAAAATATAAATCCGGACCCAAACCCAACTCTACCGAAAGTCGCAGGACCGAGAAAAGAGTAAAAACATGGGCATTCGTGGTCAGGGTGTGAAAATTACCATCACCTGAATCAGGTAATGATAAAGAAAAATTACCCATTACCAAGGATTAATGGACTAATTGATTAATTTTGATGTGTGATATGGTTCTTGAAGACCAATCTCATGTCCGGCTAACACTGGTTGAGAGTTTGTGAGGCTGATATTCTGAAGCTGGAATTCAGAGGTTTCTACAGACACTATAAGTTCTTTTTGATGCCTTTATATTTCACAAATTCGTCTATTGATGTTATGGGCTTGATGAACTGGATACTCTAGTCATACTTGGACTGATTTTTTGTTTTCATTGTTAAATATATAATCAAATATTTTGCAGTAGAGGGGGATCTTTCAGAACACTTGAGTAAGGTCCTAGACATTCTTCAGGTGCACCATATTAATGGAGATCTCTCAAAGTTCCAGTTCTAGATCTATGAGGTTCAATTTCTAGGTCATTAATTTTTTTATAATATATTTTCTATGAAACTAGTGATGATCAACTCATTTTTTTCTTGGGATCCACCCAAGAGTGTGTCATAGGTTCATTGTTTTCATAGATTTTAAGGGTACTACATGAGGTTTTTTGTAGACTTATCTAGGATTGAATCCCATTTGACCTCCTTAGTGCAGAAAGGGAATACTTTTACATGGACTAAGAAGTGAATGTGAGCCTTTGAAGAGTTGAGGCCGAGGCTGATGAGTGGATTTATTTCGAGAATACCAAAGGATGGCATTGAGTACGTAGTGTATTGCAATTCATATGGAACTAGGATCAGTTTCATGCCGATGTATTGGTATGTAGTGATCACGTAGGGGTAGAGGCTATGGAAACCCCATGATATGAACTACAAAACTCATGATCAAGAGTTGGCTGTGGCAGTCTTCACTCTTAGGATATGGAAGCAATACATTATGGGGGATCACATTATTGTTTACTCACAACATTGGAGTCTTAGGTATGGATTCACACAAATATACCATAATTTGAGAAAAAGGATATGGTTGGAGTTCCTACAAGACTATTAATTTTAGATAGTCGATACTTTAGGAAAGGAAAATATGGTGGAAGATTCCCTTAGTAGGAATACCCAAACCTATTTTATGTAGGAGGAATCAGAGATGTTGACTTTATTGTAGATGAAAACTATTGTCCAGGATGGTGAAAATTTCTTTTATTCAATGGTGTTAACTCCTCCTCTCCTCCAGAATGTGGGAGAGTCTTAGTTAGGTTGTATTAACTATGTGGTCTTATGTGACCAAATATCCTTAAGAGATTCACTAAATAAATTTTCTAAAGGATGGAATCATTTCATCCTTTTCCAGGGATGAATGATGGTCATGGTCAAGATATGAGACGGGGTGATGAGTGAGTCTCACACTTATACTTTGGTAGTACAACCCAATGCAAGGAATATGTATTGATACCTTTATCGGTAGTTTTGGTTGGGTAGAATGAGAGGGAATGTTGTTGAGTTCATCTCTCAGTGTCTCACATTTCATCTAGGGAAGGATGGGCACTAGGTTTTGGTAGGTTTTTTTGTAGCCTCTTTAGATATCAGAGTGGAAATGGGACAACATATCCATAGAATTTTTTATACGGCTACTATGGATAGAAAGAGTCCATGATGCCATATGGAAGATAGTTGACCGACTAATAATGTTGGCACACTTTTTAATGATTAGGGTGATGAATATTCTGGAGATTTTGGTGATGTTGAATATATGGGAGATAATTTTCTTTTATGGGGTTCCTTGAAAATTGTATCTAACTATGATTCATAGTTTATTTCATAACTGTGGATAGGCCTGAATGAGGCATTCATGACATCCATAAGGATGAGTACAACCATTCACCTCTAGATAAGTGGCCATACTGAGTGCACTATCCTGGTGCTAGAGTATATTCTGAGGACTATCATATTATACATCGACCAAATCTGGGAGGATCACTTGTTATTGCTAGTGTTTATGTATAATAATATCTACTAATATACTATCATCATGTCACTTTTTAAGACCCTGTATGAGAGACCCTACAAGTCACCCATATGGTAGACTGAGATTGGTGAGGCTTCTATTATTTGGAAATATATGGTTCAATTGATGTCAAATGAGGTCTATGTGATCTAGGAGCATATGAGGATATGTTAGAGTAGGCCAAAATCCTACATCGATCATTGTTTCTGGCCCTTGGAGTTTGAGTAGGTAGACCATGTTTTCTTGAGAGTCTCCCCATAATGACGATTTCAATAATTCATTTGGGGTGACAAGTTATCCATGAGGTTCACTAGGCTATTGAACATCTTATAGAGGGTTGTAGAGGTTTTTTTACTATATTGACCTACCCCAATAGTTGGAGCAGGTTCATGACTTCTTACACATGTCGTAGTTGATGTTATATATCCATGACCCAATGATTATTATTGACTGGGGAGAGATGAACATCGAGGTTGGATATACATTCAAGGAACACCCAGGGGAGATAATGGATTGATAGGGGAGGATAATATATGGATGAATCATCCCATTTTTTTGTGTGTTTTGGAAGCAAGGGATCATACATGAGAGATCATAGGAGTGGGAGAGCCTGATGCGAGATTAGTATCCTGAAATTTTTTCTTAGTTTTACTTTTCAAGGAAAAAAATATTGATGGATAGAATAATGTAAAGACACTATTTTATACTTGTATGAATTTGAAGTATATCTAGAAATATTTTCAAATTATGGCACCGAGACAATTAATGATCATGAGGCCCAGTGTGCTCGGAAATAATATTATAAAATTATTAAATATATTTTATATCTTGCATTAATGAAATTTCAAGAAAAATGGGATATCTCTTAAAAGGTGTATCAGATCAAAAATTTGAGACCACGGTTGAATATGAAATGTTAATTTTACCATAGGTACAACATAATGTTGGTTAGCATAGGGCGTTCAGATAAAGGGGTTGATAGAGAGTGTGTTTAATTATAACAATTAAATAAATTTTTTTGATTAATTTAAAGGTAAAAATATTATGACCAATATAAATATGACACTAATGCAAATATCCCTAGTTATGTGTATAATCTAGGTATTTTTTAGAGGAGAGTTCTACCACCCATTATTTACGAATTGATATTGATAGATGATGAGATTTTAGAATAAGATGAGTCGAGGTGAAGTGAAAAAAAAAACAGATCTTCCCCATAATTGGAGAGCGTATTCATCA
The DNA here is from genome assembly GCA_963277665.1 of Viscum album. Lineage (NCBI taxonomy): Eukaryota > Viridiplantae > Streptophyta > Magnoliopsida > Santalales > Viscaceae > Viscum > Viscum album. Next base: position 1,723,653,149 of record OY728159.1, read on the forward strand.
CTAGTGAATGATATAATTTGTAGGTATGGATAATTATTTGTGTAAATATATTGTTATGACTAAATGTTTGAGAATGATCAATTATTTTCTTTGATCTGAATTCATTTTAAGCCTTTTCATGCGCCCATGTATCAGATTTATTTATTTATTATATTAATCCCTATAGTTCCTGGTTACTAACACAAGATATCCCTAATTCGAATCTATTGGCCATGAATTCTTGGAAACAGATTTTTTTACCTTTATTATGTTCTATTCTCCCACAATTATTCGATTTCATCATTGTTAGACCATGATGTCACAATTTGACTGTTGTCGGGCATGATTGAGCTGGACCGGACACCCAAGTTCGTAGAAAAATTCATAGGCAAAAAAAATATTAGTGATTTGGGGATGGATCAATATGTTTTTTGGATTAAGGGTGATGATTCACAAGTATATGGGATCCGAGACTGACTGTCTATGATAGGAGGCACATGGGGCGTACAATGGACGACAAGAGGGATAGAAATGGTGAATGAAGGCTCTTTCCTTCGATTTCAGGAAGCCTAAAGGAATGATTTGAGATGACGAAGTAAGATAAAAAATTCATGGAGTATATCTAATTTTTTTGAGAAAAACCCAACAACACAACATGTACTGGTATGAACACATGTCGTGTAGTACCCCTGTTTCTTGGGTGCAAGGGTTTTGGAAAAGTTAAGGATCACACACTATGTTGTTAGTCCACACTCCATGTGTACCTCCATAGGTACACATGTTGTGGGATATTTCTACACAGGTAGGACCCCTTTTTGGAGTACATATCGTGTTTCAGAGAATATGAGTACATACAGGGTACAAAGATATTGTTAGGGTACACAGACACAACCCGAAGGACATGAGCATGACCAGGAGAGCATAACTAGACCCCAAGTGGTCGGACACACCATTTAGTTCCCTTATAGGACATGAAGTTCTTTATGGATAGGGATCCATGTATTGATTGGGAAACTAGTATACAATAGGGAGAGACCACACACCATGTGGGTCCCCTTACACAATGTGTACCCTCCGTTTTTAGGAAACATTTTCCTCTAGTATTTTCTGTTATTGGAATTGGATTTTTTTCTTAAGAGTCTATCCATAGTGTTTTCCACATAGAATGAAATTTTATCATTCATGGTGGATTTTAAGATATGATGAGAGATCTTACAAGTGTGATTCTTCCCTAGGAGGAACTCGACAACGATAGTGATCAAGTGAGAATTATAGAGTGGCACTCACTTTCTATGATAAGGAATATTTCCTCTATCAAATATAAATTTGGAACCATACAACTATGATATGAAATGGGTCCTAGACCATAGAGTGGAACCCTCCTATTGGGACAAGGCATGAGTACTCTATTGACTATCCAAGTGGAACACTCCCATAGTGAGAAGGCACGTGTCCTTGACCACTAGAGTAAGACCCTTTTATTGGGACAGAAAATGGGTCCTCTATCGTCTATCAGAGTCTCACCTTCCTATGGTGACATTCCATGGATCCTTGACTACTAGAGTGGAACCCTCAAACTAGGAAGGGTGTGGTTCTTCTATTAACTATTAAAGTGGATACTTCCCATGAAGTCAGTGTAAGGGTCCTCTAACTATTATGTTTCACCATCCTATTACAAAAGTGAATTATTCCTCTTCTGAGATATTATGCCCACTCGGCTATGTGACACTATGGAGAGGTTTGAAATGACATGGATGAATCTTCAAACAGATATAGGAGATGCTGGGAATCGTTGATGGACCTCTAGAACTGATAGAAGACTCTTTTCCTAGTTTGGACTGTGATATGGAGATCTATTTTCACTATTGTATTGAATTATTTTATGACAAAATATACCTATTGATTGGTTATTTAATAAATATTACAATGGGATGATATTTCTATTAATATCATGTCTTTTACAACCTATTTCAACATTCATGGAATCCTATTAGGAATGATTATACACACCCATGCATGGGTTTTTGTTGCAAATGTTGTGTCTTATGTTGACGATGGGTATATCAGTGTGATTAAAGATTAGAATAGGGAAACACTGGTGAATTTGACCACATACAATGGTCGAGTCTTGGTGATCTAGATTTGGGCTCTCTCAACTCTTTAATTTTCCAATTTTGTTAGTTTGGGACTTCTTTCTGGTTGGGTGTGTATTTTTTCACTTTTCTTTTTTTATTATGATGTTGTACTCTTGTACACCCTAGAGGGTTTACATGAATATATTATTCTCTAGATGTTAGATATTTTATTATTATTCATATTTGATTCTACATGGATATGGTTGTGTTTTTTTTATATACATATACTTAGGAAGAGTTCTTCTTTATTAGTTATCCCTTTCAACACTTTTCTCCAATCACATGACTATAGAGTTGGGCTTGGGCTAGTCACGGCTCATGTCATGTTGGTTCGGGTTATGAAAAAGTAAAAACTAAATGGGCCAAATATGTACGTATAAAGGGATACTAGTTTCAAGGGGACACAAACTAGTTTTACTATAGATCAATACGATATAATATCATAGTTAGGCTATGGCAATGAGAAATAAATGATCATTCAAGAAGGTGGTATTCATGTATATAAATACCAATCATGTTGAAGCTACAATGTCATGTTAAATACAAAATAATATGCTTTTGGAAACTCACATAGTACGTAAATTATTATCAAAATAATAATATTACTCGCCAAGAAGTCAAAAATTGAAATTGGAGAAAGAGAAATACACTTAGGTTTTACATCTTTTGAGGAGTTTTACTCAATGATATGAGGTATCACATTGAAAAATATCTATGTAATGGAGACATGTAAGTCATAATAAAAGATCCATGACTCATTAGAAACATGACCTTAATTATATGAGTTCTAACATGGATGGTTAGAATGATGGATTTAGTGAAAGGGAGAGTGTTGTAATAGTGTATGTACTAGACCCAACTAAATATTAATTTTCAATTATCATTTCTTGTATACAGTGATATATATATGATGTACACATACCATTATAGTGTAAACATTTCTGCAAAAACTATTTAATGGTAAGGGGAACATATTATTTTTCATATCAAAAGGCTATAGCCGATCAAATTCTATAAGGATAACCACAAGATATTATGAAATTAATATTAAATATATTTCATATGGTCTAGATACATCATACTAACTAGAAATAGTTGATGTATGAATTTTATGTGATGGGGGATCATAATCATTAAGACATTTCCCCCATGATGTCACCACTTGGTGATCACTAGTATGCAAGATCTTGAGGAAAAACCTGCCAATAAGAACACCACATGTTTCATGTTACACTGGTTTTTCCTATCTAAAGACACATGTATTGGTCTCCTTAATTTTCACTACGTGTCATTTGATCGTGTACTTTAATGCAAGGCAAAAAACCTAATAATGAAGTTGTGGCGATGTAGAATGTCTCTGGTGCATCATTGGTGGTATTCTACTTATTGAATGGTCAAGATAGAATTTGTTGAATATGAGTTTATGAATTCCTATCTCAGGACTTCTTGATTAGGATGATAGTACAATCATAAATACACGGCCATGGTAGTAAAGGGTATGTCCGTCCAGATAGATCAACAAATAATAATGTAAGAAAAGATGATGATACAAGTGTGTGTACTACATTATGAGATATCAAATGAAAAGAGATTATATTACATAGTGTGTGTTTATAGGTTGGTTATCCATGGTATGACTATTTCTCGTCTCTTTAGGGGACATGATGAGTAGCTAGACTCCGCTTCTGATCTACAATTACTATTTACTACTTTCCTGACAAGGGCATAGAGAGTCCCATAAAATAGAGTATGAAAAAATAATACTTGTTTAAATGAATAGGTATATAAGATATAGTTGGTCCCACAATGGGGTCCGAGAGATTTCCAGTTTTATCGATCACCGATAAATAAATAAAGACATTATTATTAAAGTATTTATATATTAGGTAGAATTTACATATTAAAAGTATTTAAAAGTGTTCAAGTAAATACAAGGAATAATATTATAGTAAAAAAAACTTGACATTCAAGATGCTTTAATATTTGTGGGAATTACGATTCATCTTAAGGACTAGGTTTTATCACATAATATTTTTTACATATACTATAAGTATGTGATAAAATATAAATAAGATTTATGACATATTTATTGCTCTATAATTATTTACCCATTATTAAATTAGTTGATGTTAAATATATAGGGGGACCCTATATGATTATTTTGTGTAATATAATAAATAATTAGTAGAGGAGCATTATTCCATATACTATTAATTCATTCAGAATTGAGAGACTATCTCTCACCCCCCATCATAGAGAGATGAAACCTCAGTCTGAGAAAATGATTCAAGTACTCCTTTACGCAATAGAGACATGAGATCATGGTGATTCTTGCAACGTTGAAGAAATCATCAAAGCTCAGTGATAGCATATGTAATATTACAAAAAACATCCGTATGGATTCTTGTGGTGTGTGTGGAAAATTTTTTAGGGGTTATTCTTCATATCCATCGAGTAATGGTCACTAGTAATGAGCTGCAGTCAAGAGTGATTCATTTTTAACAAGGTAAAATTTCAGTTTTTTTTCCTATGCTATATTTTATTCAAATGAGATACATATATTATAAAAGGGATCAAATCATCGAAGATGACATGTTTTTTCCCCTCTTATGATAAATATTTAAAATCTTTAATCCATTGGTTTTCATTGTTCACCCTAATACCAACAGTTTATTACATACAATTATTATAATATTTATAGTATTTTTTATTATTTTTTTAAATTTTTTTTCAGAGGTTTATATAAACCACCTCTAATATATATACGGGTGGCTAAGTGAATTTTATCTATTTTATTTTTGAGTTATTTTTTTAAAAATTCACGATCAAATAAAATTGAAGCAACCACAAAATGCTCCAAAAAGTCACATTTAAAAACCATCCATAAAAAATAATAATCATAAAAAATAATTGATGACTATAATATATGTGGTGGTTTTTGTAACCTCTAGCCACCGCCAGTAGCGAGAAAAAAATTGAATCCAATACCACCTTTTTGTGGTGTAGCATATTTGTGTCATCTTTGGGATAGGAATGAAATCCAAAAATAACCTTTAATTTACATCAAATATTTGATTTAAATAATAATAATTAGTATCGATAATTGTCTTTATATTTACACAATTAATAAAGTAAATATATAACTAAAAATTATTTACTAAAAGTACACAAATAATAATAATATATTTATATACTATAATTCCATTGCGTCTATGTTAATATATATAATTTAATTAAATATATTATAAAATAAATTTATATATATTTATATATTTATAAATTTAAATTTTTTAATTATGTTCTTATGTAAATAAAAATATATATAATTATGAATTTTAAATACTTTTGTGTGTATTATTTATTTCCATTATATACACATTTTATATCAATATTATTATAATTCAATTGGAGTTGTAGAACATTTTATAGAGGTACAACTGGCAACGACCCCACACACATGGTACATGAAATTGCAAAGAATCCAATTGGTCTCGGAACCCAACAATGTCACAACAAGCCAAACCCTAACTCACCCACAACACCCTAACTAACCATGAGGGAATTAATGTTATATAATTATATTTAATATAAAAATATTCAAATATACATTTACTAATATATATATATATATATATATTATAAATACTTATATTTATATTTATATTTTTATAAGTTATATATATAGAAAATAATAACTATAAACATATATTTAATTATAATTATATAAGAATTTATTTTTAACCCCCGCAGTGTGTTGGAGTGGCGTGGGTGGGTTGGGGTTTGAGGCATGGTCATAGGTTCAAGTCCTCAGGATATCAGGCTTATCTCTACTTTCTTATAGTGACTGTGGACCACTAATGTTCGTTCTATCTATATAAATATGTAAGTGTTTATTTGTTTATTGATGAGGACTAAGGCTGTAAGTTTAAAAAATTGATCTTGATCTCTATTTCAATCCAAGAGATATCTTCATCGATGATTCGATGAGTAATACAAATTCCAATGCTTTAAATCGTATTATAAGGAAAAATTACATGTGATTCATTTAAGTAGATAAGAAAAACCTTGAGATGGGCCTTGAAGACTGATGAAATTAGATTATCACATGAGTCACACTATAATAGAATGTCTCTTCGTTGAATGTCAATGATTTGTATAATCATATTTGTGTATTTGGGACATTGATGGATGGAATATGACTTCATTCGTTAAGGGGTTTTTAATATACTTTTGCTTCTAGTGATACCAAGATGAGGGCCTATGGTTTCGGTAATATTTCCATAGAACTAGGAATCTTAATGAAATAGGACTAAGATCTCTTCTTTTATCCCTCAAAGGATAGAAGCTCCCTCACCCAAACATATATCCATATTTCGGGAATTAGTTTATTTTTTGGAGTCCCAAAATTCCATGGGATATTGCTTTTGTGGTGTGTATTATCATCATGATTGATAGAGAAATAGAACATGTGAGGTACATACACATTTCTCATGTCTTTGTTTTGATATATCACTGTTACCCACATATTGAAACTTTCATTTTATTTTTTTGGTGGAAAACAACATAAATTTTCCATTATGTTTGAAAGAATTATTGTATATTATAAGAATTTCTCCTATATTGGACACTATTCTAATAAATATCAATAAAACATGAATTGTCCTTTTGGTATGAAAAATTTCATTCAATTTCTAACTATAAAATTTATGTGGTGACATATGCCACACCTTTTGTTCTAAAAAGGAATGAAATTATATCTCTAAGATGTTTGTAAATACTCCTACTTCTATAAGTTCCAACACAAATATAAATTTCTAGGGAATTTTTTATAGTATTTTATTGATTCATACATAAAAAAACATTTAATTGTATTGGGTAATGTTATATATGCAAATATGGTCAATTAAAAGGTTCTTAACATAGAACATTCTTCGTATAAGAGTATGGGAACTTCATAATGACTATCTATCTCCATTAAGGTGGCAGATGTGGCAGTAGAGGTGGCAGTTGGTACTTAGAAATTAAATGTCATTGAGGATAAAAATCTGATGACTGATGAATATAATGTTGAAAATATTATACATATTTAAGATCATGATGATGGTATTGTTCACAGAGAAATGGAACTAACTGAAAAATAGGACATTAGGTCATGGGAAAGTGTATTTGAATTAGATGAGGCAAATTTACATAAATAATCATTTAGAAACATTGGAGATAGTAAAATAATAATTTCAAAAAAAACATTTCAAACTGGTGAGAAAAAATCAAGGGTTATCCTATGAAAAGGGTTCTAGTAATGCCTCATTATGATCATATTATAAGAGCATGAGGAAGGTATAATTTTTTTGATGTCATAATAAATTAATTTATTGGATATTAGCTCAAGGGGTCATCCTCTCTTGTGAATCTGTATCACTCTCAAGAATATGTAATTGCCCAGGCTACTCAATCCATCACGTATTGAAAAAATTATTGGAATGATAAACAATAGGTTTGTTCCATCAACTCGATAATTCGTCAGTTAAGGGATTAGATATTATTGTGAAATTTCTATTAAGAGGCACTAAGAAAACTATTGTGATTCAGTAATCACAAAAAGAAAATAATGTAACAAAAATGGGAATAAAAACATTCTTTATTTCACTAAGAACAATGGTTGCAATGTTCCTCTCCCACGACTACCATTCATTCTCTCACATGGATCCCTCAAGTATCTCTAACAATGGATCTCTCTTGGTCAGAACTTATGATGAAATTAATCTATCTAAGGCATCCTTATATAGGCACAGTGGAAGGATTCAAGTTTGGAACAACTCCCACAAATACCCCCACTAACCTTGGAATTCAAACATTGCAGCCTCATATACCATTAAAAAACTCATGGGTTCCAAAAAAAAATCCTACACATTTTGAATCTCTAACAGCAAGGTTGGAAGTATACGGGTGGTGAAAAAAAATTTGAAAATGGTGGCAGGAAGCTGATAAAAACTCCATCAATTCACTCCCTCTAGATACAATCCACTAGATCATCATTAAAACTCTAGACTCTCTTGAGAAACATCTTTTTTTAAAATATCTATTAGGTTCTCTAGGTGGATCTTCTGAAGTTTCAAATGTTATTGATCCATGAATTTAGATAACTGATGATAGTGATTTTCGATGTGCTTGGTCTAGGAATGGTACATAGAGTGTTTTCTCAAGTCCAAAGAACATCGAATATCACAATGAACCGTGTACTTATTCTGGCTAAATATGATCTCATGGAGGAAAATCTTTATCCACAACATATCCTTTCCAGCCTCTGATGAAACAATGTACTCTTCATCGGTCGTAGATAAAGAAATATACTTTTGAAACATTGAATACAATGAAACAACTCCTCCTATAAAAGTATAGATGCATCTTGATTTAGACATACTACAGTCAGAATCTCTGCCCATATTTTCATCTATATAGCCCTCAAAGATAGGTTCAGATTCCTTATAGGGAAAATATTGCCTTAATGTTTTTCGAATATACCTCATAATCAACATGAATACATCCATGTGCTACTTCCAGATATTGGAGAGAAATTGGATCATGATTTCAAATTTATGGGAAATTTTAGTTCTCATACTCATCATTGAATAAATAAATCATCCAACCTCTATGGAGTATGTTATCATCTCCATCAACTAAATTTCTTCCTTGGATAATGTTCCTAAACTCTTTCTCAACATTAAAAGGTCGGGATGAGTAATTCTCACTAGATTGTCATTGACTATGTTAAAATGTTTCAGAACACATTCAACATAATTCAAATGAGATGTCTATAAAAACCTCTTCTTTCATTCATGAATGATCTGCATTCCCAAAATCTATATAGATGCACCCAAATATTTCATATTGAAATACATGGATAGATCCTTCTTCAACATGCTTATCATTGTTTCATCCTTCAAAATGATCAACATGTCATCAATATAAAATATAAGAAAATAATTTTACCATCCAAAAATATATGTATGTAAACACATTGTTCCACCAATAACTTCATGTATCAATGATTCACCATGAATGAGTCAAAATTATTGTACCACTTCTTGGGAGCTTGTTTTAGTTCGTACATGTTCTTATTGAATTTGAAGAAGATGTATTATTATCCAAAAACCGCAAATCCTTTAAGCTTATTCATAATGTTCTTCTCATAGATGTCACTGTGAATAAAATAGATCTTCACATACATATATTCAAGCTCAATGTTTAATCTATCCACCAGTATCAAAATGACATAGATTGAATCCATCTAACCATGGGTGAAAATATTTCGTGAAAGTCAATTTATTTCTTCTGATGGAATCCCTTTAAAATTAACTGAGATTTTTTCTTGACCTCATATTTTATTTCATCCATAATTATAATGAACACCCATTTTTTGTTAGTTCCTTCTTTCCTTTGGGATGTTCAAACAAATTTTGTGTATGATCCTTTGTCAAATACTCCATCTCATACTCTTTTGAATGCAGTCGCTTGTGTTTATCAATACAAGACCCTACTTCCTAGTATCGATTTGGATCCCCCTCATTAGTCAATAATAGTTAATAAAACTCTAAATATGTTTTTGATGGAATCCTTATGAATATCTTCTAGCCAGTGAATTGTTATGTTTGGGAGGTGCAACATCACCTGACTTCTATGATGGTTATGTAACTTCTTATGGAGATAAATGACTCTCCCCTATATAATATCCCCCTCCAATACCTTCTATTATGATTTCTATGAGTTTTATTATACTTCTTCTTCTTCCATGATAGGTGGTGCTGATATAGGTGTTGGATCATGAATTGATTCCCTAACACTTTCCCGTTAAGTCATTATTGGATTTTGAATTTCCTCGATCATATGGTACTCATGGAACACAACATCTATGATTCTAATCACATTATTTTCCTTCATATCTCAAAGCATGTATCCAAACTCCTCATTTCTATAGCTGATGAACATGTATGTATTTGATCTCTTTTAGACCTTCTAACATAGTTCATTGGATACATGTAAAAATTATTAACATCCACGTACTCATAAATGACAATAAGAGTGATATTTACTAGACCATCTCATCATCGGAATCTAAAAATTCAGTGGGACTGATGGTGATATGTTGATAAGGTGACATGAAACTAGAAGAACTTCTCCCCAAAATGGGTTAGGAAGCATATCCAAACTTGCCAATATTTTGACCTTTTCCATGATGGTTCTGTTCATAATTTTTACAACATCAATGTGTTGTGGGGGCGTCATACCTTCTTCTCATGTCAGATTCCCTGACTCTTCCAATAGTCAACAAATTCCCTAGATGCGTACTCTCCTCAATTTTTATAATGAAGACAGGTCAGCTTCATTCTAGTTTCACACTCCACCATTTCATATAAAATCATGTAGTAGTCTAGTACATGGCCCTTCATACACAAGAAGAAAACCACACCATTTATGATGCATCATCAATAAAGGATCAGAAATATTTGTTGCATCTCAATGAATCCACCTCCATGGGTCCACATACATGATAGTGCCACAGATCAAAATACTCTAATCTCCTTGATGAATTAGTATTGAATAAGACTATATGTTTCCTCCCATACAATCATTATTTTCAAGGATCAGGTGATTCATACTTTTCAGTACCAGTGTAATTATTCTTTATCAGGGTAGATATTTATCTTGCAGTCATGTGGCTTAGTATCCTATAAAACACACTATATGATGTATCTCCTTCCACTATGTTGATTCTATATTCACATATATTCACATGATTTTTGTACAACATACCTCATATTTGACCATGGGTGATGATGATGGATCCTTTTGTTTTCTTCCACGCTCCATTGTAGAAGATTTTGTCATAGCCTTGTTGATCACAGGCTATACCTAATAGAAGATTTATTCAAAGACTTGTAACATCGTGAACATCCTTCTAGGTGATTTTTTATCCAATGATTTTCATTTCGTGGATATCACCCAAGAAATAAATCTTTGATAAACTAATATTGGCTATATTGACTACACCAAAGTCAGCACCTTTGTAATTCATGAAATACTCAAAATCTGGACTAACATGGTATGATATTACAGTATCGACAAACCATTATGTGTCTCATAATGATGTATGAAAATATGTATCTTTATCAAATTTAGAGAAAAGTATAACTCTTCTAGTGAATATCACATGTGAGTCTTTATTTTATCATTGTTTATTGTTACTTTGACCATTTTCTTGTAGTAACTTCTCATAGTTCTTTTCGATGTGTCCCTCCATGACACAATGGTAGAATTGTTATAATGGTCTCCTTCTATCTTTAGAACATCCTCTAATTCTGTTTCAGCTTTTACATCCTACCCCTCTACCTCATGATTTATGTATCCATCACTTATCCATGATGAGATCTTGAGTCTGGTTGAAACTCACATCATTCCTTTGTGCCTCCTCATTCTATAATTCATCCTTTAACAATTTTGTAGTATGTTTTCTTTCGTTAACTGAGTAGATGAATGAGATGATAAGTGAATCCTAGATATCAGGAAGTGTTTATAGTAAGTGGTTCACCATATCAACATTGTTCAGAGTCATACCGAAATCCACCAATTGATTTATCCGTCTTTGAATCTCGTTAGGGTGGTTAGATATAGAGATTCCACTCTGTAGTAAAAGATTCTTGAATTATTTCAACTAGAGTATCTTTTTCTCAGTGGGATTTTACTAGTTCATATTTTCCAACATTATCATTATTTTTTATATTCCAGTATCTTGAAAAAGATGGTGGTAGACACTGTGATCAATTCATTGGCTGATTTGACAGACTATTTTGTTGTGCATCATCTTCCACTAAACATACATGGTGGAATTGGGCTGACTCCCTTGTTCATAATGAGGTCAAAAATATATTTCATATAAAGTATATCTTTTAACTTAGAAATCCAAATTTAGTAGTTCGAAGAAGTAAACATGATCATCCTTCCTATGGATGGTCCCTACAAGGGATTTCAATTATGTAAAAATTGATTAATAATTTTGAAAATAGGATCCAACTTTTTCATCCAAAATGATTGAAAATGGTGGAATTGAATCCTTGATCATAGAAATCAAACCCTGAAAGATCATGATCTGACTAGAATAGTGTCAACAGCCACGATCAACCGATGAGGTGGTGATGTCATGACACTTGTGTGGTGATGATGTGGTGTTGATTTGGTGGGCCATTGATACCTCCAGAAACTCACAGGAAAATTCACTAGTGCCGGAACAATACCTTCTTGTCCAAAAAGGGGGGTACTTTTGCAACCAATGTCTGACCAAACAATTATTGAGCCTAGGAATCTCATTTTAGATCTATTTTCAATTATTTTTTCACTATGGAAATCAAATCACCATGACATTTTGGAATATGCATTCAAAATAGGATTCCAAGAAACATGAATTTTATAGTCACCAATTAAACTCCACTACTCACCATAACATTTTTAGAACCTCATTTGATACCATTATTTGTGATTCACTTATTATATAGAGAAAATAATGGATGATAAATGGGATGAAAATATGATTTATTTCACCAAGAACAGATGTTATAATGTACCCCTCCCACACCACAATTTATTTCTCTCACAAGGATATCTCAAGTATCTCTACCAACAGAGCTCTATGGATTAGAACTGATGATTGAAGGACCCTACCAAAGTCCTATATATATTAGCATGGTGGGAGGTGTCATTTATAATACAACTCCTAGAAATCCCCCACTAACCTAGGACATCAAACAATTAAGCCACTTACACCAGGGAAAACTCTAATGGCTACCAAAATAATAGTTCATACACAAGTATAATGTGTAAAAACAAGTTTGGAAGTCTATGTTTGGGGAAGTTGGTGAAGCACATATGAAAATGGTGGTGGGGAGATGAAAAAACATCCACCGATGTCTTCTACTCTATTCTATACAGATTCTACATTTGATAATAATCATGAAGGTAAATAGAAGGGACCATGAATTTTTAATAAAACACATGAGGATCTGATTCAAATTGAGAAAAAGAAGTTGTTCTCATAAACTATATGAATTATACAAATGAAAAAGGATATTAAGGGACAGCGAATGATGATGTTATTAATCAACAGTTTCATATACCAACACCAGTGGATTCATAGGAATGTAAGATCTTTATATAACCTGAGGCTGATAAGAATAATGGGATTCATAATTCTACATCGGATGTTGACTTTGTTAGTGATGTAGACCAGGGAAAACAAGATTCTTCTAGAAATAACTCTACTTCTTTTTTTTTGGAAAACATTACTTCCAAAGCTCAGTTAGTAGATGAATATGGAAACGATTGACACGGTTTCAGTAGGAATTCTTCTCTCATCATCGAGGATAGATTCACTAATAATTTTTCTAACAAACAATTGGTTTCAAGAACTATGAATGGGGTTACATATCCTAAATTATTTACTATGCTTTATTTTATTATTGAACATGATTTTTGGTGTTTCTATAGTGCATAGACTAGGTTCAAAACAGATAACATTCAAGCCTATCAGTCAATATAGATCCAATTCAGGCCCCTATTAAGGTGGATTCTAATCCAATTATATGATCTATATAGTATAAGGCTCCCATTATGGATGGGGAATATTCAAAAGAAGATGTTCAAAAGGAACAAATATAAGATACTTCGGAATCACCACCTCAATTTCCTATGATCAAGCTCTTCATGATCCTAATTATAAGAAATGTATAGGATATGATGATCCCACTACTGATCACAATAAATATAAGTATTCAATTATCTTGAGGAAGGATGCAAAATTAGACATGGATGACCGAGCTCTTGATTATATCTTCCAATGAAATGGAGGAGAGGTTAACATCTGCTAAGATGAGGTGGATTGTATAATAAAGGAAGAATACATAATAAAAATAATGATGATTTTATTATCTAAGTTTCTCTTCAATGATGTTGGACTATTCCCATTTTCAAAATTCTATTATTTGGAAGCTATCTTGCACATTGTTGATATTATTTGTTTATTTTTTCAGTGGGACACTTTTTCACATCTTCACTCCCATGAATTTTGTATGTTTTTTTATTTATAATTTTCCTTTGGTCTGGGGTTTGTGTTATAAAATTCATTCTATTTCTAAAAAAATTTGTTAGTTTATCTATGATAGATTTAAATATGTGCCAAAGAATGCATGTGCGCCCTCAAAATTTTTGGTATGGATTTAAAATCTGTCTCAAATATAGGGAGCTCATATAGTATAAATAGTATATATAGATTATAACTCATATTTTTTGTCATCCTTTTAAAATATATAAAATACCATCAGTCAGGTATGATTTTAACAATATGAATTTTTTTCTGTTTTAGAAAGAAATAAGTTTTTCAGATATTTTTTTTTCATCAACTCATTTTCATTGTATTGATTAAAACCCATTATACAAAATATATTTTATATGAAAAATTTGGAGGTGGATAAATTGTGGTACATGGAAGTTTTTACAAAAAATACAATAAACCTCTTATAATTTTTTATAATGTTTAGCATAATTTTTTCATGGATTAGAAAATGTGCAATAGGTAATTCCTTAAATGAAAGGGCCCATGATTTTTTTTTGTTTTCAACTACCTCTCTCCACAATAAAAACATTTGAACTATCCAAAAATTTCGTTTAACAATATTATAGACTCTCTACGTCAGTTTTATGTGTTTTGGATGTTCATCTAATTCCCATTTATGATTGATGAAAATCATATAAACCCCTATATATCATAAATAAAGACAACATTCCATATAAATGAAGAAGAAAAGGTCTGCACTTTCACTATTTTATACTCTATCATTATGTTTCGATGGAGTGTTTTTGATGGGTATCCCTGAAGCATAAAATAAAATCTTCCATCCTTTGAGTGAATTATAACAACCATTAGATCCATGATCTTATCTAGAAGACCTGAAACCACCTAAGGGGTTCTAGAATATTCATTGAATGAAAAATAGTGATTTGATATTGAATAGAGAGATGGATTTGATTGCATGAAATGATGGTACAATCCAATAAAGTGAACACTCCACTTTTATAATCCACCCATATTCTCTTTATTAAAGGATGATCATCGACCTCATTAGCTTCCATCTCATAGTACCAATATATTACATCCTTATGGATTACATTATTCAATTAAAACTTCAACAGATCCTATTGAGAAAAGCCATAAATGAATTATTATATGATTCATAACTAATGAAAATCATAATGAAGACATGACATTACGCATTCACCCGATCTTTATATGGTAATCTAATCGTATGATATGATATATGAAAACTAAAGCAATTTATTTCTTTTTATGAGGTAATCATATTATAACCTATGATATTAATCATATGAATATTATGGTATATGACATGGGTATATTGTAAAATAATATATAACCTCATTTTAGAGCATATCAAATAACCACCACTTGTACTAACATCTTAAAAGGACTTTATAAAAAATATCAAAAATATTAATGAATCCCTCAAAAACCATTTTGGGTATGATTTATCAATCTATCTTCATTTTGGAAGATGAAATTTTTTCAAAATTTATTCCTTATCCAAAATCCTAATTGTGTGACCTTGGATACCTTAGTAGAATTGAAAACAAATATAAAACTGTGATCACATAGATGTAACTAAACACTAGCCACTATAAATGAATATTACTACCAAAGTTAATAAGGATAATTTTTCCTATAAAATCCCATAATACATGACATAGAGTTTATATAAGCCTCAACATAGTTGGAAATGACCATCTAAGTGCATCAAATAGACCTAGGATTGATTCTGGGTGGAAGAATAATCCCAAGTTACCATTGCAGGACTGTCGCAGTCCTATAACAAGAACTATAGCATGTACTATTTGGTACTGTAAAAGATGGAAATATTCACATTTGGGCCACCGGTTTGGGCATAGAGTCTTTAAGGCCTTTTGGCCATCCAGGCCTTCAGGTCAGAATAGTTATCAGGCTACCTTTTGGCCTTTAGGCCACGTCATGGTCTTCAGGCCACCAGATGTGCAGATGCTACCATAAATATTCTATAATAAACAAGAGCTAAAATATGATTCCAAGAAATTAATATTCAAATGATAATAACTAAAGGATTTGAAAAAAACATAGGGTATTCCATTTTCCATCAGTAGCTGGACTATGAAACTATGTATAGTATATCCAGACATAAAACAATGCAACAGTGGAGAGCTAATAATGATGCTTATGCTAGGGAGGAAAAGTTTCGAGTAGTCATAGTCTGTGAATAATGAATTCCTTTAATACCATCAGGACATGTAATGTATAGGGTTCCCCTTCAAACCATAAATGGTCTATTTAAAAAAAGGAATAAAAAATGAAGGCCTTCAGCCAATTCATGTAGTATGACATCAAGTGACCTCAAGTTATAAAACATGTGTACTAGTATAGGGTAACTCAACATTTTATTTATTTTTCAAAATAGATCGACTATGATGATAAATACATCACATGTATTTCATTTAATTGATGACAACATCACATGTACCTCATCCATGTATATAAGTACATCACATGTAACTCAACTATGAATGACCAAGAAATGTATCAACGTAAGAAGGTTATCATGCCATATATCTTGAAAACCTTAGGTTATGGGGATTGATAAAATGTTTACATGCTTATGTATATTATGGACTATATATCATTCCATGGGATATAATTTAGTGGTCTAGTCAAAGTTACATGTCTCGAATTATTACCTCATGAGTCTATTGATTGTATCTCAAAAACAATTTTTATACTATGTATATGATTCTACTCAAGGTAAACATAATATGTCACCATAACCCATACAACTCCATGATGATTTTTGATTATAAAACCTAAAGTCATACTTTGAGGGGATATTATCATTTGACTATTTACGTAAAATAGACTGTAACACATATGAATGAATTATTAACATTAATTTTGTTTATTTATAAAATATTTACACATTATAGAAACATTACATTCAATATATTATGTATCGTATACCCTGTGATTTAACACAACCCTAATACTGGTGTTGTGAAAATGATTTCATCAATGAATATGCAACATTTTCCTCTATAGACACACAACAAATCCCAATATCACCATTCTCAATGATCCTTCATATAAGATAGTATTTTCGTAGAAAGTGTTTGGCCCTTTGGTGAGACAAGGGTTCCTTGACCTGAGCAATAGTTCCATCATTGTCACTGTAAATATTGATTTATCCCTCAGAAATAGGAATGAAAATAAGTTTAGAGATGCAATTTTTGATCAAAATAACTTCCTTCACTACATCGAATATAGTGATATACTTCGCCTTTGTTGTCGACTCCACCGCAATGACTTATTTGGAACTCATCTAACTGATAACTCCACCATTCAACCAAAAAAACATGATAGAAATTTTATATAATATATCATTACCTGTTACACCAGGGCCCACATGGACAATGGAAGGTCGATTCACAACTACCCCAATCCCACCTCCATAGGCCATGGGTAGGCGACTAGCACCAAAAGACATAAATAAAACGGGAATCATTTTCAAATGTACCTGTAAGCACACACACAATCATCTCCATGAAGAAGTGAATTGGAATAAAAATTAAAACATTATAACAGCAGGAGTAAAAACATTGCATGTGACAATATTTGGGGAATACAAAAGAGTGTGATTAATTAAACCAAAATGAAAGGGAAAAAATACATGCCCAACAATAAAAGATATCCCAACCTGAAAATACCTAGAAATTTTAATGTTAAGAGAGTCCAAAACCAGATATCCAAGCCCTGATTTTTTTATGCGGTCATGTTCCCTTAAGTATCCCCTATACTCCTCTGTAATCATCGTCGACCTGTTAGGTGTCTGTATAAGACGCGACACTTGTGGGTAAATCCCATGCATATATGAGTATATAAATACCAAGTTAGATGCCCCTAAATCTTAAGGTGGATCAATAGGATACCTGATAGTAGTATACAGATTCAACAATAATAAGGGAGAAACAAAATCCAATCCACATAGATACATGCTCATAAAATAATCCTATATGTGAGGGAAAAGGGATCTCCATCTCAAAACCCATCCTAGGAAATGTGTCTACCAATAGATACAATAGTTCCATCAATGATATTTAGCATCTCATGTTCTTGATTGAAGAGAAACCGTGTGGAGACACACCTCACCATTATGCTGCAAAGATGAGGTGGATCAATATCTTGATAGAGGAACCATACCCCAATATTATTGGTGGGTTACACTCAATAGGTAGATGAGGGACCCATGGCCTGAAAGAATAAGAGGGTTCCACTCAATCGGTAGAGGACCCAAGCCCTAGAACAATAGGATAGTTACACATTGTAGACAGATAGAGGAGCCACGCCCTATCCTGTCAGGGGGTTCCACTCTCTTTGTTGAGGAACCATGCGCTGAAAAAATAGGAGTGTTATAATATATAGATGGATAGAGAACCCATTCCCAATCATAGAAAAAGAGTTCCAATTTTTGGAGAGAGGACCCATTCCCTATTCTTGAAGGGAGGTTTCACTCTGTAGATAGAGGACACATTCCATGTCCCAATCGGATGCTTCTACTCTATGGATTGAGAACCCATTCCCTATACCATCTGGAGGTTCCACTCTTTTGATAGAGTAACCATGACTTATTCTTGTAGTAGGGTTATAGTATATGGATAGAGGACTCATTCCCTGTCCTAGTAGGATGGTCTCACTTTTTAATCAACCTACCCGATCACTGCCATTATCGAGCATTTTCTAAAGAAGCGTCACGCTCAAAAAATATAGAATCGTATCTCAAAATACACCATGAAGGTCAAAAACATGTTTTGCATGCAAAAGAACTCATTACAAGATTCTTGTGAGAAAAAATATGAGTCCAAATGAAGGATATTTTAGAGTTATAAGATTATTAATAAGTACATGGCGTGTAAGGGGATCCACCAATGTGTGGCCTTGTTCTTCTTATTTGTTGTGTCCTCTCTAGTAATCGGATAACTAGACAAGTAGTATTACCTGAAATATAAGGGTATTACAGAGAATATATCAGCCACCTGAGGCATACCCATGTGAATCTATCCATGCTCATGTACACTTTCCACATTCTAGTTTATCATGTAGCAATTCATTGTTTCATTTTCACCCTTAAAGCACTGTGCTAAACTAGTTTTATATTGAAAATTATTAAAATAAAAAAAAACTTTTAATTCAAGTTTGATCAAATTATTTTGTGTTTATCACTCTTATAAAGAATAATGTTACTGGTATGGATTATTTTATTGTAGGTGGAGGTGACTTAGAGGCCCTAGATAATGATCTAGAAGGAAAATGGGTTAAACTGCATGGGATCCCAAAAATATATGTCCATTGTTTTGAACATTACACATAATCCATCTCTCCAAATGTCCTATCAATTTCCGAGAAGATCCAAAATGTTATCTGATACAACACATATCAAGTAACCCAATCCCCATTTATCCCATATTGGGACCATATGAACCATTCATTCTAGGGAAAAAATCTAAATGAATTCAGAACTTTGGTTATATATTCTAAATATATATCAAATTTTAGATATTTAATTGTTAAAAACTTTGACATGGAGATAGAAAAAATATATAAAAACAAATTTTATCTTTTTTACATGTATATATAATTCCATAAAATAACCCACAACCGAGACTCAATTGGTATCACTTAAACTAGGTTCTGAAAACCACTTACCATTTTGTCTATAAAAGGGAACCAAGGGAACCTCATTTGAAAGATTGATCCAGAAAAAAATATCCTCCATTTTGGATTCCTATTGGAGTCCCCTACTCATACTAGAAGTTATGAAGTCCCCTAACCTCATAGAGTGTCAATAATTAAAGAGTTCCACCTGAGCATCATCTTCCTCCCTACGTCGAGCTAAGCTGTGGGTGATCATTACGAGGGAGCTACAAAAATGAACAATGGGTTATGGAACATAATTCTCCACTAAATTTGTGTATATTACGATTTGAGTTGTTCTACCATATGTATATTAACTTTTTATGATGCATTTAATTGAATGACTTTTTATTTCATAATCGATTGGTGTGCGATTTTATGTGTGCGTATTGTGTTGTTCAGATTGGACAACATAAGAATCATTTTATTTCCCAAAATTTGAGATTTCAATGTCAATTTACAATCCTTAAATAATTATAAGGGGTTGTAACATTACTACACAATTGTTATGTCAGGGTTTTGTTCTAATCACATCATTTTAAGAGACTTGTGGGAACCCAAGATCTTGGTTTTCCATCAATCAAAGGATGGAACTAAAACATAATAACCAATTAAGAATGATTAACACTTCTTGTTCTTTAGTAACATATAAATTATCACTTATTTATCTCATATTTTGAAAAATCCACTTGTTCGTTCAACATTATAACTCCTTAAATAAACATTAATTCTTGAAACTGTTTTCAAAAGAACCCTTATTTTAGTATTTTTTATTAAAAATACACACTCAAAACCTGTCAAAACTCTTTGAGATAAGACATAGGGTCTTCCATAGAATACAAAATATTCGTTAAATCAGTATATATTTTTGATGTTTCATGACAGCGTGGTCAAATTTTGGTGTAGTTTCAGATGAGTGCTTTGGTTTTTAGTGTGTGTCATTGATAATATTTTTTTTAAAATTAGGGAATATTTATTTGTTTTATATAATACCATTACCAATATTTTTCTTTCTATTATTTTTATTTTATATGTTCAGGGAATTAGGAATTCCACTTCAGGATACTTACAACCCTTCGAACCCAAATCAGAGAGGATCCTACATTAGCAACACCAAGACACAAAAGGGAACCCATTAAAGGAGGACACACAAAACATCGAAACTCTTCTTGATCCATCCACTTATTCCACTGAAACTAACATTAAAACTAAACATAACATGAAAAACATAGCTGAAAATAACCATAAATTAAATGACCTAAATTAATTGATATTTATATCCAACTAACATACAATGATATTCAAGCCAAGGCACCCAATTTTTAATTATAATCTGGTCTAATTCATTTATTATCATGATTCCATGGAATTATGGAGAAGATCCACATAAAATTTAAAATAATTTCATAATGTGTATTGGAAATTAAAATCTACATATGTGGATGAAGAGAAATTAATACATAGGTCATTCCCATTTTCATTAATGACATTGAAAAAGATTGAATTTTCTATGTTAAATCACTAATTAGAGGTTGGGTGGACAAGAAATTCCTTATTCTTGAAAAATATTACCCATCCACTTGAACTGAAACTATAAGGAATGGAATATGAATTATAATTAAATCACAAGGGGAAACAATACATGAATATTGGAAACTATTTATATTGTTCTATTCATGTTTCCACACCAACAAAGAAGTTATAAAATATTAATTCAGTATTTTTATGAAGGTGTAATCCCTATTGATCGAAATATTATCAATGTTGCTACAGGTGGTGCACTAGTTGATAAGAACCCAATTTCTGCAAGAATACTAATTGATTACATTACCTAAAACACTCAACAATTTAGTTCATGGTCTATTATACCCATTCGAGGTGTCCATGAGGTGAAAAGTAACCACTTTTAGAAAAAAAGGTGGACATAAAGTACGAATAGGTTATTACCCTTCTTCGAAAACATTCTATTTCCCAGGTAAAATTCCAATATCCTCCACCCAGTCATTGTGATATATGTTTTTCTGACACCCAGTACTCTAACCAATGTATTAAATTGAGATAAAAATCTAGTATTTATGAGGTAATATTTCCAAGCCACCCCTATAATCAATCCTTTAGGCATGAACCTTACTATCTTTCCAACCCTGGTTGTAAAGGAATCCAAGAATATAGGCAATGAGGGTATTCAAAAAATCCTAAAAAAAATGGACCCAACTGAGGCAATGTATTTATCCACCACCACCCAGAAATCCTCAACCAGAATAATGGAATTTCCAACAAACCCCTCCAAAACCTGATCCTATCCTAGAAGACATGATAAAACAAATGGCTCCCAACAAATCTCTAATTCCAAAAAACCTCCCAAGAAACCATACAATACCTAAAAAGCCAATAAGCATAACTTTCCAACATAGTGGGGGAAATAAAAATCCATGGGTTGGGTAAGCTACATTCTCATCTAGTATTTAACCCTATGGAGATGAGAAATGTTAGTGTCATCACCCTTAGAAGTGGAACAACATTTAAAATCAAAATGAAACCTCCACTAGAGTCATCCCCTCATAAGTAACCTACTATACCAACCACTGGAAATGATTCAAATGAGGTATAACCTTGTCATAATAGAATCCATTTAAAAGTAAAGAGTGTTTCTATTAATGAGTAAACTAGACCAACAATTCCTCTTCTATTTCCTCGAAGAGACAAAAAACCAAGAAAACAAAAACAAACAGAACATGATAATGAAATCTTGGACACATTAAAAAAAACTCAGTTTAACATCCCCTTCATTGATTCAATGAATCAAATTTTATGATATGCTAGGTTTCTAAAGGATATGTGTACACACCCAAAGAATCATATTGGAGATGAAAAGGTGATCTTGGGGAGAAATAATTAGCATTGATAGAGACATCACATACCACAAAGTTCAATGATCCTAGTATATTCTCAATTACATGATCCACATGGGAGTATTCATTTTCCAATTCTAATCTTTATTTAGGAGCTTTTATAAATGTGATTCCATGATACATTTACTCTAAATTATATGTCAGGGAACTAAATCCCACTAGAATTGTTATTCAACTGTCCAACCGGAGTGCCACACACCCATCTAGTGTGTTAGAGGATGTTCTTGTGTGGGTGAAAATATAAATTTTTCCTACATATTTTTATGTCCCTAAAATGAAAGATTACATGATAAATGGAATATCCCCAATTATATTGGGGAGACAATTATTTAAAACATACAGAACCATAACTAATTTTAATAATGTTACATTATCTATGGATTTTGGTGGTGAAATTTTCCAATTCAATATCCTTGATTCCATGAATCACCCCTCAGAAGAACATTCCTCTCTCTCTTTGTTAATTAAATTGATGTACTCCCTTCCCTAGAAAAAACAAGTTTTCATTCCCCCGATCCCTTTTTGATTTGTCATCATTGATTGAAATTCATGGGAATGAATCATGAATGGATTTTTATAGTGTTTTAGAGAAATGTCATTCATGTTTATTAATTGACCATTTCGTGAACATTGAACATTATATGACCATCTATGATACTACTAATATTGTAAAAGCACATTTCTTATTTGAGGATGTTAATATTGAGAAGTTATATGTGATCAGTGACATATCACATTCACACACACTCCCATCAATCCAAAATCCCCCAGAATTTTAACTAAAAAAACTACCTCAATATTTAAAATATTCATATCATGAGAATGGAAAAAAATCCCATGTCCTCATTGCTAGTTATCTCCCTCCTGCGCATGAATTGAAACTTCTTGAAATTTTGAGAGAGTATAATCAATTTTGGGATGGACACTTGTGGACACTCTTGGTATTCACCAATCAATTTTTACACATCATATATTGTTAAATGATTAGGCTAAACTAGTATGGATATCACAAATTTAACTGCACACAAACCTCCTATATGTTTTCCAAAAGGAGGTTACAAAATTATTGTCTATTGGAATAATTTACCACATCAATGATAGCCAATGAGTCATTCTAGTACAATAGGTTCCCAAAAAATTAGTCTTATGATAATTAAAAATGAGAACAATTAATTGGTTCCCACTCATGTGAATAATAGTTGGTGTGTCTATATAAACCATCACCAATTAAACCAACACACTTGGAATGACCATTTCATATTTACATTCATTGTCCAAATGATAGAAAGGCTAGTAGGGAAGTCCCATTACTATTTTCAAGATGGGTATTCTGGATACATTCACATCCATACTCACCCAAGGATCCATAGAAGAAAACCGTTACATTCCCCTTTGGAACATTTTAATATAGGAGGATGCCATTGTGTTGGTGTAAAGCTCTGAGTACTTTCCGACGATGCATAGTTACTATTTTTTCGAATTACCTTGGGAATTACATTGATGTTTTCAAGGACAACTTCACTGTTTATGGATACTCTATCTATGAATGTTTGAGAATTCATTCTTCAATCCTACATCGTTTTATTGAAATGAGTATCATATTCAATTATGAGAAATACCATTTTATGGTGGGACAAGATATAGTTTTGGGACATTTCATATCTAGGGATAGTATTCAAGTTGACAAATAAAAATTGTATGTCATTTCACCTCTAATATTCCCCAATAATATATTGGATGTGTGGTATTTTCTAGTTCAAGATGGATTTTACCATCCATTCATTCGCGACTTTACTAAAATTTTACTCCCCCTCTCTTTATTGCTCCAAAAAAGAAAATGAATATATTTTTGATAAATAATGAGAGGAAGCTTTTAATAAGTTAAAATAGAGTCTCATGTCTCCCCTAGTAATTTAACCACCATTGTGAGATTTACTATTTAAGCTCTTGTGAGATGCCTCTAACTATGAAGTTGGGTCAGTATTATCACAATAGGTCAATTGTGCTCTAGATGTCATTGTCTATGCCTCACTATACTTTGGACCCTGCCCAAGAAAACTACACCACAACTAAAAAATAATTTGTTTCCATGGTTTTTTCCTTGTATAAATGCATGTCTAACATTTTAGGGTCCAAAGTCATTCTATTGTCAGACCATGAATTCTCTCTATATCTCCTTAAGAATGAAGAATGTAAAGCACATCTCATTCAGTAGATGCTCTTCCTTTAGAATTTAATTTATAAATTAGATATAAAAAGGGAATAGAGAATGTGGTGGATAACCATATCACTAGAATTCACCTATCCCCAGACATTGAATCACCCCTGTATTCCCATAAATGTCATGTTTCATAATGAGAAATTGTTCCGAGTGTAATGTGTTATTCCTTTGTATGAAGAAATTGTAAATTATTTGGTATCAAATTTAATTTATAATTATTTCAACAAAAACCAGGCTGAATGTCTAAAACATGAGTCTCATTGGTACATTTTGTATGACACATAACATTGGCACACATGTAGTGAAAAATTTCTCCAGAATTGTGTTCCCGATATCTTGTTTTAGTCCGTACTTAGGTTCTACCTCACTCTTGCTTGTGGGGGGAACATTTTTTCCCAACGAACAACTTGCAATGTCCACAAATCTGGTCACTTTTGGACCACATTGTTTTGGGATTCCCAAGAATTCTGTAAATATTTATCTCACTATCAAATAATGGGGAATGTCTGTAAAATAAATTAGATTCCAAAACAAACCTTTCTCTTCCTTGGCTTTTTTGATGTTTGGGGCATTGACCTTATTGGACCATTCCCAAATTCATTTGAAGTTTATATATTTTTTTGACAGTTGATTATGTTTGAAAATGGGTAGAGGCATAGCCATAAGGTCAAATGATTCCATGAATGTTGTGTAATATTTGAAAACCTAATTTTTTTAGGTTTATATTACGTTTGTTGATCATCACTTTTTGGGGTTCTCATTTCTAAAACCGAAGAATTCTATCTCTTTTTCATCGGTATGGGGTCGGGCATCTGGTGTCTATTACTTATCACCCACACACCAATTGTCAAGCTGACGTGTCAATTAGAGAGGTGAAAAAAATTCTTCAAAAAACAATTCAATCCAATAGAAATGATTGGAGTGTTATACATGATGATTAATTTTGGGCCAATAGTACTACTTTCAAAACACCCATTGGGATGTCACCCAATAAGTTTTTGTTGGGAAAGATTTTTCACCTCACTGTTGAGATTGAGCACCAAGCCTATTGGGCCATAAAAAAATTCATTTTTAATCATTATGGTGTAGTTTCTCAAAGGATGTTTTAGATTCATGAGATGGAAGAAATTATAGGAGATGCATATGAGAACTCTATAATTTATAAGGTGTGAACCGAGGCTACCCATGAATGTCTCATCCTTCATCGTCAATTCTACATCTGGAAGAAGGTCCTAATATACAATGCAAGGCTAAAATTTCATCCTGGTAATATTTTCCCTCACTAGTTTGGACCATTCACTGTTACTAAAATCACTCCATTTGGTATTTTCTAGGTTCAAAATGAAGAAACCAAGAAATCCTTCAATGTCAATAGACAATGGATGAATCACTTCTGTGAATCCATTCTAATGTCCCGATGGAGGAACTCTATCTTTTTGATGAAATATGTGGATGGAAGTCACTAGGTTTTATCCTTCCATCCCACACTCTATTTTATTATAGTTAGGTCACTTCACACATTATATGTGGGGTTAAGTATATTCTTGGGATAGTTTTGAATTTTCATCAACTTCCTCATTTTTCTCTTTTTAGCTTTCTAAATAGTATTGTTACATTCCCCCTTTCTCAACCCCTAACATTTATATTGGAATATTATTTTTTTATTCCCACATTATCATGGAATATTATGCCAATTTAATGATGGAATTTATTGAAAATTCATTGGGAATGTTCATATCTCATGTTGTTTTAACATTCAAAAAAGAAATCATATGAAATGTGAATTTCAGCAAGAATTCAATATTGTGGCGTGTCATTCTTTTGAAATTTAGTTCTTTTTTGATGATATAATTTTTTTAACACTTAGAATCCATTAAGAATAATGGTACCTTTTATTTGAACAGTTGAAGGGAAAATTATCTCACTTAATCTCTCCACAGTTCATTGCAACCAACAATGATGTGTGAAAATATATTACATAATGGTAGGTATATATAAGTTAGGTTTATTTTTGTCTACTTTCCAAAATAATTTTTAATGATGTTCAATCTATATCTGATTTATTTCATTATTGTACCAGACAGACATATGTGTGTGTACCTGTTATCTGACAGTTTTATGCCCAAAAATAAAAAATAAAAGTGGTTGTATATTGGGTAGGTCAAAAACCAAACTTACTACACTATTTATCTTTATATATCTCTTAAAATTAGTTTCATGAGGATATAAAACAAGGGTTGGGAGAAGAGTGTGAGATTTTTTCCAAGTGAAATTTAAAAAAAAACAAATGAGGGGAGTGATGAAATGTAAAACATATAGAGATATCTAGGTTTTAGAGATTATGGTTTGAATTCTAGGAATGATTATGTGAGTGTGCCCTGAAATTCGATTACAATGTATATAAGGTAGTTTCGGTGAAAAGGAGCATGTAAGGATACCATTTTTTAAATAACTTATATTTACTATGTAGAAAGTGGAATGAAAAGCATGAAATGGTTTTCACACACACACACATGGAGAATTAGTTATATGATTAACTTCTGAATTACTTTATTTGATTGGTATCATTCGTCACATGAAATTTCAATTGGATACAATTTTTGAGATGTCATTTTCCAAGATAATTGAGAATAACTCCTTAGTGTGATTTATTAATTTGGTCACATTTCTAAGAGGAATTAAATTTTAATTTAATGTTAATTATTTTTTAATTTAGAAAAATATAAATGAAATTTTTATGGAAATATGACTTTTACCAAGAGTTCAAATGATTAGGTGTGGGTGTGTGATCATGTAGCGATTCACTATTTCATTGTCACCCTTACACCACTATGCTAAACTAGTTTTATATTGAATACTAAATAAATAATAATGAAATTTCACATCACATTGGATTAAATTATTTTTTGTATATCAATGTCAAAAATGGAATCTTTACTTGTTTTGATAATTTCATTATAGGTGGAGGTGATTTGGAGGCCCCAGAGATGATCTAAAAGGAAAATGGGCCAAACTGCATGGGATCCCAATGACATTTTCCTTTCTAGGGGACATAATCTACACAAATATAGAAGGTTGGTTTGGTATTCTGACTGTATATCCATTTTTGGATATTCAATGGCCTAAAAATTTTCACATGGTGATATTCAAGACAATGTAAAATAAATTTTACATTTTTTTTCCAAGGATATATAATTACATATACCAACCCAAAACTGAGACTCAAGTGGTATCACCAAAACTGAGTGTTCAAAACCACTTAAAATTTTGTCTATAAAAGGGCACCAAGGAACCTCATTTGTATGTTCGGACTAGAAGAAAAGACCTGAAATATTTATAGTCCTTGTGGAGTCTCCTTTTCATCTTAGAAGTTCTGGAGGACCTTATCCTGATAGGGGGGATCATGAAAGATGACCGAGTTCCATCCGAACTTCCTCCTCCTATTGATGTCGAGTTAAGTGGTGGGTGATCATTGAAAGGGAGCTACACACATAAAAGGAGAGTTACAACATATAATTATATACTAGTTTCATGTATATTTTAGTTTTAATTTTTATGCCATATGTGTCTTTAATATTTATTATACATTTAATTAAATCAATTATTATTTCATAACCGATTAGTGTGCGATTTTAAGTGTGTGTCTTGGGTTGTTATGATTAGAAAACATAAGAACCATTTTCTGTTTATAATATTTGATATTTAAATGTTGCTTCACCAACCATAAAGGATGGTAAGGGACGTAATCTGGAATAAATGATTTTATGTCATTGGTTTAGTTCTAATCTCATCATTTTAACAGTTTTGTGGGAACCCAATATCATGGTTATCCCTCATCTAAAGGATTACACTAAAAAGTAATAATCAATGAAGAATGAGGAAGTCTTCAAGTATTGTATTAAAATAGAAATGATAAATTATTTATATCATATTATTCAAAATACATTTGGTCGTTCAACTTCATAACTCTTAAATTAAGTTACATTCTTGAAAATGTTTACAAAACCACCCCTGTTTTAGTAATTTCTATTAAAAAGACACACTAAAAACCTATCAAGACTCTTTGAGAGATGACCTAGGGACTTCACTAGACTACAAAATATTCTTTAAATCTCTATCAATATGATGTGTCATAATAGTGTGATCCCAAGTGCATTACATCCCTCTCGTAGCACAAGGTGTATCAGGGTTAGATCGACACTCAATGTGTATAAGGCCCCAGCCTTAAACCTTACTTAATATTGAATTAAATGAGTAATTTACACTGAGGATCTTTTCAAGTTTAGAGTATTAGATAATTAGGACATAACTATTAAATCTCAAAAGATTACAAAGTAGTCGCTTCTACTAAATTTCCAAAAAATAAAAACTCTTAAAAAGAAACATGTATAGTTCCATGTTTTAGGTAGCATGACTTTCCCTTGATCCCATCCTTGACCCTATTCCACGCTATGTCCTGTGAAAAACATTTAAAAAACTTGGGATGAGCATAAGAAGCTCAGTAAGGGATACACAAAGAATGAAAACTGTTAGTTTTTCAAAATAACAAGTAAACCATGAATACTTTATCAATGTAATACTTTTCACCTTCATGAAGTAGTAAAAACTTTTCACTGAAAAAGAAAGTATCATTACTTACCTTTTTGTAACCAAAGTATTACCATAAAACCCATATAAAGAACACATAACATATATAAAGGTAACATGGGACATAAACATACTTAAGTGGAATAACCATACGGTCGACTTCCACACATATCACTTAATGGAACAGCCATACGGCCAATTTCCATACAAACTTAATGGAATAGCCATACGGCCGACTTCCATACCCAATGCATTAGAGGTTATAACGTAACCACCCGTCCTGGTATTCACGGCACCACCCGTCATATGGTTTATAACGTAACCACCCGTTAAAATGTCCAAGTACCAATATAAAATCATAAAATATAAAACCAATATAAAGGAATGATAACATTTCCACATTTCAATCACAATATATCATAAATATATTAACATAATGGAATCATTTATCAAAACCATTTTTAATACCAAAATACATAAAAGAGTATATGGTATTTATTTTATTTTAAAAACATTACGGCTTGTTGAGGAAGCCAAAGACCAAATAATACTCGCGGCGGCGGAAAAGGTCGTTGTCACCGCGTATGTAAAAAAACATTTCATTTTGTCGTTTTGTAAAACGCTTCGTATAAAAAGATTCCTTTTGTATTAAAGTAAAAGTCAAAAGGGTTTTATACACCGTATAAAAGAAAGTTGTGTATAAAATAAAATATGCCCCAATGAAAGGAGATTGAGACGATGTCCCTTATCTCGGGTCCGACTTGACTCGATCGTTCTTTAACGTCCTGAATAATAAACTTGAGTTAATTTCTACTTGATTAAGAGCCTTTTTAGAGTTCATTATTCCTTTTATATCAATTATTTCCATGTTATAAACATTATGTAACCAGTTAAGTTAATAATGCTTGTTTTTTCGATATTTGGTTCTTAAGTCGAAAGTGGACTTCTTACAATTACATGTTGTTCGTGTGTTCAAAGGTTCTTTATATCCAGAATGAGATTCCTGATTTGGATATCATGTATATCATATATATCCAGCATATACATGTATTTATAATATTACATAATCATTTAGAAGTAAGAAATGAAATGCACCGTTCATGGAGACGGTAAGCCGTACGTACGCATGAACGCTACTTTCATTTCATTCTCATATTAATGGAATTAAAATTAAATGAGAGGTATGTATATTTTCATTCCAGAATTATATTCATCATTTAGATGTATCATTCATTATATATATCCATTATATACATATACTTTTAATGGTACATTACATTTGGGGATAAGAAATGAAATGCACTGTTCATGGAGACGGTAAGCCGTACGTACGCATGAACGCTACATTCATTTCTATCTCATACTTTAATGGAAACAAATAATAATTATATAGAGGTATATTATAATTCCAGTATAACCTCATATATAATAACTTTAAATCCATCCTTTACACGTCCCACATATGGCATTAACGAATCACATCACTTTGAGGGGGCGGTAGTCCGCACTTCCCTAAATGAAGATATCGTGTTTACCCATAATGGAAACCATAAAGGTATGCCCAAAATGAAAAATACAGAAGCTTAAAGAAAAAAAAATAAACATATTATATATCATATATAAAAATAGTGACATCATAATGGCCACCTTTGAAGGTGTTAAATGAGTATTGAACAATCATCGTTTCGGGAGGCAGAATTTTGCCATCCACAGAAACTGTATGTTCTTTAACCATTTGATTTAGTTGTGTGAGAGTTTAGCTCGAATAAATCTTATAAAAACATCCTAGTATATTGAAGATACTGGTGTTGTTACAAAAGAAGTAAATAAAAAGAGTCTAGAGGGTTGGAGAAGCAAAATAAAACAAATGAACAAGAGAGAATGAATTACCTTTAAAAGTGTAACTCCTTTTGATTTCAGCCTAAAGTCTTCCTTTTAAAGGATTCTGCACAAAGGGAATCCTCTAGGATGAGGAGAGGGATGTGGAGAGAGTAAATGGTCAGGGGTTGGCCGAGCCAAAGTCTTTAAGAGTGTGTGAAATGAGGTAGAGGTGGGGGCCTTTTATAAGAGGAGAGGAGGGGCACTTTTGAAAAGTAAAGAAATATTACTTTATTTGAAAATGTGTTTCGGTTTAAAAAGGTCCCACATTGATATAATTCGTGGATAAGGTGATAAGGGTTCGAAATCCACTCATCCAATAGGTTTTGGCCATGTGTAGGTCTTAGATGTTACATTATCTTTCCATTTTATTTAAATCGTCAAATAGTGAGGTCATCGCTGCATCATCATGATGTCATAAATAATTTAATATATTTAGTGTCTAAAAATTATAAAAAAAATACTATGATGTAGGAAATCTTTTTAGATTTCCAATTACTATTTATAATCAAAAATTTGACTTGTATAACCCCATTTAAAACTTATTTTAGTAAAACATATTATGTTTGTGTCATTTTTACTTTTACATTAAATAAAAAGTTATTTATGTCATTTCCCAACAAAAGTGAATCCATGGGGTCCCCAAGTTTACCCATGGCTTTTCGTGGTCGTCCATGACACAATCAATGATGGTAGGACATGTGTCATGCTCATCTTATTTTATTAAAGCTTTATTTTTACCTTAAACTACACTAATTACCACTAATCGCGATTAAAAACTTAATAAGTTACTATTCACCAAAAAATTATTTTTATCCCATTGAACCACATTTTAATTCTTAATGAAAACCATGTATGTCGGAATTTTAAAATTCAAAACACAACGATGGCAAAATTTCATTTAAACGGAAAAATCAGTTTTTATAAGTACCACTTAGTGGTGTCACTATTCATCAAAAATTGATATTTTTCAGAAAAATCCCAAAAATTCACCCTAAGATATATTTGATATTCCGAATTCAAAAATGAAGTCTATTTTACGAAATTCAAAACATATAAGTCACATTAATTAATTTAATAATTAATTCCCGCTTTCAAAAAAAATAGCGTGTTTTTATGAAACAATAAGTATCAAAAGATTGACACTAGTTTAAGTCCGATTTCAAAGTGAAATTAATTCCAACGACCACTATTGGATGTAAAGGTAAAAATATTTTCTAATTTCACTTTAAAACCAATTCAAATGATAATCTAATCATATAAATAAATTATATTAGAAAGAGGTTTTGAATTAAAATACAACATTTTACACTATTCATTAAAAAATGAACTTTATCGGAAAAATACCAAAAATTT
Organism: Viscum album; assembly: GCA_963277665.1. Lineage (NCBI taxonomy): Eukaryota > Viridiplantae > Streptophyta > Magnoliopsida > Santalales > Viscaceae > Viscum > Viscum album. The sequence continues at coordinate 1,723,686,041 of OY728159.1, forward strand.
ACAAAAAGTAAAATTTGATGTCCCGATTATAAAGAAGAGTTTTATTTCGTCCAATAGAATGTATAAGAGTGAACAAAACTATATTTAATGACGGTTCTCCATCAAAAGGCGATAAGTGAACATTTAGTGAAAACTAGGGCATATACGCCAAAAATTGAATTCTTTCCGTATTTTAAGCCTTTATCTTTTATTGGATAAATGTAAAAACATTTAAAAACATATATAATCGTATTTCAGTTATTTCTATCCATTCCTGCCAATACAATGGCTACATGTTAACTGTCATTTAAAATAATATTATTTTATTATTAGAGTGCAACGTAAGATTCCAAAGAAACTCGTTGTTGCGTGTTGGGTACGCCATCGAGCATAGCGTCCCCTTTAAAGTCATATTAATATTTTATTCACAAATATGGATAAATAAGAAAATGGCATATTCTTTATTTACCTGGGGTGTTACATCCTTCCCCCCTTTTGGGAATTGCGTCCTCGCAATTTTAAAATTGATCTTGGAAACATCCTTGAAAATTCCACATCGAAACAAGAGTCGGTAAAACAATCATTTTAAAATAATGAAAGATAAGTATATAGGTCACCCGAGTTAACCCATACTAGGATTCAAAGTATGAAAATATGGACATGGAGGAAAAAACAAATGGTCATGTTCTGATGGAGAGTGATAGAAAACATGTTTAGGAAAAGTTAACCACGAGAAAATCACAAACTTGTGATGGGTTAAACGGTATTCGATTCCCCAGTAGGAAAAGTTAATAGACAACATTTTTGTTTTAAGTTACTTTTTATTGAGGAATTTATTCATAAGGAAACATAATCACATATAATATTGACTTTCAACTTTTATTAGATTCCTTACACAAACTCATATTTTCTCCAAAAGACGAGTATTTAGGAAGACTTGTTCACATTAAGAGTACTATAATCAACTTTTAGAAAATCACCTAATCCACAAAAGAGAACTATATACTTCCCATGTCTTTAGACTTTAACCAAAACCAAAACCAAAAAGGCTAGTACAAGATCAGATAATCCAGAAAATGATAACCCATTAAAAAGAAAATCCATGCTTAATCTCCAAAATTTGTCCAACAAAACCCAAAGTTCAACGAGAACCATTCTATAATCAATTTTTCCATAAAATTCTTCAAAGTAAACCAATCTAAGATTGAAACCCAAATATTTGAAGGATTTATTCACATAGTCTTCCAAGTTAAATCGTAACATTTATCTCCAAAAAACATCAGTTGCTCCTAAAGTCTCGTATTGAAAAGTAATTAACCTAATCACATATCATCCATGATAGGTTAATCATTTTCATAAATAACCCAAAATCAACTTACTCTTAAAAAAAAGAATCAGTCAAACTAACCAGGGACTTCACGTAGTCCAGTGGTAGGCGACAAATACCTGTCACACTTTGGTTGTGGGTTTGATTCCCGCGGCTTTGCCCGACGCGACGGGTTGTCACACGGTCTGCGTGTTTTCCTTTTTCCAAAACTATATAATTCTTAAAACATTCACCAAAATGAGATAAAATCTTCGAAAATAATCATAACATATTTTAACCTCAAGTTTATCTCATGCCTTTCATTTTCCATCATATCATATAATAACCCATAATTACCTCAAAAGTAAGGATCATATAAACTCTAATGGTTACCTTTTTAATTATTACATGAATTTCCACATTGAGTTGGCCATCTCGTACATGATGCATTAGAGAACTCACCAAGGTTGAAGTGGTTGATCATGACTCCTTGATAGTTGGTTTAGAACGACCACGAGTTTCCTCATTGAATCCCCCATTTTATCTAGTATCTTAATCATAGAACCACCACAGTTTCCTTCAAACCCATTGTCACTATGGTGCCTGCTAGATCCAGCCATTAACTAAAACCAAAAAGGACAGTGTGAGTATATCAACATAACCATCATGTACTAATGAGGAAGATAAACACTATGATATTCTTACTCATTCACTTTATCTAAAACTAGGACTCTTTCTGAAATCCTAACCATTATTGTAATGTCACTTATGATTAAAGAATACCCTAACCTCTAAAGTTATCTAAACCGACCTCTGATACCAACTATAAGTCCCCAACCTTAAACCTTACTTAATATTGAATTAAATGAGTAATTCAAATTGAGTATCTTTTCAGGTTTGGAGTTTTAGAGAATTAGGACATAACTATTAAATCTAAAAATATTACAAAGTATTCTCTTCTACTAAATTTCCATAAAATAAAAACTCTTAAAAAGAAACATGTATAGTTCCATGTTTTAGGTAGCATGACTTTCCCTTGATCCCATCCTTGACCCTATTCCACGCTATGACCTGTGAAAAACATTTCAAAAACTTGGGATGAGAATAAGAAGCTGAGTAAGGGATACACAAAGAATGAAAACTGTTAGTTTTTCAAAACAACAAGTAAACCATGAATACTTTATCAATGTAATACTTTTCACCTTTATGAAGTAGTAAAAACTTTTCACTGAAAAAAAAGTATCATTACTTACCTTTTTGTAACCAAAGGATTACCATAAAACCCATATAAAGAACACATAACATATATAAAGGTAACTTGGGACATAAACATACTTAAGTGGAATAACCATACGGTCGACTTCCACACATATCACTTAATGGAATAGCCATACGGCCAATTTCCATACATACTTAATGGAATAGCCATACGGCCAAATTCCATACCCAATGCATTGGAGGTTATAATTTAACCACCCGTCCTGGTATTCACAGCACCACCCGTCATATGGTTTATAACGTAACCACCTGTTAAAATGTCCAAGTACCAATATAAAATCAAAAAATATAAAACCAATATAAAGGAATGATAACATTTCCACATTTCAATCACAATATATCATAAATATATTAACATAATAGAATCCTTTATCAAAACCATTTTTAATACCAAAATACATAAAAGAGTATATGGTATTTATTTTATTTTAAAAACATTACGGCTTGTTGAGGAATCCAAAGACCAAATAATACTCGCGGCGGCGAAAAAGGTCGTTGTCACCGCGTACGTAAAAAAACATTCCTTTTTGCTGTTTTGTAAAACGCTTCGTAGAAAAAGATTCCTTTTGTATAAAAGTAAAAGTCAAAAGGGTTTTATACACCGTATAAAAGAAAGTTGTGTATAAAATAAAATATGCCCCAATGAAAGGAGATTGAGACGAAGTCCCTTACCTCAGGTCCAACTTGACTCGATCGTTCTTTAACATCCTGAATAATAAACATGAGTTAATTTATACTTGATTAAGAACCTTTTTAGAGTTCATTATTCCTTTTATATCACTTATTTCCATGTTATAAACATTATGTAACCAGTTAAGTTAATAATGATTGTTTTGTCGATATTTGGTTCTTAAGTCAAAAGTGGACTTCTTACAATTACATGTTGTTCGTGTGGTCAAAGGTTCTTTATATCCAGAATGAAATTCATGATTTGGATATCATATATATCATATATATCCAGCATATACATGTATTTATAACATTACATAATCATTTAGAGGTAATAAATGAAATGCACCGTTAATGGAGACGGTAAGCCGTACGTACGCATGAACGCTACTTTCATTTCTTTCTCATATTAATGGAATTAAAATTAAATGAGAGGTATGTATATTTTCATTCAAGAATTATATTCATCATTTAGATGTATCATTCATTATATATATCCATTATATATATATACTTTTAATAGTCAATTAAATTTGGGGATAAGAAATGAAATGCACCGTTCATGGAGACGGTAAGCCGTACGTACGCCTGAACGCTACTTTTATTTCTATCTCATACTTTAATGGAAAGAAATAATAATGATATAGAGGTATATTATAATTCCAGTATAACATCATATATAATAACTTTAAATCCATCCTTTACACGTCCCACATATGGCATTAACAAATCACATCACTTTGAGGGGGCGGTAGTCCGCACTTCCTTAAATGAAGATATCGTGTTTACCCATAATGGAAACCATAAAGGTATGCCCAAAATGACAAATACAGAAGCTTAAAGAAAAAAAATAAACATATTATATATCATATATAAAAATAGTGACATCATAATGGACACCTTTGAAGGTGTTAAATGAGTATTGAACAATCATCGTTTCAGGAGGAAGAATTTTTTCATCCACGGAAACCGTATGTTCTTTAACCATTTTATGTAGTTGTGTGAGAGTGTAGCTCGAATATATCTTATTACAACATCCTAGTATATTGAAGATACTGGTTTTGTTATAAAAGAAGTAAATAAAAAGAGTTTAGAGGGTTGGAGAAGCAAAATAAAACAAATGAACAAGAGAGAATGAATTACCTTTAAAAGTGTAACTCCTTTTCATTTGAGCCTAAAGTCTTCCTTTGAAAGGATTCTGCCCAAAGGGAATCCTCTAGAATTAGGAGAGGGATGTGGAGAGAGTAAATGGGTAGGGTTTGGCTGAGACAAAGGCTTGAGGAGTGTGTGAAATGAGGTAGAGGTGGGGGCCTTTTATAAGAGGAGAGGAGGGGCACTTTTGAAAAGTAATGAACTATTACTTTATTTGAAAATGTGTTTCGGTTTAAAAAGGTCCCACATTGATATAATTCGTGGATAAGGTGATAAGGGTTCGAAATCCACTCATCCAATAGGTTTTCGCCATGTTTAGGTCTTAGATGTTACATTATCTTTCTATTTTATTTAAATCGTCAAATAATGAGGTCATCGGTGCATCATCATGATGTCCTAAATAATTTAATGTATTTAGTGTCTAAAAATTATAACAAAAATACTACGATGTAGGAAATCTTTTTCTCTTTCCAATTAATTTTTATAATGAAAAATCTGACTTGTATAACCCCACTTAAAAATTATTTTAGTAAAACATATTATGTTTGTGTCATTTTTACTTTTACATTAAATAAAAAGTTATTTATGTCATTTCCCAACAAAAGTGAATCCATGGGGTCCCCAAGTTGACCCATGGCTTGTCTTGGTCGGCCATGACACAACCAATGAGGGTAGGACATGTGTCAAGCTCATCTTATTTTATTAAAGCATTATTTTTACCTTAAACTACACTAATTACCACTAATCGCGATTAAAAACTTAATAAGTTACTATTCACCAAGAAATTGTTTTCATCCCATTGAACCAAATTTTACTTCTTAATGACAACCATGTATGTCGGATTTTTGAAATTCAAAACACAACGATGGCAAAATTTCATTTAAACGGAAAAATCAGTTTTTATAAGTACCACTTAGTGGTGTCACTATTCATCAAAAATTGATGTTTTTCAGAAAAATCTCAAAAATTCACCCGAAGATATATTTGATATTCCGAATTCAAAAATGAAGTCTATTTTAAGAAATTCAAAACATATAAGTCACATTAATTAATTTAACAATTAATTTCCACTGTCAGAGAAAATAGCGTGTTTTTATGAAACAATAAGTATCAAAAGATTGACACTAGTTTAAATCTGATTTCAAAGTGAAATTAATTCCAACGACCACTATTGGATGTAAAGGTAAAAATATTTTCTAATTTCACATTAAAACCAATTCAAATGATAATCTAATCATATAAATAAATTATATTCGAAAGAGGTTTTGAATTAAAATACAACATTTTACAATATTCATTAAAAAAATGAACTTTATCGGAAAAATACCAAAAATTTACACAAAGTAAAATTTGATGTCCCGATTATAAAAAAGAGTTTTATTTGGTCCAATATAATGTATAAGAGTGAACAAAACTATATTTAATGACGGTTCTCCATCAAAAGGTGATAAGTGAACATTTAGTGAAAACTAGGGCATATACGCCAAAAATTGAATTCTTTCCGTATTTTAATCCTTTATCTTTTATTGGATAAATGTAAAATCATTTAAAAACATATATAATCATATTTCAGTTATTTCTATCCATTCCCACCAATACAATGGCTACATGTTAACTGCCATTTAAAATAATATTATTTTATTATTAGAGTGCAACGTAAGATTCCCAAGAAACTCGTTGTTGCGTGTTGGGTACGCCATCGAGCATAGCGTCCCCTTTAAAGTCATATTAATATTTTATTCACAAATATGGATAAATAAGAAAATTTCATATTATTTATTTACATGGGGTGTTACAATGTGCACCGCCCGCCCAAAACTGTGTACAAACAGATGTACACAACATCTCTATTGCCACACTATGTGTGTGGGCGCACATGGACTCCTGGGCATGTACCCTCTGTACATGAGGAGTTGGAAAACTAGGGGATAGCTGACATGTGGTCCCTTAAAAATGGGTTTCATATTTAACAGATATGTGAAGCCTTGTCCACCATAAAAATAAGACTACACGACATGTGTTCACCCTAGTACACATCGTGTAGTAGGAATTTTAACAGAATGTAAGATATGTTGTGAAAATCCAAAATCTAAGGTAGATGATGCAATTTTGGGATGTTGACCACTCAAAATTCATTGAATACAAGGGTGACCTTACAAACCATTGATTTTATTCCCTCCAGTGGTAGAAAATCTGATCCCAAACCACCGCTCGAAGCCACCGTTGTCGCCTCGTACACTACCCATTTCCACTGTTGTTGAGTCCTAGATCCCAGATCCATGAAAAATCATCACCCATTTCTTGAAAAGCATCCCAATCCATCCTAAAAATTCCATCCCTTTCATTTCATGTGAATATTCCATGAATATGAGGCTTCTATAATGCTCTAACCCACCTGTCAAAGTCGAACTATGACCCTATAGGCCACTGGTGAGGAACACAATGAAATATATGGGAAAATTTCACGACCCATCCCCCATGCCCCATTCCTTGACTACCCCAAACCCACATCCCATGTGCCAGGGAATGGAGACTAGCACTGAGTAGTCATATGCAAAACAAATGGGAGGAATTTTCCTAAGTACCTATTGACACACACACAACTCCAAGACACAAATGATGGAAAGTGAAAACACTAAGTAAATAAACAGTGTATGATAGTAGAAATATTAAAGTAAGTGGGGCAGAATACAAGCCTAAAGGTAAAGGAAATGTAAAAGTTAAAGCCCTTGGAAATACATCACCAAAAACCCTTCTTGAATGGTAGGTATAGAAACAGTTGTTCGAAGACAAAGAAGCATGCCTCTTATGTTGGGTCACTCTAAACACGACAAGGCCCCAGTCCACTAAGGACTCCATAAAAGAACTGATTCTATGCACAAGACACAACATGTGTATGAATAACCCGTGCATGGTTGAGTAAAATAATACTATGTAGGGAACCACAAAACAAAATGTAAAAGAACAAATAGGAAACACCACAAATAAAATACAGTCATATCATCACTCGTATGTTTCAACAATAAAAATAACAAGAACATCTATATATACACGTAAAGGACTCCAAGACCCAAGGTCTCATCCATTTACAGCTATATGGTTTAGCTTATAGAACAATCATTCTAGGATATATCACTCTTAGAGCCATCTAATTGTAAGAACATAGAACGGGTCTACCAAAATTATCTATGAGAAATCCTAGTCTCGATACATCACAAAGTTTCCCTGAGACATACTGTCTCTATAATCCATAGAGTATCGTAACACAACAAATTCTTAGTAACATGATTCTACTCAAGGAATATTTAAATCTTATGATACAAACCGTCTCACTAGGAGACACACTGAACATCTTTGTTGGAGGCCTACTCTGCGTATTCTAAGGAGACTTACTCCACATCTTTGTAGGATACATACTCCGCATCTTCGGAGGACAAGTACTTTGTGTCTTCATAGGAGACCTACATTTTCACTTTAAAGGAGACCAAATATACATATTTTTAAGAGGCCAACTCGACATCTTCTTAGGATATCAACTTCGTGCCTTCAGAGGAGACCAACCCAGCATCTTTTCCACATCCATTTATAGGATTCCATCCTTAGTGTGCTCATTCAAGAAGCACTAACTACTTGATCCAACAATTTATACTCCAACCCTTATGAATGGTCACATTGAGTATCCCAAAAGGTTCCACTCAAAGAGAGAGTCCAAACATCACAAACTTCTCATCAAATGGACTTATGGTTTGGATGTTATTCTCATTTATGTAAAAAGGGGGATGATTGAGTCTGTGTCTGGTCTGAACAGGTCATGCCGGCCCGACCAAACCCAACCCACTGGTTCCAAACTGACTCGGCCCACCTACTCCAGCCCGGCCTACTTGAGAGGGTTAGTATGAATCACCCAGACATAACCCGTCAGGATGCGCCCCTCTCGGCCCCATGCAGTCACCCGAATGCGTGCCAGTCGGCACCCCGAAAAATAACGTCGGACAACAATGTGCGGGTGATCCGTGTGAATATCACACACCTGTGACACCCTACTGTGGGTTGTCCCTCTGTCATGGTCTTGATGGACCATGGTATTCCATTACCACCGGATGCCTAACATTGTCCTGTCGTGCACTGCAGCAACTTCACGTGGCCACTATTGTGTGCCACCTCTGGCCACCACCACTACTGGTCACCGATGCCAGTGTTCCTATAGACACTTGCATGGTCCACCAGATTATCTTAGGTTTTCCAATTCATCATCCAAAATATGTTCTGTGATCCTTCTGTCATCACCTTCACTGTCATGCATTTCAAATCTTCTTACCATCACTCTGAGGGTCCGACCACTTTCAGAGCCACCTGGAAAAACCAAATGTGAAAACGGGGGGTCCGCCGACAAAGAACAAGAGAACAAGGAAGAGATATATACACAAAATAAAACCCTTTTAATAGTCCTTGGACTTGTTCGTGTCGGCCTTAGTGTGTTAATGTCAGCAAGATTACAATGAAAAATAATCATCAGTCTATTTCCATTAATCTCCCAGTTTATCCATCCCGCAAGATCGATCAAACTATGAATCAACCTATTCATGGGTTGTTCCACATTTTTTTGTTGGAATCATGAATGGGGAAATAAAATACCAAGAAAAAATAAACCCCCTACATAGTGTTTTGGATCTATCATTGGTGAAGAACAGAGTTGCCCCACCATCATTCATCGATCCTCGATCCTCGATCCATGATCCACAATCTGTGATCCACTATCCATCATCATTTTTTTCATTTTTTATTATCTAATTGGAGGGAACCTCCAACTCATTTCAATAGAGTTTCCATGGAATTCATGGGTTATATGGTAACCTTGAATTCCTGTTTAATTATGAAGAAATGAAAATTTGTTGTCCATTTAGTATGTTGTAGCATCGCCACATTGTTTCATATAAGAATCAAAATTGGATGAATCCTCTCTATGTCACATCATCATTGTTTCATTGTGAAAAATTTAAAAAGAAATAAACTAATATTTGTTAATTTAATTTTATTCTTCTTTAAAACTACCAAAAATTATCTTTTGTCATCAACCCACTCTGGTCAATGTGAGGCCCCTCCTAAGGAAAATGCCACATTACCATCTCAATAGTGGTCTCAGATTTCCAATTCGAGTCACCATTCATGAGTTATTATTATTTTAAAATAAAATAATTTTATTTAGTTATTTTATTTATGGTTTCATCATTTTCTGGTTTTCCCACTACAGACCCGTGCCGACTAATTTTATGTCACACCTAGGGTAAACCTATCATCTTGAACACAATGGTTCCTTTATATTTCTGATCTGGGAACTTGTTTAAGAGTTATTACACTTTTTCAAGAAATACACTCATGTGAGTTATTAAAAACATATCATATTTTTAACAATTTTGGGCACCCTGGGCATCTGAATGGAACTCTGTCTCAGCACCTAGTCACAGAATATTCCAAAAAAAATATTATATAACAAAATTAGGAAAATATGAGTCATTACATTCTCCCCACCTTAAGGTTTTAGGTCCCCAAAATCCAAACCATGGGATACCAAAACAGATGAGGGTACAAGTATGAACATGAGCCCTCCGCTCCCTTGTTCTCTTCTAGAGATTATTGTGCTACCACCAGACATACACTAAACGAATAGACTACCCATAGAGGTTCCTCTCATATCAGTCCACAATCTTAGAAACCAGGATGTGAAGCATGAATCCTGATTAGAAACTACTTTCTACAATATTCCATGGAGTAAATCTATCTCTGGTGTGTATAGGCACCCCATGCTCTCTATTGAACTTTGCTCCCAGAAAACTAATAAGTGAACGACTTGCTGATTCGGTCAATGATCACCTAGAAAATATCATTTCCACAAGATTTATCTGTTAAACCCATAATGAAGTCCATCAATATCTTTTCTCACTCCCTTCCTTGCACACATAGGAAGAAAATTACATCCCCATCAAAGCCTAGGGGCTTGACACAGTGAGTTGAAAAACAATGAAACTAATTCAAAAAGGTGATCAACTTTTATATCAACAAGAAATCACATCTTAAACCTATTCTTTCACCCTTGATGACATCATTGAAACCTTCATGCATATCCTGATGCATCTCATCACTCTAGGAGACCACTATTGTAATGAGGACCAGACACACCATGGCTAAAAAGCGGAATTTTTGATCCTCCCTTAAAACTCCACCTCTAACACTACTAGTAATAATGTGCATCCTCTGAATAAACAATGTGCTTCCCACCATTCAAATATCTATCAGGGGAATTCCCCAAAGACAAGTAAGCATGTAAAGTCTCACTATCATTATCACTGAGTCCTACCTATATAACTCTCTATAAGAGTTGAGGGGTAAAAACCACTAAATAAAGATAAACTAAATTATCTATATCCATGATGGATAACTGTAATGAGGCCAAATTCTCGGTTTCCTCATTCAGAAACTATGAAATTAATCTCCTACTAAGAGAACCCGCTACCACATTTCCCTTACCTGAAGTATAGACTATCTCCATGTGAAAGTCCTGGAGGAACACTATCCAAAACCAATGTATCATATATAGAACATACTGAGATATGATATAGTTTATAATCTTGTGGTCTGAGTAGACGACAAACATCCCACCCATAAAGTAGTGTTAACACATCTTCAAAGCAAAGACTATCACTACAAACTCGAGATTGCATTTCTTGTAGTTATAATCATGTGGACTCAAAATAAGTGAACCATTGTTAATCACTACATACCTATTCATAAAGAAAAAACCAATCCCGGTCCATGATTTATCACAAAACACTATTTACATGACTCCACCATCCCGAAAACTCATGATTGGGGAGAAATTTTATCTATGTTTTAACTGCTGAAAAGTCTATAGAAACTGTTATATCCATATGAAAGTCTTCCCCTTTCAATCGATCGAAGTTTGAATTGATCCTTTTGTAGTGGATAATCATTATACATGATCACATGGTTAATGTACCAGAAATACACAGATATCCTCGAACACTAGGTCTTACTAAGCCCTTCCTCTACAAGTCCTCTACCAGCACCCTCATCCTGTGATGCTTTGTGAAAACAATCTGATATACTGATGATGATGTTGGTACCATCTCGAGTTGTAGAAAAAATGCATAAGTCTATCTCTCTGTAGGGAGATAAACCTAGAAACATCTCATGGAATGACATCATTGTAGTCCACTACCACTATGGGGAACTGAAAAATCATAACATACACTACCTCGAAGGTAAGGCTAGCCGAATCAAGAGGGATTGGTTGCACCATCTTATGCATGATCCAATCTCATGATTCCTAGGATTACTTTTAATCTGACCATGGAAACCCAAATCCATTAATTCAGACATACCATACACTTTTTCAAAAAAATTTAAATCTGAGCATTAATTTTGGAAAACTAGTCCATACCTAGACTGACATCGTAAGGCATCAACACTACCACCATGATTTTCAAAACAACAATCTTGAATCAATGGTTAGATAACAATTTAAAAACTAGTTTGAATATCGAGTATCCTTCAGTAGGCATCTCCATAGGTAAGGGTCAAGTCAATGGTTTAACCGGAGACACTAGGCATTGAACAAGATTCGTGACAAGGAAGAATGATTAGAACTTATGTATATTGACATGACATTTAATTGTAGACACATAAAGTACCTCGAATCATTCCTAGAGCCCTTGGTTCATATTCGGTGACTGCATGTAGCTTCCCTATCCCTTTTCCTTCAACTCCCTAATCCTAGTGTGGACACCAAGTGTTTGGTGGTGGTAACATGACAAAATGTATACCATATCTTGCTACTATAACAGATCATCTCAATACTAGCCTCCCTACATATCCATCTATTCATCTCACTATATCTTCATCAATGGCCCGTCCACCATTTCCCAGTTAGCAGCATGACAGGATGGAAAATCTGTAGCGAGATTTCCCCTACCATCTAATGAAAACCATTGCCTCTTTCTAGGCCGAATGGACTCACCCTATGATCCCTAAGCTATATATATCCTATCCTAGAACCTCCTATCAAAATCTCTCACACATCCAAGTCTCTTAGACTCACGCTGTCTTCATAATCCTATGGTATCCTCTCATGATTTCTCACTAATGACTTCCACTTGCCATATCCACTCAACCAAATGAATTTCAACCACAAAGTTTCTCTCTATCACCATGAACAAGTAGAAATACATAGAGGAATAAAATTTTCTCATATGTCTCTAATCACACCTTCCTCAAAGGTCCGAGTCTGAAGCACTGGTCGTGTATCATATTTATCTAGTACCTGGTATGGTTGGTGTTGCTCGATGAATACATAAATACAGACATGTCATCCTACCAGAACTGTAGAATCTCTTTGGAGTGCATAGTCCATAGATTTAATGGCAAGTTACCCTTATCTAATAATGTTTTTAAAACTCTATCAATAGAATAGTCACCTCATTGCATGATCCAGTAATCCAAACCCTGCCATTTCTCTGTTGAACTTTGTTGAAGGCTCACCACCTGGACCTCCATCTAATCTAATTGTTTCTACATTGGACGTAAAATCTGAGAAACACCTCAAGACTATTCGTAGCTGGTGGTGAGTCAGGATCACTTAAAAACATGATGGGTCTCTATCGCTGAATCTCTTGAAGTGCTCTCATCCTGCACATCTCATCTGCAAGTACTATGAGTTCCATGTGATATTCTATAAGTTCTAGAATAGCTGGTACACCACCTGGAGGTGATGTCTCTACTACAAATCTCTATACCAATTTTATCTCCCCTCGAATCATCAACATGATCCTGTGGTGGAAACCTGGCTGGGTGTCTATGTGGAAGAATCATGAAAAAAACAATACGTACTATAATCAATAGAGTATACCTGGTGAGATGAGACAACAAGGACATTGAAACCACAACCCATTCCTATACGATGCATGTACCATCATTTTCCTATACAACTAGTTTTTTCATATACCAAGTCAAAAATCAGAATTTAGGGTCTTAGTGTATGGATATGTTAGCCACCACGCCAATAATGAATTCTCTTTCCTGAAAGCCAAAATAAAAACACATAACACTGTTTCCCAAAACCAAAAATCCTAGACTCTGGGATCATAATGTAGAAACGACCTGCTGTTGATACCACTCTATCATGACCCATCCCCGAGGGCCCGTTCCATGACTACCTCAAGCCTACATCCCATAGTTCAGGGGCTGGAGACTACCATCGAGTAGGAATATCACAAAAAAACGGGAGTCATTTGTATAAGTACCTGTACACACACACAATTTCAACACATAGATGATGTAATGTGAAAACACTATGTAAAAAACACAAGGTACAAAACTATAAAACTAAAAGAAAACATGACGACAAAGTAATCCCAACTAAAAAAGGAAAATTAAATTAGAAATCCCCTAGAACTCCTCTACTCAAAAACAATACTTGAAGGGTCAGTAGAGAAACATATTTCTGATGTTGTAAAAGAACCCCACATCTTTCAGGTCACACGAATCACCACCTGGACCCAGTCAACCAAGGACTCTATAAGGTACAGATCCTCTACACATGACATGACACATGTGGGAAAATCTCATGCATGGGTGAGTAAAACAATATTCAGTAGGGGACCCTAAAACTGAAAGTAAATGAACAAAAAGGAAACACCACAAAGAAGATACATTCATTTAATCACAGGTATGTGTCAACAACACATGTAACAAGAACATCTAGGTATACTCATTGAGGATTCCAAGACTCATGGTCTAATTCACTTCAATCCATATGGTTCTGCTCGCCTCGATCCAACTGATAGTAAGAACGTAGAATATGTATACCAAAAGTAATCGAGAGAACACTTTGTCTCCATACATCAAAATGTTTACCTGATACATCCGGTCTCATTAAGTCACAGAGTCTTGATATTTCAACTAATACTTATCCATAATAATATCCATAAAGAATATTATAATTTGACGATGTAAATCCCCGACCCCAGTTACCCAGAGTCGGTGCATTTTTACATAACATTGGCATGATCACAGGAAAGATCAAATCTCGAAAGGCCGATATGTTTATTAGCATTGGAAACACTAGATATATTCACAAGTCTTACATTACATCATAAAAATGAAAACTACAAAAACATATTTTCTTCATAGTCCACACTCATATCCCCACATACTATCCCTGCAGGTCATTCATAAATTACTTCTTCATATCCTGGGAAAAATAAAACATTCAAAGGGGTGACCACAAATGCCCAGTAAGGTTAACAATATAGCGAAATCTTTCATAAATAATAATAAACATTTAATGCAATGTATAACTTAAAGAAAATACTTTTAAACTTGAACTTCAACATAGTATGGAAAAAATAAAATGAAATAATGCCATTTACTTATTCACATGGATATTCCACTAATCGAATAATCACATGAAATATCAATAACCACTTTCATAATGATGGAATGCATAATGCTAGACTATTATAACCACATAGCCAAGGCCTCGTGCCAAGACTAAAAATAAGATTTTGTCAAGGCCTTGTGCCCATACACTATTTTGTCTCATGAGACCTACCGATGCATCGAGGAGCTATAGCAGGCTCCACCCATCACATATTAAGTCCAATGCATTCCCATATGAAAAGGTTTAAACATAACATAAACATTCGTATTAAAAATATCATACAAAATGTAAATAATTCATCAATAAACCATGAAAGGTATAAAAATAACACATCCACACTCAAACATATCACAAAATCTTTAATACAATATTGAAGTTTTGTTTCATAATAAATCAACATTAAATAAGTGTAAAATCCATCAAAGGATGTTGACATAGATGAAATCATAACTATTTTTAGAGAAATATCTCTTTCTATTTTGAAATCATTTAAGAGTCATATATTTATAAAATAAATCATTTTCATTGAAAATATTCTTATAAGCTTGTAAGGGATGCTTCGACGATTTTATAATGGCGGAAAATAGCCGCACCTGCTGTATATATTAAAAAAACATTCTTACCTTAATTCTGTCGAAAAGGTTAAAAAGCACCTTGTTTGGAAAACGACAGAAATATTCCTTTATAAACCTCTTATAAAAAGTCAAAAAAGGGTATAAATGAATTTAATTCATATTTTTACAAATATTAAAAATGTTTTGAAATACATTTTTAAGAAAATGGATGTCGATGATAAAGAAATCCTAGTAGATTATTACATATAAACAACCTTGGATAATGAAGAGATTGTGAAATAAACTCTTACCTTGTACTTTTCCTTGGTTGGGGGTAGTTTAACCTCCTGTATAATGGAGAAATAATTTTTATTAAATTATAGAAGAATAATATACATTAATATGATATCATATATGATCTTTTAACATTTATTTTTTAATAATATCTTAGTATTATCATTGTTTCGTGTGTTAACTTACTCATTTTCTTTTATATGTTTTGTTACAAAATCCATGTTTGTAATGGATAGGTTGTATATTATTCATATGCAGAATGATACCAAGTCCTTAAAAATTATTTTTAAATCATCAAATGATAATTATACTTGAATGGATACGATGGAGAATGAATCACATCCCGTTCGTGGAGACGGTAGTCCGTACGTACGCACGAGCGACAATACCATTCATTTGATATTAAATTAATATATAATTGGTTGGTATATCATATATACAGAATCATTATCATGTTTTATTTATTATTTACATTAATTATAAATCATTATTATACCCATCAAAATAATAATATATTGGATAACAATTACACCACGACGTGGAGACGGTAAGCCGTACGTACGCACGTTTGGTGACATGTTATTCAAAGGTTGGATAGAATACTGAATATGGTTGTACCACATTTATAATAACATCAATGTATATATAAGATACTGGAGTTATTATTTTATATTGGTAATAACAAATAAAGAAGAAGTGGAAGAAGAACGGAACTTGAAAAGGGGTGGTAAAATTATTACCTCTTCTTCGTGTTCTTCCTTTTGATTTGATCAAAATGGATCCTTAGGATGGCATTATGACTAAAGAAAGGCCTCTAGGAATAATTGAGGGAATTTAAGAGAGTATTTGGGCAGAGGTTGGTCGATCTAAAAGGCTTTTAAGGTGTGAATTAATGATATGGAGGAGTGCCCTTTTATAAGAGGGGCGAGGGGCACCTTTGGACAAGCTAGAAATATTATTTTATAATAAATTCATATTCGGTTTAAAATGGCTCAAAAATGGATTATTTAAAGGTTATGGGGGGTATAGGTCTAAAACCACTCAACCAATAGGATTTATACAGGTTTTGGTTAATATATTAACCTTATCTTTAAGTATTAACTTTCAGTTAATTAGTTTGACACTTACAATGTCACTTTGTATTTTTATATTATATAGTTAATAAACATACTATATACATACAGGAAATTCCCAAGGGGTCCATTAATGGTAAAAATATCATGATATAAGTCTCTTGGACGAACCTTATATTTTGAGGAATTTAATATCGATTAATAATATAATATTAGTTTTAAAGAATCTTTTATGTCAATTTTGACACTATTCAATAGTTCATTTTTTTAAAACTTATAACAGAATGATTACTACTAAAAAAGTTAATAAAATAATTCCTAACATGTCATATGAACATATAAAATTAGTTTAATTCATAAAAGGTCTCAAATTATATTTATTTGGGTATTTATAAAATAAATTATTTTAATTTTTCACAATTATGGTAATTACTACTTCATCATGGATTCATAAATAAATTAAATTATTTAATGTATAAAAATTATAAATAAAATTTCATTATGTAGGAAATCGTTTTATCTATCTTATGAATAGTTATAGTCGAAATTTAAAAATATATAACCTTATGTAAAAATTGTTTTTCTAAAAGATATATTCTTATGTCATTTGTGTATTTATTTTAACTTAATTAAAATAAAGTGTCCCTATCACCTACAGGTGGCTCCATGTGGTCCCAAAATCGACCCAAATATGCCCATGGTCGGACATGTATCAATAAATAAGGTTAGGACATGTTTTAGGGTAATTTAGTATTATTAAAATATTATTCTTTAACCCTTATTTACCGGATTTACCCTTTACCAAAGTAAATAAAATATTTAACGAATTAATTATTCAAAATGTCTAAAAATAAAAGTTACCTATTTACACAATATGAAAATCCTGATTAAAAATATGGAATCCATTTTTCCAAATTCAAAAAACTGAAGTTTCAGAAAATAATTTAAAATTAATTCCCGTTGTTAAAACAAAAAAGCGTGTTATTAAGAGATAATAACTATCAAAAGATTGACACTTGTTTATGTCCGGTTTAATTATAAAATTATGTTAAATGACCAAAACTATATTAAATGGTAAAAATATATTCTAAATATACTTTAAAACCACACAAATTCATAATTTATCAATATATATTATCTTGATTAAAAAAGTTGTTTTTAATTAAAATTTAGTAATTTTCACTATTCATCAAAATATAAATTTTATCCGAAGACTTCAAAAATTTCACCTTAGGCTAAATTAGATATTTCTAATCCAAAAATGAAGTCCATTTTGAGAGATCAAATTTATAAAATTTCAAAAATTAGGGTTTACTATTCATAACGGCTAGTTTGATTAGTTGCGGTGTGTTAGAACTCGATGTTGCGTCCAACACATGCTATCGCATTATTCAAAGAGAAGCGTACCATAGATGCATGCGGTGTTACATTATCCTATCCTTCAAATAATTTCGTCCTGGAAATTTCTAGAATTATCCCACATGAAATGACTCTGGTGGTTCTTCATCATATGTTCCTCGGGTTCCCACGTTGCCTCTTTCATCTTATGGTTTCTCCACAAAACTTTTACCAGACGCATCATCCGATTTCTCAGTACTTGTTCTCTCATATCAAGAATCCTGATGGGATCTTCGCAATAAGACATATCGGGTTCGATTTCTAATTCCTCATAGGTGAGTAAATGCATTGGGTCAGGCATGTATTTCCTCAATAGAGATACGTGGAACACATCGTGAACTTCTGAGAGACTTGGCGGCATTGCCAATCGGTAAGCTACATCCCCAATTTGTTCTAGAATTTCGAAAGGTCCGATGTACATGGGACACAATTAACCTTTCTTACCAAAACGTATGACTCCCTTCCATGGAGATACCTTCAGGAAAACATGATCACCGACTTGAAATTCCATATCCTTCTTTCGATTATCGGCATAGCTCGTTTGCCTACGTTGAGCTGCTTTGATGTGATTTTGGATTACCATCACCTTTTCCATCGTTTCCTCGACCATTTCTGGACCTACATGTTTTCTTTCACCAACTTCATCCTAACATGTTGGTGTGCAACATCTCTTTACTTATAACTCTTTATAT
This sequence comes from Viscum album, assembly GCA_963277665.1. Classification (NCBI taxonomy): domain Eukaryota; kingdom Viridiplantae; phylum Streptophyta; class Magnoliopsida; order Santalales; family Viscaceae; genus Viscum; species Viscum album. Next base: position 1,723,704,892 of record OY728159.1, read on the forward strand.
GGTGCCATCTGGATACTCGAATGGAAACTATTGTTATAGGAAAATTCAACCACAGGTAAATATTGATCCCACATACCCTGAATGTCATGTGAGTAGGATCTAAACATGTCTTCTATGGTTTGAATAGTTTGTTCTAATTGACCATCTATTTTAGGGTGGTAGGAAGTGCTCAAATGAAGTTCAGTATCCGAGGATTTAGGAATAATTTTCCAGAATCGTGATGTAAAACGGGGATCACGATCAGAAACAATCGATAGGGGTACTCCATGAAGTCTCACAAGTTTATTAATATATAGTCCTGCCATTCGTTCGAGTGGAAAATATTCCCTTATAGCAAGAAAATGTGCTGACTTGGTAAGACGATCAAAAATGACCCATATTGCATCGTTCCTTCTAGGAGTCTTTGGTAGCCCCATGACAATGTCCATCGTAATATCGTCTCATTTCCACTCCAATATGGGAAGAGGTTGCATGACTCCTCCAGGTTGTTGCCTTCCAACTTTCACTTATTGTCAAACCATACATCTTGACACAAAATCCGCAATCTCCCTCTTCATGTTGTCCCACAGAATAAGTTCCTTCAACTCTCTATATATTTTTGTGCTCCCAGGGTGTATAGAGATATTGGAACTATGTGCACCATCCAACAATGCCCTTTTTAGATCAGGTATATCGGGAACACAAAGTCTCCTATCAAATTTCAAAATTTCATCTTCATACACAATGTCTCTCAATCTACCATCATTCACAGCTTTAATCTTATTTTGAAATTCTTCATCGTCGGTCTTAGAACTCTTAATCCTTTCTAGTAAAGATGGTTTGGAAACCATTTGAAAAAGAATTGATGTTTAACCTTCCATGGTTATTCCCATGTACATCTTCACTAGATCCATGAAATTTGGATCCCTTTAAATTCTCATGTTGTTCAAAACTCCATTATCCTTTCTGCTCAAAGCATCTGCCACCTAGTTTTCTTTCCCCGGGTGGTAGTGTATCGTACAATCATACTCCTTGAGTAATTAAAGACATCTCCTTTGCCTCATGTTGAGTTCTTTTTGTGATAAAATATACTTCAAACTCTTGTGATAAGTATAAATCTCACATTTTTCAACATAGAGGTAGTGTCTCCATATCTTCAAAGCAAAGATCACTGCTGCTAACTCGAGATCATGAGTATGATAGTTTTGTTGATGAATTTTCAACTGTCGTGATGCATAGGCAATAACCATATCATTCTTCATAAGGACACAACCAATTCCTTTCCTCGATGCATTGCTATAAATAACGAACCCATCATTCCCCAATGGTAGAGTAAATATAATAGCAGTGACTAATCTTCTCTTCAGTTCTTCGAAACATTCTTCAGACTCATTTTTCCAATCAAATTTAACCCCTTTACGTGTGAGCTTTGTTAATGGGTTAGCCAACCGGGGAAAATTCTGGATGAAATGTCGATAATAACCTTCTAAACCAATAAAACTACGTACCTCAATTATACTCGTCGGTGCTGGACATTCTTGGATTGCCTTGTTCTTAGAAGGATCAATAGAGATTCCATCATTAGAGACAATATGGCCAAGAAAATAAATCTCCTGATGCCAAATTCACACTTGCTAAACATCCCATATAACTCATGTCTTCATAGAGTCTTCAGGATAATGCGCAAGTGATTTTCATGATCTTTGTAGCTTTTGGAGTATACCAAGATTTCATCAATAAATACCACCACAATTTCATTAAGATATTCCTTGAAAACTCTATTCATAAGATCCATGAATACAGAGGGTGCATTAGTCAATCCAAAAGGCATTACTGTAAACTCTTAATGCTCGTACCTGGTTCGAAATGCTGTCTTTAGAATGTCTTCCTTTTTTACACACAAATGATGGTATCCAGATCGAAGGTCAATCTTTGAAAATTATTGAGCTCCATGAAGTTGGTCGAATAAACCATCAATGCGAGGTAGGGGATACTTGTTCTTTATTGTTATAGCATTGATCTCCCTATAGTCGATACATAACCTCATAGATCCATATTTATTTTTAACAAAAAGAATAGGGGCTCCCCATGGAGAACCACTAGGGTGAATAAATCCCTTATTAATCAATTCCTCTAGTTGTTTCTTTAGTTCAACTAATTATATAGTGGCCATTCTATAAGGGGTCTTCGATATATGCCTTGATCCAGGAATTAAATCAATGGAAAACTCAACTTCTCATTCTGGAGGATGTCCAGGTAAATCATACGGAAACACATCTACATATTATTTCACAATAGGTGCATCCTATATTTGAACATTCCTTTCCTCACCCATATTCATTTCATTATCTTCCTCCCCAATAATTGAATTTAGTTGAGCTACTGGGGTGGATCTAGATAAGAATTAGGTGGTGATGATTCTTCTCTAAAGATAAGGTATTCCTTATCATCATCATCATGAATAGTAACCTCTTTCTTCTTACAATAAATCTTTTCATCATAGTCCGAAAACTAGTCCATACCGAGGATTATATCAAACTAAATCATAGGTATGACGATGAGATCAGCAGATAAAGAACATTTATGTGCTCTAATGGGGACTGATTCACAAAACTTTGTTGCAATGATACATCCCTTAAGAGTTTTAACTGACAACTCCCTTGTTAAATAAAATTGGAAATATCTAATTTTCTTATAAAACTGGGAAGATATGAAACAATGCGATGATCCAGAATCAAATAATGCATTTTCTAAACTTGAGGAAACCATTAAATTACCTGCCACCACGTCTTTCAGAGCTTCTACCTCAGCAGTAGTGATAGCATAAGCTTGTCCTTGATCCCTTGGACTTTTCTGAGGTAAGTTACCTTGATGATTAGGACTTTCATTTTCATAATGTCCCATCTCCCCGCAATTGTAGCATTGAACATTGGTAGCTTCCTTCTTCCGTTTGCAATCACGAGCTTGGTGGCCTTTTTCACCATACTTGTAACAGACACCCATTCCCTTCAAGAAAGTACCGGGGTGTTTCTTCCCAAATTTACCACAGGATGGATATTCAACCTTTACCTTCTTCCCCTTATTTACATTCCCATATTAATCAAAATATCTCTTCTTCTCTTTCTTTGCTTTAAATTCATAAGATTAGAGAATTCATTTTCGGTCTTGATAGCACATGAGACAATGTCTTCATACGACGAGAAGGATTGTGAGACTAATGATTGACGGAGAAATGGTTTGAACCAATCAAATAAATGATCAATCTTACTTCTTGGGTTATGTATATAATCTCCAGCATACCTTGCTAACCTTGTAAAGTTTGCCTCATACTTTACGACATTCTCATCCTCCATTTGTCTCAGACTCAGAAATTGCCTTTCCATATCTACTCGATGGTCACGAGGAAAGTATTTTTCTAAAAACAGATCATTAAACTCCCTCCATTCCATATTTGATACTTCATAATCTTCTTTTATGTTTTGAATCAATGACCACCATTGATCAGCATCTCCAGTGAGGCGGTAAACTACCATGATAACTTTTTCCCTTTCACTACTCCCCAAAGCCTGAAATATTTTCTCTAGGTAAATAATCCACTTCTCAGCTACTAAGGGATTTGTACTCCCAGTGAAAGTTGGTGGTTATTGCCTCATGTAACAATCTAACATTGATCCTCCACGCTACGGAACAGGGTGCTCCAAACGGGTAAGGTTATTATTCATAACCTGAGTGAGTTTTCCTAGTATGGTGATTAGCTGATCGGAACCAGTTGAATCACCAGCTCCAATATAATTATCTTGAGCAGGAGGGAAATCCCTACATGGAGTGCGTGCATTGATACAGTTTCCATTTCTTCCACTAGGCGCTATTTGTAAACAATGGCATAAACTAGATCAGTTTATGAATCAAAATAGATAATTCTATACTTATAAAACACTTAACATAAATTGAACTATTTATGGATATAATCCATAACAATAAAAATGTTTTCATTGAGGACGTATATACTCATAAAACTTTCATTATTATTTGTGAAGATAATGAGAGTTATCCTATGAATATCCCCCAGGAGTGTCGTAACCAAGAGTTCAGCAAGGCCCATTGTCGTGCACCAGTTCCTGTTCGAGTCTAGCTCAAAGCGGTGTTTTCAGGTTTTACCCCTAGGTACATCTATGCCAGAGCCTCCCCTACCTGATTGTATCCAGACAGGGATGTATTTCTCGGAAAACTCACAAAATCTCTACAATACCAAAATTCTAGGAAGTTCTTCCATACTAATCTTCAAAGTACATCTTTAATCGATGTGCTCTAATCTGAGTTTATCTAAATCTAGCTTCCACGGTTTGTACTAAAATTCCTCTAATACCAACTGTAATGCCCCGACCGCAGTTACCCAGATTCGGTGCATTATTACATAACATTGGAATGATCACAACAAAGGTCAAATCTTTAAAGACCGATTAGTTTAGTAGTCATGGAAACACTAGATATATTCATAAGTCTTACATTACATTATAAAAATGAAAACTACAACAACATATTTTCTTCATATTCCACACTCATATCCCCACATACTATCCCTACAGGTCATTCATAAATTACTTCTTCACATCCTGGAAAAAATAAAACATTTAAAGGGGTGAGCTCAAATTCCCACTAAGGTTAACAATATAGTGGAAACATTCATAAATAAGAATAAAAATTTAAGGCAATGTATAACTAAAACAAAAGCCTTTTAAACTTGAACCTCAACATAGTATGGAAAAAATAAAATAAAATAATGCCATTTAATTATTCACATGGATATTCTACTAGTCGAGTAATAACATTCCATATCAATAACCACTTTCATAATGATGGAATGTATAATGCCAGACTATCATAACCACATATCCAAGGCCATATGCCAAGACTAAAAATAAGATTTTGTCAAGGACTTATGACAAGACACTAGTTTGTCTCATGAGACCTATCGATGCCTCGAGGAGCTATAGCGGGCTCCACCCGTCACATATTAAGTCAAATGCATTCCCATATGAAAAGGTTTAAACATAACATAAAAATTCGTATTAAAACTAGCATAAGAAATGTAAATACTTCATCCATAAACCATGAAAGGTATAAAAATAACACATCCATAGTCAAACATATCACAAAACCTTTAATACAATATAGAAGTTTTGTATCATAATAAATCAACTTCAAATAAGCGTAAAATCCATCAAAGGATGTTGACATAGATGAAATCAAAACTATTTTTAGAGAAATATCACTTTTATATTTTGAAATAAGTTAAGAGTCATATATTTATAGAATAAAACATATTCTTATAAAATATTCTTATATGCTTGTAAGGTAAGCTTCGACGATTTTATAACGGCGGAAAATAGTCGCACCCGCCGTATAAGGTAAAAAAACATTCTTACCTTAATTTTGTCGAACATGTTAAAAAGCACCTTGTTTGAAAAACGATAGAACGATTCCTTTATAAAACCCTTATAAAAAGTCAAACAAGGGTATAAATGACTTTAACCCATATTCTTGTAAATAGTAAAAATGTTTTGAAATGCATTTTTAAGAAACATGGATTTGGATGATAAAGAAATCTAGTATATTATTACGTATAAACAACCTCGGAAAATGAAGAGATTGCGAAATAAACCCTCACCTTGTACTTTTCCTTGTTTGGGGTTAGGTTAACCTCATTTATAATGGTGAAATAATTTTTATTAAATAATAAAAGAATCATATACATTAATATGATATCATATATGATCTTTTAACATTGATTTGTTAATAATATATTAGTATTATCGTTGTTTCGGGTGTTAACGTACTTGTTTTATTTTATATGTTTTGTTACGTAAGCCATGTTTGTAATGGATTGGTTGTATATTATTCATATCCAGAATGATATCAAGTCCTAAAACATGATTTCTAAATCATCAAATGATAATTATACTTGAATGGATACGATGGAGAATGAATCTCATCGTGTTCGTGGAGACGGCAGTCCGCACGTACGCATGAGCGACAATATCATTCTTTTGATATTAAAATAATATATAATTTGATGGTATATCATATATACAGAATCATTATCATGTTATATTTATTATTTAACTGAATTATAAATCATTATTATACCCATCCAAATAATAATATATTGAATAACAATTACACCACGACGTGGAGACGGTAAGCCGTACGTACGCACGTATGGTGACATGTTATTCAAAGGGTGGAAAGAATACTGAATATGGTTGTACCATATTTATAATAACATCGCAGTATATATATGATACTGGAGTTATTATATTAGAATGGTAATAACAAATAAAGAAGAAGTGGAAGAAGAACGTAACTTGAAAAAGGGTGGTGAAATTATTACCTCTTCTTTGGGTTCTTCCTTTTGATTTGACCAAAAGGGCTCCATAGGTTGGCTTTCTGACAGAAGGAAGGCCTATAGGATAAGGTGAGGGAAGTTAATAGAGTATTTGGGCAGATTTTGGCAGAACCAAAAGTCTTTGAAGGTGTGAATTAATGAGAAGGAGGATTGCCCTTTTATAAGAGGGGTGAGGGGCACCTTTGGAAAAGCAAGAAATATTATTTTATAATAAATTCATATTCGGTTTATAATGGCTCAAAAGTGGATTATTTAAAGTTTAAGTTGGGGATAGGTCTAAAACCACTCAACCAATAGAATTTAGACAGGTTTTTTTTACTATATTAACCATATCTTTAAGTATTAACTCATAGTTAATTAGTTTGACACTTACCATGTCACTTTGTATTTTTATATTATATAGTTAATAAACATACTATATACATACAAGAGACCCCCAAGTGGTCCATTAAGGATACAAATATCATGATATAAGTCTCTTGGCCTAAAATTAGATTTTTAGTAATTTAATATCAATTAATAATATAATATTTGTTTTAAAAACCGTTTTATGTCAATTTTGACACTATTCAATAGTTGATTTTTGTAAAACTTATAACATAATGATTACTTCTAAATAAGTTAATTAAATAATTTCTAACAAGTCATATGAACCTATAAAATTAGTCTAATTCATAAATGGTCTAAAATTATATTTATTTGGGTATTTATAATATCAATTATTTTAATTTTTCACTATTATGGTAATTACTACATCATTATTGTGTCATAAATAAATTAAATTATTTAATGTCTAAAAATTATAAATAAAATATACATATGTATAAAATAGTTTTATCTTTCTAATGAATATTTATAGTCTAAAATCCAACATATATTACCCTATGTAAAAATTGTTTTTCTAAAAGATATATGCTTATGTCATTTTTTTATTTATTTTAACTTAATTAAAATAATGTGTCCCTACCACCTACAAGTGGATTCATGTGGTCCCAAAATCTACCCAAATATGCCCATGGTCAGAAAAGTATCTAAAAATAATGTTAGGACACGTTTTAGGGTAATTTAGTATTATTATAATATTATTTTTTAACCCTTATTTACCAGATTTACCCTTAACCATGGTAAATAAAATATTTACCGAAGTAATTATTCATAATGTCTAAAAATAAAAGTTACCTATTTACACAATATTAACATCCTGATTCCAAATATGGAATCCATTTTTCCAAATTCAAAACAAATAAGTGGCAGAAATTAATTTAAAATTAATTCCCGTTGTTAAATGAAAAAGCGTGTTTTTAAGAGAGAAAAACTATCAAAAGGTTGACACTTCCTTATGTCCAGTTTAATTGTAATATTATGTACAATGACCAAAATTGTATTAAATGGTAAAATTTTATTCTAAATATACTTTAAAACCACAATAATTCATAATTTATTAAAATAAATTATTTTGATTAAAAATGTTGTTTTTAATTAAAATTTAGTAATTTTCACTATTCATCAAAATATAAATTTTTTCCAAAAAGTTTCAAAATTTTACCCTATGCTATATTCAATATTCAGAATCCAAAAATGAAGTCCATTTTGAGAGATAAAATTTATCAAATTTCAAAAATTAGGTATTACTATTCATAACGGCTAGTTTGATTGGTTGTGGTGTGTTAGAACTCGATGTTGCGTACAACGCACGCTATCACATTATTCAAAGAGAAGCGTACTGTAGAAGTTTGGGGTGTTACAGACGTTACATACAGCCTCTATAAAGGACTCACTCTTCATCTTTGTTGGAAACCTACTCTACGTCTTCACAGGAGACCTACTCTACTTCTTCCTAGGAGACCTACTATGTGTCTTCTTAGGAGACCAACTATGCATCTTCGCAGGAGACTTATCTACCTCTTCATAGGAGACCCACTCTGTGCCTTTTTAGGATACCAACTTTGTGTCATTATAGGAGACCAACTCCGCATCTTATTAGGATACCAACTCCGCGTCATTACAACAACCAGTCATAGGATTCTGTCCTTAGAATACCTGTTCTGGAAGCACCTACTACTAGATCCAGTAGGTCATAATAAAACCTCCAAAAAATGGCATTAAGATTATCCAAAATGGATATCCTCATCACAAGGGTCACAATTCTACAATTATATTTTCAAACAAACTTACGGTTTGGAGTAATGACCATTTATGAAAAAAGGGTGACAGTTGGGTTCGGGTTCAATCTGACTTGACCCACCAGAGCCAAACAGAGCCACAAGGGCCGACCCACTGTGCAGGTCTACCCGACCCGTCGGGTCACCATAACCATATAGGATCAACCCAGCCTACCTGCTCCAGCCCGACCCACTCAAGCAGGTTGGTTTGATCCCCCCGAATGCGGACCGACTGACCCACCCATCCATGGCTTATGCATTCACCTAAATGTGTGCCAGAAGGTGCCCCAATCAATGCTGCTAGTCCTAATGACTAGCGCACACCCACAGCTTCATCGTGGTTTCTCCGTCTGATGTGGTTGCAACGATCCGCATCCCTGCACTATTGCGACCTTCCTCCGTCACCCGCTGCCACTTCCGCCGTCACTCGAAGACACCTATACTATCACCTGTCACAACTTCTTCTACCACCCACTACTAATTTGTCTATTTGTTTTCACCACTATCCTTTGAGTTAGTGACATCTATCTGCCTCCACCTGTGACCCCCTACCATGGGGAATCCCACCGTCACATTCATGCAGGACCACATGAAGTCACTACCCTCAGCCCCATGCATGAGGCACGTCACACATTTTTGTAACCACACATGGCCACAACCAAGAGCCACCTCTGGTCACCTTCATCACCAGTCATTGGTTTCAGCACACCATAGGCCACATATGGGGGACACCTAGTTCATTATGGTTCTCTGATTCTTGATCCAAAAGCGATTCCACAATCCTCAAGTCGACGTATTCGTTGTCGTGCAATCCAATTCTTCTTGTCATCACTTAGGGGGTCCAACCACATTCAGAACCACCCAGAAAAACATTCCAAAAACACAAGTATTCATTGATGATAAATTCAAGAACATGGGAGAGGGAGATATGAAAAAGAACACCATTCAAATAGAACATGGCCTTGTTTGTTTCGGCTTTGGTTCTTTCATGTCAGCTCGATTATGAAGAAGAATAAACATCATTATATTACGTTTAATCCCCTAGTTTATCCATCTCAAAGGCATGATCAAATCATAGATCGACCTGTTCACGGATTCTTTTGCATTCGTCATTGTATTCAATAATGGTAAATGAAAATTCCAATAATAAATAAATCATTTACCTTGATCTTTTGATCTTTTGTTGGTGAAGAACAGAGTTGTGCCAGTTTCATTCATCAATCATTGATCATCGATCCGTTATCCATGATATGTGATCCATGATCCATCAGTGTTTGTCATCATTTATAATTTTCCAAAAGGAGGGAACCACTAACACCTTTCTCGAGAGTGTCCACTGAAATTCTGGTTTATACATTACCCCTGAATTCCTATTTAATTAGTGAGAAAAGAAAACACATTGTCCTGTAGCAGCATTGGAGCATCACCACAATGTTTCATTTATGAAATGAAGTGGTACAACTCATCACTATTCCGCAATGTCACATCATCTCTATGGAACGTTAAAAATAAAATAAAATAAACTTCTTTAAGTTTCTTTATTTTTCTTTAAAATGATCAAAAATTTACTTTCGCAGTCGACCCATGATACTTGATGTTACACCCCACCTAAGGAAAACACCTCATTTAAAACACAGCCGTTCTCTCATATTTCCAATCTGAGTCATCGTTCATGAGTTATAATGGTTTTAAAATGAAATATTTTTATTTATGGTTATATATTTTTATGGTTTTCTCACTGAGACCCATGCAGACTAATGTTACATCTTTCCCAAGGTATACCTGCCATCTTAAATGCAATAATGCCATCATATTTCTGATCTGGGAACCCATTTAAGAGTTATTCTACTTTTTAAGGAAAACCACTCACTCACATTATTAAAAACATAACATTTTTTGTTGAAACATTACAGGAAAACTGGGCCTCCGAATCGCTTTCCGTCTCAGTGCCTTGACTTATAATTTTCCTAAAATATTTCTATATGTAAATCCTAGAAAATCCGAGTCATTATTGAAAAACACCAGTAAAAAGGTGAAAAAATTATTTTCCACGCCTTCTTGGACAACAAATAAGGGTCATGGATATTTGCGTTGTGAAATATGAGATAAACAAGAACAAATTGAATAAACAATTTAATTCATTTCCAATGGGTTCATGTGAAGGATCAATTAAATATTGTTCAAAAAAATAGATTTGATCATGCTCAATATTTTAATCATAAGGGTGGAAAACCAAAATGATGAGTCCTACTTTGATTTTTTATCATTCGTTGGTGAATAATGAGTTCCCCAATGATAGGGAAGATCTATTTCATTTTCTAAACCTCAATTATCATTGATCTAGTCTTCCTTCATCGTCTGATCTCTATACACTAATGCAGAAAGTCAGAAGTCCTCTAATTTCTTCTAGATTTTCTACAGCTAACGTTTGAGAAATGTTTTCCCTGAATGGCCCGAAGGCCATATTTTTATTTTATTTTGGATAATACCCCTTTTTAAGGGTTGAAAGGGAACCCTTATATGAACTATATTACCAAGTCAAAATGCACATACACAACCCTATACACGACCATAATGGCCCAAGACCTGACACTCTTGAAAAAATCCCTCTCCAGCATCTATATCTTGAATGAACCTAGATCCCCACCTCACATGGATGATCAGACAACATTGCATCGTATAGAGTTCCATAGTGCCTGGCCCCGATGGAAGTTTCCATACCCTCTCATTCTTCAAATATGGCAAGCTCTTCTCTAGTGCTTTCTATTTTTTCTCTAAATCTTCGTCTGGTACTACTGCTATGTTGTTTGACTATTTGGTCTTTTCTTTGTCCTAAAATCCCTATGGACCCAAGGCTATTGGTTTCCAAATGGTTTTATAGCCCAAAGGCCCTGTTGTCGGAAGGCCTTTGGTGGCTTAAAGGCCCTAAGACCCGTAGGCCAAAACCGGAGGCCCAAAGGCCAAAAAGGATGAACAATGTTAGTGGCTATAGTACCGAACATATTAAACCACAATATCAGATTTCTAATGTAAGACACAGTTTAGTATATATTATATTATTTATGAAATACATTATGAATATGATATAAAATATATTTAATATTGTTATAAAAACAATTTCATGCTCATTGGGCCTTGGAATCACATGTTGTATCAACGTTTGGATCCAAAAAATATTACTTGATATATTTCAAATTATTACAATGAATAAACAACATCTATATATTATTCCCTCCATCAATATTTTCACTCTAAAAAAGAGAAAGACATACAAAAAGTGGTGTGGATAATGAGCCCACATCTGGCACTCCCACCCCCTCTATGGGTGCAAGAAGAAGTTGTATGAAACGTCACTAACCCTATGTAAGATCTCAAATTATTAATGAACTACATGGATATCATACCTCCATAGCCAAATTTATCCTTTTTTATTCATGGGATGACTCCTAGAAACTTTTTACCTCCCAGATCAAACTCTATGGGCCTATGACATCGATAAAAAATATTTCTATAGGCTCTTAACTATCCCCCTTAAGTCATGGACCACATATACCTTCTCTATCATCGTCAATACCATATGTAGCCCAAAAATAGATGCATAAAATATGTTTGTCTAGGATAATGGTGACCTTAATGGTATCTAGTATAGGTCTTTGAAAGGTTCTACATTGATAGAGAGTGATAACTATTATTATAAGAAAAATAATCCATGGGTAAGTAATCGAGCTAACTATGAAAAAAGTCTAACACACAAACCATCAACATTTCCTCAAACACCAAGAGAGTGTTTTCAGTCTATTCATCAATCTGGGGGTGAAAGGATATTCTTATCATCATCTCATCCTTTTTAGTTCTCTGAAAAACTGTGATGTAAACCACACATCATTGTAGGATACATTCATCTAGAACACCCCATGAAGGAGAACGATCTCTCACATGTACAACCACCTCAAAACCTATATTGAATGTTACTCCCAGATACTATGGAAGTGCACTGACTTTGTATTTTGGTCTTCTATCACCCAGATGAAATCATGGACACTCATTATCCATGAAATCCCAGTCACAAACTCCATAGATATTCCATACCATTTCTACTTATGGACCTCAAGGGGCTATAAAAAACCTTCCATTACCTATTGTCTATACATCACCTATTTCTATATAAGGCATTAATTGATACATTCATTCATGATCTAATTTATTCCAGCCCCCAATGATTCATCTAAAGGTATCCATACATCTTTATCACATTGGGATCTATAACCATAAGAGAATTGTAAAACTCACTCATCACCTAACTCCACATCTGGACCAGGACCATTTTCTATCCTTGGAATATGAAGATGATATTCACTCCTTTGAAAAATCCATATAGTGAATATTTTAAAGATATTTGGTCATAGAGGAAATCATATTATATGTCACCCAATTGAGCCTCCCTCACATGTTAGAGAAGTGAGGGAGTCAACACAATCAACTGAAGAAAGTGTTTCACCCTCCTTCTCAACTAGTGTTAGCTGCATGGAAGGCACTAATCAGACACCTCCTCCACGAAGCAAGGATAATACTTCCTTCTGTGGAAATAATCCATCACATTACTCTTTCCCATAGTATATACTATCTCAAAGTCATAGTCCTATATGATCTCTATCCAGAGGCTATATCTCATGTTTCTATCCCTCTTTGTAAAATAATACCCGATACTCTAATGGTCGGAGTAATCAAAAAAGAACTCTCCTAGAAGATAATGTCTCAACATTCTCATAGAAAATAATACCACTCCCAAAACTAAGTTAGAAGTCACATAGTTATTCTCATGATTCCACAACTACCTTTTTCTATATTTTATCACTACCTTCATTTTCATCAACACATAGTTGATCCCACATCTAGATTCATCACAATATACTAACTACTCCACAAACTCCGTTAATAGACCCAAAATAGAATCACTCATCCTATTCAGCCTCAAATTCATAAAGGATATCGAGAACCTCTTAGTCTTGTAAATAAATCCATTCCTTGTCATGGTGTTCAAAGGGGCTGCAATCCTGGAGAAGTATTCCACTAACCTCCTATTGTACCCCTCCATGCCAAAAAAACTTCACACCTCTAACATGATATTGGGTGGATCCCATGTATGAACATCAATAATCTTCAACGTGTCCAAATATAATCCATTATTAGAGATGACATTCCCTATAAAGTGAACATCATGGATCTAGAACATGAACTTCAATAGATTATCATAAAGATGGTTTTCCAGAAGCATGTCTTGGTCCATCCTCTAGTGCTTTATATGCTCCTCCAATAATGTATAGTATCCGAATATGTTGTCAATAAGACAAAAAAATCAGTCATGTATGGCTAGAAGATCTGGTTTATGAGCGCCACAAACAATGTGGGGGAATTCATCATAGATAAAAGCATCAAAAGGGACCTGCAGTGTCCACAATGATATAAGAATTTAAATTTGGAATATCATCCTCATGAACTCCGAACTAGTGTTAGACGGACCTAATACCTATCTTTGAGAACCATCACATTCTGGAAAACTGATAAAACTGTTTTTCAATCCTCAAAAATGGTACCTGTTAAGTTTCATGGCCTAGTTTAGGTGACAATAATAGACAGAAATCCACAATGTCCCATCCATATTTTTCACAAACAACACTGAATTTTCCTAGGAGATATAGTAGTTTTGATAATACCAATCTCTTGAAGGACATCTAACTACACCCTCTGCTCCTGATGCTTCTTAGGGACTATAAGATATGCTGCAGAGGATATCAGTGTGGTCCCAAGGTGAAAGTAAATGAAAAACTCCATCTCCCACCTCATAGGTTGTTCAAAAATGTCTGTGTGGATGAAGTCCATATAATACTCCATGACTAAAGGAATCCATATGTCTGAGAAGCCCGTTGTGCCATGATCCAAACTCTCTAACTAATGGGTTATGGGTTCCAGATTCTTTATCACAATACCAACTCACCCCACCAAGAATTCTCTATCACCCACATTATATAATCTCATCCCATAAATCCCAATGCATGTGACTCGTCTAAGGTTATAGTAAATATGTGCCCGAATCATGGACAACCAGTCCATACCCAAGATGACAAAATAATCTATCGTCGGGGTGACCAATGGGTCCCACGAGACACTCTATCCACTATGAGATGGATTATAGACCTAGAAGATAAACAATATCAAATAAGTGTTCCACATATAAATATCAAGAGGATGCTACTAGGCTAAAGTCTCAAGTGGGAGCTCTATATCTTGAACCAAGAGTAAGGATACAATGGAATGACTCACACCTATGTATAATAATACTTAAGAAATTGTATAATAAACATATATCATACCTCTAATCATCTCATCAGTTGCTAGGTCAGAATTCACCAAACCCTACAATTGCTCATAGCCTTGACTACTAGCTCCCTAAGCATGGCGTGGGCTACCTAGTGGTGGTGGTGGAATAATATGAAAACATCATCCTCTACCACCAACTCCTCTTGTGGGATCCCTGTAGCACCCTAATATTTAGTGATTTATTTTCAAATTAATTTAACCTTTTCATAATTTTCATTTCATACAACACTTAATATAGTTAATTTTATATTAAAGCACTACTTTTGGATTGCTTTATACACAACACCATGTAAATCATGCACTACAAGAAACCTCAATTTTGGAATTTTCTATATATAACACCAAGGTTAGATTCTGTTATATGCTACAATGACTTTCATCGATAAATTACATAAAACACAAGCCTGAGCTTTTCTAAACAATAATATATTATTAAAATATTATTATTTAAAATAATAAGATAAATTGTTGATGTTAAATATGGTTTTATGAATAGTATTAACAAATTTATGGAAATATATGGTTTATAAAATTTAATATGAATTCATAGGTTACCAATTAATTATAAATGATTATGAATCCTGATTGAATATAAATGGAAATATTGTTTTGGTCACAAAACTATTTTACCCTAATAAGTCAAATTTTCATTTATTTATTACAATGAACTAATTTATACATTCCTTTGACATGGATCATCAACGTGGCGTACATTACTATAAATACGATGTTTCAAGAAAACATCATTTTATTGTTATAATTATTTTAACAAAGTAGTCCTAAAATAGTATAAAAAACATAGTAATATTAATTGTAATAACTACTTCTCAAATATTTTTATAATGATTTTATATAAATAAAATATATTCATAATGAAAAATTAAATTTTTATCAAATCCATTATATGTTTAATAAATAATATTTTCTCAAATAAACTACTTTTTCATATCCATATTAGAAAAACAATAAAATTAATTTTTGACACTTTTAAAATTATAATTTGATAAAATAACCTTAATTATTTAATTAAAAATGTAAAAATTAACCTCTGGTCATTTTTCGGGGTTCTTCTGAGAAACATCATTTTTTGGATGAATAGTGAAAACAACAGTGTTTCAGTTAAAAACTACCTTTTATTTAAATAATTATTAATGTTAAATTATAAAGTATTTTTAAGGAAAAATTACACCACTTATACATATATTAATGAAATTGAGTTCATTATAAAAAAATTCACTTTGAAAATGAATATAAAAACTTAAGAAGCTTTTGAATAGTTTTCAACTTTAAAAACACACAATTTTTTCCCATCGGAGGGATTAATAATAATATTAATTTTCACAATTATATGAATTAAATTTAGAAAAACAAAAATAAATAATTTTAAATAATATAATATTTAATGTCTGACAAGATCATTTTTTACCAAATGTATTAATAAAAGTGATTAAAAATAATCCAAGTGATTAAGGTCAAATTATGATTAATTAGGGAATAAACATTAAGATTAAGGGCCCAAATGACCTATCCACATGTACAACACATATTGGATTTCCATAGTTCGTCCAAAAACCTAAAATGTTGATTTATATTCGTTTATTATTAATGTTATTTGATATTTACATGTGTACACCAAACTAGATTTAAAAAATTCTAAGTCATTCCATTTCCTTCACTATAAAACTCCACCACCTCTCCCTATTCATCAGACCTCTCAAACCACTTTTGTTCAACCAATACTTACCAAATACAGTTCCCAGAAATCCTCCATTACTTATATAAGTCATTTCATGGGTAGAAGGAAGTCCATGTAGGCCTTTTGGCACAAACCTAAAGGAGTTACCCGATTAAGAGGAAACATATTCTCTCAAGTCCTTTCTCTTATTTTACTTCTCCATCACTCCAACTCTATTTATTATATAGTTATATATTAAAAATCATCCCCAATATATTGGGATATTATTATGTAAATTTGTTGACCTATAACTGCACACACATCTTTCTAATGGGTAACAAGCATACTATTCTATGTACGGTGGGCTACTGCCTCACAATATGATGATTGTTAATTTTTCCATTACCACCTACAATGGTGTCCATTATTATGGAAACTATATTTATTATAATGAACATATACTTTATATACATGATATTAATATCTTGGTTTAAATTTTTTAAATTATTATTTAATGTATAAATAAAAAATGTATAACAAATTAAAACACATGCGAATAATAAAGAGAATATTACCCAAAGAGAAACCATAACATAAGATTATTAACAAGTGGGTATTATAAGGTCATAATAAAACCACATATGGTATTAAATATAATAATATGTTTCTATAATATATTTATAATAAATTTATCTTCATTGTAGATGTAGTCTGAACTCATATGATGAGAGTCCAGACACAAGGTATGGGGATTTCGTCACACTTTTTATTCATGTGTGACACATTCTATGTTCACCAAAAATTCCTTTTGTGTGGTGTTAGCTATCTGAACTAGGCTGGGTCGCCATCCGACCCGGTGCTAACCTGGTCCGCGACATGGTCTGATGGAAATTCCTAATCCCCATGGGTTGGCACAAGTGCCTGGGTATCATAAGTAATAAAAGGGAACGATTTAACAGAAATAAAAGATAAAAATACAACTCACAATATAAACAAAATAACTGGACACAAACAACCAAACATTCCATTAAACTATAAAGAAAATCTAAATTCTTACAACTTAAATCAACATCCAAAATTAATCAACAAAAATGAAACTAAAACTCTATGTAGAACCGCCACGAAACAAGAGAGGTGTAGGACCCAGATGCCACAAACACCAACCTACCCAAGAAGACAATCAACGACCAAAACCACCATCACTGAGCTCAACGCTTCGAACTGGAATAAAAAAGAAACAGAATATAGAAACACCCAAGGGTGTATGTATTGTGTGAGCCAAAATCCCAGTAAGAAGTCACCCAATAAAAATGTTCCATTCATAATTATTAAATGATAAATACATTTTTAATTTTACTTAAAGCGAAGAAGTAAATGCTGGAATAGTTTTAATGAATATAGGATTAAGGTAAATAGTTTCAAATGGAACAACATAAATTAAAATAGACACACCCTTACTTTTTAAAAAAAACTAATCTGTCACACCGGTGAGTGTAAAGTAACCAATGAGCACGAATATGGGAGAGGCCACATGGGTATCAGCTGGCATGGGATCCTAGATCTTTGTGTCTTTGGGGAATGTTACTTAGAAGGCCATGACCATTAGAAAACGTGTCTTAGAAGTCCATGACCCTCAAAAAACGTGTCTTAGAAGGCCACGACTCTCAGAAAGGCATATGTTTAGTTAGTGTTGCAATCATCAGTCCTAAAAGTTAAACCGGGACGAGTCACCTCTCGAACAATATCTCACTATTCTAGTTTACCCTCCTAGCTACCTGAGATTCCCGGTTTGTGCTCAAACAAGTTTCAAGTTAAATAAACATTTCACACTAATACATAGTCTCAAAACAGAGTACTTACACACGCAAAATCACAGTTTGAACATCCAAAACTGCTTTTAAAACCATACGCACATCAAAATATTTTCAAAACATATTATGCATAGTTTATGTACTAAATTAGACCAATTAATGCAATAAAAAACACTTATAAATAAGAAAACCACCACTTACACATATAAACACCATTTTGAAATAATACGCACATTAAAAAAAATTCAAAACATTTCACACCATGGTCATTATTGAATAAACCATTTCAAAAGCTCATAAAACAATAGAAACAATTTCACATGGCTTTACACACACTAAAGTTACCATTTCCACATTCAAAACACATTCTAACATCACACGCACACAAATACCATTTTAAAGTGTGACCTACACCACAACATCAGTATGATGAAAGACCTTACACCATATGTAAAACACCTTTTCACAAATCACATAATTAAATAAGCTGAAAATAAAAGTATAAAAAATAGTTTAATAGAAATCACTTGGTGTTATAGACTAAACCCGCACCAAATCTTCTTTGTCAACCAGACACACACTACGCCATGAAAAAGTTATATTTCACACCACTTGAACAAATCAATAATCTATACTCACAATAAAAAAAATACCAGCAACTAAATAGATATGAGTTTTTAAGCAGAAAGAACACACATAAAGTAAACATGCTATTAAATAGTTCAAATGCATCTCAAACATCAAAGAAAAACAAATTCTCAATACATAAATATTCTAAATTATTTAATAAACAAACAAATCATGAAAATTAATTTATAAAATAATAACATAGGCATGGACCCACCTACCTCGGTGTTGATTTTTTTAAAATATTGTGTGGATCTTTATCCGCGCCTAATACGCACCACAATCAAACTCAATTGAACCCTGAAACCATAATTTGACCAAAAATAACATCATGACCAAACCAAAAACCACATAAACTCTAACATAGAAATCTTCTAAAGGAAGAAGCAACCAAACTAAATAAAATGCACATAAGATAGAGATATTGGGGGTGGGGGCTGTCCAAACACATTTGGGAGCTGTGGAGGTGTGCCGCGACGAAATATTAATACCTGAAAAGGGGAGGTTAGTTCGAGGGGGAGGGTTGTGCATGTGGGTTTTTGTGAGGGGGGTAGGAGAAGAAAGAGACAGTCTGGTGATGTGTGGATTTCCAACGAGGAGGAAGACATGTGGAAGAGGTTGGGACGATGCAGAGGAGTTTGAGAGGTAGGAATAAGAGTAACACCATATGGAATAGGGGCCACCGGCCCAGGGTGAGGTGCAGTATGAGCTGGCTGGAAGGGGGAAGGAAATAACTGGAAAGATCCAGGGTTGTCGGCTTCAAACCAGAAGGGGGTGGAGCTGCAACCGGGGTGTGTAGGGGCGACAGCGTGGGGAGGTAAGGCAGTGGATAGAGTTGGAGAAAGGACCACAACACTAGGTGAGAAAAGGGGAGAAGAGGGGGCATACAGCGGGGGGAGCAAGGCTGGCTGAGGGGATGTGCATGCGACATAATATAGCCTGCTAGAAGGTGCAGTGATGGAGGAAGGTTGTTGGGTTGGGGGGTAGCGATATCGGCGTGACATGATGAAGGGAGAGGGAATGGTGGGTGCGATGGGTGGAGAGAAAGGAAGGAACATGGAATTAATAAAACCAAAGGAAAATAGGAGGAAAGAAAAAATGGGGAAAATAATAAATAAATAAATAAATAAATCAACATTAATATATTAGTAATAATATTGAAAATAATAACATGCTTAAAAAAAGATTATGTTATTAATAATAATAATTAGACGAATAATATTAATTACTATATTTACATCCAATCATTAATAATAATAATAATAATAATAATTACCAATTTTATCATCATTAAAATAATCCTTTAAATTTTGTTTGATTTTTTTTTATTTTTAAGGAGTCGCGCAACTGTGCGGTTACGCTGCGCGGCTCATGACAATTTTTAATAGTATAATGGTGATGATCATAATAAAAATAATATAATTATCATCCTCAACACCTCTTTTAATTTCAATCCCTTATTGACCATTACTCGTAATTAATTAAGTCATTAATCACTTACTGGGTAGGACGTGCGTTGAACCAGGCGAGGTCACAAAGAGATCCAGGAAAGGTTGCACGACTTTGAAGCGGTGTGATAGATGCAGTCAAGGCCAATACTATCATTTATAAATAATAATCCAAAATTTTAATTCGGGACTCACCCCATACTACCGGATGCCAATTAAAATTAAAAAAAAAATCTGAAATGACGGGTGTGACAATTCTCCCCACCATAGCTCTTTCTGTCCCTGAAAATCCACAACTAAGGCCGATCCACAAAGTAGAAAAAGGTACCTACTCAAGGTTCAAAGAGGGTCCCCACAATCAACAAACGAGAAGGTGCAATCCCACTGTGGTCAAAAAATGGTGACTTCTGGACAAATTAAAGAAATTCATAAAAAGAGTTTCTGATATGCGTCACCCATCCCAAAGAGCTAGAACACCTCTAGTTTATTAAACAAGGATATGAACTCTCACACCCATGTAAACTGACTTCAAAAGCTGATACACCTGAAGCACCAACGAATGAAAACAACATTGTTTGACTGAAACAGAAAAACAAGATCAACGAAGTCCATGGAACACTCTTATTACCTACCACCAAATAAACTCTAGGAAAAGAACCAAAATGCCATCATGGGGAATCCCTAAAGAGCTCCCCACCATTAAGAACCTACCAACGCCCAGTGAGAGACTGAAAAAATGACACAGGGAGGCCCAAGCAGACTCACCCTAGTATAAATATGGCCAACACTAATTCATTCCAAAGACATTTGAGCGAGACCTATCATGGTTCTCCCCACTATTAAAGCTGAAAGAAGATACAAAACCTTGTAAATTTTCCGACAGTGACTAAGCACCCCACCAAAAGGGGCGGGGAGGGTCAGGCCAAACTACTGGGCATCAAAACCCTGACCTAAGACCAACTAACATCACTACGTCCCTAGATGATCACCATTCAAATCTGAGGCCGATTTACCTAACAAACCCTACAAGGACCACTAATATTAATTTAATCAGGTGGGACGTAACCCCCAAGACCTTAAAGTAACGAGTCAACCACACCTCCTCTTAGAAACGAGAAACCTCACACACCTAGATGGGTCATAGGAACATAACAATCATAGAAGACAATTTATACTGCTTTTACCTTCAACATTGGTGACAAGAATAAATTTGGGGTCCCATACACTCTTGGGGTTCCGGACCATGCGCCAGCTTCAATCCAAGGCTTATGGCTGGAGCCCTGATTTTTGAAGCATCTCCTACCTCATAGTCAGTTTTCGAAGACTCTTAATGTAGATTTTACCTTGGGTGCTACACGCAACCACACCGCAAATGAAACAACACCAACAACCACAACACCACGACATAAAACTACTATATCACAACACATCCACTAAACAGGGGTTTAGAGGATGCACATGCATCACCTATTCACCTTAACTAAGAAACATAAGGAGGAAAGACACACGAAAACCACTCCCCTTTGAATATATAAACTAGAACTCCCAGAGGGAACACACTCCTATGAAAATAGGGATTCCAGAAGGATCCTAAAAAATCCACCCTTTCTCTTCAAAGAGAACTCCCACTGCAAGACGTCACCAAACATTAACATTGCAGCCGATGAAAGCATTACAAGCCTTTACAAACATCAGTCGGCACCGATAATTTTGAACCACCTTCACCCTTCCCCGTTGGAATTCCCTTCACCGTTTCCAGGGGGACCATCAAACACAACGGTGTCAAACCTCATAACTGACGACTTAGACAACTCAAACAGATCGGAACTCCCTTAAACTCTCCTCACATTTTTCATACCGCTGCGAAAGGATCCTCTTAGTTGTAAAAAAATAGAGGGATCAATTCTAGAATTCAAGAAGAGAGTCCCCTGATCAACTGGAGGGTTGGCCAACGACGAGTTTCCCTGGGACAAAATTAAATCGCATGTTAACGCTTAATGGGGGGTGTACACTAGTCATGAAAGTAAACAATGGAACCAACCAAAATTTTTCCAATAGTCATGGCATACCACTAGAGAACACTAGACGTGTAGGGGGAACCACTACAAGGGCTTCCTGAAGCACTTTACAAAAGAATTCAATAAGTACATGCTTGCATACCAACTTACAAATAAATTTTTTTTAATGTGATTCTTATTTCAAAATGGTATTTATATGTGTAAGTGTTGGTTTGTTTAATTATAAGTGTTTTTTTGTTGCCGCAATTGGTCTAATTAAGTACATAACCTATGAAGATTATGTTTTGAATTGATTTTGATGTGCCTATGGTTTTGAAAGCAGGTTTGGGTGTTCAAACTTTTATTTTACGTGTGTAGGTACCCTGTTTGGATTTTATGTACTAGTGCAACATGTGACATTAGATTGAAACATGATTGAGCACAAACCAAGATGCCCATGTAGCAAGGAGGGTAGACTAGACTAGTCAGCTAGTGTTCCGGAGGTTACCTGACCCGATTTCACTGGTAGGACTGATGATTGAAACACTAACTATACATATGCCTTTCTGAGGGTTGTGTCCTTCTAAGCCAAATTTTCGGAGGGTCGCGGCCATCTAAGCCACGTTTTCTGAGTGTCGTGTCCTTCTATGCCATGTTTCACCGAGACACGAAGATGTAGGGACCCAATATAGCTGATACTCATGCAGACTCTCCCATATTAGTTCTCATTGGTTACATTACACATATTTGTGTGACATATTTTTTTTTAAAAGTAAGGGTATGTGTTTTTTAACTTAATAAATTCTATTTAAAACTATTTTCTTTAAAACTGTTCCAGCTTTTTCTTCATTGCTTTAATTAAAATTTCAAATGTATTTGTCATTTAGTATTTATGCATGGAACCTTTTTATTGGGTGACATCCTACTGGGCTTTTCTCTCACACCCTACATACACCTTTGGGTGTATGTAGATTCTGTTTCTTTTGTATTCCAGGTTGAAGTGTTGAGCTCAAAAATGGTGGTTTTGGTCATTGATTGTCTTCATGGGTAGGTTGGTGTTGGTGGTATGTGGGTGATGCACCTCTCTTGTTGCATGGAGGTTTGACATATAGTTTTAGTTTCTTTTGGTTGTCGTTTAATTTTGGATGTTGGTTTAAGTTGTAAGCCTTTACGTTTTCTTTATAGTTTAAAAACATGTTTGGTTGTTTGTTTCCAGTTTCAGTTATTTATATTGTGAGTTGTCTTTTTATATTTTATTTTGGGTAAACTGTTCCCTTTTATTGCTTTATAAAAATTAAACTCACAAAATACACAACTGAAATAGGAAACAACCAACCAAACATGCCTTTAAACCATAAAGCAAACCAAAAGTCTTACAACTTAAACCAACATCCATAATTAAACGACAACCAAAAGAAACAAAAACTTTATGTCGAACCTCCAAGCAACAAGAGAGATGCAGCACCCACATGCCACAAAAACCACCCTGCCCATGAAGACAATCAACGACCAAAACTACCATCGCTGAGCTCAATGCTTCGACCTGGAATACAAATGAAACAGAATCATTATATACTCAAAGGTGTACGTAGGGTGTTAGCCAAAAACCCTATAGGACCTCACCCAATAAAAATGGTCCATGCATAATTATTAAATGAAAAATACGTTTGAAATTTAATTAATGAAAATAAGTAAATGCTGTAAATGTTTTAAAGAAAACAGGATAAAGGAAAATAGTTTCAATTGGAACAATATATATTAAAACACACACACCCTTTCAATTTTTTTAAAACTAATGTGTCACATCTTCGAGCGCAATGTAACCAATGAGAACTAATATGGGAGAGGCCGCATCAGTATCAGCTAGCTTGGGTCCATAGATCTTAGTGTCTTGGTGAAACATGGCTTAGATGGCAACGACCCTCAGAAAACAAGGCTTAGAAGGCCACGACCATTAGAAAATGTGGCTTAAAAGGCCACAACCCTGAGAAAGGAATATGTTTAGTTAGTTTTTCAATCTTTAGTCCTTCCAGTGAAACTGGGCTGAGTCACCTCCGGAACAACAGCTCACTAGTATAGTCTATCCTCTTAGCTACCATGGCTTCCCAGTTTGTGCTCAAACAAATTTCAAGTTAATGTCACATGTCACACTAATACATAAAATACAAATAGGGTACTTACACATGAAAAATCACAGTTTGAACACCCAAAACCACTTTTAAAACCATTTGAAAATCAAAATCTTTTCAAAACATAATTTGCATAGGTTATGAACTAAATTTGGCCAATTGCTGCAATAAGAAAACTTATAATTAATCAAACCACCACTTACACATACAAATTCCATTTTGAAATAAGACACACATTAAGACATTTTTTTAAAAGATTAACACCATGGTCATGATAGATTAAACCATTTCAAAAGATTATAAAACAATAGAAATAGTGTCACATGGATTTACACACACTAAAGTAACCATTTCCACATTCTAAACACATTCTAACATCACACACACAATAAAATACCATTTTAAAGTGTGACATGCACCACACCAATAGTTTGATGGAAGACCTTAAAACATATTTAAAACACCTTTGCACAAATCCCCTAATTAAATAATCCAGAAATAAAAGTATATTAAATAGTTTAACAGAAATCACATGGCGTTACCGACTAAACCTGCACCAAAACTTCTCTATCAACCAGACATAAACAACGCCATGACAAAGATATATTTCCCACCACATGAACAGATCAATAATCAAACCGCAGAAAAAAACACCAGAAACTAAATAGATATGAGTTTTTAATCAAAAAGAACACTCATAAAATATACATTCTATTAAACAGTTCAAATGCATCTCAAACATCAAAGAAAAACTACTTCACAATACAAAAATCATCTAAATGATATACCAAAAAACAAAACATGCAAATTAATTTTTCAAATAATATCTTTGGCGTGGAACGACATACCTCGGTGTTGATTTTTCCAAAATCATGTGCATATCTTCATCCACACCTAATACTCATCACAATAAATCTCAATAGAACCCCAAAACCAGAATCAGGTAAAAATAACATCAAAACCAGACCAAAAAACACAAGAACTCTAACCTGGAAATCTCCCAAAGGACGAACCAACAAAACTAAACAAAACCAACATGTGGTAGAGATAATGTGGGGATATTCAAGCACGTTTGGTAGGTGCGGAGGTATGCATCATTGGAAAATACAAACCAGAAAAGGGGAGGTCAGTGCGAGGGGGAGGGCTATGCATGTGGGTGTTTGTGATGGAGGTAGGAGCATAAAGAGGTAGTCTGGTGATGTGTGTCTATACAATGATTTGGAAGACATGCGGTGGAGGTTGGGGTGATGTGGAGGAGATCGAGAGGTAGGGATAAGAGGACCACCCGATGGAATAGGGGCCATCGGCCAAGGCGGAGGTGCGGCATGAGCTGGCTGGAAGGGGGAAGGAAACAGCCGGACAGAGTAGGGGTCGCGAGCTTCAAACCAGTAGGGGGTGGAGCAGCAACCGGGGTATGCGGGGGCGACGACACGATGAGGAAGGGAATCGGCTGGCGTTGGGGAAAGGGGACCAACGCAAGGTTACCATAGGGGAGAAGAGGGGTTATAGCGTGAGGGGGTGGGCAAGGCTGGCCGAGGGGGTGTGTGGGTGACAGAAGAGAGCCAGGCAGAAGGCGCAACGAAAGAGGAAGGTTGTTATGTTTGGGGGGTAGCGATTTTAGCACAATAGGATGAAGGGAGAGGGAAAGGTGGGTGCGAAATGATAGAGAGAAAGAAACAAGAGGGAATTAAAATAGAAAAGGAAAATATGTGGAACGAGAAATAGGGGGAAATATTAAATAAATAAATACATAATTCAACATTAATATATTAGTAATATTATTAATAATAATAACCAGTTTAAAAATATTTTTTTTCTTAATAATAATAATGATACTAATAATAATATTAACTATATTAATATCCTAACAATAATAATAATAATAATAATAATTTCCATTTTTATCATCATTAAAATAATCCTTTAAATTTTGTTTGATTTTTTTTATTTTTAAGGTGTCACGCAACCGCGCGGTTACCCCGCACGACACATGAAAATTTTTATTCGTATGATGATGATGATCATAATAAACATAATAAAATTATTATCCTCAACACCTCTTTGAATGTCAATCCCTTATTGATCATAACCTAGAATTAATTAATTCACTATTTGTGTACTGGGCAGGTCGTGTGGTGAACCGGGCGAGGTCACACAGTGACCCAGGCAGGGTGTCACAACTTTTACATGGTGCACTAGACACAGTCAAGGCCAATATCATAATTTTTAAATAGGAAGCCAAACTATTAATTTGGGCCTCAGCCTGGACTACCCGATGCCAATAATAATTAATAAAATAAATAAATTTTGAAATGGCAGGTGTGACATCAGTACTAACATGGATTTCATTATAAGTATATTACACCTAATTTTTTGGTTATTAACATAACCTATTAATGAAATTTAATTCATGGGTTTTATGTTTCAATCGTTACAAAATTTGTAAAAATGTTTTATCTCAATTTTCCATTTTTGATAATTTTTTATGCAACTAAACTCTTTTTAGGTGTATATACTTCCATTTTACTTGTTCTATGATGAATATACTTATTTTAACGATATTTTAAGCTTCATTTAATTTCATTTTCTTACATTGAGTGCATGATCCCAAGCTACCAAGTTATATGAGTTTATGGAAACAATCTCAATGGTTTTCGAGATTGTTTGCTGTTATGGTTCTTTTGGTTTATTATTATGTTCCATATCTCAAGAAAATATTTAATTCACTTATTCTATAGTTATTAATTCAATATTCATGTATTGGTACCATTTTTTACGCTTTGATACATAAGATAAATAAGAATGTGTTTTTGAGAAATCTCGGCATTACCCTCTCTTCGGCCCGAATTCTATGTTCCTTCAAAACCATGTTTTATAAAAAGGGTTTTGAATAATATTATTCTAATTCCCTATGATCATTAATAGAAATTTTAACCCTTCTTTTATTTTACCATGTTTTTTAAATGAATCCTCTTATTTATTTCTAAAAAAAGGGATTTTTCTATCAATTTTACCGTGCAAAAGGAATGTTATTTTACCTCGAACGACATGTAAAAATTTATCCACCATTAATACGTTGAAGATTTATTTTCATGTTTAAATGGTATTTTTTTAATAAAATGTTTTTAAAAGATATTTTAATGGAAAATAGTTTTCAAAATGTTTTCATGCATCTTTTATAGGTTTTTAAGGAAAATGGTTTTCAAATCATCTTCGAACATCTTTTATAAATTTTCAAGGAAAATGTTTTTCAATTTTTTTTCATGCATATTTTATAAATTTTCAGGGAAAATGGTTTTCAAATAATTTTAAATAATATTTTATATGTTTTCAAGTAAAATTGATTTCCAAATGTTTTCATGATTTATTTATATGTTTTAATAGAATTTTCGTGAAAAATGGTTTTCAATACTTTTTTAAGCTTCTTTTATATTTCTTTAAGGAAAAATACATTAAAAACGTTTTCAAGCATTATTTATAAGTGTTTAAATTATTTTTAATGATATAATTTTAATAATTTTCTTTTTCATTATAAAATTTCAATTCTCTTTCAAAGAAATGTGTTTTTAAAATGTTTTTATGTTTATATTAAATGTTTTCAAGGGAAATGGTTTTAAAATTATTTGAATTCATCTTTATATGTTGTAATTGTACATTATATGAAAATTATTATCACATGGTTTTAGGTATTAGAAATCCATTTTCAATAATGAAAAGATATTTTCCGCAAGAAATGATTTTGAAACATATTTCAAAATTATTTTCTATCTATGATGACATCCATTGATTCTACTAATTCATTTATATGAAATGATATAATTATTCCATTTATATATTTTCTATGAATGCGTTATGCTTAATTTCATGGTCTTTACAGGACCAGTTTCTCTTTCGTTGGTTTTATGTTTTTCAAATACTTTTCTCCTTAATGGGTTATATGATTATGAAATACATGTCTATTTCACGATTTATGCTTTTGAAGAAATCATTTTGAACCCTCTATATTTTCCACATGACATGATATTTTTACATTTTTATGATACCCATTTAATTACACAAGTTATGATATGATGATTTTTGATTTTTTGGAACATGTATGTATGATTTCTCTATGATACGAGTGGGACCTATATCTCCCTCTAATGCATTGGGTAAAGATTTAAATCTCATGGGAATGACTAAGATTGTTTTCTGTGTAATCCTTGAATTCTAATATGGCCACGGGAGTGAACCATGACTATCAAGATTGTATAAAGATTGAAATCATGCTACTAAGATGGCCATGTGAGTGAACCATAACTACCAATATGGTATTGGGAGTGAAACTATACTACCGAGATGGTCTGGGAAGCAATTCCGTGGCTACTAGAGAAATAAAATTATATACGTATGTGTTCTACATAATCCCATGTTTTATTATTGCATTATTCTTTCTTGGCGTATGGTCATTATTTCCTTATGATTCATCTCTTAGTAACTTCTATTATTTATGCCATGATTCATGAATATTATCTTTGATATGTAGAGTATTCTCTTATATTTACATGACAATGATCGTGATGGGCTTATGCTCGTAATTATTCTTACATGTCTCCCTTATTTAGCCTTATCGAGATTTTGTGCTCATAGCTTTATTATGTTTCCATTCCCTCGGTCATGAAGAATGGTTTTATATAGTAGTAATAAAGGTGGATATCATTACAAGAGATGTTGAAGATCTTTCTCCAGGATAGAAGATTTTTTTCGATGATTAAAAAGACAGTAAACTATTATGGTTCACTGGCATTTATTTTTTTAATGTATATAATATTAATCTATAATGATGTAATATCAATGTATTTTAATCCCGGGTCAGCATAGATGGTTTTAAAGGGAGGTTTAGTCAATATTTGGAAACTAGGATGATAAAAAATTACTTATATCCATATGTATATTTTTAAGGATAAGTATAGGAATGACTCTAAGGATAAGTATAAGGATGAGTCAATGTTTATGAAAATGTACTAGAATTTTGGTAAAGAGTAGATTGATTGGTTTCCTAGAAATACTTTCATATTTGGATTCTACAAGTGGATGTGGCCTAGAACATATATTCCTTGGGGTGACAACATTGACAAGATGTTCCGAGCCAGACATGAGATAATCTGGTACATGACAAAAGGCCTTGCTGCATACTTAGTTTGACACTCCAGGGGATTTTCTTTTGAAATTCACATGCTCTTCATTAACCATCATGAAGGATTTATATATAAGTTTTCAATGAATAACCTAGGATAAAACTAGGATGTCTTATATTGTTTAAGGTGTCTTGATTTATAAATACCATAAGTAATTCCTTTCATGACTATGTTGTTTTGAACTATTATAAAAAATACAAACACTATTCATATGGTTTTAATTAATGGTGGGAACCTAAATGGACTTAATTGATGTTGAATATTATGGATGATTTACTTATGAGAAGTCAAGTAGGATGATTACGAGAGCGAAAGATGTTGTGATCATTCCTAATCAGTTTTCATGGAACATGATTAACAATATGTAGCTTAAGAAACACTCTAACTCACAAAGGAAGAGAAAAAAATGAGTTTGATAAGAGTTTGGTTAGTGGATATTGTGAAGAAATGAAGATTCTATTTCCTTTGTTTTAATAATGTGGAATGAATCACCTAAGTGTTTGTCTTTGAAGAACAAGAATATGTTTTGAATTTTGAAAATAATAGAACAACAGATGTGATTTCAAGGGGAAAATGAAGAGTTCAGTTAATGGAATGGGTGCTAATATTTGCCTCCTTAAGACATCATTGTAGGTTAAGTGATTTAAATGTGGAATAAATAGTAAATTTGTATCTCAATGTCCCAATATAAATTCGCATGGAGAGGATAAAAAAGGAGGTACGAGTGATGGTTACATTATTGATGATGAAAATAGTAAAGATGAAATATAAAAGGAAATAGGTATTGTGTAATAGGATGTGGCTTCCTTGTTAATGGAATAAATATGAAGTGGAATAATCAAATTTTATATGTGTTTGGATTAAAAAATAATTTTACATGAATGAAGAAATATACAAGTACAACAACCCTAGGATTTATTAACCATTTAAATATGATTTGTTATATAATATTTCACTTAATACAACTCATATTATTGATAAGTCGATTGTCTCTGGGGATTAGGGAAATTAAATAACAACATAAAACATGAAATACACATCTTTATTGAAAAATTATTTTACATGACCACTGAATTCCTTCCTACATATCATTGCATGGGATAACATGAGGACATAAATAAGAAATTGATGAGATATAAATCCTTGTAAGGGAGTCAAAAAGTCATAACATAAATAATACATTACATATTAGACTATAGGAATATCTATGGATCATATGATAAACATGAACATAACGACCTGACATAGGATGATTATCCTAACATGGAAATGTGGCCACAACATAAAACACTTCATCATTAACATAAATGAATCACGTAAGACCATATCCAAAAATGGGGGACGAAATTCCTAAAAAACAATCAGGTATACCCTTATCCTAACATGATATATCATGATACTAAATATTACCCAATGCATTGGAGCTCTATCAGGGTGCACCCTTCAGAATCATTTCAATCTCATGCTTAATTGTGCCACATAGATCATATAACTTGGAATCATTCAAAATCATCAGTTATTCCACGATCAAGGAATGTGGAATAAATTCAAATAAGTTCTCAATCACCAATTTTATGTTCATAATAGTGAATACCCATTATAGAGTAATGGGTATGGTATTCACTGCACTATGATTTTGTAATGGAAAATCACTGTGCAATTTCGGCAGCATAACGATGTCATATAGAAATTCATAAATTTTGTTGAAGAAAGACAAATATATATCTCATCATTTTTATAATAAATGGATTTTAGAGGATCATGGAACATAATATCCCAACATTTTAAATGGAATTTTACTTACCTAATATAAAATAAATGTTTGAATGGAAATGAGAAGAGAGAAATCCCCTATGGAATTTCAGCATAGTATCAGGTGGGATTAAAAGATACTAGAGGGGGTTAATGAGAGTGAAAGGAATATCACATAACATATACATCAAATTGAAATTAAGTTTATATGTTAGATAATATCCAAAATCAGAAAAATGGAAATTAAAAGGCATAATGTAAAAGGGGTTATTGTAGAAAAAGGATAGTGGGAGATCCCTTGCATAATTTAAGCATATTAACGACATAGATAAGGGTCCAAATGGGGGTGGGGAAATCCCTGATTGAAATAAAATAAATTTCAAAGTAATTTAATAATTAAAAATTAATTTCAATATAGAAATTGGAAATTAAAATAACTACTCTCAATGAAGGTGCTTGGATTCAAATAGGAGGAGAGGGATCCCTTAAAGAATTTCAGCATAGTAACAACTAAGGTAAGGGTCCAAATGGGGGGGGTGGAATATATGAATCCTAATTGAAATAAAATAAAAATTAAATTTTGTAATTGATTATAAAATTATGAAAATATAACCAATTTGAATTAAAAAACACTAATTTTAAACCATGTTCTTGAATTTAAAGAAAGAGAGAAAGGTGAGAATACCTTACTTTTATATGTCATCCAAAAGGATTGGGGGAGGCTTCTTGGGAGCTTGGAAACATCTTGGGAGGACTATAGGGAGTAGAGGAAACAGGTTTGTCATGCTTAAAAGATCATTAGTGAAGAGAGATTGGTTCTTGGGTGTGTTTATACAGGAAAGGTTGGGGAAATTGTTTATTATTTTGGTTTTAGACACTACACACTAAAAAAATTCACAACCACAACCCATACAATTAGTTTTCCCATGGATTATTGAAAAATGTAGAGGCAAAAATTAATTTAATGTCTATGGTCTTATGTTATAAAAATATTTCTCTGTCTCATATAGAGGTGAGTCACACATTTCGGGAAATGATTATAATATCTTTAATTATCTTATATATTTGGAAGATTCACTAAGGCTTTATAAAATAAATAAAATAAATCTTAAAGTATATTATATTATTTTAAAACATATATATGGACGAATATATCCTTTATATTATTTTATACATCAATATTTTTTCATTCAAGATCCCATAAAACACATAATATATATATATGGTATTTAATTTTTACCAAAAAATTGGATTATCTTAAAAAATTAAGAAAAATTCCCTACTGGATAATTTCAACATCCTGATTTCAAATATAATATTCATTTTATGAAAATAATTTTTTACATATGTGAGTTTTCTCTTTTATAATAAAAATTTACTTTTATTGAATATTGATGGGTTTTAATAAAAATAGTTTTCAAACCATAATAAAAATTACAATTGACTTAATAAAAATTATACAATCATTTATATTTTATAAAATTAATTTAATAACATAATTTCATTGAAATATTATTTAATTTAAAAAATTATAAATTAATCATAATACATATATTAAATAAAAACGAATATTAACTGTCAAATGCTATTTGTGATTGAAAAATCATTTACAATAAGACAATAATATAATGAAAGTATGTTAATAATTTTATAAAAAACATAATTAACATAATAATAATTATATGGTCTTGTTACATATCCCTTTATCACACCGGAAAACTCCTTAATTATAAGGTGTGTGATGGTGGGGCTTTCATGGGGTTGTTCGGTGAACATAGTTTGGGTTGTGAACTCATTAAGGATGATCATCTCCCATAAAAGGTTCCTCTCATACTTTTGTCATTGGATATAATCATGGTCTTGGTCTATGATAATTCCTAGAAATTTTATCTCCCTCTGAAGCTCTAATAAATTTTCTTCATAGGGTATGATCCTACTTATTGAGGCCATCACTTATTTTTTCTATGCCAAAAGGATTTGTTAAAACCCTATCTTTATAATAGTAATGTGATCACTATTAAATGACTATATTATAAATTGTAAGGATATTTAATGGTCATTTAAATCCAATTGGATATAATAAAACAAAATGAGTGCATGTGTTTTCTATATCCATAAGACATTGAAAGAAAGGGAATTTTGATCATAAATATTTGGGTCGTTACAACCATCCCCACTTAGGAAATTTCACCCATGAAATTTCATTTTCCCAAAATAAAAAAATGAGGGTAGATAAACCACATCACTTCCTCCGGTTCTGACATCACTTTTTCAGACTTGTCATTTCTATGAAAAACATTGATGATGGGTATTGTATTATTTCATAAAACATTTTCACTATGATATTAGATATTCACTGGATTCACCTTATTTGATAGGTAAGTATCCAATTGTACCACCTCAAGACTGAGTACATGTGATGGGTCTATTATGTACTTCATTAAGAGTGATACATGGAATACATCAGGGACTTGAGATAGGTTTGGGGGGAGTTCTATTCGATATGCCACTTCTCTGATGGAATCAAGGATATCAAAAGTGCTGATGTACCTTGGACTAATATTTTCCTTATTCTAAAATATCATAACCCTCTTCCATGGAGATATTCGAAGGTATACCTTGTCTTCACATACAAATCTAGTTCAAATAAATAATTTTAATCATAGATCTTTTGTTCACTCTGAGCATCATTGATGTGATAGTGGATGGTCTTATCCTTCTCTGCCATTTGTTCGACCATTTATGGACCTAGAAGTTTTATTTCCCCAACGTCATCCCCACATGATGGTGTTATTCAACTCTTCCTAAAAAGGGCTTCATAAGGAGAAATTTGGATGCTTGAGTGGAAACTAGTTTTTTAAGAGAACTCCATCAAAGGAAGATTTCTGTCTCATCAACCATTGATTTATATTGAAAATGATCTCAACATATCCCCAAGTGTCTAGAATGTATACTCATATTGGACATCAGGTTGTTGGTGATAGGCCATACTGAAGTTTAACTCAGTGTTCACAGCATATTGGAGACTCTTCCAGAACATAGATGTGAATCTTGGATCTCGATAAGACACAATAGATAGTGGTATTCTATGTAGCTTTTCCACTTATCTAATATATATCTCTGCTAGCTGATTCAATGATAAATTCTCTCAAATTACAATGTAGTGTTAAGTCACTGTAAGACGATCCAAAACAACTAATATAACATTATTTCTTTTGGATTTCTTCAGAAGTCTGATGACAATGTCCGCGATGATGTTTTCCTATTTCCATGTTGGAATGAGTAATGGTTGCATCATCCCATCAGACTTATACATATCTGCCTTCACTTGCTAACATACCAGGAACATTGATGTATATTTATCGATATCCTTATTGATGTTATCCAACCAATAGTACTCAGCTGGATCATAATACATCTTAATGTTTTCTATGAGAATGGATAAATTTGAACTATGTGAATTATACAAAAGTTCTTTCTTTATCTCTAGATTTAACAGATCACATAATATTGACACAAATCTCACAAATATTTTTTCAATAACATTCAACTCCATGGATTTCCCATTTCTGATAGTTTCCATTTTATTGGAATTCCTACATCATCTTTTTGAGCACCCTTTAGCCACTCCAAAAGAGATGGTTGATAAATAATTTGTGAAAATATTTATGATGTTCCCTTATTTTTTATTCCCATGTCTATCTTCATTAAATATAATAACATTGTATCCTTTTATATTCTCATCAATTATCGAATTGTAGGGTTTTTCTACATAGAGCATCTTCCACCTTGTTCACATTCCTAGGGTGGTAATGGATGGAGTAATTGTAATATTTGATGAGATCTAACCATATTCAATCATTCATATTCACCTATTTATGTGTAAATATATATTTGAGACTTGTATGATCTGTATATATTTCACACTTCTTCCCAAAGAGATAATGCCTCATGATTTTCAACACAATGATCATAGTTTCTAACTCCAGATCATGCATGGGATTTTTTCCTCATGAATTTTCAACATTCTTGGGGAATATACAATGGCTTTTTAATTCTTCATAAACACAAAACTCATGCCAATCATATAATAATCGTTGATGATTACAAAATGATCCCCACTTTTGGGTAGATTCAGAATAAGGGCAGTGATAAACCTCTTTTTAAACACCATGAAGATTTATTCACACTCATTATTATAAGAAAACATGAATCCCTTCCAAGTTAATTTTGTAAGAGGGTTTGACAATAATGATAAATTTGTCCCAAATTAGTGATAATATCTAGATAACCCCAAGAAGATATGAATATCCATCAATGATATCAGGCTTGGAATTCCGTCAAATGATTTTTTTGGAAGGATCTATATATATCCCATTTCATGTGATTATATGACCCAAAAAATGAGAGTTAATTCAACCATAACTCACACTTTTGGAACTTTTCATATCGTTTGTTTGTTTATTATGTCTCTAGTAGGGTGCTGATATGTTCCTCATACTCCTCCTTGGGTTTGGAGTATATTAGAATATCTTGTATAAATAACTTCTCAAATTTTTCATAGTAATCTCTAAAAACACTATTAATAATGTCCATGAATATATTTGGAGAAATAGAGAGTCCAAAAAGAATTACTATGAAATCAAAATGCCTGTAACTTGTATAGAAAGCAGTTTTGGAGATATACACCTTGTTCACCCTTACATGGTAATATCCTAGCCACTGATCAACCTTAGTGAATTATTGTTTTCCAAGTAGATGATTGATCAAGTCACCAATTCATTAAAATGGATACTTAATATTAATCATGATTTTTTGAGCTCAATATGATCAATAAAAATGCACATTGACACATCATTCATCTTCATGAAGTGGAATAGTGCACCGCATGGTGAAGAACTTGGGAATATAAATCTTTTATCCATATTCCCATGTAGTTATTTATTTATCTCCTAATCACTACAAAGACCATTCTATATAGAGTCTTGGATATTGTAAATGATCCAGGTATAAGATCAATTGTGAATTCGACATATTTTCTTGGAGGTAGACCAAGAATTTAGTCATGAAGCAAATCAGGGAATTCCCTCACAATTGGAATTTTTTCAAGGATGACTATTTCCTTAAACTCAATTATATAAAAATTATATGAATGCTTATAGAGTATAAATATCCATGCTTTAGAGGATTTTTATAAAAAAGATTTATCCCCCTCCTTGGACTTCGATAGAATCAGGGGTTGATTTTCCATATAAAGAGTGATTCCCCTCTCAGAAAAATTTATATTGGCTCCATATAGGGAAATCCAATCCATTCTACGAATTTAATCAAATTCAACCTCAGGAAGTATTATGAGGTTTTTAGGGAAAGTGAATCCACAAATTGTTATATGGGAGGAGTAATATTCATGAGATGAAATAATTTCCCTGTTTTCCGTTTTCACCTACATCTATACATCCATTATTTATTGTGATGTTTGGATTCTTCTAAAAAACTTTTTGGATATAAACGAATGAGTAGAACTATGTATGATAACCCTAAAATTATGTTTTTTATTATGGTTCTACATTATCTCATATCGTCTTTTGGATTATTTACATGTAATTTTTAACACATAAAGGGAATCCAATGACAATTAAAAGATAACTTATAAAATACATTTATCTCTTTAACATACGATTTTCTAGGATTTAGTCAACGTTATCCCCGATATACATCCAAAAATATATAATTATGGACATTTTTTCCTTAATAATGCTTCTTACTATGATTATTAATTTAACAAAGAATATCCCCTAGGAATGTTAGACCAAGAGTACAACAAGGCCTGTTGTCTGGCACCTGTTCCCGTTTGAGTATAGCTTAAAATGGTTTTTTCTGGTTTTACCTGTAGATACATATTTTGTAGAGACACCTCTACTTGTTTGTATCTAGACATGGATATAGTTTCTTGATAAACCATTTACTCTATACTCACAAAAATTTATGTCTTTTTCATATACCTAGTCTTATCCGAATGGTCTTCACTAGAGTTTTCTAATCATAATACCAAAAATAACCATCCATTTCCTTTGATACCAACTACAACTACCCTGGTCTTTATTAAAGTTTTATACATGATTAATTAGATAATATTTCACTTAATAATGCCCTAAATATCGAGATGTATAGTGTCTATAGGTATTTCGAACATTACACAACAACTTAAAATATGAAATATACATCCTTATTAAAAACATATTTTTGAAGACCAAAGCATTCCTTCATACTTTGCATTGGATGGGATAACCTGATGACATACATAAGAAGATTCTGATATATAAATCCTTTCAAGGGAGTAAATAAGGAATAAAATTAATAATACCATAAATTTTAGGAAATATTTATATAAATGGAGTATAATAGATACCTGAACATTAAGTCATGACATACTATGACGATCCTAATATAAAAATATGAAAACGATTTATAACACTATATCATGAACATAATGTACTCTGGTAAACCCATGCCCCAATATGGTGGAAAAATTACTATAAAGGAATTAGTTAATACCCTATCCCAACATGAATTATCATGATACTAAACATTACATAATACATTGGAGTGCTATTCGGGAATACCCTTCAAAATCACTTCAATATCATGCTTAATTGTGCCACATAGATTATATAACATCAATTCATTCAACATCATCATTTTTTACATGATCATGGAATATGGAATACATTCATGAAACTCCTCAATCAACAAGTATATATGCATAATGGTGAATACCCATTATAGATGAATGGGTTTGGTATTCACTACACGGTGATTTGGCATGGAAAATCGTGATGTAATTTCTGCATCATTACGATGTCATATGGAAATTCATAATTTTTTTATGAGAGAGAAAAGGGTCAATAATAATTTATACCTGAAATGGAATATAGGGGATCATGGAATATTACATTCTAACATTTGAAATGTATTTTTAGATGAATAATGTAAAATAAATGTTTGAATGGGCATGATAAGAGATAAATACCTTACAGAATTTCGTAATAGTAACGGGGGTGATTAAAAGATCCTATGGGGGATTAATGAGAGTGAAAGTAATATCCCATCATGAATATGTCATACTTATAGTAAGGTGATATGTTGTAACATATCCCAAATCAAGAAAATTGAAATGGAAAGGCATGAATAAAGAGGTTCTTGAAGAAAAAGGAGAGAGGAAGATCCCTTACTGAATTTTGGCATAGTTACATATTAGGTAGGGGTCAAATGGCTAAGGATAAATAAATAAATCTTTGAAATAACATAAATTGGACAGTACGTTATTGATTAAAAACGAATTTAAATACAATAATTGGAAATTAAATTAACTACTCTCAATGAAGGTCCTTGGATTCAAAGAGGAGGGGAGGAATCCCATACCAAATTTTGGAATAGTAACGACTTAGGTAAGTGTCCAAATGAGGAAGTATAAATGTTCCCTCATTGAAATAAAGAAAAAATTATAAGTATATAAATTATTATAGAATGATGGAAAAATAACCAATTTAAATTAAAAAACACTAATTTCAAACAATGTTCTTGAATTTAAAGGAAGAGAGGAAGGTGAGAATCCCTTACATGGATGTGTGATCCCAAAGGCATGGGGGAGGATTCATGGAAACATAGGGATGCCTTGGGAGGACTATATAGAGTAGTGGGTAGAGGTTGGTAATTCTTAAAAGATCTTGAGTGAAGTGATATTGGTTATGGGGTGGGTTTATATAGGAATTGTGGGTGAATTCTTTATAATTTTGGTTTTGGACTCCACTCAATAAAAATATTCAAAACCACAAACAATCTAATGTTTTTCCCATTGTGTCGGGAAATGGGGTATGGTATAAATTATTTTATATGCTTAATCGATGATTATATTAAAATATTTCCCTTGCTTATGTGGAGGTGGGATACACTTTCAATGAGATGATTTTAATATCATTAAATATTTTATATGTCATTAAGGATTCACTAAGGCTTTATAAAATAAATGAAATAAACCAAAAATGATATTATTTTAAAATAAATCATATATTTTTCCAAATATACCATTTAAATAATTTTAATACATCACTATTTGTTAATTTATAATGTCATAAAACACATTATATATTTATACAATCTATAATTTTAACCCAAAAATTCAACTATCATCGAAAATTATAAAAAAGTAAATATTGGATAATTTTGATAAACTGATTCCAAAAATAATATTCATTTTATCTAAATAATTTTCTAAATATGTGAATTTTCACTTTTAAAATAAAAAATGACATTTATTAAATGTTGATAGGTTTTGATTAAAAATGTTTTCAAACCTTAATAAAAATTACAATTAACATCAGAAAAATAATATGATCACTTAAATTTTATAAAAGTAATTTGATAATGATATTTTATTAAAATATTATTCATTTAAAAAATCCACTAGTTCATCAATATATATTTCTTATATAAATTTTAATATTAACCAAAAAATTACATTTGTACTTTATAAATAATCTATAAAGTAATAATAATAGAATGAATGTTTATTCATTATTCTTTATAAAAATGCTGCACAAAATCAAAATGCTATAGGCATGTTACATATCACTTAATTACATGATCATACTTCCTAAGAGTAAGGTGTGTGATGGTGGGGCATTCATTGGGCTATTTTGTGAACATGGTTATGGCCATGATCTTGATGTTCTTGAACTTCTCCCATAAACAGTTTCACAAATGCTTAAGTTGCGGGATCTCATCTTCGGTTTGGTCTAGGTAAGTGAGAAAATTTCTATCTCAATTGGATTCTCTGATAAATGGGCTTCATAGGGTGTAGTTCTATTAGTTGATCCCATCACTTACTTTTTATGTGTCAAAAGGATATGGAAAAAACCAATATTTATACTAGTATTGTGATCAATATTCAACGACTATGTTTTCACTGATAAGGATT
Organism: Viscum album; assembly: GCA_963277665.1. Lineage (NCBI taxonomy): Eukaryota > Viridiplantae > Streptophyta > Magnoliopsida > Santalales > Viscaceae > Viscum > Viscum album. Next base: position 1,723,745,410 of record OY728159.1, read on the forward strand.
TATAAAAGTCATTTAATTCTAATTGGATATAATAAAAAAATGATGTGTTTTATATATCCATAAAAAAATAAAGGGAATTCTTTTTAAATGTTTGGGTCGTTAAACAAGGGTTGTTATACTTATGTTTTTCTTTTAGTATTTACAAGTTTAAGATAAATGTTATTGATGGACTGGGGGAGTGATTTAATGTCATGTTGATAGTTTGAATAAGGGAAGTTAACCATTAATATGTTATTTCTGATAATATAATGTTGTTATTAATATGTAAATTAGATTATAATGATTATCATGGAACTATGTAAGGACTTGTTAATAGGTGGATTATTCTATCACTGATAATGTTTACATGATTTTTTGATTTAAGAAATATATCCAGTATATATTGGAATTAATAAGAATGAATGTTTTCCAAATGGATTTATGGTAATTAAGGTTATTTCCAATATCAACCAAATATATGATAAGGGTATTCACATGTTTAAAATGTGACAAAAAAGTGGTACTTTGTGATTTATGGGGAATAAATGTAAAGATGATTTAATTAATTTCGTTATAAATCTTTGAATTTATATATTATTTAAAGGTTTTCAGGTTAACCATTCATGAAAAAATTATGTTTAACTTCATAGGAGGTATTTATGTGTTGAGTTTGTATTAAAAACCATGGATAAAATGTTATTTAGTGAATAAACATATTTCAATAATGCCCATCATATTTATTTTGGAAATTATATTAGTTTTGTTTTAGAAAAAGACATCATTTTTTATGGGCCTTAATATCATTTAAAAGTTATTTTTAGTGCTTTGGGAATCATAGTTTATTTCATTACATCCATTTCTAGAAGTAAGTAATGAATTGGAAATAAACAAAAGGACAACCAATGGATGAAAATTTTGTTGCATTATTGGTCTATAAAATAATTTCTCAATGATAGGATAATGATAAAAAAGGAAAATGTTTTTTCGTAATACCTTATTTTTTTAACCATAGACCTATTAAATCTACATAGATTTATAAATTTGAGGCCCTAAAGTTTTCGTTGATCATTCCCTTATTTGTTATTTATGATTTCAATCAGTCCGTATTAATATTTATTTTTTTCATCAATGTCCAATCTTCAATACCAACCTATTTTCACCTATGTTGTAACCCTGTTATAAGTTAATTTAGGTAATTATTATGGTTCAAACCATCCATTATAAAGGAAGTGTCAGTATTCATTTTTACAATGTAGGTTTCTATGAATGAAAAATTCAAGTATTAACCCTTTGATATCCTAGATGAATTTAAATGAAGAAATTCATTTCAAAGGGGGTATATTATAAAACACCTTGAGATTCTAATATTTTTTTTCAAATTAATTTATCCTTTTAAATATTTATCATTTCATGCATCACTAAGGATAGTTCATTTTATATTAAAGAACCGTGATTGGATTGTATTATACGCAGAACTATGTTAATCATGCACTACCAGCAACATAAAATTTCGCCTACACTATATGGAACACTAATGTTAGCTTGCATTATACGCAATAATGACATTCCTAGACGACTTATGAAAAAAGACCGATGTTTATAAAAAACATTATTATTAAAATATGAATATTTAATATAATAAGGAAAAACTAGGACATTAAATTAGAGGTTACGAATAATATTTGATAATTTATCAAAATATATGGTTTACAAAATATAATACGAATTAATAGGTTACCTATTAATTATAAATGAATATGAAAACAGATTGAATATAAAATGAAATATTATTATGGTCACAAATAAGTTTTAACCTAACAAATTCAATATTCATTTATGTCTTACAATGAACTAATTCAGTCATTCCTTTCACACGGAACATCTACCTAGATTACTTTACATGTAATACCGAATTTCTAAAAAACATCATTTTATTATTATAATTTTTTAAATGAGTTATTTATAACCTAGATCTTAAAAATATGTAATATGAATAGTGATAAATTCATAAAAAATATTTTTAAACATAGTTTTTATAAATTAAACATATTTATAATAAGAAATATAATTTTTATTAAATCCTCTATATGTTTAAAAATGTTATTTTCTCAAATGAACTACCTTTCATGTCCATTTTGAAAAAAATAAAGTTAATTTTAGAAACATTTAAAAATTTAATTGGATAAAATAAACATAATTTTTTAATTCAGAATGTTTAAATTATCATAGGGTAAATATTTTTGGATTTATTTGCGAAACTTTATTTTTTGATGAATAGTGAAAACTATTTTGTTTTAGTTAAAAAAATACTTTTTGTTTAAATAATAATTAATGTTAAATTGTAAATTAAATTTTATTTAAGGTCACATTATATAAATTATTCATCTATTAATACAATTTATTTCATTATAAATAATTTTAATTTGAAATTTTACAAAAAAACATAACAAATTTTTAACATTTTTATACTTTAAAAACTCATAATTTTGTCTTGTCTATGAGATTAGTATTAATCATAATATTCCTAATTTTATGAATTGAATTTTTATAAACATACAATAACCATTGTAATGAGTATAATATTTATATTATAATAATATTAACATAATTTTTGACCAAATATATTTGTAAAATTGTTCGAAATTAATCATATGGATTAAGGTCAAATTAAACATTATTAGAGTGAAAACCATAAAATTAAGGGCAAAATTGACCTATACACTTGAACAAAACCCATTGTATATCGATATATGGTCCCAGAAATTCAATTATTTATTTATTTTTGTTTTGTATGAATTTTTTTAGGCATGGACATCTGCACACCTAACTTGTTTTCAGAAATTCTAAGTGAGTCCTTTTCCCTCCCTATAAAAGGCCACCATCTCTCACTTTTCTTCACAAATATAAAACCTATTATTATTATCCATTACCTACCGAATAAAATTCCTATAAATCCTGACATCCTTCTAGAATATGTCTCATGGGAAGAAGTCAATCCATGGAAGCCTTTTGGGACAAAACAAAAAATATTTACCCGATGAAGTAGTAACATCTTTTCTCATGTTATTTCTTCTATTTTCATTCTACACACCATAAAAATATATTTATTTTATTATTATTTAAAAAAAGTTTCCATAAAATACTATAATATTTTTATTTAAATATTTTGACCTAAATATTTAGAAACCTCCATCTAATGGGTAACAAACATACTGTTTTTGTGTACGGTGGACTACTGCCTCACGAAATGGTGATTGTTCATTTTTCCATTACCACATAACATAGTGTCCATTATGAAGTAAAATGTATTTATATATATATGATATTAAATTTATTATTTTTTTAATATTCTTTATTAATTTTTACAACATATATATTTTTTACATTTCATTTGGTTTTAATAAGAGAATTTCATTTGAGGAAGTGTGGACCACCACCTCCTCAAAGCGATATGATTCGTTCATACAACCCCAGAATTGTATTAAGGTTGGTTTTAGTGAATATATATCATATATATGATGTAATAAATATACTTCAATAATGATAAATATATATGAATATATGTATTTTACTTTAATTCTATTAATATGACAATTAAACAGAAATAGAATTCATGAGTACGTTCAGCCTACCATTTCTGTGAATGATGTATTCATTTCATACTTATATATTATTCATATTATTATAATACACATATAATGTATATTAATGATATTTATATCATGGGTATTATTCTTTAAATCATTATATAATGTATAAATACCAAAGGTATAAAAAATTAAGATACATGCGAATAATAAAGAAAATATTTCCCCAAGTTAAACCATAACGTTTGATTATTAAGAAGTAGGAAATATAAGGTTGTAATAAAACTATATATTTTATTATAGATAATAAAATTGTTATTTAAAATATTTATAATAAATTTATATTTATTATATAGGTGGTTTTAATGTGTACAACAACGGTTATGACATAAGGTAAGGGGATTTAATCTCACTTTTTATTCCTATGAGATACATGCTATGTTCACAACTCTTTCCTTTTGTGTGATGAAATTACTGAACATGATTATATTATATTTATATTATATATAAATATATGTGTATTAAAATATAATTTCTATGAACATTCATTCATGGGGTTTAAGTATCAAAAGATACCAAATACATAAATATATTTTCTCTCAGTTTTCTTTCTTTGAGACTTATGTATTGTTACAAACCTAAACACTATTTTGAAGAATATATAGTTCCATTTCGAATGTTCCATAATGAATCAAATTTTTAAATGATTTCTAATCTTCATTTAAATTTATTTTCTTACATGGAGAGTATGATCCCAAGATACCATGTTATAAGAGTTTATTGAGACAAACTCATCTATTTTTGGAGATTTTTTATGTTAATGCATCCTTTGATGAATTATTATGTTAAATCTCTCAATACATTCAGTAATTTTATTTCATTATGGTTATTCATGAAATATTTTATACAATTGCAAACTATTTATTACATAAGATAGTCAGAAAATTGTTTTTACGAAATCCTTAATTTACCCTTTCTTCAGTAATAAATTTATATTTTTTCCAAACATTGTTTTATAAAAAGGTTTTCCAAGAATATTAATGTAACATCCTATTATAATTAAAATTAAATTTTACCCTTTATTTATTTTACCAATATTTTCTAAGGAATGATTATGAATCTCGTATCTTCTTCATAGTTTATGAAATATTTGCATGTTTATAATACCCATTTCATTTCATGTGTTGAGATAATATGGTTTATGATTTTGTGGAACATCTATGTATGAATTCACTATGATATGGGTGAGACCTATATCTCTCCCTCTAATTAATTAGGTAAATATTCATGTTCCAAATGATAGAAAAATATCATCTTGGAAGAAAACAATGACTACTAATATGGCCATGAGAGTGAACGATGAATACCAATATAGTATGAGGAGTGATATCATGCTACATATATGGCCATGATAGTGAACCATGAATTCCACAATGGTATAGGGAGTGACACAATCCCATGTTTTATTGTTATGTTATTGTAACACCTCCATATTATAAAGGGTTAAATGACTAAATGATTTGACTCATGATAACAATGTGCACCTTTATTATTGGGAGCCAACCTAATTAGAACTTCACTGTTAACTAAGCATGTATTAGAGTAGTGATCCAGATGAGTGATCTTATAGGAAGTTTCCTAGGTTGTGTGTGAGTGGGGATAAAGTACACTAGAAATGATATTTTTTGTCCTCTAGGGATAGTCATTAGTCAGATGACCCGATCAGGCATGTGGGAGGGCCCCAGGGTGGGGACCACGTGTCTGCGGGGCAACTAGTGGTACCTGGAAATCTAGGACCCGATGACCATGTTAAGGAACAATGTTCTCATTGTGGGACCTACATCTCAACTAAGGCACTGCACTACCACCAGTTTACCTGATGACCATGTGTGAGTGATTACAGAGAACCTTGGAAAGAACATGTGTTTCCCCATGGGGACATTCATTAGTCAGATGACTAGTTCGAGCATGTGGAAGGTCCCCATGATGGGGACCACATATCTGTGTGGAAACAGGTGGTACCTGGTGGGCTAGGACCCAATGACCATGTTAAGGCACAATGTTCTCGTTTTGGACCATACATCTCAACTAAGGCAGTTCAATATCACCAGTTTACCTGATGACCTTTTGTGAGTGAGGACAAAGCACACTGGAAAGGACATGTGTTGTCCTGTGGGGACATTCATTAGTCAGATGACCTGTTCATGCATGTGGGAGGGCCCTAGGGTGGGGAAAACCTATATTCGGGGCAACTTGTGGTACCTGGTGGTCTAGGACCTGATGAACATGTTAAGGTGGGGTGTCTATGCTCTTAGCAAGGCCTAGTGGTTAAATTTGGTATTATAGGAGGAATCGTGTCATAAGTGCATTGCACTGTATTATTGGTGATGTATGACCAAAAATGAGATCATTGTGCTCTAAAGGGGGGAGGAAATATTGTAACACCCCAAAATGATAAAGGAATAAATGAACAAATGACATGACTAATGTCAAAAAGGTGAACCTTTCTTTTTTGAAGCCTACCAGATTAAAACATCACGTTTAAGCGTCCTTGGCCTGGAGTAGTGATCAGGATGCGCGAACATCTGTGAAATTTACCAAGGTGTGTGTGAGTGAGGGAAAATCATGAAAGGACATGTGTTGGACTAAAGAAACAGTAATGAGTCAGATGATTCGTTGGGCACGTGGGAGGGCCCCATGGTGGGGAACACATGTCTATGGAGAATCTGGTGGTACGTGGTGTTTCCGGACCCGATGACCATGTTAAGGGGGGTTTATATGCTATCAATAGGGCCCAGTTGTTATAGTTATTCTTTTGTGGATTATGTTCATGTGGGAGGGCCCCAAGGTGGGGAACACTATTCTGTAGGGCAACTAGTGGTACATGTTGGTCCAAGACTCGGCGACCATTTTACAGGGGGTGGGGGTTTCCATGCAGTCACCAAAGCCCAGTTGTCATAATTATTCTTTCATGGATAATGTCATTTATTTTATTAAGACTACTTTATTATGAACTTCTAGGATTTATGCCATAATTCATGCTATGTAATCTAATTATAACATCACATTTAAGTGTGTCTGGCCTCGAGTAGGGATCCAGATGTGTGACCTTTTGGGATGTTTCCCAGGGTGTGTGTGAGTGAGGAAAAAGAACACTGGAAAAGACATTTGTTGAGCTATGGGGACATTCATTATTCAAATGACCCATTCAAGAATGTGGGAGGGAATCAAGGTGCGGACCATGTGTCAGCAGGTCAACTGGTGGTACTTGGTGGTCTAAGACCCGACGACTAGGAGATCCATTATTTTTGGGGGCCTACATAATTAGAAATTCATATTTAATCATGGTTGGCAAAGAGTAGTTATCAGTATGGGTGAACTTATGGGATGTTTCCAAGGGTGTGTGTGAGTAAGGAAAAAAACACTGGAAAAGACATGTGTTGTACTATGGAGATAGTCCTTAATTAGATGATCCCATCAGGAATGTGGGAGGTCCCCAAGGTGGGGGACATATGTCTTCCGGACAATTGGAAGTACCTGGCGGGCCAGGACCCGACGACCATATAAAGGCCGGGTGTATGTTCTATCACTGGGTCCCAGTTGTTATAGTTATTCTTTCACAGATTATGTTCACTTGGGAGGGCCCCAAGGTGGGGACCACTTTTCAGTAGGGAATCTAGTGGCACTTGGTGGGTCAGGACCCAACGATCATGTTCGGGTGGGTGGTATGTACTATCACCAAAGCCCTAATGTTACAGTTATTCTTTCATGGATTATGTTCATTATTTTCTTATGATTAATGACTTATGAACTTCCAAGAATTATGCCATGATTCATGATAGGTGACCTGATTATAACTTCATAGATAAGCATGCTTGGACTAGAGTAGTGATTAGGATGTGTGACCTTTTGAGATATTTTACAGGGTGTGTGTGAGTGAGGAAGAAGAACACTAGAAAAGATATGTGTTGACCTGTGGGGATATGCATTATTCAGATGACCCGTTCGGGCATGTGGTATGCCCCATAGGTGAGGACCATGTGTCATCAAGTCAATTCGTGGTACCTGGCATGATAGGACCCGATGACAAGATGCACATTTCATTTCGAGAGACTACCTAATTAGAACATCACAGTTATGTGTGTTATGCTTGGAGTGGTGATCAGGATGGGTGTCCTTCTAGGATATTTCCAAGGGTGTGTGTGAGTAAGGAAAATTCATACTGGAAATGACATGTGTTGTCATATGGAGACAGTCATTAGTTAGATGATCCGTTCAGGCACATGGGGGGGCCCCATGGTGGGGGACATTTGTCTGCAGTGCAACTGGTGGAACCTAGAAGGCTAGGGAAAGATGACCCTGATAATGAAAGGTTTCTATTCTTTCACCATGGATTAGTTTTTACAATATTATTTCCTGGATTCTATTCACGTGTGAGGGCCCAAAGGTCTGGACCACTTTTCGGTGCGGAAACTGGTGGTATCTGGGGGGCCAAGACCCGACAACCATGTTAAGGTGGGGTGTCTGTGATGTCATTAGAGCCTATTTATTATAGTTATTCATTAATGGATTATGTTATTTATTTCCTTATGATTAATTTCTTATGAAGTTCCTCGCATTATTCCATGATTCATTATGGGTGACCTGATTAGAACTTCACATTTAAGTGTGCTTGGACTGGAGTAGTGATCAAGATGTGTGACCTTCTGGGAAGTTTCACATGGTGTGAGTGAGTGAGGAAAAAGCACACTAGAAATTGTATGTGTTGGTCTATAGGGAAATTCATTAGTCAGATGACCCGTTTGTGCATGTCGGAGGGCCCCAAGGTGGGGACCATGTGTCTGTGGGGCAACTGGTGCTACCTAATGGTCTAGGACCTGATGACCATGTTAAGGTGAGTTGTCTGGGCTGTCACAATGGCCTATTTTTTTACAGTTATTCATTCATGCATTCTGTTCTTTATTTCTTATAATTAATGTGTAGTGAACTTCAATTATTTATGCCATGATTCATGTATTTGTCCTTCGATATGTAGGGTATGGTCTTCTATTTTCATGATCACATTCTATTACCCTTATTCTCATTATTATTAATATATATATATATATCCCTCATTTACCCTTACTAAGAATTTGATCTCACCCCTTCATTATGATCCCTTTCCCCATGTTATGAATAAATGTTTTTTGTTGGAGTACTAAATTTGGATAACTTTATAAGAGATGTTGATGATCTTTCACTAGGATAAAAGATTTTGTTTCCATGTTTCCAAAGACATTAAACTATTTTGGTCTTTAGGAATATATTTTTGTAATATATAGAATATTAATCTAAAATGATGTAATATCTATGTTTTTTAAGAATGAGTCACGATAATCTCCACCTTCTCCTCTTCTAGCTCCACCTCCCTAGGGGTCACTCTTGCCTAGCCTATGGGAACCATGATCACAACACCTCATCTACTGTGGAAGTCTATCAACTTTATACCTTCCTTCCCCATCATATTGGTTCATGAAATATCATTACATGTTACATTTCTCATCAAATTCATAATATCACCCCTCTTTAGGATACACTAATCCTCGGTATGGTCCTCATGCTGCGTGAACAGACATCTGAGACTAGTTTTGGTATGATCTATTTTGCTGAGATCCTATTGTTTGGTGCCTTCTAGATGTTGAAAATGACATAGACTTATGGCACACACTTCCAACTCATGTTTCCAGGAATACCTTGTATATGAATGATCTTCATCACTAGTGTCTGCTATAACACTATAATAAATGTGGGAATACATCGGGGTACCACGTTAGCAAGAATGTCTCAATGAATACCCTACTCAAATATTCACACCGAAAAGTATCCATCCCAAATCATGTTGTTGGAGTATCCTGTATGGTTGGTGAACCTCATGAAATAATCGGAATCTATCATCCCTCCCTATTGTTGACCCATAAGTTCCTAAATCCATATTGAGAACAACGACATGTTTTAATACTCTTCACAAAACAAATATTAGGAGTTAGACCATGAGAGTGGAACCTCCTCATATATCTTTGTTAATAAACTCAACTCGTTCACAACTGCTCAATGAAAAAGGATGGTTTCTTGAATGAACATCCAATCATTCAGGGTCCAATAATGTCTGGAAATTTTGATTACTGACTCATGACAATCATCTCTGGCTTGGGGATCTAGATCATTGCATAACCTTAGTGACTTATGGTGTTGGATCACATATATTGTGCTAATGAGGTTTGAACCCTCAACCTACTCTACTGGTAATATTTCTATCTCAATAGGAGAGAGTGCTGCTATCTGCTTTCCTAAAGGAAAGATGTCACGTGATGGCCCCTAAACTGAATCCTCATCACTCATGGTACCATCATCATGATCCTGAATAACTATCCTAGATGGTTGTATTCATAGAAGAATCCTAAATTTTTTTACCAGGATGTACCACATTCGGATGGCCATATATATATGGGAGGTTGAATCAAGAAGGATAGTAAAAAGTCTCAATTGTATATGATGCATATACCCAAGTTTCATACAACCAATTTCTCATTTGTCTAAGTTGAGAAGTAGGTAGTCAGAGTCCTATTGAATGGATACATTGGATGCTACACCATAACAGAATTTTGTGAATTAAAATCCACACTCGATACACTTTGACACCATTTCTTAAGGATCCCAACCAATCATGAAAAGTTAAAAAAAAAATCAAAACACCATCTTGTGGTTTAACCATATTTGAGACGAATATGTTGTGTCCCGACCCACTGGGGATCGCATAGCAAGAAATTGCATGATCCAAAACTACCAAAACCCACCTATATATTATATGGGATTGTGAAAATCATATAAAGACATAACTAAAATTGGAGGTCTTTTCCTGTGAACCTATATGCACACATCCCACCATATCCATAATTATGTTAAAGGGAATAATTATTAAAAATGTAACCTATAGTGTAAAAAACATAAATATTAAAATATCTAGAGAATACAAAAGAGTGAAAATGTGTAAACTAATATAAAAGGAAAAAAACACTCCCAAACAAATAAGATGTCCCAAAATAACAATAACTGTAGAAGTAAATTCTGATAGATCCCAACTCTAGATATCCAAGTCCCATCCACCATACATACACAAATTCACCTGAGTATCCTCTATGATCCTCTATAATCACCACCGATCTGTTTATCATCTATATAATACATGACACGGGCATGAAAGTATGATTTAGGGTTGAGTATAAACATACCCAATAGGATTCCTCAAATTCTAAAGGGGGGAGAAATATGAGATATGATAGATGTATAAAACACATCCCATACAAAGAGAAAAATAAAATCCAGTCAATAGAGACATATGTTCATAAAATAAACATATATTAGAGATAAAGTGGTTATATATCTCAGATCCCATCACCATAAAATAGTCTTCAAATAGTTATAAAATTTCCATCAATGATTACCAGTATCACATGTGCATGTCCAAAGAGTAACTGTATGGATCCACACCTCACCACAACACCACACAGTCAAGGTTGAAAAATATCTAGAAAGATGACACATACCATTGTATGACATGAGGGTTCTACTTAATAGGTACATTGAGGAACCATTACCTAATACAACATGAGGGTTCCAATCAATAAGTAGAGTGCCCATGCCCTTACACAGTAGGAGGGATCCACTCCATAGATAGATAGAGGACCCACTCCCTATTATGTTAGGGGGGGTTCCACTATATTGGTAGATGACCCTTTCCCAGGAACAGTAGGAGGGTTTCAATTTTTAAATTTTTAAAGGAGACATTCCCTATCCTAGTAGGAGGGTTCCACTATGTGGATTTAGGACCCCTTCTCTATCCATGTAGGGGGTTCCACATTGTGGATAAAAGACCCACACCATATCCTAGTAGAAGGGTTATACTCTTTGGATAGAGGACCCATGCCCTATAAAAATAAGAGGGTTCCACTGTGAAATGAACCTTCCATATCAGTATCATTGTTGCATACTACCTAGTAAATCATCACACTCACAACATCACATAGCATATATCAGAATCCACTATGAAGGATACCATCACATTTTAAAGAAATCGGGATAGGCTAATCATGGGTGAAAATCTATGTTCAAATGATGGAGATATGAGAGGTTCAATATTCTCAATAATTATGTGACATGTAAGGGGATCCACATGAGAATTTGGCTTACACTAAACCATGGCCACATCCTTTCTAGAACACATATAATGACCCTATAATTTATTATACATTTTAATAGGATTTATCACATAAAGATGCACTTAATACAACTCATAAAATTGATAGGTGTAGTGTTTTTGGGGAATAAGAACATTACATAACAACTTTAAACATTACATACATATCATTATTAAAAAATTCATTTAAATTCCCACAACACTCATTTGTACTTATCATTTCATGTGATAACATGAGAATATACATAAGAAATGAGTGAGCTATAAAGCCTAGTAAGGGAGTAAAAAAGGCATAACATGAAAAATCCAATAGATGATAGGAAATAAGAATATAAATGGTGAATAAGATAAACATAAAAAAATGGAAATATGTAGCATAATTATTATAACATGTTTATGTGGACACAACGTAAAACATTACATCATTAACATAAAGGAATTAGATAAACCCCTATCCCAACTTGGTGGAAAAATTAACAATAATGATTCAGGTAAACCCATATCCCAACATGATTTATCATAATACTATATATTTTACAATACAATGGAGCACTTTCTGGTCACACCCATCATAATCATTTCAATCTCAGGCATAATTGTGCCACATAGATCATATAACATGGAATCATTCAAGCTAATCATTTATTCAATGATAGAAGAATATGGAATACATAAATTTAAGTCCCAAATAAATAAATATATGTCAATAAAGTTGAATACCCTTGATAATGGAATGAGTTTGTTATTCAATACATGAATATTTTCTCATGGAAAATCATAGTGCAATTTCGGCAGCATAACAACGTCATATGGAAATTCATAAAATGGGTAGATGTGAGTGAAAGGGGTATATCAACCGTTATAAAATAAATGGATTGTGATTGGATCAGGGAACATAAAATCCCAATACATGATATGTAATTTAAGATTCATAATATAAATGAAGTGATTGAAATGGAAATGTGAAGAGATAAATCACTTACGAAATTTTGGCATAGTGACAACATAGGTATGGGTCTAAATTTGGTAAAGCTAAATGATCACTAATTAAAATAAAATCAAATGAAAAGTAGATAATTGATTATAAAATGATGAAAATACATCAAATTTAAATTAAAATGACTTATTTCAAATAGTGTTCTTGAATTTGAAGGAATAGAGAAATGTGAAGATCCCTTAAAACAATCGACATGGTAACAAGTGTACATAAGGGTTCATAATAGGATAAATGATAGTGAAAGGGGATCCCATTATTTATACATGAAATGGAAATTAATAAGGATATTTAGTAACATATACCAACATATTAATAAAAGTAATTAAAATACATAACTTGAAAAAAAAATATCTTGAAAAAAGAGGAGGGTGAAAGATCCCTTACATGGATGTGTGATCTCAAAAGAATGGGAGAGTGTTCTTGGGAGATTAGGGGATCCTTGGGATGAATTTAGGGAACATAGGGATGAGGGTTTTTTGAGCATCAAATAGATTAAATGAAGAGGAATTGGTTCTTGGGTGGTTTTATATAGGAAATGTGGGGGGAATTATTTATTATTTTTGTTTTAGGCCTTACACACTAAAATATTCAAAATCACAAAACATCCCATTGTTTTTGACCTTGGTATCTAGAAAAGGGGAGTGGGATAGATTATTTTAAATTTATATGGATCGAAAATATTATTATATTTCCTTTTCTAATGTGGAGGTGAGTCACAATTTCAATGAAATGATTTTTAATTTTAAAATATTTTATTTCCCTTGGAGGATTCACTAAGGATCGATGAAATAAATCAAATAAACCTAAAAATATATTATTTTAATGGAAAAAATATATGGCTGAATATTCTCTTTATGAGTTTTTACTACATTACTATTGGGTCATTTATGATGTCATAAAACACATTATATATTTATATATTATTTTATTTTACCCCAAAATTCGACTGCCTCAGAAAATGATGAAAAATTCTCTGTTTGATAAATATGACATCCTGACTCAAATATAATATTAATTTTATGTAAATACTTATCTAGATATGTTAATTTTCACTTTCAAAATAAAAACGGACATTTATTCAAAATTGATGAGTTTTGATAAAAACTATTTTCAAACCATAATAAAAGAAATAATTGCTTCATTAAAATTATAAAATCATTTATAGTTAATAAAATTAATTTAATAATATTATTTTATGGAAATTTTTTTTAATTCAAAAACGTATTAATTCATCAAAATATATTTCATAGATAAATTTGAATATTAACCAAAAAAGAAAAATATTATTTGTCCTTGAAAATTCATTTACAAAGTAATAATAATCGAATGAAATTATATTAATTATTCTATAAAAAATAATTTACATAATAATATTGATATGGTATTTTTTACATATCCCTTTATTACACCAACATACACCCTATGTGTAAGGTGTGCGATAGTGGGTCTTTCATGGGGCCGTTCAGTGAACATAGTTTGGGCCGTGATATCAATGAGCTTGAAATTCTATTGTAAATGGATTCTATAATGCTTAAGATATTTACCTCGACTAGCTATTCATATAGGTAAAAGCCCGTAAATCCTATCTCCTTTTGATGCTCCAGAAAATGGGCATCATAGGGTAAAATCCTACTGGTTCAGGCCATCACTTCCTTTGTTTGTGTCAAAAGGAATGGTTAAAACCCTATATTTATACTAGTCAAGTGATCATTATTCAATGACTATATTATCAATGGTATGGATAATTAATAGTAAATTAATTGCAATTTTATATAATAAAACAAAATGAGTGCATCTCCTTTATATATATATATGACATTTAATTTAAATAAAGGGAATTTTTTTCATAACAGTTTGGTTCATTAAAACTTTCCCCCCTTATAAAATTTCACCCTCGAAATTTCCTTTTCCAAAACTAAAATAGTTGACTGTAGCTCTACATCATAAATTCCCCAAATTCTGATGTCTCTTCTTCAAAAAAGTGGTTTCTCCAGAAAAAATTTACGTAGGACATTGTCTTATTTCATATAGATTTTTCTCCACGATATAAAATATTCACCAACTTCATTTCACCAGAGAGGTCAGTTTCTAATCGTACCACCTATTTATTGAGTACATGTGATCTATATGATATGTACTTAATTAAGAGTGATACATGGAATACATCATGTACTTGAGGAAGGTTTGGTGAGAGTGCTAGTCGATATGCCACCACTCCGATGTGAACATGGAAGAAGAGGACTGGTGCACCCCATGGTGAATCAATTGTGCATATGAACCCTTTATTAAACATCTCCAGTATTTTTTTCTCTCTCTCCTCAAGCTCCATAATATCCATTCTATTAAAATTATAAGATATTGGAAATTACCCAGATATAAGATCAATTAGGAATTCAACATCTATTCTAGAAGGAAGACTAAGAAATTCCATAGGAAGCACATTAGTGAATTCCCTCACAATAGGAATGTCTTGGAGGATGGTTCTATCCTTAGACTCAATCATTTGATAAATATATACATGCTCATAGGGATGTAATATCCATGCTTGAGATTATGGTTCTATAGAAGATTAATCATCCTCCTTTTACATGAATAGAAATTAGGGTTGATTCTAAATATAGAGAGTGGTTTCCCTATCATGGAAATTTGTGTTGGTTGTATATAGGTAAAGAAATTCCATGACAATAATTTCATAAAATTCTACTAGAGGTAGTATGAAGAGTTTCTCTAGGAATCATAATCCAAAAACTATGATTGAGGAGGAGTTATATATATATGATGCAATAATTTCCCCATTTTTCATTTTCACTAACATCTCTACTTCCATGTTTTATTGGTGATGATTGGATTCTTCTACTAAACATTATGGATATAAAATAATGTATAAAACTATGTATGATAACCCTGCCTTTCCATTTTTGGATTATGGTTCTACATTATCCAAGTTAGACATGGGGATGCGTATATTAAACTATTAAACACAGAAAGTTGAATCTAATGACATTAAAGGGATAACATTTATATTACATTTATATCCTTAACATATGATTTTTTAGGTTCCAATCTATGTTATCAAAGATCTAATTCCTAATGTATATTCTTATGGAATTTTTTTGTTCCCTTAATAATATATTTGGCTAAACATATGAATTTTCTAATGAATATGCCCCTTGTTTATTGAACCAAGAGTGCTGAAATGTCTTTTTTCATGCACTAGTTCCGGTTCGAGTCTAGCTTAATGTGGTGTTTTCGGGTTTTACCCCTATACACATTTTTGCAAGACCCACCTGTAATTTTTCATATCCAAATTGGGATTTTTTTCATTATGAACCACTTACTATATAATAACCAAAATTTAGGGGTTCTATTCTTATACTTAGTCTTATACCTAATCCATTCACTATAGTTCTTTAATCTTAATCTGAAAAATAAATAAACTTATCCTATGATTCCAACTATAATGATACTGGACTTTATTATACATTTTAACATGATTTATAAAATAAAAATTCAATTTATATAACTAAAAAGATCAAGATGTATAGTGTCTTTGGAAATTATGAACATTATATAACAACTTAAAACATTAAATACACCTCATTATTGAAATCTTATTTTACATTACCACAATATTCCATCATACATAGTATTTCATAGGATAACATGATGCCATACATAAGAAAAGGGAGATCTATATATCCCAGTAATGTAGTAAACAATTCTCAACAAGATGAATACAAAACATTTTTGGAAATAGGCATATCAATGGAGGATAATATAAATATGATCACAAAAGCATGATATAACATGATTATCATAACATGGAAATGAGGAAACAACATAAAATAATGCATCATTAAAATAAATGAATTAGGTAAACCTCTGTGCTAACATGGTGGAAAAATCCTTTAAATGAATCATGTAAACCCCTATCCCAAAATGACGTATCATGATACTAAACATTACCCAATTCATTGGAGTGCTATGAAGGTGTGCTCTTCAAAAATCATTTCAATATCATACTTAAGTGTGCCCCATAGATCATATAACATGTATTCATGCAACATCATCCATTATTCCATGATCTATGAGTGTAGAATAGATAAATTTACTTCACCAATCAATAATTATTTGTTCATAAATTTGAATACCATGATAGATTAATGGGTATGGTATTCTCTACATGATGATATTGGCATGGAAAATCGTGGTGAATTTTCGGTAGCACAACAGTGCCATATAAGAATTCATAAAATGGGTTAATGATATAAAATGGTGTATGTCATAATTTATACATATAATGGACAGTGGGGGGATCCCGGAACATAATATCCCAATATATGATATGGAATTTATGTTGAGTGATATAAATTAATTGCTTGAAATGGAAATGATAAGACATAAATCATTTACAGAATTTAGGCATAGTAACGACGTTTGTAAGGGTCTAAATGGTGGAAGGATAAATGATATTTCATTGTAATAAAATAAAATAGGTAATAGGTACTTGATTATAATAGGATTAAAATATACCCTATTGAATTTGAAATTATTAATTTCCATCAAGGTTCTTGAGTTGAATATAAAAGAGAAAGGTGAGGATCCCTTATGAAAATTCAACATGGTAAAGAGTGTACAAAAGGGTTCATAAGATATATGAATGAGAGTTAAAGGGTATATCATCATTTATAAATAAAATGGTATGTAAAGAGAATATTTATTAATATATTCCATCATAGGAATAAATGAAACTAAAAGACATAACATGAAAAGAATGATTGATAATAGAGGAGGGTGGAAGATCCCATACTTGGATGTGCGATCCCAAAGGCTTAGGAGAGGCTTCATGGGAGATTAGAGCGCCTTGGGAAGACTCTATGGAGTAGGGGGAAAGTGATGGTTGATATATAAAGAACTTGAGTGAAGAAAAATTACTAATTGGGTGGTTTTAAATAGGAATGGTGGGGAATTCATTATTATTTTGGTTTTGGACCCTACACACTAGAATATTAAAAAAATCCATCCCATGGTTTTTTCCCATGGTTTTCGGAAAAATAGAGTGGTATAAATTATTTTAAATGTTTAGGGTACAAATATATTAAATATTTCCCTTTTTTATGTGGGGGTGAGTCAAACATTAAGGAAATGATTTTAAAATCATAAAATATTTTATATGTCATGGGGGATTAAATAATTGTTTATAAAATAAATCAAATAAACCTAAAAATATATTATTTTAAAGGAAAAAATATATTTTAACCAAATATAAAATTTATCGTATTTTATTAAATAACTATTGTGACATTTATGATGTAATAAAACACAATATTTTTTTATACGGTATTTAAATTTTACCCAAAAATTCAAATATCTCATAAAATTATGAAAAATCAACCATTGGATAATTTCAATATCCTGATTTCAAAAGTAATATTAATTTTATCTAAATAATTTTATAAATACATGAATTTTAACTTTTAAAATATAAACAAACATTTATTGAATATTGATGGGTTTTGATAAAAACAGTTATCAAACCTTAATAATAATTACTATTGACTTCATAAAAAGTATAATATCATTCATATTTAATAAAATTAATTTAATAATAATTTTTTAGAAATATAATATAAATAAAAATTCCATTAAATCATCAAAATATATTTCTTAGATAAATTTGAATATAAAAAAAATATATTATTGGTTCTTTAAAAATCATTTACAAAGTAACAATAATACAATGAAGGCTTATTCGGTATTATATAAAATAATATTGTACCTAATAACATCTCTATTGTCTTGTTACATATCCATTTTTTACACAATCATATGCTCTAAGAGTAAGGTGTGAGATGGTGGGGAATTAATGTGGTCGTTCGATGAATGTGGTTTGGTCCATGATCTCAATGAACTTGAACTTCTCACGTAAATGGGTTCGCTCATGCTTAAGTTGTTGGATCTCGACTTGGGATTGATATATAAATAATACCTGAAATGATATATCCCTAAGAAGATATCATAAATGGACTTCATAGGGTATGATCCTACCGGTTGAGTCTACCACTATTCTTTGTCAGAATGATTTGTTAAAACCCTATATTTATTCTAGTTATTTGATTACTATTGAACAACTATATTATCAACAGTAACGATAATTAATGTCCATTATATACAATTGGATATAATATAAAAATGAGTGCATGTTTATTGTATATCCGTAAGAGATTTTATTTAATAAAATTTAATTTTATTGATAATAGTTTGGGTCATAACCACACGTATCGCTAACCATCTTGTACTACACAACATGTAAATGTACTACACAACATGTCTTGCCCCCCGGTGGCCTTCCTGTTTGAATATAGTAATGATCGTGTACAATATCAGTGTACTAGTACATGATCATACCCTCATAGAACATGTCATGTCTGGTTTAGGGAGAAACTAGGTGTGTGATGGCTGCCCAAGCTCGTTCATTCATTACAGTACACGACGTGTCTCCCGCCATACACGGTGTGTGGGACACACATGGTCCTAGGCATGTACTCTTTATACGAACAGAGCTATAAATCTAAGGGTTTCATGGTGTCTATTCCCTCTACACAGTGTGTAATATTTTACTCCATCAAAAAACCCTATTAGTCATAAAAATAGACTACATAATGTGTGTTCATCCCAGTACACGCTGTATAGTTTTGATTTTCCTAGAATGTAAAATCTATTGCATAGATATGAGATTTGTGGATAAAACCACAATTTTCTTATATTTAATAATAAATATTCACTAAAAAATTTGGTGACATCGTCGACCATTCATTTATGTCCCTCGGGTGGAAAAAATCAATTCTTAACCACTTATCAAAGTCGTCACAACATTGTAAACTTCCCTTTGTCGCTGCTGCTCTGTGATGAATCCCAAATTCATGGGAATGATCACATGTATCTCAAAAATCAACATGATGGGTCTGAAAAATGCTATCCCATTAATCTCAAGTGAGTATTCTATGAATCTTAGGCTTCGATAATTCTCGAACTCACATCGAAAAATCAAATCGTGGCCCTGTAAGCCAACAATGAAGAACATGAGTTACAATGGGGGAAAATCCACAATAAAAAATGTAAAACAATCATTGGATAAAAGTCTCATTAAATCAACAAGGATAGAGGATACTAATTTTGAGAAACATGGAATAATTAAGAAAAATTGAATAAACAATAAAATTCAATATCTATGGGATCATGCGAAGGTGCAATTAAATTTAGATCAAAGATAACATATTTGATCATGCAAAATAATTTAATAATAAGTGTGGAAACCACAAATACAGAGTCCAAAATAAATATTATAATTTGTTTTGGTGAATAATGTGTTCTATAATGATGGTGAAGATTTTTTGGGTTCACTATGCATCGATTCATCTTGATCCGGTCTCCATTCGTCGTCCGATCTCAATCATCCATCAAAGAACATCTGATATCCTTTCAATTATCCCAGGGTTTATATGTCTAGCCTTATATGATTTAAATAATTATGTATAAATAAACAAGTTTAGGTCATTTATTTAAAACAAATAGTTAAATTTTATTATTTATTTTAATTAAATGCACTACCAAGGGTGACCTCATGTAGATGTCCACAATCGATCAAATTTATGTTGTTCCTTGGATAAACCTCAACCTTCATATTTAAAAATGGTATCAAAAATATCAACAGTGACTATATTTAGAATATATTAAACTATTTCTAAAAAATCATGTGTGCATAATATAGAATATATTGAATATTTTTATAATATTAATTCTGGGCTCACTGGGCCTTGGAATCGCACTCCATCTCAGTTCCTGGATCCCAAAATATTATGTGATATATTTCAAATTCATAAAAGAAAAAATATTGTTTCTATATAATATTTGGGAAATTTGAATATATAATTCATTAAACCCTTTCTATAGAGATCATTCTCTCCTCCACGGACTTATAATATATCTATAGTCCTTCTCATGTTCTTTAGGACGTTCTTCCCAACAATCAAGTGACTCTAACAATGATTGGATTTGTATATGTTTCTTATGATATGAGCATAGTAGATACAAATTTGAGTACAAAACATGGAATACAAGATATAAAATATGGAGGATGCATATAAAAATCAATATGTCTTTTATAACTTCATAGAACGATTCTGAATCTTCCTATGATAAATAAAATATAACACTGGTAAGTACCCCTTCATAGAGTAATCCATTACAAACCTTATTATCACATTAACAATGTAATTATCATGTATAATTAAAATAATTCCCTTAGATATATCTCTATAAAATTTTAAATATAGTATATAGGCTGTTTCACCCATGTCTTTCATAGAGAAACATTTTCCCAACGAAATCACTACAGAGTGAAGGGATGGGATGTCATTTCCAATATGAATTATGTTTTTAATAACCAATATACAAATAATTCTGTAATCCCAATAATATACTTATATAAAAATGAAATTTCCATTTTTTTGATGAAACCAAACTCTTTTATTGAATTTCCAAATAAGATATTATAACTCAAAAAATCTTACTTCATTCCATAAATACATCGTTAAAACATCTATACCTTAGAAAATACATATTAAACTTCTAAACCATTAGGTTGTATTATATACACATACTTTAATAAATTACCATTATGAAAACATGTTTTGAAATCCATATGTTATATGTCATAATCAAAATGAGCTACCATGGAAATAAAAATCCAATTTGACTTTATCATTCCAATAGGTGAAATTGTTTTTTCATAGATAATACCATTAATCTTGTTGTAACCCTCTTACAACATACATTACTCTTTATTATAAAATACATTATCCATATCATTTTTCTTATAAAATACCCACTTTATTCCTATAGTTACTAACAATTATGGTGTATCCAATAAGTTTCAAATTTAGTTAGTGAAAACGATGTCTATTTTAGATTCCATTTTTTATAATCATTTCCTAGAATTATGACTCTCAATGTCCTCCCAGTTAGTTTTTGTATCATCACTGATAAACATTAATTCATTATCATTTCCATAAGAAATCCTTATATCCCATTCTCTTGGATAATTATACCATACATTCACATTTATTGTATAACATGAGAGTCAGTGCTTCTTCTTCATCTATTTGTTGAACTGGATCAATATCCATCTCATTAATACTTCTTGTTTTTTTGACTTGAGATTCCCAATGTTTAGATTTCATCCCATTAACACCACTACTTATGTGATTCTTTTTATATAAACCAGTATTATATTCCATAAATACTTTACTTGTAGTAGGAATGTATGAATAATATCCCCTTGTTTCCTTATGATAAACAAAAAATAAGAACCTATTATATTTAGGGATAATATTATATGGATTCAATCATCGAATGATTTCTTTACACCCCAGAGAATCATAAAAGAATGAATAGGTATTTTTCAATTTTATATATCATATGGTGTCTTTATGACTACCTTTGATGGAATACTGTTGAGTAGGAATGTATAAGTATCCAGTGAAAATCCATTAAATGTAATAGGAAGGCCACATAGTCTTATAATCAATCAAACCATGTGTAATATGTTGTGATTCCTACTCTCAGACAAACCATTCCCATATTTTGTTCTAATAGTATTGAGTTGCAGAACAATTCCATAATATATTAGATGATCAGTGAATTCCTAGCTTAAGTATTCACTATGCTACTCCAATTGGAGAATTTTAAAACATTTTATTAATTTATTATATACTTTTTTTCTGAAACACTTTTAACTTTTAAAAAATATCACATTTTTTCTCATTGGAAACACATATCTATACCCAATTAGGTGATCATTAAAGGAAAGGAAGTACCTAAAATCATCATTTTCAGGGGTACCCATTATTCAATATACATCACTATTTATGAGATCTAAAAACAATTTGACACTACATTCCATCACATCGATGAAAAAGTAATGAAGTGAAATAAAATAAAAACCCGAATAGAAAATAAATGGAGAATTTCATGATTAAAAAGGGTCAATATTGAAATCACCCTAGTAGTGCCCAGTCACCATTAGCACGCATCCACTTGCACACCAAAATGTTGGCACACATCCCACTTATGTGAGAAAAAATCCATTTCCCATTGTTACCTTTTTTACTATAAATAGAGCATTGGGGTATTCATTTGAATGCATGAATTTACTTAAATCCAAATTATAGATCTGGTCACCCTAGTGATTCTACCAAGTCATAAAAAACCTTCCAGGTAGTTCATTAACACTAAGGGAAGAATAATTAATGGAGGATCATAGGACTTAATTTCCTTCGGTGTTTGAAATCCATAACACTTGTATGCCTAAAGCGCCCAACCTCCTATAATCAGAAACACTTGGGCACCACCAATTACTCTCAAAGGAAATGGAGCGCCCCACTTCTTTGAATACTTGTGTATAATCTTGAAGTCTTGATTAAAGTCTCTCTCATTTTTTAACAACCATGTTGTTCAACACTTAAGTAAACATCAGGTTTCCCAAGGCTAACTGCATACCCATACCTGCACTCCATATATCTACATGGGTGCCCCTCTTTGATTCACCTTATCCCTTCATCCTATACAAGAATTTCATCAATACTTATTCAATGTCATTAATAGAAATTATTCCTCTTTAATTGTCCCATTTTCTGAAATGTATCATTTTGAAACCTACACCAAAACATTAATTCCCTAGCCTTAAAACATTACATAATCTTGATTTAAGTTAATAATTCACATTGAGGATCTTTTTAGGATTATAGTTTTAGAGAATTAGTCCGTAACTATTATATTAAATCTAAAATATAACAAAGTAGACACATATACACTATCCATGTATTTCAGAATAATAAAACTCCTTAAATAAAATAATATTTATTTTGTAGATATAAATCTTCTGGAATTCTTCCTCTTTATTACCCATCCTTATAACTTGTAAAAAACATTTCAAAAACATTGGATTATAATTAAAAAAATAGTAAGGGTTATAAAACAAACAAATAAACCATTTTTCCATAAATACATAAAAATCAGTGAAATTATTAATATCAATCTTTAATATACCACAGAATATCATAAGATTTATGAATAACACATGGAAATCATAAATCATAAAGGTAACATGTGGAATACATAACATAATTACATTATAGCTTTCACAGCTACGTAGGGAGTTATATTTGTAATACCTATCACACTATTTACCTAAAATATATTAGGGGAAACATTATCATTTACCACCTTTATGTTACCCAATGCATTGGAGAGCTATCTCAGGCTCAGCCACCCTAGGTTTATCACAGAACTACCCATATATGATAACAATTACCAAGATCCATAACTTAATAATAACACATAAAACAATCATAAAGGAATGATTACATTTTCACATTTTAATAATAAGATATCATATCATGATATTGACATAATCAATTCATTTAAAAACACATTTAAAACATTTAAAAATAATATTTTTGAATTAAAGTGTCCCAAAAAACATTAAAACATTCATAGGAAATATAATATAAAAATATTAATTTCAATATAAATAAATCTATAAAAATATTTTGAAAAAAATGGAGATTAATGAGAAATATTTAGAAAAAATAAATCTTTTAATAAATTTCAATCAATGTTTTAGTTAAAGTGTCTGTTACCAATTGAGATAATTATTGAATAAAAAATTTAAGAATAAAGTTAAAGAAAACATAGAATATCATGAGAATAAAGAGATTAATGATATTAAATATCAAAGTTATGTATATACACCTTATAGTATAATAAATTTTCACATCATCAAGTTATGCCTCAATGAAATGAGATTGAGTTATATTCCATTACGAAAATTCGGTAGCCTAACGACGTCACATTAAAATTCAGAAAATGAGTGGATGAGAGAGAAAATGGTCTCTCATCACATTGAAATAAAATGTAAATAAATAAGGATATAAGAGAACATATCCCAATATATGAAATTTAAATTAAAAAAATCACAAAAAATAAATCTTTTACAAAATCAGAGGGATGAAAGGTTCCATTACAAAGATCATATCATTACATTAAGGATAAACCAATGAAATAATTTTGTGATAAAAATATAAATGTACCAAATATAAGTAGATATTAAGTGTAAAACAATAAGATTTCATTAAAACATTTTCATAGCATGACATAATCACGAATTAGAATATTAACTAAAAGAATAGAAATTGGGTTATGAAGTTACCATACAAAGTTAGCGCAAGTAGATTAAAGACTAAATAGTGAAATAATTAAGTGTCAAAAATATAAATACACCCAATATAATAAGATATTAAGTGTAAAACTATTATAGAACATTCAGATATATATATAGCAAGACATAATCAAGATGTAGAATACTAACCAAAAGAATTGATGTTGGGTTAAGGTGTTCCCTTATGAAGATCATATAATTACTTTAAGGGTAAACCAATGAAATAATTATATGTGAAAAATATAAACACAAAAAATATAAGTATATATTATTTGTAATAATATACTATTTAATTCACACATAATCAAATCATGAAAAAGTTTTGAAGTATAAGATTAACCCAAAGATTGGACGTTGGGTAATGAAGTTCCCTTACCTCATTTCCGCCTTGACTCGTTCGTTCTTTAATATCCTGAATAATAAACTAATGTTAATTTATACATGTTTTAGAAACATTTTGAAGTTAATTATTCCTTTTATATCACTTATTACCATTTTATAAACATTACACAATCATTTAACTTAATAACGGTCGTTTTGTCGATATTCGTAAATGGAGTCAAAATTGAACTTTTTATAATTACATGTTGTCCTTGTGGTAAAAATTCAATTATATACAGAACGATATAAAAGATCTAGATATTATATATACCATATATATCCTATATATATGTATTCATAATTTTGTATAATATTTTGATATAATAAATGAAATGCATCATTCATGGAGATGATATGTCGTACGTACGCATGAACGATACGTTCATTTCTATTTCATATTTAATGGAATGAAAACATAATGATAAATATATATTATAATTCAAATATAACATCATATATAATTTCTTTAATTCCATCCTTTATATGTTCCACATATAACATGAATGAGTGATATAACATTGAGGGGGTGGTAGTCCGCACTTCCTCAAATGAAGTTATCGTATTTACCCATTAGGGAAAACATAAAGGTATGATATAGATGAAAAATACATATTCATAGAGGAAATATAAATATAATATATATCACATATAAATATAATTCCATCATAATTTCCACCATGAGAGGTTTTCGTAGATAATTGAACAATCGTCATTTAATGAGGCAGTAGTACACCGTCTATAGAAATAATACGTTCGTGTCTATTAGATGAAGGTATGTGGATGTGTAGTAAGAATAATACTCATAAAAAAACAGGGTATTTATAAGATACTGGTGTTGTTATAAATTAATGGAAACAATATAGTTTTGGGGGTCGGATAAGGAAAATAAAATAAAATAACCAGATAGAAGACGTTACTTTTAAATCGGGTAACAAACGTTGGTTTGAACCAAACGGATTTCTTGAATTGCCTTATACCTATTAGAAGGATTATAGAAGGAAGAGAGGGATTTTTGTAACTTCTTAGATATGAATTTGGACAATCCAAGGGGATTGATAGATGTGTTTAATGGGATAGAGGTGGTGCCCTTTTATAAGAGGGAGGATGGGCTCTCTAGGAATGTTTGAATGTATTAATTTATTATTAAAAAAAATCGGTTTCAAAAGGACCAAAACATATTAAATTCGAATATAACGTTCATATAACTCAAAATAAAATCATCTAATAAGAATTGGATGGGTTTTGGATATATTTTAAACTTATATTTTTTATTTATCCCCTTATTAACTTATTTAACTTTTATCATTTCCTCTTATATATTAATATTATATGGTTAATATATTTAATATAAATTTCCAAGTGACCTAAATTGGAGCATTAATGATATTTTTTACATCATAAATGTTAGTTGGACTAATATTATATTTCTATGATTATTTTATAATTAATTAAAATATATTTTTTTTAAAACTCATTTATGTCAATTTATAAACTATTCAGATCATGACTTTTAAAAAATTATATTACAACATGATTATTTTGAAAAATAATCCTTAATTAAAATACAAAAAGTCATTCTTATACATAAAATTCCTCGATGACATAAAAATTTTGATAATAAATTTATTTTAATATGTATAATATCATTTATATAATTATTTTATTGATGATGCAATTACTGTATCACCATTGTGTCATAATTAAATTTTTCGATATGATTTCAAAAAATTATAAATAAAATACCATGATGTATGAAAGATTTTTAGCTTTATAATCATTATTTATAGTCTAATATATCAGTTATATATCCCCATATAAAAATTGTTTTACTAAATGATATATATTTATGTCACATTTTCCTTATCATTAAATTAATTTTTATAAATTGCCATTTTCAGATACAACTGGCTCCCTGGGATCCAAAAATATACCAAAGGATGCAAATAGTCAAACATGTATCAGAAAATAGTATTAGGATATATGTTAATGTAATTTAATATTATTATAATATTATTTTTTACCATTATTTACAACATTTACCATTTAACTATGGTGAATAAAATATTTAAAAAGTTACTATTAATACTGTCTAAAAATAAAATTTATCTCTTTATAAAATTTGGATATACAAATTCTATATAAGGAATCCATTTTTCTATATTAAAAACCCATAAGTTGAAAATATTAATTTAAAATTAATTTTTGATGTGAAAACCAAAAAGTGTGTTTTTAAGAAATAATAACAATCAAACGATTGACACTTGTTTATGTCGAATTTCAAAGTAAAATTACATAAAATGACAACTATTGGATTAAATGGTAAAAATATAATCCAATTACACTTCAAAACCAATTATAATATCAATCTCAAAATAAATTTAAATTATATTAAAATATTGTTTTGTCTTAAAATGCAGTATTTTTCTAAATTAATTAAAAATTGAACTTTATCAGAAAAATACCAAAATTTTTCCCAAAGAATATTTTGATGTCCCGCTTCTAAATAAGATGTTTATTTGGTCAAATTGAACATATAAAAGTAACAAAATTTTGTTTTAAAGAGGGTTTTCCATCAAAAGTTGGTAAATCAACCTTTTAATGAATATTAGAGTATTTCATGCATTAAATAGGATTCATTATTATTTTATGCCTATAATATTTATTGGATAAAATTAAAAACATTTTAAAATATGTGTAACCATATTATATTTAGTAATATTTATACACTCTTATACAAAAGAATAGTTGTAACTTCCATTTAAAATACTAATAATATTATATTATTTTTCTGTATAACTCAAATTTCTGTGAAATCTATGATTTCAATGAAACCTATTATTTCATGTTGAGTACACTATCATAAATACCATCAGCTTGAATGTAAAATTAATATTTTATTCAAAAATAATAATATATATGAAAATTTACTATTCATTATTTACCTGGGATGTTACATCCTCCCCTCTTTTGGTAATTGTGTCCTCCCAATTTTAAAATTGGGCTCAGAAACATCATTAAAATTCCAAAATAGGAAAAAGTGTTAATACAACTATCACTTTAAACGAAAGAAAGTGAAGTAAAAAATGTCACGAGAGATAACCCATACTATGATTCAATCTCTAAAAACATGGATAAATAAAATATATGAAATGTCATGTTCTGATGGAGAGTAATAGAAAACATGATATAGAGAATGTTAACAACAAGAAAACCACAAACTTTTGATGGGTTAAACGGTCATTGTTATCCCATTAGGAAATGTAAATGGTCAATGTTTTTGTTTTATGTTCTATTTTATGAATTTGGAGAATTTATTAATGTGATTGAAGGACATAAGGAAATGTGCTTACCTTTCAATTAGAGTATTATCCTTTAATAAGATTCAACCAAAAAGTCATCGTTTATCCAAACGATGAGTATTCAAGATGAAATGGTCATTGCTAAAGCGCTAGAATAATATTCTATAGAACAACATAATCCAAACAGGATAAACTATATATTTCCCTTGCCTTTATACATTAACCAAAACCAAAAAGGATTGTTCATGATCAGATAATCTCCAAAAGGATAATATTTTATAAAAAGAAATACTACTCTTAATCTTCAAAATTGAGAAAACAATACTCAAAGCTCAAAAAATACTATTCAGTACACAAAAATCTTAAAAAATATTCAAAATAATCCAAAATATGTTTGAAACCCAAAATTCAAATGGATTTTATCACATAATCTTCCACAAAAATCATAGCATTTATCTCCAAATAACATCGAATACTTTTAAAGTCTCGTACTAAAGTGAAATTAACCAAATCACATATTCCCTATGATATTTTATTCATTTACATAAATAATACAAATTAATATATGTCCATAATAAGAAAATATATTATTAAGAAAAAAAAATTCAAAAATTACTCCACAAATGAAAGCCCATAGTATTATATTTTCCATAGGCATATTGTGTTTTCTCAAAAGAGAGAATGTATTCCAAAATAACCTTTATCGCTAACTCAACAAATCATTTTCTAATACTAAGGGTATCTATTTGATAAAACCTAAGTTTAGAAAATTAAATTATTCTTAATACAAAAAACAATTAACCAAAAATAATTAGTTATACTAACTAGGGACTTTACGTAGTCTAGTGGTAGGTGATAAATCACAATAACACTTTAGTTATGGTTTCGATTCCCATATCTTTTTCCAACGCGAGGGGTTGTCACATGGTCTACATGTTTTTATTTTTCAAAAATTATATAATTTTATAAAATTCCAAAAAATGAGAAAAATTCCTAAAAATAACCATATCATATTTTATCTAGAAATGTTAACTCATACCTTGCATTTTCAACCAAAGAAGTAATAAACCATAATTTCCTCAAAACAAAAGATCAAATGAACTCATATAGTTATCCATTATGATAAAAAAATAAAAAAAATCTTCTTGAATAACATTTTCACATGTCTAATATTAGAGATACACATACTAGAAAAAGTATTCCAAAGTAATACCATCATCAAAAGAACATTATTACTTTTAAGCATTTCATCATCCTAAAATGTACCCTAAATCATGAATCCCTTATATGTATACTTCTTTTTCATTCAACTTTATTCATGATCCATTAACCATTATTTTCCAGCATATTAAATAATACTTTATTCTAACAAACAAAATCATGAATCATGCCCTAAGATTCAATAATCTCATAAAAATAGCTAAGAAGTAATCCATACCTTTTATAGGTCATTTTCAGTATCCTCATCTTCAATTGGAATGGAATGAGGAATTGGTAAACATAAATTTATACGGTACTGCTGATCCCATTCCAAAACCTTCTTTATAGGACATATATTTGTATAATGACCATGCACACCACATTTAAAACATTAAATTGATTCTTCAGAAAGAAATTATTTCTCATTCTAGGAGTCAGAATGATGCTTCCTTTTTTCCATGCCAGGTTATTGCTTTATGACCCAAATTACCCCATATATAACATCTTCTCATACCATTGAATCATTTTCCTACGCATTTCTTTCCACATCCTTCACACATAGATTTTTTAATATACATACCTTAATTATTGTTACCTAAACATCCATTTGGATTCATTTTTCGCATATATGATTCCTTAGAGAAATCACCAAGGATCAATTTCTAAATAATGAATCCATATAGTTGGTTATGAATAACAACAATATTACGCATTTCAGAACCTATTTAATTTTGTTTCAGATTAAGAAGACCACCATAGTTTCTTCCACATCCATTTTTACTTTGGTTCCTTCTACATCTAGAAATATACTGAAACCAAAAAGTAACGTGTGAGTAATACAGTAAAATAATCATATAAAATCTTACGAGGAGGGTAAACACTATGATATTCTTATTCATGTTATCTTAAACCAATTAAATTTATCTAAAATAACTATTACTCTTTCTAATATTCTATAAATTATGGTTTTGTCACTAATGCTTAAAAAACACCCTAACTACTAATGTTATCTAAACCGACTATTGATACCAACTGTAAGGCCAAAGCTAGAAAAACATTACTTAATCTAGAATAGAGTTAATAATCTACATTGAATATATTTTTAGGTTTAGAGTTTTAGTAAATTAGTCCATAGATATTACATTACATCTCAGAAATAAATAATTATACACTTCTACTCAATCTAATTTTTTCACAATAATAAAACTCATTAAATTATTCAAGAGTTCTTTTCATGATATAAAACTTCTGGTATTCTTTCTTTCCGTTAACCATCTTTATACACTATTAAAACATATAAAAAACATAGGATGTGTGTAAAAATATTAATAAGGTTAATAAAACATGGAATGAAAACATTAGTACATAGAAACATAAAAATCAATGAAATCATATGTTTCAATGATTAACATAACACAAAAATCATAACATTTATGAACAACACATGTAAATCATAAATCATAATGTTATCACTTGGAATCCATGACATAATTACGTTTTATCTTTCACAACTATGCATGGAGTTACATGTGGAATACCCATTACATTATATTCCATAAATATCTTATGATAAACATTAATGTTTACCTCCATCACATTACCTAATACATTAGAGAGATATCTCTGGCTCACGCGCCATATGATTATCATAGAATAACCCATATATGTAAAAAATTCCCAATAACAATAATGTAATCACTTCACATAAAACAGGAATAATGTAAATATAAAATTTATTCATTTCAAAAAAAATATATTAGTTCAATATATTGACATAATCAATTCATTTAAAAACTAATTTAAAATAGTTGAAAATTAAAGTTCGGAATCAAAGTGTCCCATACCACATAGAAATAATTATAGGAATTATTATTTTAAATTATTAATGTCTATAAAAATAAATCCTTACTAACATTTTGAAAACATGCACATTAATGAGAAATAATTTTGAAAATCATATCTTTAAATCATTTAAAACAATGTTTTAGTTAAAGAGTTTGTTAACACATGAGAAAATAAATGACTAAAAATAAATAAAGAATAAATTTAAAAAACGTATAAAATCATGAGAAAAGGAGATTCGTGATATATTATTCAAAGGTAATTATATAAACATTGTAGGATAATATAGGTGCACAATATCAAGATATGCCTAAATGAAAGGAGATTGACACGTATTCCATTAAGAAAATTCGGCAGCCTAAAACCATTACATTAAAATTCAGAAATTAAGATGACGAGACAGAAAAGTGTCTCTCTTAATGTGGGCATAAAATTTATAGTAATATCGATATAGAAGAACATGTCCCAACATAAGAAATTAAAATTAAAATACATAAAATAAAAGAATTATTTCACTAAAAGAGGAGGGTGAATGGTTCCCTTACAAAGAATGTATATTTACATTATGGATAAACCCATGAAATAATTTTGTGAGAAAAATATAAATACAAAAAATATTATTAGATATTATGTGAAAAAATTCAGAGTTCATTCACATATATTCATAGATTGATATAATCAATAAGTATAAGATTAATCCAAATAATGGAAATTGTGTTAAGATGTTCCCTTACGAAGATCATATCATTACATTATGGAAAAACCAAATGAAATAATTATGTTTGAAAAATATAAATACACAAATTATAAGTATATATTATGTGTAAAACCAATAGAGGTCATTCAAACATACTCATAGCACGACATAATCAATAATTATAAGATTAACCCATGGAATGGAAGTTGGGTTAAGATGTTCCCTTACGAAGATCATATCATTACATTAAGGATAAAGAAATAAAATAATTATGTGTGAAAAATATAAATACACCCAATATAAGAAGATATTAAAAATAAAATAATAATAGTACATCCAAACATATTCATATCACGACATAATCAAGAAGGAAAAGATTAACCCAAAGAATGTCAGTTGGGTTAAGAACTTCCCTTACCTCGTGTACAACATTGGTCGTTTATTCTTTAATCTTCTGAATAATAAACTAAAGATAATTTCTACATGATTCAGAAATTTTTTCAAGTTTATTATTTCTTTTATATCACTTATTACCATGTTATAAACTTTATATAATTACTTATGATAATAACGTTCGTTTTGTCGATATTCGGTACTTTAGTAAAAGATGAACATCTTATAATTACAAGTTG
This sequence comes from Viscum album, assembly GCA_963277665.1. NCBI lineage: Eukaryota > Viridiplantae > Streptophyta > Magnoliopsida > Santalales > Viscaceae > Viscum > Viscum album. The sequence continues at coordinate 1,723,778,537 of OY728159.1, forward strand.
TCCATGTGGTAAAAATTCCATTATATCTAGAATGATATTCATGATTTAGATATTATATATACCATATATATCTAGTATATATATATATATGTATTTATAACAGTGTATAACATTTGGAGATAAGAAATGGATTGCACCGTTCATGTAGACGGTAAGTTGTACGTATGCATGAATGCTAATTTCATTTCTATTTCATATTTAATTGAATTAAAACACAATAATACATAGATGTTTTCAATTCCAGTATAATATCATATATAATTTCATTAATTACATCCATTATATGTTCCACATATGGCATGAATGAGTCACATCACTTTGAGGGGGATATAGTCTGCACTTCCTCAAATGAAGTTATTGTATTTATCCAATATGGAAACTGTAAAGGTATGATATAAATGGAAAATACAGAATAATAGAGACAATATAAATATAATATATATCAGATATAAAAATAGGTCCATCATAATGGCCAATATTATATGCGGTAGGATATTATTGAATAATTATTGTTTTGTGAGGCAGTAGTTCTCCATCCACAGAACCAGTATATTCTTATCCTTTAGATGGAGGTGTGTGGATGTTTTGTTAGAATAATCCACATAAAATCATTCTATTATATTTTTTATACTGTATTTTTTAAATTAATTGAAAAGTTAGAGTTTAGGGGGTTGGATAAAGAAAATAAAAGAAAAGAAATTGAGAAAAGACGTTACCTTTAAATTGGGTAACTCCCTTTGGTTTGAACCAAAAGGCTTTCTTAAATTACCTTCTAACAAGGGAATGTCTTCTAGAAGAAAGGGAGAAATTATTGGAGATTATTAGAGAAGACTTTGGAGGATCCAATGGGCTTTAGAGGTGTGATTAATGGGTTAGAGGTGGTGCCCTTTTATAAAAGGGAGGAGGGGCTCTTTAGGAATGTTTAAAATTATTATTTTATTATAAAATTAATTTCATTTTCAAGAGCCACAAAACTTATTTAATTTGATGATACGGTGCCTATAAGTCTAAATAAAATCATCCAATAATAATTGGATAGGTTTTGTATATTATTTAGTCCTTATCTTTTTTATTTAACCTTTGTGAAGTTATTTAAATTTTACCACCTCCTCTTATATATTCATTCTAAATGGTTAGTATATTTAAGATAAAATGAAAAGTGACCAAAAATGGATCATTAATAAAAACTTTAACATCATATATGTCAATTTTCCAAATCATATATTTTATAGGATTACATTATCATTTAATAAAATATTAATTGTTTTAATAACTCATTCATTTCAATTTATATAGTATTCATCGCATGACTTTTAAAAAAATATATAACAACATGATTGTTTCAAAAACCATAATAAATTAAATTTTAACAAGTAATTATTATCCTTAAAATTCTTGTATGGCATTTAATGTTTCCTAATAAATTTATTTTAATATTTTTAATATCATTTATTTTAATCCATTACATATGAAGCAATTACTCCATCACCATTGTGTCAAATTAAATTTATTTATATGATGTCTAAAAATTATAAATAAAATACCAAGATTTACGAGTTTTTATTATATTTTTAATTACTATTTATAGTTGAAGATATCACTTATATAACCCCTGATAAATATTTTTTACTAGATGATAAATTTTTATGTTATATTAACATTAACTTTAAATTAATTTTTATAAAATGTCATTTTCACATACAAGTTTCTCCATGGGGTCCCAAAATCGACCAAAGGATGCCCATGGTTGGATATGTATCATCAAATAGGATTTAGAAATGTGTTAGCGTAATTTAATATTATTATAATATTATTTTTTACCTTTATTTTTCTGATTTACCCTTTAACCATAGTAAATAAATTATTTACCAAAGTTACTATTCGTAATGTCTAAAAATAAAAGATACCTATTTAAAAAATTTGGATCTCATGATTACAAATATGGAATCAATTTTTCCATATTCAAAACACAGAATTTTTATAAATTAATTTAAAATTAATTCCCCTTGTCAAAACCAAAAAGCGTGTTTTTAAGAAATAATAACTATCAAAAGATTGACACTTGTTTATATCGAATTTCAATGATAAATTACATCCAATTCCCAAAATTGGATTAAATGATAATAATATAATCTAATTAAACATAAAAACAAATAAAAATAACAATATTACTATATATATAAGTTAGATTAAAAGATATTTTTGACTTAAAAAGCAGTATTTTTCAATATTCATTAAAATGTACTTTATCTGAGAAATACAATCATTTTACCCAAAATAAATTTTGATGTCCCGATTATAAATAAGAATTTAATTATGTCAAATAGTTCATATAAAAGTGTAAAACTATATTTAAAAAAGGCATGCCATCAAAAGGCAGTAAATCGACATTTTATAGAATATTAGAGTGTTTCGTGCATAAAATCAGATTCATTCTTATTTGAAGCCTCGAAAATTTATTGAATAAAAGTAAAAACATCTATGAAATGTTTAATAATATCGTAGTTGGTTCTATTAAATCCCTCCAGTACAATGTCTTGGCGGTAACTACCATTTAAAATAATAATATTATTATTTTATTTTTTGGTAAAACTCAATGTTGTGTACAACGTAATATTTGAAAGAAAACTGTTGTTACATGTTGAGTACACTATCAGATATACCATCCCCATAAAAGTAAAATAAATAATTAATTCAAAAATATTAATAAATATGAAAATTTTATATTTATTATTTACATTGGTTGTTACAAAACCTCTTTATTTATCAAAACTTTGGGAAAGGCACATCAGCATGCCTCCTATTTGGGTTTGTATATATATAGTCAGAGGATTTCCGCATTTGTCTTCTAAGGGATTCAAGATCCATATGATGTTTGTAGGTTTATATATCTATATTTACAATGGATTATTACACTACTAATATTGTGGGTATGTTCCTAGTCATAGATTCTTGGAATGGGACTCTAACCCCCCCTTCATCTCCAAGACTCAGAGCCTTCAGTTACGTATAGGAAGATTGATGGTCACAATTGATTTTACATTTAAGAAGGAATCATCTATCTCTTCTCATGGTATCCACTAAGTAAATACATCATATAGTATGCCCGTAGTATTTTTGGGCTGGACCCAATGACCTTCATTTTCATGTCACATTAAACGGTTCATTGCTCGGTGCACCCATCCACCATCGCCTCAGCTTCTTTCTCCGTAGTCCTGCCCTCTTCCATCATTAAAATAGAGAGTGTGTTTTTTTTGAATCTCTAAAGTCCTCTAGTTTCTCACACAAAGTATTAATTAGGTCGTTTTAGAGATTTTTTATGATCAAAAATTCCACATAATCTATCCCTCTTGAACTAAGAGAACACTGATTCCCCCCATAATTGAAATTTACAGGAATCCTTCAGAAGGGATCGAGCTCACTAGATTTCCTATTTATTAATTCGATACTAATTCCCATAATTCATGCATCCTTTTTTGGATTATTCTCTGGCCTATTTCACTAAAAAGTTTTATACACCCCTATGAGACTCATCGAACTATGTGGGCTATGATTCTCATCAAAGTGGGATACGTAGGAAGCCTCTTTAATGTTTAATCCCAATACTCCAAATCAACAGTGTTATCCCAGGGCCATATTCCAAATAAATTCTACACCAACATGGAAACTCATACCCTTTTCATGTTTTGCAGGCTTCTTAGATGTATGTCTTACACCATACATCGACTAAATAACTTCCACTTAGATATCCTTAACTCATGACATTAAATTGTATGATTAGGTCCCTATAAAATTACCATAAAATGCATGATGTGTCCCATTAACCGACAACAATCTTAGATGGTTCTTATTCCTTTCACAATGATACATAGGTAGCCCATTTATGGGTACAATCCTAACATAAAAATAAAATTTTGTCTCCCTAGATGAAAAGAAATTCTAGAGTGGCCCACTGGTTGGATTAAGAACTATTATTATCATAACATTAGATAAAATAATCTCTAAATATTATATAAGAGGATATCAATAATGGAAAACCATGAATACATACATATATCTCCACTAACAAAGAACATTGAATAAATACGTATGATTCTGAATTTCACAAATGATAATAATTGATGGAATATTCTAATGGAAACATACATTATACGTTATGAATTAATAAGGATTCCTGAAAGTATCTCAAATCTATATGAGAGTCCCGAAGTAGGTAACAATTAACCACAAAAGGGTGTGATGACTCTGACCTCCATTCCTCTTGATATATGTATGTTCTAAAGTATCGTAGGTCCAAACCTAACAAATTCATGACATTGGAATGAATGCCCCTTTGGATAATGAATCGTTGGATATTTTTGGTTCTATAAGTAATCCCAATTGAAAATAACTGGATGTAGTGATTGATAACAAGGACACATATTACCGGGGACACGGAATAATAAAACACTATCAATTTCAAATTTTCTAGTAAAATGTGCCTTGTTCATCATTATTAATAAATGTGATTTTCATTTTTCAAATGATATATAATTGAATGGTTCCAAAAATATACCTCTATGAAGTCATTGGATGCACATATCATTTATATGTTGAATTTGAAATTTGAAAATATAGGTGCATTAATAATCAATATTAACCTTCATATTCTTAATGTTATTCATAATATTATCCATATTTATATAGATTTTCCATATTATCAGATACATAAAACATTTCATTCTTATATATTGAAAAACACTTGTTTTTAAAAATTAATGAATATCCTGTCTTTTCAAAAGATGATGAAAAATAAAATTTATTTTTATGGAAGGAATTTAATAAAAATTCCACAATTCTAGTATTATTCAATTGGGGAGACGTAGATCATATTTTTGGATTTTCAATGCAATTATTCTTTATCCATTACTAAGATGATGATAAAAAATTTCTTTTAAAAATTATATAATATATAGTAGCTATGTTTTTCATCACAAATATGTGATGTAGAACTGGTTTATAATTCCCATGACCCCATGTGATAGTAATTGATCTCTATAGAATTCACATTGAGATTCTCAGAATAATTCTCTTTAATAATGCTTCTAAATCCTAGATACCAAATTTCAATTATTCTCTAGGTTATAAAAAATAGTGATTTATTATGATTATCATGAAGTATGTAATAATATATAACAAAGACATATCTATATGGGAGTATAAAGTTTCATATCTTTTCATTAAGTAATTTTAATGGAATTAATCTCATTAAAAAATAAAATCCCATAAATCATATCCATTTAGTGATCCAAGATCCATATTTCACTAATGATTATACTTAGGTGTCATCACTCCACATAGTTTTGTAGACAAGGAATCATCCTAATCATAATAGTTATGATTCATATATAGTTGAATGAGTAACTCTTTACCCAAATCAATCATATAGATATAATCAACTTTATTCCCCATGTATCCTTGATGTTAGGGTTTCCTAGATATGTGTATCCCAATGAAAATTCCATGAAAAGGATATAACCATTAGGGAAACCTCAAAACATTATTTTTGTACATAATATAATCTAGGGGAACCTGAAATTGGTATGAAACTATTTAGTTGGATGATCAAGGCCTTGGTAGGTGCCACTACATAAGGAATATCAAACATTGTATTTGTGGGATCTTCCTTTTAACTGTACAACAACATAATATAAATCATATGAATATTAAATTCATAACTATTTCACTATATGAAATTTTAATATTCTCATGTTTTTTACTTTGTGTATGAATTTTTTTAATGATTTAGATTTATAATCTCTATCTCATCCACCAAATTAATATATTCACACTATATTAATTTGAAACACTTTTCACAACCCATAGTTTTTGTTAGTTTTATAAATATAGGTGGAAAAGATATTTATACATATCCAAACACATCATATGTATAAGGTAAATGAATTCTTCATGCAACGGTTTAAAATTATATGAGATTATCAATCTTTACATGGGTAAGCCTGAAGCTAGATATTTTCAGGCCTTACCTTGTAAGGATATGGAATAAGACTCCATGCTATTAGGTTGTCTTACCCATAGTCCATTTAACTAAGGATAGTTTAATAAAACTTGAATATATCTGAAAATAATTATAAATCATAATATGTTCAAGATATGTCCAAAAATGATATTTAAGATCAAAATATCAATTGTAAACTAATGTTATGGTATATGAAAACAAAATTTAATGAAATTTTACATAGCATGTATTTCATGTCAATACATCATACTAGTATCAATTTAACACATAAATTCAGCATACATAATATTAAATATTTATAAATATTTTTTAATCATGAATATTATAAAGGCATAATAAAATAAATAAACCCGTATTTTATTTCCAAAAACATGAGATACAAATATGAACATTTCATAATTAATTTTGAAATGAATGTTCCCCATTTTAGACCCTTAATACTTATAATTTATATGTAATTTGTACAATATATGAAAAAATAGCCCAAATATTAAATTCCATACATTTTACCTTATATCATATTTTGTGACTGATATTAAGTTGTTATTATTTATAAAAATTGTCTGATATATAAGCGTATCTCTTCATACCAATCATAGCGAGTGATATAAAACAAATTTTATGATATGGTTCCTATTTCCTCTTATTGTACGTGATATCATATGGTTCCAATCATATTTTATAATATAACCAATATCATAATTACACTATGACACTCTATCATATAGAAAATTGGGATTGAGTTATATTTTTTGGATATCATGTATCATATCCTACACTATAGTTGAAATTTGTGGGTTTCTACAATATCTTACCATATGATATGTGGATATCAAATACTTTGATTTAGCCCAAAAAAATAATTTTTTTCATATCATATTTTATGATATGGATTAAACACCTTAGGATATATATGTTATTTAGGAAACAAATATGGAAACATGAGGATCTATTGAATAATAGTGCTCTAATTCCACGGAATTGTTTTGGATGATTACATAATGATTATTTATAGTGTAACAAACCCATAAAAACATTATCTATCTTCAATAGACAAAAAAGCAATAAAAATGAGAGAATAATGAAAGGTGTGTACCTTCACATCCATCAGAAACATATTCATTCTTTTGTGGAGTATATTTTATGGGGTTCACTACATTAAGAACAATGAAACTTTTATACATTTATGGAAGGAATTTACTATCAAACCTTATTATACTCTCTATAGTATAATTTTATGTTATAAAGACATGGATTGACTATATATATATAGAGACAACATTTACTTATAGGAGAAGGAAATAAATTTTTGTATCCCAAATAATCCTCTAATTCTATAAAATTCCAATTTAAATATTGAATCTCTATTGGTAAATATTTCGCATTCATGGATGTTATTTCCTTATTAGAAATTATATCTAATTCAAATGATTGAGATAGAGGTGATCTTCCTTGACGACAAGCCTTTTTTTATAAGATATATTGATGTATTCTTAATATTGTTTTGGGTCTTCGTCCAGATTGATAGGCACTTCTCTCAGTTGTACTTGTAATTGAGGCGGTAACCATACCTAATATCCCTTACAAAATGGCCCCATTAAATTGGATGACCTAATGAAATAACTATAAGATAATATTGACAAGGATTTAATATGGCATAATTCTTACCCATCATTTGCGCCAATCATATTTATCATGAATAAATATGGGTTAATTTGGTAATTAATTTGATATTATGAACTCAATAAAATCAGGATAATTAACAAGTATCCTATTATAGATATTGGTGATATGTTCAATCATCTAAAATGTTAGTAGTACTTATATAGAGTGTATTTTTAGTCATGATATCATAAATTTAAGGTTAATAAGTAAGATACTCCAAATAATACCTTTAGTATAAGATATAAACACTATGAGTTCATGTTACACCCTTAAAAATCACTAATTCTCTATAAATTTTCATAGAAATGATAGATAGAGTAATTATTGATTTCATTGAAAAAAATTTAGTGGTCTTGATAGATGATAATATCATATAATCTAAATGAATGGAGAAAACCTAAAATAATTTTATTTCAGTTCAAAAATTAAATAATGGAGATTTTCTATGAAATGTATAGTAATTGTGAGTTTTAAATATATAAATAACATTCATAATGTATGATACCATAAAAAAAGGATATATGAGGATTAATCAATTAAAAATGTGATTGGGGAATGAAGAAGTCCAACATTTGTAATAGAGATCCATAGTTTCATCACACTATATTATAACTATCAATAATTTCTAAGGAATATCTCATAATTTTCAAACCCACCAACCATGTTTACCTGAAAGGGATTAATGTTTTTTTTGCACTGGTGAATGTGAACAGATCATTAAGGAGTTGAAAAATAGTTTAATCAATGAACCTATAGTCACACTACCCTCATGCATGAAAGGATTTTTGTTATATAATGATATTTCAAAAAAATATTCATTTTTGTACTAATGGAAAATGATAAATTAATAAAATATTCCTAAATATAGTTGAAAGTTCATGGGAAATATTACCCAATAGTAGATTTGGATTCTGATGCGCAATAACTACTCTAAATATTTGGATACATTATCTCAGTGTAGAGAAAAATTACATATATATAGTGATGATGTATATTTTCACACAAAAGTATCTTGATATGAACCAATAAATGTGGTTAGAGATGATTAAGAACTGTGATTGGTCAATCTATTACCAAATTGGAAAGGAAAACAAAGTAAGAAGATTCTATAATTAGAAAGGATCATATAAAATTATCTTGAAAAATATTGATAAGTATCCATTATTATATGGAACACAGTGGATGAACATGGGAATCATAAAGGAAGGAACAACATCCTACCATGCTAAAATTATTTCAAAAAAATGAATTTTTAAAGATTAAGAATTTCAAAAGGATAATACGGACACAAAAGAAGGTGAATACTATAATAAATGGGGAATACTAATAATTAATCATTTTTTGTTGTATTTTTTGGATTTTGGAAATGATTTTGTATACAGTATGAGACTTATATAACGAAGAATATATTTAAGTATGATTATATATCAACATTCTCTATCCACCTAGAGAGAAAAAAGATATAAAAAGTTATTTGAAAACTCTATTAGGTGTACATATATGATGAAGGAGAATGGTTAATATACATCAATGTTATTTGGATTCCAACATGTGAATGTTTATAAGAATTAGTCCTTGAGGGATGATTCAACCATTACATGAACCTATATATAAATGGGAGAACATCATCATGGATTTGTGAAGGGTATTATAAAGACTTCCAATGAAAATAATTTCATATGGGTTAGAGTGGATAACATTAACATGAATTATCACTTAATAAATATTTAGGAGGAGTTATCACTTGATGAACATCAAAGATAAAATTAGATAAGTGGTGAGGTTTTATGGAATATCACTATCAATTGTATTCGATCAAGATCTGTAGTTTTTATCAATGTTTTAGAAAACAATTCAATATTCCCTGAATAATGAGTTGAAGTTGGGTATGACCTAAAATCCCCATACTGATGATCAATTTGAACAAACTATATATAAACATTTGGATATTTTGAGATTTTTCTCCATAGACTTTAAAGGAGGCTAGTATCAAATTCATCATCAGGTAAAATTCACATACAATAATAAAATGAACTCAAATATTTATATTTAACCATATAAAGCTCACTATAAAAAAAATATAGAACATTGGAAAATTTTGATGAATTTGGAGTACATAATATATTTGGACCTAAATTGGATGATGAAATGGAAGACAATGTTAGATCCATTCAAAAAACATCCAAAAAACATATTGTCGACAAAAGATCTTTGATGATAATCACCAATGACACATTTTTTTTAATGTTAGAGATTAGGGGTTCCTTAATATATCCCTATGTAATAGATTCACATGGTTTGGAAATAAGGGAAGTATATAGCCCAAATAAATTACCCCATATAAGATTATTGATCATATTAGATATGTGACCTATCGATTAAAACTCTCACCAAACCTCTCTCAAGATAAATATGGGTTCCATATATTCCTCTCAATGATGTATATACCAGGATAATAATATATACATAATTGATATAGAGAATAATTAGGTCATTATCTCTTTTAAAATTAATGGTGATATAATACTATAGAGATGAAGTTAAATGTAATAAGAAATCTCATAGAGTGGAATTACATTAGAGAAACCATATGTATGAAGAGGTAACATAGGGTCTCGAGGAAGAAATAAAATAGTAGTTACCTCATATTTTTCATTTTTACCATGTGAAATGAAGTTTCAAAGAGAAATTCTTTAAATGGGGTAAAAATGCTCCAACTCGTACTTTTATATAAGGAAATCTTCTTCAACTAAACAATGTTCTATATTTAGTAACATTATATAGTATAAAACCTATCCACCAAACAAATACATCAACATATTATTTTAAAAAATTAAATTTATAAAATTAGTATATAATATATTTAAATCAAAATAAAATTTAAAAAATGTTCTAATACGATAATATTAATGTTGAACACAAATAAATCATACTTTTATTTTTGGTAAATGATAATTTTTTTATTGAAATATATTATTATAAAATTTATTTTCATAAAATGATTTTATAAAAAACTATTTATTTTTATATGAATCATAATATAATTTTATAAAACTATAATTAATATCTGTAATAGTTATAAATTTGATAATGTTACAAAAATTAATGTTTTTATAATAAATAATGATTTTATTTTAAAAATTAATCTCTCATATTTTTATAATTAATTTTGATAAATTAATTTTATTTTTTGAATCATAATATTGATGCAAGATTGGGATTAATTTTTATGATTTTCCAAAAAAAATTAATTTTTTGGTGAATAGTAAAAATATAGTTTTTACAAATACTGTATGTTTTAATGAATAATAATTATATAAATGTTAATTTAAAATTTATGAAACCTTTTTATCAGAAAATTATTTATATAAGGATGAAAATAATAAATTTAGAAACCATTATATTTTGAATTTAGAAACCATGTTTTTACATTTTTTAAACATAAGTTATATTTTATTATAATAAAAAACTATTTTTGGTAATTTTATATAAACTATTCACAAATTCAATTCAATTTTGGATTCTTTTAAAGTAAAATAAAACTCAATTGTTTAATAATAATATGTAAAATTTCATGAGATTCAATAATTTTCCTATTATTTTTCCTAAATGATAAATTAATGAATATTTTATTCTAAAACACCCCTCTCATCCCCTTATAAATACCACCATTCACCACCTTACCCCTCTTAAACATTAATATTATTATCTCAACAAATAATTTTAAAAAATAGCCACTAAATCTTATTTCCACTTCATATTGATTTTAGTATCATTAAAATAACACCCTTTGAATACATATTCTAATTAACAATGGTGTAATCGCAAGGAGCCAGGTATGATCTTCTATTCACTCCTTTTCCTTTATTATTTTTTACATCATCATATAACTCAAAAAAATCTAATATAAGTTTTCTAATATAATGAAATAAAAATTTTAAACATACTAAAATTTTAATAAATATATGGAGTTCCTTTTATATAGCTTCCTTTCATTTATTCTAAAATGAAAACATTTCCCATATTAGGGTCGGTTCATTGTCTCCAAGTAAAATGTAATTAACTTTTCATCGCTACCTTCATGTATGGTTATAAATATATTTTTTGGTTAAATATTATCTTAATATCTATATTTTACATTTTTTATTTTTCTAAAAGTGTTAAATAATATTATATAGTAAATAAAATCATTTAATCTCATCATGGTCAGAAATAAAACTTAAATGAACTAGTAATTATATCTTTACATTTATAGTCTATAAAAATGATTATTTTTTATAAATACTTGATATTTATAACTATTATAAAGTTTTTATAGATATTAAATCATCTGAATTACACTACGATAGTTTTCAACTCATTTGAAAAAAATACATGATTATTAATAAACCAAAACTAACATTGGATCTCTGAAACGAACAACCACGGGATGATGAGGCTAAATGTAATATATTAATATAATGATTATCAAAATCAAAAAAATGAATAATATAAAATTAAATATACATGAAAATAGTTTTTATGTGAGTATTTAATAATCTTAATTTGGTTATTCTGGTGGTTAGATGCGTTTACCAAGTGAGATAGGACCCTAGGTATGGGAACTTCCAAATAACCATCTGTTCTCATAGGTTATTATTTATCTATATAACTTAATTTATCTATATATAATTGTCCATTAGTATTAGATATTTTTTATATTTATCTCATATATATATACATAGGTTATTTTCCATTTTAATGTTTGGTTTATATGCATCTCCAAAGATCCATTCAAAATCGTCCATTAAAACAAACATGTCTTAAGGGAACAATCATAATCCTTATTCCATTCCATGAGTTAATATTTTAATGTTTTTATAAATTTTGTTTCAAAAAATAATAAAAAAATTAATGGAAAACAAGATTTTTTTCTAGGATTAAGTAAAAGTGATTTTTCTCACCTTATTTTAAAGGTTGTTTGCTAATTTTATTAAATAACAGTTAAGGGGATTATTTATATTCCAAATAATTCAATAATTTATTATGTACATCATTTACTTCATATTCTTATTCATGAAATAATATTTTTTACTCAATTTTTAATGTTAAAAAATATTTAATCACTACTTTTCTTGAGAATCATTATAAAACTATATTTGATTATTATTTGAGATAAGATTATGCAACCTATTTACTTCTACTGGGTTTTCTCTAGATTTTTATTTATGCATGGTTTATTTTACTTATATGGAACATATTTTCAATTATATATTATGAAACGATTGTTGGATGTAGAATATACTTCTCCCCAACACAATGTTTATTGTATTCATCAAAGGAGAATCCATGTATGGTACAGATACAATAATCCCAACACACTATATTATGATGTCTTTGAAGTTAGCATTAAGTTTTTCTTATGATGTCATGTTTTATATTATTTCCACTATATTATGATTCTCCAATCTTATAATATTATTAATTTTATGTCATTATTCCATGTGATTATGCTTGTTTCTCATTTTAATGACATTATATCATTCTTCTTAACTCATAACTTTTACATTATTGTCATGTTTACTTCCATACTAAGATTTATAGATCGTCCTTTTCTTTCTATATATCCTCATTGTTTCTTATATAATAATAAATTATGATGTGAATTGGGAGAAAAATATTTTATATTTAAATAAATATGTTTTATATTTATTTAAGTTGATTTATTATGTATCTAATATTTTAAAGAAACTAGATATTTATATTTTTTGTTGGATTTTAATGAATTTTATATTAAGAAAAAGGTAATAATATGCATATGAGACTTTAATTTTTATAAAAATATAACTATAAATATTTTACATTGTAAATTTATATAAAATATGAATATATTTGATAAAATAATGTCATATCTAATTAGTTTTTAATTAGATACCACCATCTCACTAAATCACCATTGGTTTCCACACCAGTTATCCAATATCTTTTCATAGATGCATAAAAGAATCATTTGAGTATAAAACATGGTGACCAAAATATACATTAACTATACTATAATTAAGGATATACTATTTTATTTTTTACTAAAACAACCCATATAGTATTATCTAATGAAATATTCTACTATGCGTGTGGATTTTTGATCCACTATATCTCTTGTCTAGTATTCATCACCACTAAATCATTATCACAAAATATTTAAAAAAAATTAATAATTTAAATTTCCTTAAATAAACCTCAATATTCACATTATCATTGACTAATTATATTCTTTTATAGAACACTAAAAACATGATTTCATTCATGTAGCATAAAATACATTATACCCTATGTGGTGAGATACAAAATAATATTATAATATTCCTATATGATGATGATCCCACTACCGTTTATGCTCATATGTTTTTAAGTTCAGTTATATCCATTATTATATTTGAAAATAATTTGAATTCTTCAATTATATATTTCATTAGTTGATACTTTTCATACTTCACATGTGAGATGAATGTGAACTATTTTTTTTATGTACTTGACACCGACTTATGTTAGTTAATACTAAAATCATTCATATCATAAATTCTAGATACATTAAATAGAAAACATGTCAACAAATTTTTTCCCACTAAATATAATTTCATGCATGTACCTGATTACCATTAACATATATTAATATGATATTTTCACATAGAGGTTAGGATCAACCTTTCCTCTTTTAAACTCAAACATTCTCATATATGTTTCTAGATATGCATACGAAGAACATAGTTCATGATTCATAGTATATAAATTCATTTTCAACCCAAAAAACATTTATATCAATATATCTGATAATAATTCATATTGATTGATTGATGTAGAAATAATTTTTATCACCACAGTTATGAATGCAGTATTCACTTCCATTAGATAGAACGTTAATCTTCTATGAATTTTTATCTATTAAATTTTTTTTATGGGAATCCACCCATTTCACTAGTTAAAATTTTCCCTTAACATAAAATATTAAAACTTGATCATTCTATTTATGTTATTCTTCTACTTATTCCAAAACACTCTTCCATGTTCATCAAATTTATTTTTAAATATCCATTTTGTACAAACCACATTCTGATATTACGGTTTTATCAAATGTTACCATGTATTTTTCCTTTAAATATGTTTTAATTATTCATTTATTATTTTCACCCATGATATAAACATATCTACCACTTCAAATATAGTTGGTTACAACTGTGTGAGTTGAGAATTATGTTTTACAATCTTTAATATCTGTGCTCGGATAGGAGAGAATTTATCACCAACACTGTTATTCAGGTAAAATTAAATATTTCTCATTCTCCATTGATTCAAAAATAGTATCCTTTCAGTAATGTGTTTATCATTATATTTAACACCACAATCATATCGTTTTTTTGATTTCATAGCATTGTTACATTTTCATCATCATCTTTTTCCTCCATTAAAATTTAATCAAATATGGACACTCCATTATTCTACCAAGAATCATCTTTTATCACTTTAATAACACTTATATAAATAATTTGGTTTTAAATAATTATTTAAATTTTTATTATTTTCTATTAAATGATTATCCTTGGAATCTTCCTTCTTATACAACATCTATATATTTACCTAAAATTTATTTATTATCATAGATGAATCACTTCCATCCAGAAATTATAAAATGGTTCTATGATGGTTTCCTTTCAGGATAAATATATTCTATCATGCTATGCTCTCTAGGGTTATGTACATCCTATTTTTGGGTATAAGAGGATACCTATAATACTTCCTTTTTGTTATGGTGTGTGATGAAACTCTCAATTCAAAAAAATCATTCCATGTTTTTGACTATATAGTTTCTTCTTTGGAAAACACTATTCCATTTATGGGTAATTACCAATGAAACTTAATTTCTTTTATTTTTTTCTATAAATAATATTCCACTTTAATTAAATCATTTTTATTTCCATTATCAGATCATAGGATGTTTATTATTCTTCATGCTTATTTTTTCACTCTTCTTCACAAACATTTGATGTAGTAAATTAATTCTTTCCTATGCCACATAGACATGGAAGATATTATACCACTATATTCATAAATAAAAAGGTTAGAATATTTTATCCGTCATTTCCCATTTGACTAATGTGACCACATATATTAGTAAGGACCAAATATAATAGTTTTGATGCTTGATTATAATTTTTGGGAATGGGATTTCTTATTAACTTAGACCTCAAGCATGAATCACATACCTTTTCCCTAACAGATTTCATGTAGGGAATATACAATAATTCCTATAATTTTAAATGACATTCTATACTTTATTTATGGATGTGGATAAGACTCTGATGCCATAATTTTTGTTCTCTACTAAAGTAAGAATAAAATTATTCTTGTAACGAAACTGAAATTCTCTATATGAAATAATCTACTAAAATAGGGATATGTTTTACAGGTAAGTATAAGATATAATACAAAACACAAGAACTCTATTATAAAAAAAATTAATGTTATATTATTTCTAAATTATTGAAATTTTAAATTATAAATAAATACCATCCATAAAATTTAAAATAGTATAATGTGATAATAAACAGAAGTAAATAAAAAAAGCAGAAATATAAATTTTGGTGCCTCAGAGTCTTTGAAAATTATTTCTAACTTGAACAACAATATAAATAAGAAAAGAAAATTATGATATATAAAAAACTTAAAAAAAGATAATTTTGAGAATAATTTTTTTGAACCCAATTTCATCTTTTGAAATATAATAAATTGAATTATATTTTATATATAAGAATAGTAACATAATTATTAGAATATTAAAATGACCATTATGGAAAATGATGAATTACCATTATTAACAATGTTCATATTCAATTAAATAATTAGATATATGATTCAAAATATAATAAAATAATCAATATATCGATGTAAAAAATGATAGCATATGTATACAATATTAGTAAATAAATATTTTTTAATATTTTATTTATTTATGAATAGAAAACCCCACGCCCATTAAACGTCTTATTTCTAAATTAAGCAGTCCCCCCATAATAACTAATAATCACCTAGTATTATAGTAAACTATTTTGTGAAACTGGGAAAAAACTACCTCTACCCTAGGCTTATGTAAAAATAGAGAGGTAATTATTGATTGTCAAAATTAATATCTTACCATCTTTGAGTGGGGACCAAATCCACAACCAAAATATATCAACCATACCAACCACTTCTGATTTTTTCATTGGGAAACTCAAACATGAAACCTCTTAATAAACCCATAGAGATGTAACTGTAGGAATACACCCCTAAGGCTATTGTTATTTAATAAAATTATTATTTTTTACAGGAATTGAAAATTTAAAATACCTACATGATAAATTTATTTTTGTAAAAATTGTTGAAATTTTTTAAATGATTACATTCATATTTTTTATGTATGTGGTTGTGAATATTTTTATAAATAGTAATGTAAAATGGTGAAAATTGAAATATGATATAATACAATATTTTTTATTATAAGTTAAATAGAAGATTGATTTAATAATAGATGATTTAAGAAAATATTATTTTTTTTCACATGTATAAATTATTTTAAATATTACCACGAGTCATTACAATTATTTTGTTTGAGAAAAAATGATAATTTAATAAATATTTTATTACACCCGCTATCATTATCTTTTAAATACCACATCTCACCATCTCACATTTACCCACATATTATTTTTGTTATCATGAATTGTTTTATGAGTATCATTACCAAATCCTTCATAACCATGTTTGGTAGCTTATTTTCTCATCTAATGACCACCCATTAAAGGTCATATCAGATTAGAAAAGGAGTCATCCCTAAGAGTAAGATAAGAACTCTTAATTATGATCTTTACTTTTAAATCATATATTTATTATTACACCTTTCATAAATCTAATAAAAAGGTTTCAATATCATAAAATAATATGTATATGGATTTAGTAATAAAAAGGTAAAAACCATATAATGAACAGAATTTCTGTCATTTTAAAAAATCTCTATTCGTGTGTGATAAATTAATCTATAAGTACATTGTTTTGAAAGTACTATTAACACATTAATATATGGTTGTAATATATAATTTAGGGTCAGATATTAATATAATAATTATATTATATTATTAATCATATTAAGGGATTTTTAAATAATCATAAAAATAAATATAAAAAATTCGGATCATCATGGTTGGTAAAACCCCATAAATGAACACATAATTGTAACTAACATATATAATAATTAAACCTTTATAACATGGAAGAACCTCTATTTGAAACAATATTTTCTTTGAGAATGTCATTATATCCATATCATTTCACATCTATATGTATGGAATCGTTCAAAATGAACCATGACCATTACCAGAAATAAAATTTGACAATATAATCATGAAAAAATACACAGAATGATGGGAATAAAATATCATGTTTTCATAAATTGATTATAATGAACATATATGATTTATAATAAATGAAAATACCTGAACATGGTTCTGAAACATATAATTAAAAATATAGTTAATTATTCTGGTATTAATTCCCATATATCAAGTTAATTTAGAAATCAAGGTAAGGGATTTCATTCACCAAACCTCTTTCATTTTGGTTGTGCTCTCCCACCATCACCCATCTCTCTCCCTACCACTCTATCTATTTCTCTCTCAATATATTCATCTCATATAAATATTATATTTTTTATTTAAGCTTACTCCATATATACCTAGCCCACATTACCTTTCCGTACTAAGGAGATTCAAGTTTTCTTTGTTTTTTTTCAATATATTCTTTACAATAAAACCAATTTATGGATAATTTAATATTTTTATTCATTTTTCAGGAATCAAACATTTATAGGCTTGTACATTATATAATTTATGAATAAAAATATTTATTTTAAGAACAAATATTCTAGTTCAATTTTGATTTAGAGGAAAATTGTATGTTCTTCTCATATTTAAAGAGCCTTTACTAATTACTTAAAACAATATTTTAGAGGTTCATTTATATACCTATGTATTCATCCACTCTTATTAGTTTTCCATCACCAGTTGATTATCTCCATGAACTAGCCATATTTATTCAATTTCAAATGTCTAAAATACCTTATTCATTTTTTCATGAAATGGTTATGTGATATAAAATTTCGTTATTCTTTAAGACAATATTATGCATACCATTTACCTCTCACTATTTTTTATGATGGTTATAATTTATGAAATAATACGTTCTATGTGTAACATATATGTATAATGGATTATAATGTTACAGTTGGTCATGGAATTGTGCAGTCCCTCAATTGATGGGGTAATTATTTTATCAATTGAGATACCATATCTTCTGCATGGATAGTTAGCCTAAATTATTAAGCTATTATGTATTTGTATAAATATTTGACTTATATTAATGAAATATTTCATATTCATCCATATTATCATTCTTCTAATAATTTTAATGACTTAATGATTTCATTCCTTTTATTATATACTTTAGTGAGACTTCTTATTATTTATATCATTTGTGATTCAATTATAACATTTATCTCTCCCTTATGTTAAATATAACACCCCTATAATTTAATTATATATTTTTTCGATTCAAAATTATGTTTTTAAATAGATTTATTATAAAAACCCAATAAAAAATGAAAATTTTAATTTTATATAATCGATAAAATATTTCCATATAATTGGTGGGTAAACATAAATGTTACCAAATTATAAAATATATGTATAAATAAAAAGAGGACATTATTAATACTAATGCATAAATGAAATTTCATTTATTTCATCTAATTGACTAATAAAAATTATTTATTGAGGTTAATAAAGCATAACATAAAAAATAATTCATCATTTTAGATGAATATTCAATAAATTCCACAAATGCCATATAATGATCTGGTTTATGTCGAAAAATGACTTGGTCCGTTCCTGGTCTATTGATCCCCATTCCTACAATGGATGTTATTTCTATCTATTCCAATGTAACTTCCATATTCACACGAAACATGTCTCCCCTTATATGGAACTATAGGGACGTTTCTAAGAACTCCCTTTTCCTTTGCAAAACCCTTCTATTATATGTATGCTTTGGAATATTGATTGTCATTATATATGATCTGATATCCGAACAAACTCAATATACCATCCAATTCCTCCTCGTATTCGTGTGGAAGTCGATGTTTCCTAAATGCCAATAGTGTGGGTTAGGACTGTTTTGGGGAGAGTAATTACTCTTAAAACAAGCAGTTGTTTTCATGTCCTGGATGGATTTATTTTTCTCATTTACAAACATGGATGATATATTTTCTAAATTCTTGAGTGATCCTAAAGACATGCTTGACCAACAATTGTTTCAGCTATACAATTTGGTTACTACCGAAGTTTTTATACTAGGTACTATGGATGACCCCATCCCAATACCATCCTGAATTATGAATGCGCCTCGAATCTAGTCCCAAAAATTGTAGACATCTTAGAGGGGTTGAGAAATGATTTTGATTTGATTATATTGAAAAAGTAGATTTGGTATGAACTAGGGGGTATTATGGGGGAATCTATTGGCTCTATGAAACCTGATATCAATTAATCCATGCCTAGATCCTTTGTAGAAGACGTTCAAATAGTTGATGGGTTGGTTTGGGTATAGGAGGAAAGATAAGATCATCCAACTGGCTACAGTGAACTCCGATATTCAAAGAAGGGCATGATGGATAGGGATAGAGATTGGGTGAAGGTGAAGAATAGATTGATTTGCATAAGGACAATCTATACTATCAACATTATTAAAAACATTCATGTTTTGGAAGTGGATGCTCTATTTTAGGAGAATCAAATATTGGATAATCACATTGACGAGATGAAACTTTTGAGGCTGAGTCAAGATATGAGAGTTAAATCATGGTATTAGTTGATAGTGTTGAGGGAATTTTTGGTATAGGACTTCAGATCTACCAGATAAAGAGGGGGAATAAGGGAAATAATGATTCAGAGAGTTGCATTCTGAATAAGGGGATTAAATGAAAATGGTATAAATATTACTCAGAATTATCCAAACTAATGCATAATTGGTCATCAAAGATGGTAAGGGATGAAAATAGGGAAAAAATTCAACCTGACAGTGACTAGGATAATATTATTCGGGATGTACGGAGAAAATTCAAGAAGATATTGTTGTTTCATGTGTCTCTCCAACTACCCACAACATGGATTTGGTTGTTACCACTAATGATGAGCTCTATTTATTGATGTTTAAACAATTTATAGAGTCTGAAAATAGTGATATGACATGGGAGCGTATCATACACACATAGGAAGGAATAATGGAGGAGTCTCTCATTATTAAAGAATCACAAAAGGATTCTAACAAGATGTATGAAATAATGAATCAATTTATTACAATGAAAGACCAATTCAAGTGGATTAATATGATATAGATCATCTTGATATGTAGTTAAAAAAAATATTAACATTGATGAGTAACTTCATATTTGGGAGAAGATAGCCTATCTTTTTAAAGATTGCATCCAGGATTACCGTGGACAAAAGTCAATTCTCTTCAATGGAGTTTGTACATGGATAGATCTTATGGTAAACTCAATCTATTATTTAATGACTTTGTGATCTATTTTGATACCAAATAACTTTCTATTTTACTTTTACTATTTTATACATTTTCCATAAAAGTGATTTGATAAAAAAATAATTCTCATTAAAAAATAATAAATGCATACCCAACCAGTCAACTATATTTATCAATGAATCATGTCCTAAGGTTTTGTTATAAAAAATACCTATGTCATAAGAGTGTGGAATCATCGATAATAAATCATGATCTAGGAGAACATATCATAATCACAATAAATAGGTTGGTGGCATAAAAATAAGAATAAAAAAATCCTTCCCTATGTCATGGATACCAACCAAGACTATCCAATTTGAATGGGTTCACTATATATTCTATCATTTTATTAGTACAGGTTCACTCCCAAGACTATCACATTAGAAAAATCCCCTAACTAAATTGGATTCAATAACTATTTTGTCCACATATCTCATGGGATATCATTCATTTCCTACTATATTGGAAGGATATATAATATTAGGCCACCCATATCAAAATTAAAACCATACATATGTGTTCCATAAGATCATAAGAATAATCATCATTTTATTATAACATGTTTAAAAGAAACAATTTTCATAAACATATCATCAATTTTTCAAATCATAACCTGTAGAAAAGAAATGGGGTTTATAGAAGAATAAAAAAGTAATAATAATCATAATCCATAAAAAAATGAATATGTGTGGAATCATAAGATCATATCCTTAGTCGAGCATAATTATCCTTAAAGTATGTTGACATAGATAAAAATACTTTTACAAAATCATTTGAACATTTCTTCGAATATAGTGGAAATAACCTTTTTCATTAGGTATCCTTAAAAAATAATTTCTTCTAGAATGTTTAAAAAATATGTTTTTTTAAAATAAAAATGGAAAATTTTAAATTAATATTAAAATAAAAAATTAATCATGTTGGGGGTAAAATATTTTTCTATAATAAACATTATAATAATGATTCCTTTAATATTTTGCTAGAAAATTCACAAATTACCAATTTTGAAAAACTTGTAAAATTTTTTTAACAAAACTTATAAAATAAAATAAACACTTTTTAAAATTATTTTCAAAAAACCATTTTATTTTTGGAAATATATTTCTTTGAATCATTTTAAATAATTTTGATATAATAGATAGAGTTTTTAGACCAAAGAATAAATACAATCGATTTTCCATTTAAAACATTTATGGATCACATTATGTACTAAAGATAGAAAAATGATAATATTTCTAAAAATTTATTGTTATGAAAAATTAGAATAAAATATGTTGTTTTTAAAGTATATTATCCATATAAGTCCCATCAATATAAATTTAACATATTCAATCCTCAACAGAAATGAGATTGGAACATAACCTCTTAGCCCTTTGCTAATCTCAAAATCAAAACATCATGAAAGACAGATATTTCGATGAATTTTTATGTCCCCTTAACTTTCCTGGGAATCATCCTAAAATGAGTTCATTATAATTATATACACCACAAAAAATGAAAAAAATGATGAATATGCAATATATCTCATAAAAATAAAATTGAGAAGAGAGACCCTAACCACAAGTACTTTATGGATTCGTATGCATTAAAAAAATTATAATAAATATATATTTACAATATTTATAATAAATAAACATATTAATACTTATAATACCTCAAATGGTTTACTTATAATATTTTATCACCCATTTATTAACAATATTTGAGTATCATCATTTCAGGTTTTATCTACTTCAATTTTAATGTCTGTTTTTGTTTAGCAGTTATGGTCCTTTCAATTTGATCATATTAACTTCATATCTATAGTATTTATCATGTCATAATTATAATATTTAATCATTATATACATGTTATAACTATTCATATAAATTGGTTATGAAAAATCAATTACTTTATGTCATCAAGACAGAGATTGTATGTACACATGAGTGATGTTGGCAACTCTCGATAGATAGAAACATAACAGTAAATAATAAGTCAGCAATATTGAATAGTTTTTAAATTATAAATATCATACATATTATTTAAATTTATCCTTATTTCCATTAATTTAATGTTAATATAAAAAACGAATCTCACCACTTCATGGAGGTGGTAGTCAACATGTACACTTGAGCGACATTATTATTTTCCAAAAGATGGAAAAGTAATAAGGTAGGAAATATATTATAATAATAAAAGTTCAATTATTTAATATATTTAATATATATATATATATATTAAATCCATCATAATGAACAACCATGAAATACAGTGCTGGAAAATGAATAAAATCTTCAAACAGAGGCAATCGTCGATACGTATGCATGAGCAACACTTTCTTTTCCAATATTATGAAAAATGGTGGAACATGGATGATCAAAAATAATAAGATAAACTAATTATATTAATTATATTTTACTCATCATGTTATTCTGAATAAAATATATTTTTAGGATTTATAATAAGAGATAATATTATAAAGGGTCAGGTAAGACGATTACCTCTTCATTGAGAGACCTCGTTTTTATTATAACTTAATAGATTAGTATGATATTAGAGGAAGAAAATAAGATCAAGAATGAAAGGATGAAATATAGAAATGTTTTTTAGGAATTTTCCTATCTATAGATATCAAATTTTGTGAATACATTATTAAAATAGGTTTCCTTTTATACGTGATGGGAGGGGCACACATGTAATAAATTAAAATATTTTAAGAATATAAGGTCACTTTCTGGATAAAGAATAAATGGACAATAAATTTAATTAAATATAATATAGGTTCTAAATATCTTCATAAAATAATATTTATACAAGTTTAAGTTGTGTTTTTACCCTTATATCTTAGTTTAACCCCATAGTAAACCCGTTTTAACCCTAAACGTGGTAACAAATTTCTACCATTTTATTGCTTATTATGAATAAAAATGAATGTGGAATCATTATAGAATTTGAAAACACTGATTAAAAATATTTAATACACTTTATTATGTTTATTTCGAATTAATTAAAAAAGCTTGTTTTAAAAAAATTTCCCAAAACACAACAACATTACTTTTTTGAAAAATATTGTTTGAGAAGAAAACTAGATTATTTATTATTCAATGATGTGTAAAAAATATTAAATATATTTTAATGATTTTAATAAATATATATTATATAAATTTCATTAAAATTATACATCAATATTTATTAATTTAATTTAAAAATACATTTCACACAGAAATGGTTTTTTATAAAAATTATATTTTTTTACTTTATAATGCTTTTATTTTCATTTACAACCCATTGATAACAAATTTTGTAGGATACTGACCTTTTGAATACATATTTCCTGATCAATTATAGGTTCATTCTTTTCTTTTTGGATTATATATTATTTTCATTGTATCTTTTGATGTTTTTTTTAAAAAATGGAAATTTTTGGAAGGGTGTTGTGCAGTTCATAGTTGGCAAATAATTTTCCCAACTGCACAATCTACCCCAATAGATCATAAAACAATAAGAAGTGGGGAATTTCTTGGTTGTAACATGGTTTGTAAACTATGTACCCTCTTAGTGGTAACCATACAAACACCTTGTGGGGAGGCACATAGTTAAGGACATGGTTTGGGGAAACTGTGCACCCTGAGTAGGAAATTGTATGCACAAATTTTTAATACCATGAAATTTATTGAAAAAGGTCCCAAACCCCCGTTATATACCACCAAACGCACTAGCACAAACGAAAAACTATTTATCTCAATTTTAGAAGTTCTTGGATGAATTCCAAGGCTTGCCAACCTCTTTATTGGGGAATCGAACCCCACATTGAGGATCTACACCGCTCATAGTAAGAGATTTTAATCTCGATTGGTTTTTAATCTATCAAGTATTCCTCTCATCCACTGATGGTACGTTTTTCTCACTTGGAAATGGATCTAGATCTAGGTTTTTTTATATCTAATATATTTATATTGGATCCCAGTTATGGATCTAGACCAAATTCTTCATCATGATCTTAATTGTTTCACATCAATTAGTGATTTCCATTAGAGAGCGTTTTTTTCAATCTTGAGTTAGGTGGTATTAATTGAAAATCATTTTTTGGTGTATATAATTGTCAAATTATCAATTTACAACATTGGTAAATTTAATTTATTTTCTAATTTATTTAATTTAATTGCCATGTGATAATGATTTGGTTTGAATTATGTAAATTAAAAATCGTGGAATTATTGGTTAATTAATTAATAGAATAGTGTGATCCTTAAATTGATTGGAAATTAGGATTATATAATTCGTTAATTAATTAGATATGAATTAATTGAAAATGGGGATTATGGGATGGTTTACTTTACCTTAATGGGTAAATGGGTTATTTTGAATAAAATATTGAAAAATGGTTAATAGTGTATTTCAAATATTATTTCATGTGAATAAAGTATTAAATAATGATTTATTATGGTAAATTATGATAGTACCATAATGTTAAATGTTTTTAAAAGGATTGATGTTGTTTAATCTTTATTGATGTGATATGTTTGAAAATTTAATTGACTGGTATATGTGTGTTGGGCATAGATAGCTGCTTCCAAATCCGATAGTGATAAACTGATAAAAATGTGTGGGACATGAATTGCTACTTCAAAAGACATATGATATAAACTAATAAATGAGTGTGGGACATGGATTGCTACTTCACAACCGTACTTGTGTGATTGATTGATAAATGAGTCGTGGGTCACAAACTGCTACTTCAAATACACTTGGGGTTCTAGACAGGGCGATCGAGGACCAAAATAATGGTATTAGGCTATAGTTCCAATTTTCCATAATATTAATTGAAATAAAATGATAATCGAAAACCATGGTATTTCAATATAGTTAAGACACTATCATGGGATATGGAAGGCATTATGGTTTGGGTGTCTTTGGTAATCTTGGGGTTTATGTGTTTAAATAAATAATAAATGAATATATGTAATTTTTTTAATTCAACACTTTTATTTTATTATTTTTTAAAACATTTACACGATTAATGGCTTGATTTTATTTTATTTGTTTTTTTGTGGTGGCATACTTAGTTGTACTCACACCATACTCAGGATGCCTGATCAGTTCTTAATTATACTTCTTGTTTGTAGAACTGAATATTGAAAGAGTCATATATTGGATGGATGAGTTAGGACGAAGCATGGATTAGGGGACAAGACATGGTGTTGGGACCCTTCTGGGAGTGTTAGTGTTTCATTAATTTTATTTTTTTTCATTTGACACATGAAATGTATTTGGATTGACATATATACTATATAGTTTTGAGAAATTTTATTTCTTTTTTTAGTCACCATGTGATACTAGTTTTGTTTGAATAATAATTATATAACATGGATATTGTTTATTTCTTTCAACCATTGTTCTAATTTGATAAAGAGGGTATAATCTCTCTATGAAGGATAATATACCCTCATTGTTAGACTTCAGCCACCTGTATATGGGGAGGCTCTCAGGACAGTGTAGGACTGACCGGATCCGGGCATTGGTATGTGTAACCGAAGTCAGGATGTTAAAATGTGGTATCATATGCCATTTTATTTTGTTTTTCTATTGTCTTAATATTTCAGAATGGTAGATAAGAGAATAGGATGACTTAGGACGTGTTAAAGATTTCATGAATGGGAGTATCTAACCCATGTATGGTGGTAAAATCCATCTACCTAGGGAGATAATACTATAATTGATGTTTTCTATTATGATTGGTTGATAGTTTACCTTGGCCGATGTAGTTGTTGTTTTATTTGATTATTAATATACTTTATTTCTAATAGTTTACTATTGTCTTGGAATATAATGGTGGTTTAGTATGGATGAATCATTCTTGTTATTCAATAATTATTGGGACATGTATCATTTTAGAAATTCATGAGAAAATATGGTTTTGGGTATGTCATTGAAATTGAAATGTTTTTCTCTTTGTGGTGAATTTGAAATAAAAATGTTCATAAAATGAATTTAAAGTTGAAAATATATTTAAAATTATAATAAATGAGTTTAAAAATCAATACTTTAATATGATAATGACTTTACCATTTTTAAACATAACCTATATGTAGGATTGTTAATGGGTAGTGTTATCACGTCAGTTTTGACTGTGTAATGGGATTTTTGGAAAGTGACTTGTAATAACATATTGTGAATCCCTATTACAAAATTGGGTTAAAGATACATTAAGTTCCATAGAAGTGTTCTTGTAATTATGGATAAATTCCTCCACAACGATTCTTATTGATAGGATGAATGAAGGACATGTACGAGAATTTGCCTCTAGTGGTGGAACATATGGCACCTATAGTTATGAGTGAGGAAACGAGGGAGTAGTTAAATGAGAAGTTTTCTCGATTAATGTAGTTTATAGAGAGACCCACAATCGGTTTTCAAGAGAAAGTATGATATCTCATGAGAGTTTTATTTGTACAACCCATCAATATTTACCAAATATGGTAGACATAATGCTGAAGAGTTTTGGATTGAGTTTATCCAAATGATGCTTGGCTATTTGGGGAATCCTACTGAGATTGGTGTAGATTTAGATGAGTACATGTTATGTTGTTAAGTGATGCATTGGAGGGACATCTATATATGTGGTGGATAACTAGAAAATATGAAGTGGAAGGACATTAAGGAAAATTTATTGGAGAAATTTTACCCAAAGACACTTAGGAAAGAGAGAGCGGTTGAGTTTATGAGGCTTAGTCCATGAAGTATTTTTATTATGGAATATGATGGTATCTGTATATATTTTTAGTGCTTCATTCCTAATTTGGTATGAGATGAGGTTACTATGTAAATGAAGTTTCAGAATGTGATTAAATATTAATTTATTCCCTAGAATATATTTCGACTAAATAAGTTTTCAGAGGTGGTGAATCTAGATCTCATTTATGAGGGGAATCTTAATGACGCTTATGATAGAGGATAGGTGGATTATTATTGATGGTTAGGTGGTAATAATTTTGAGATAATTAAGATTAATTAGGATAATTTTAACCAGAGCAGTATAAAAAATATTTCCCAGGGTGGGAGGATTAGTTACACCAGACCTTACTCGGGTGACCTGTCACTGGTGCGGAAGGTTGGAGAACTTTCATTAATTGTTCCCCTAACCACATGTAGAGTGCCTATCATGCTACAAGATGCTAAATATATAGAGGTTCTACAAGATCCCAAATAAATGAGTAATGATGGAGAAAATCTACATAATCATATTACAGAAAGAGGATCTTATACACGATTTTAGTATGGCAGCTGGAATTCTACCGACCATGGTAGTAGAGGCAGTAGATATGGTGCTTCAGGGAAAGATCACCTATATCAATAGAGTTGTGTAGCTCAAGTGACCTAGACTGCATCATAGGGAATTTGGAAAGGATATTTATATGTTGTTCATTCTACATTGGTGGATATAGAGGATATAATGTCGAGTATTATAGGTAATATTCTTGTATCTTCTATGATTTCAATGCCTTATTTGATATTTGTGCATCTCATTATTTTATTTATTCCCAAATTTTTATGGGTTTGAGCATAGTGGTAGAGTATGTGAGAAGGATTATGAAAATATAAACTCCTTTTGGTGTACGGTGGAGGGATTTTTGTTTTTGAAAATAGCGTTCTCTCAAGGTTGGGGAAAATCATTTCAGTTGGGATCATTATATCCGTAACATGTCAGGAATTGACGTAATTATAGATATGGATTTGTTAGTAGCATACTGATCTCACATAGACTGTCACTATATTAGAGTGAAATTTATTTATCATGAGGGTGACATGTATTTTTACCATGGATAGTGGGATAACAAGGTGGTCAGTGCATGGCCAGTTCATCCACAAATAGGGGAGTTCACTACCCAGGTTTCTAGTTTATAGCCGGATAATAGGGGTGTGATACATGATGTCTTTTCCGACATAATATCAAATCTCTAGGACAAGTTTGTTGAGGGAATATCATGGTTGCTACTTGAGATAGATTTGATATTTACAATTGATCTCATGATGGGGGATAATTCAATTTGGATTCCACTATATAGAATTGAACCACAAAATATTCATGATCTTAAGATTCAACTAGAAGAATTTATGGATAATGGGTTTATCCCTCCAAGTTCATCACCTTGGGGTTCTCCAAAAAAATTTAATGTGTATGATGAGACTCATTGATTATACTTTTATTACCAAAAGTTAAAGCTAATGACAGTGAATAATTGAGATCTTATTCTATGTATCAATGAGATATTTGACCAGTTTAGGGGAGGTTGTTCCTTCTCTATGATTGAATTAGAACCATGCCCTCATTAGCTAATAGTTTTACATTATGATATATAATGAAATTCTTTTAAGTATGTATGAACTTTATAAGTTAATCATGATTCCTTTCAGGTTAAAAAACGGACAAAACAATTTTATATACATGATGAATTGAATATTCCACCCATACATATATCCCATTATGGTAGTGTTTATGGATGACATCTTGGTATACTCTAAGACTTATAGTGACCATGGCCAACATCTTGACATCATCCTTAGTAAAATGTTAGATAATTGACTATATTTCACACATTCTAAGTGTTAATTTGGGATCGATCAGGTACACATCATTGGTAACATCATTTCAGGGGAAGGTGAGTCTATGGAACTATAGAAGGTTTTGGTAGTTGTTTCATGGGAGAATCCCAAGAAAGTTTTGGTTATATGAAGTTTTATGGGATTTTCGGGTTATTAGAGGTGTTCATCTAGGACTTTTCCCAATTGGATTTACCAATTGTGGGCTTGAAAATGAAGGGGGTAAAGTATAAATGGCTTGAGCATGTGCTAATTATATCATGGAACTGAAGAAGCATTTGAAAATGACTACAATATTGATCCTACCTTAGCCAGGTGATGAGTATATAGTGTTTTTTAACACTCCAGGGATAGGGATTAGAGCATTGTTGATGTAGAGAGTTCGATTTGTGGTATATGGGTCTTAGTAGCCGAGGAAACTTTAATAGAACTATTCTATGAAGAATAATTAGACAGTACCAGTTGTTTACACATTCAAGTATTGGTGACATTATATATTGGGTGAGAAGTGTACTATGTACATTGCTCATAAGATCTTAATTTACATCATTTCTCAATGATATTTGAATATATGGAAGTGGAGATGGTTTGAGTATATGAATTTAATCAGCATTGATCTAGAATATACTCCCAGGGAATGAAATAGTGTTGCTAATGCTTTAAGCAGAAAAATATATACTCAGGAAGTTCAAGAGTCGAGTACATAGCGAAAAATGATGACTTTAATGGATGAGATGCATGTTGTGGTTCATGAATATTTGAAGAATATGACCCTTATATCAGTTTCATTAATGTATAATATTTTTAGGTTTATTGGAGATTGGAAGATTGAGGATCCATAATATTTGTAATTAAGGGAAATCCTTGAAGGTGAGGATTCACAATTCGATTGGACTATAGATTAGGATGAGTTCATCTATTTTAATAATCTTTTTATTGTGCCTAAAAACATATAGGATGATATGATGCATGAATTCCCTGCCTCAACGTGGCGGTGCATCCAAGTGTGACCAAAATGTACCATGACCTACATCCGCAATACTGGCATCTAACAATGAAAAATTAGATAGAACGGTTCATGTCATTATTCTACACCAGTCAATAGGTAAAGGTCGAATATAAATGACCTAGGGGATTACTATAGATGTTTCTACTTATGTAATGGATTTGGGATGCCATTACTATAGTATTTTTCGTTCTTCTTATGAGTAATCCATTAAAGAAAAACAATATTTGTGTGATTTTGGACCTACTGTTGAATGTAACACATTTCATACCTATACGAGAAACATTATCCGTGGATCAATTGGGATATTTGTATGTTTATAAGATAGTATATCTAGATGGGGTGACACAGATTAAAGCTTCAGAAAATGGGTCATATTTAACATCGCACTTCTAAAAGGGTATTAATTAGATGATTGGTACACTAGTTTTACTGAGTATGTCATTACACCCACAGACATATGGGATCTTATAGCATACTATATATGTTTAGAGGTAATAATGGGAGCATGGATTCATGACTACATAGGGTCATGAGAGAGTCACCCAGAACCATTGGAGTTTTTCAATAACACAAGTTATCAGGGAACTATTTAGATGCAACTATATAAGGCGTTGCTCATGAGCCTCAACCCAGTTAGTGAGATATCCTTACGTTCATCCACAAGACCCATGTTCAAATCCATGTAGAGGAATAATTTTGGGTACTATAGCAGAACAATAGAAGGTACTACAACAGGCACTATAGTAGAACAGTTCACTATGTGGGTACTATTGCAGAAATGTACACTGTACAAGTACTACAGCAGAACTATACACTATGAGGGCACTGTAGCTGTTACTGTAGCTGGTACAATTCCGAACTATAGTAGTTGGAACTATTCATCTTGGTCCACCGATTTGGGGTTGAAGTCCTTAAGGCTTTCAGGCCACCCATGAATTCGAGTCAGTAGGGATTTCAGCCACCTTTAAGGCCCTAGGTCCAACTCAAGGCCTTTGGGCCACATACAGTTACCCCATACACACTACAGAAAAGAATTATCCCTAGAAGAGGATTCAGAGCAGGTGCAGTCACCAGAGAAGATCCAAAATGGATTTTTCATAATGGGAGATCATTGCTATGCCATCAGGACCAGCCTGTGCTTGCCCAAGAATCCTAGGGAGATGACCATGAGAAATTGGAGAGTTACTATCATGATTTAGATCCTGAGGAGGGGAATATACATGTAAATAGTATGGTTGAATTCACTAAGACCTGTGGGTCATGTAATCTCATAATCCTACATGCCTTGTAATCTCTGAGACTACAAGAATTGTAAGGGTTCACCCTAATCCCTTTAAGGGGGGGGGGTTATCAAAATTCAATAAAAATGAATGCCTTCGGGCCATTCGGTCGGGCACTATATAAGGTGCTTTATGGTGGGCCATGAAAATCACATCAATGATCAATAAAGATAGGTGAGTCAGAGGTATTGGGACTGAGACTCCTGCAAGAAAAATTAGAGCATGTTCAAATAATTCAAAATCATTTGGATATAGATCATTGTAGGAAGAAGACATAAGATAACATAATTTGACGGATGCTAGAGTTTTCTGAGGGTGATTGTGTATTCCATTGGATCTGTAGGATATGAAAATTGGGAATGTTGGTGCATAGGGTTGCTGGACCATGTGAGGTTATGGAGAGAATCATACTAGTAGCAAACTGATAAGATATTCTATTGAGGTATAATGACATAAATGAGGTTTTTCATGTGTCACCTCTTTGGTGGAATCACCTCGATCATTCTCATGTGATTGATGTGGTTGATGTTGAGTTGGAGTTAGATTCATCATTTTAGGAGCATCTGATACGTGTGTTGGATCACATTTAGGAAGTGTTTTAGAAAATTATATAACTCATAATTAAATTATTATAGTAGAATGGTCATGATCAATAGGAAACATGGGAGAGATATGTGGATATATGGGCTTAGTTTCCCAATCTTATTGACATGGAATCTTAGAGAATATTGGTAGTATAACTCAAGGATGAGCTATTATGAAGTGGGGAGATTATAAGATCCAAAACATTTATGGAGATGTATTGAGAACCTTTATAGTAACTATTTTTCCTTTTTATATCGTGTTTGGGTTTTACCATGGGGATTTTTGGGGTAAAATTAGAAAATGTTGGAAGTGTTTTTGGATGTGCATGGATGGTAGGTGGTTTCCCCAAATCATAATCCCTACCGCGAAAAAATCATGAAACACTAGGAAGTGGGGAATTTCAGGGTTGTTAAATAGATTTTAAAATATTGATCTCTCCAAGGAGGATGTCCATGGTAAGGAACATGGTTATGGGAAACTATGCACCATGATAATGAAACTATGAGTGCATATTTTTAGTTCCATGAAAATTATTAAAAAAATTCCTCAACCCCATCTTATACTCCAAACATCCTAACTCGACCCTAAAAAATTTTCTATCATTTTTGGAGGTTCTCAAGTAAAATACAAGGATTTATAACCATCGTTCTTTTTTAATCAATGCCTATATTGAAGATCATCACCTCTCCAAATAAGTGAGTCTAATCCTGATTGGTTCTCTATATCTCTACCATATTCTTAAAATCCGGGGATGGGATATTTTCTTCCATTTTTAGTGGATATATATATATGTTCTAATATATCTAATCAATCTGATATTTTATCCCAGATAATAGATATTGATCAAGATCTATTTCTTCATCATGATTATAATAGTTTTGCTTCAATAAAGGATTTGTATTTGTGAGAAGTCATCGTTAATATTTAGGTGGGTTGGATAAATTGAAATTCCCATAGTTTTGATTTATTTACACATATATAATCATGAAATTACAAAATTTCCATGATTGTGAAATTTCATTGATAACAGACTTGATTAAATTTAATTTTCATGTGATAATGATTTTGATTAAACTAGGGAAATGGAAATTTCTGGAATTAGATTATTTAATCAGATAATTAATTAATAAAATATTGTGATTTTGGAATTGATGTGAAATTGGGATTGTGTGATTAGTTAACTATTGCGATATTAATTAATTGATAATGGGAATTATATGATGGTTTACTTGACCTTAATAGGATAATGTGTTTATTGAATTGAAAACTATAGAATGATCAATGGTGAATTGCAACATATTATTTCAAGAAAATAAAGTATTGAATCCTAATTTGTTATAATAAATTATTTTGTTATTAAGACTTCAAATATTGGTAATAGTATTAATGTTTTATAATATTGATTGATTTTATATATGTGAATTGTGTGACTGATTAATAAATGTTTTTAGGACATGGACTACTTCTTCAAAAACATGTATTGATAAATTGATATGAGTGTGTGGGAAATGGAACATTGATTCAAAATCCCATAGTGATAAACCAATAAATGTGTGTGGGACACATACTACTACTTCATAATCCATTTTATGTGATTGTTTCATAAATGAGTTGTGGGACACAAACTACTACTTCAAATACACATAGAGTGCTATACATAATGATTTGGGATTAAAATGTTGGAATTGGAATATGGTTCCAATTGGACATAATATGAATTGAAATGAAATGATAATTGATAACCATGTTATTTCAATTTGGTTTAGTCTCTTTAATTAACCAATGAAGGTATTGTGGTTCAGGTGTCATCGAGAACCTGATAGATTATGTGGTTAAATAAATAATAATTGAATATATGTAAGCAATTTACATTATTTATTATATTTTATTCTTTATACAACTGAATACACTTTTATTGATTGTATTTTGTTTTAGAAACTATTAGTGGTAGCCTACTGAGGTGTAATCACACCCTACATGGGCAACCTAATCAGTATCCAAAATGACATCTTTTTTGTAGGAATGTTTAAGGGAAAGAGTCTTGTGTTTGATGGATGAGTATGGATAGAGCTTGGTTGAGGGAAACATACATGGTATTAGGACCAACTTGTGAGTGTCAGTGTATCATTATTTTGGGGTTTTATTTGAGACTTGACATGTATTTGGCTTTACACATCTACAATTTAGTTGTTGGATATAATATTTCCTATTTTGGTCATCATGTAATACTGGTATAGTTTGGCTATTAATTATATCACTTGTCTATTTTTTTAATTATGTTGTATTAATGATTTAATAAAGAGGGAATACGCTCCCCATGATTGATAATATACCCTCACAACTAGTCTGCAGCCTCTGGCATATGGGGAGGTGTGATTCCAGCCATGTGACCGACTAGATCACCACACCGGTATGTGGAACCCTTTTCAAGAAGATACAAATTTAGGAGTAAATATTCATTAATTAACAATATATTTAATTAAAATAAATTTATAATAGTTATTAATATATTTTTTATATGAATATAAAAAAAATTTGTAAAATACATTTCTTTAGAAAAACAAGGCTTTTAATTTGAAATTATTTTATTAAAATATAATGATTATTTCTTAGTTATTAATAAATAAATTTTAAATAAAAAATTAGTTATATATATATTTCATAATGTGGTTATTACTATTCATATACATCTCTCCAATGTATAGGCAATATATTTCACATTAAATTATAATATTTTAATTGTATATGATTATTTGATTAAACATGATGTTTATTGTACATAATACTATCAAAAATTAAAAATTTATAAAAGAAAAATATATCATAAAATATTATGTTTTTACATTTGACCCCCTTATGATAATTTATATCTTAAAATTCCATCATTCTAATATAAACAAACTGAGGACACTTCTACAACATCACACAATAATGTTCCAACTATGATTCCTCAAATTTTAATTTCCAAAAAACACATTTACCATATTAGCGGTCTTATTCCTCCCCACTTTTTACATTAATCAATGATATTCATTAGTTTTTCCTAACAATAGAGGTCATTCTCCATTGGCACAGTCTCAAAGTTCAATACATGAGAAGGATAAGTTGTGTACATCCTCAATAGAGATATATAGAATACATAATGAACTTGAAAGAGTTTTAGTGGAAATTCAATGAAAAAAACAATCATCCTAAACAGATGATGAATTTAAAATGGGTCGATATATCAAGGTATTATATTCCCATTATATATAAATCTCAAAACCATTATCCAAGGATATATTAATTGGAATAGATTTCCACTAACTTAAATCACTAGATCTGTATGCTGGTTGTGGGTATATTTTTCTTAACACTTTTATGCTATGATGTGATGTAGAATAACTCTAGCCATTTATACTATTTTCTTAGTTAGTGAAGGTCCTAATTAATTTTATTGTAAAAATTATTCCCATCACAATGGAGTTATTAACTTCATTTCAAATAGGTATTTAAAAGGATCCATCTGAATACTCAATAAAATGTTGTTATTACTAGAAAACATGACCAAATAAAGCGTTTATAATGAACTATCCCGGGAAATCACCCGAACCCAACACCTAACCCAGCCATTCACAATGCCTGAAGGGTATTCTCGATCCCAATAGGTTGGAAACTAGTGCATAGGAGTCACATGAATATTATCCGGGAAGGATTTACCCCTTATTATAGATAGAAATACATCAAAAAAATTAAAGATTAAAATTAAATAAACATAGAAAATAGGTCATAACAAAATAAAATGGTCCAACCCTTTTTCATAAATATAAACGTCAACCATAAATAGGAGTAAGAAAAAAATATAGATCTAACAAATAATAAAAGAAAATGAAACCAATTTGAGTATATCCAAAACCAATTTCATGCAAACTCTAGTTCCTCACAACCACCCACACTAACCCTGTGTAGTCCATAAGTATCAGATTATATCCATTTAAAATTATGTAAATTGAATTATATAACAGTTATCTAAAAGTCACATAAGGTAAACACAAACTTCTAAAACATTCCATAATGTTTCATAATGAAATTCCAAAATTCTAGTTTTAAAATAAATCTAGAAAGTAATATTTTAAAATAAAATATATGGAAACCAATATAATTCTAAAATCCCCTTTCAAAATATCTCTGATATTTTCTTGAAGTGAAAAAATATGTTGAAAACATTTCCTTTAAAATATTCCATATCAAAAAATTATTCTATTTGTATTTCCAAAAAACAAACACATTATTTATTTAAATGAAAAAATGCACTTTAAAACATTTAACCAGCCAAATCCAATATTTTTAAATCAAATATACCATTTTTAAATCAACTCTACAAACAAATAAATGAGTTTTTAATTTAAAATTTGATTTTTATGAGCATATTTGAAAACTGATTTTCTATTTAAACGATGAAAATAAATTATGGGTTAAACACAATAAGTAGGAACTGTATATTATAAACAATAAATCAAATATAAAAAATGAAATGTTTAAATAATATTGAATCCAAGGTAAATTATACACACCAACACTATATCAGACTACTATGTATCATTAAACAACCAAACAATTGAAGTGTCATGGGTTCTACCTGATATACCTAATATGGGAAGAATATAACCATATATGAGTATTCCAACTCATGAACTGACTACCAACATATGCTAAAGGTAATACCAAAAGTCATAAAACAATCCCACACATGATTTATGGTGATGACACCCCCATCCTAGCCTTTGTTCCAAGCAAGAATAAAGGGTCACTAGTGTTGTGTGAAGTACCTAATGATATAGACATAGATCACCAACTTATTACCTTGGTTCCAAAGACAAAAAAGGGTCAGTGATGTGGAAGAATAAACATTCCATTTATAACACCTAAGGAACAAGTTATTTCAAACCCTCACCCTAAAACCCAAATAATTAATATCCCCATTCATTACATGCACCCATGACATAAAAAACAAGTCATCACACACATGGAGGAATAAGAATGACCTTTTGATGAACCACCCACTAAATGGGTAACCAAATAAAGAGGGGAAATGGGGGAGGGGGTCTTCTATATCCATTATTTTATAACTATGGTGTGAGCTGTCTGTTTAAACTAAAACAATGCTCTATATACCATGCCCTTTCATATTATATAAAATACCACTTTTGGAATTTCATATAAATTTATTAAAATCATACACACCATTTTGAAACATTTAAAATCCATATTCAATAAATGGAATTATTATTAAAAAAAACAAGACCCAAGTATATCAATTTCCATAAAAGTTTTTATACAGTCCATAATGTCTTTTTAATAAGGGGAAAACTACAAACACATTTCAAATCACTATTTGAAATCTAATAAATAACCCATTTAAAAATCCTTTCTATGTCAACACATCTATTTAAAACAAAAATGTATTTAAAACATAGTTTTAACTTATTTAAAACTAAAACTAAATCAAAATACAATTACATCTTTTAAAACCATTTAAAAAAGCCACATAAATTTTCATAAAATTCTCAACACATTAAAACATTACCTTTCAACATGAAAATAAATAATTTGTAAAAGAAAACCTTATGCCAAGCTCAAAAGACAACAAAATAATTTAAAATCACTAAAAATGCATCACATATATTAATAAATTTAGTAATAACTAATTTATATACTGAAATAACACTTTTAATTCTAATCTGTTTTTTATAGAAACACTTACTTTGAAGATATGGAAAACAAGACGAAATGAGTCTCTTTCAAAGGTGATCACACCTACATTATTATAAATTACATTTAAAAAATAAATACAGAAAAAATACCAACATTAGATCCTAATAGAACCCTAAAAGCATCCACAATGGTTATAGGGGTAATGGGTGAATCTAAAACAATGTGAAAATTGAGAGGGAATGGAAAAAGAGAGAAAGAGAGGAATAAATACCACAAAACTCTTGTAAATCACTAAAGAGAGGTACAAAATAAAATTTGGAGGAGGTTTCAACTCCTATTTCTTCTCCCAAGGGGAAGATGTGAAATAGGAGGAGAATATGGTTGAAAACTGCTTAAATAAAAAGTTAATTTTTTGAAATTATCTAAATTTAAACACTTAGAATAACCACAATGTTTGGCTGCATGGTTTTGTAAAACATAGGAAGCCCACTGCTTATACACCAAGCACATGACTATTTTACAAAACCATGATCCAACTTTGTTACAGCCTCTGGCATAGCTAAATAGGCCATAAAACTAATGCATATTTCTTTACAGTTTGTTAAACCATGCATAACTCATGAAAAATCACATTCTAACAATGATAGGCCCATCAATAATGGAACCACATGGTTACTACATACCATGTGGGATAATTTTGACTCTCCCAAGAAGGCATAAAAACCTTAACGTCCATTCTACCAACTAATGAAACTAAAAAATACTCAATATAATATAAAAATTAAAAAATTATCAATATAGTGACACATGGGGTGTCACAGTGTTAATCTCAACAAACATTTAAATACATAGAACATTATCTCAACATATAAATTAGGGTTTGAATGGTCCTATAAGACAAACCATATTTATGGGGTTTATATGATGTGATAAATATCAATCCTTTATTCAATAATTACTGGATAATTATTTTGAATTTTTTGGTAAACCTTGGATTCTGATCAAATAATACCGAATTTGGTACTCCATGAAAATTTATCGCTTTCGTGATGTATATCATTTTAAGATAATAAATAGACAAAAATTATATTATTTAAATGAAATTTGTTCACTTAATAATGTTATTTACTACAACTATAATAGAATAATGACCAATAGAAGTATAGGGGAGTCTAGTAATGAAATCCATGGTGATGTTTTTTCATTTCCTTTTTGGTATGAGTAATAGTAGTAACTTCCCAATAGAATTTTTTATCCCAGACATAACTCTTTGACATACCATTCATCGAGGTATATAATTGATAATATAATTTTTCATTATATCTAAATAAAACAATCTTTCCAATCTATATATATCTTCACACATCTATGATTATTAGATAATGATGAGATATGTGCATCATCAAATAGACCCTTATTCAAATCTAGTTTTTATAAGACACATTATATATTTCTAATCCATATCAGTCCACCACAATCATGAATGAAATCAAGA
This sequence comes from Viscum album, assembly GCA_963277665.1. Lineage (NCBI taxonomy): Eukaryota > Viridiplantae > Streptophyta > Magnoliopsida > Santalales > Viscaceae > Viscum > Viscum album. The sequence continues at coordinate 1,723,818,508 of OY728159.1, forward strand.
ACATCCTTCACCTTTTTTATTTTTCACTTTCTTCCTTCCACCCCATTTTAATCCTCACTTGGATGGATTGTTGAAAATTAATATGATAAAGATAAGATTTGAATCATTGTGTAATGATTTCAAGAAATATATTTCGGAAATACAAAATAATTCAATATATTCCAATATTTATCATGAAAAAACTAGTATGGTCTATAAAAATCAGAGCATCATCCTATATTTTTCGTTTCTAGGGTGTTAATGTATTGATTAATCATAATATTTAACAAAATCTAACCATATCCATTAATGAATACATAAATCTTTTTGTGTGAATATATACAACTAGGTGTTATGCTCTTAATATATATATATATATCATCTCTCACAATAGAGCCAATGACTCTATTTTTGGAAGGAAAAATACTACAGGAAACTCACAATCATGAGTTAGATAAATTTTCTCATGAATTTTATATTAGAGTGAGGCATATGTTATCACTATATTTTTTTCATGAGGAAAAATTCAATTACATTCTTCAATGAATCAAAATATAGTACAAACCCATATTCATTATTGGTTAGTTTATGAACAGTTGTACAAACCATCATTCTCTTCAGATCCATGGAATTTTTTTTACATACAGTTGTCTATAGATACATATCTCCCATCCACATCTAATTGGTTATTAGATTACATAACCCTAATAAATATGTGTCATTGTTATCTATTTAACATAAGAAAACTATATATATCAGTCCTTGAGGTTGTTTTTTCCATTGTTCATTAACGTTTTATGTGAATGATCCACCAATATACCCTCTCTTGTGATTATATGACCTAAGAATAAAACATTATTTTTTCCAAAATTCACATTGGTTGACGTTTTAATACATATTCTACTTTCACAATGTATTATATACAATCCTCAAATGATATCAATTCTCTTAATTTATCTTTGAATATATTGCAAAATTATCTATTATACTACCAAAAAGTAGTCAATGTAGTGTATTAATAATGAACTAATTAAATAAATTATGATAATAGGGGAATTGGTAAGGATAAATAGAATCACTATAAATTCATAATGACCATAATTTGTATGAAATAATTTCATGGATATATATTCCTTTTGACCCGCTATTTATGATATCCCTAATGAAGGTAATTCTTTGAAACGTAGTGATCTATAAAAAGTTGATCAAACAATTCATCAATATACGTTAACATCACTTGTTCTTGATTGTGATCTTGTTAAATTATCAATAATTAATGAAAAAAATTAATAATACCATACTTATTATTAACACAATGAATATTATCACTCCATTGTGACACATTAGGGAATTTTAATCATTTATCAGTATTCTCTTGGAGTCTATTATTTAATTCATGTAACTCAATCGAGGAAATTATATAAGGAGTGTTTGAAATAGGAGTATAAAAAGTATGTATTGTATTGAAATCCCATCTTCATGATTTTGTTTAAGATTAGAATATTTTTCATGAAATACATTAGTATAATCTTTAACAACAGGTTTATATTCAATTTCGAGTTATACCTAACAATTTTCAATCTATGCCCCTCATTAATAGGAATAAAGACCATAAGATTTCAATTTAATGTTTATATTCATCACAATGACTGAAAGTCTTAAGTTGATTCATAATATCAAATTTGAATTCCACATTATATCAATTTAAATTGGATATATATAAGGATATATTATCAATGATCAAAATTAGATAAAATTCTATTAAATTATGAATAATAAGAAATACATAGGTCAAATTCTTACAATCTTCAACATGAATCCCCCAACACAGAAGTAGAGGATAAGTGTGACTTAACTATCATGGTACAATTTAATGGCTAACATATCATAAAAACAATCTTTTCCTAAGAGTTATATCTTAGTTCAATCCATTTATATAGATAAATTTTATTTTCCGCACATATAAGACATTGAACTATTAGTGTTAGTTTAGGATGTACTTTATTTACCTCTATTGTAATCTTTATTTTTCCTTAGTAATTACTTGTTATATACCCCTATTTTACTATTATGAAACATCTTCCCTTATATTGAAACATTTACATGGATTATTTTCCAACATTCTTGATATGTATGAAGACAAATAGTATTTACTCTACAGTTTTCAACAAGTAAACTCCCATGAAACTCGATTTTCCCTCATTAAGTGTGTCTAGAAACTCAACCTGGATGAGGTTGATAATTATATATAAAGATATAAGGTTAGTTATAATCACAAGGTTTCACATTCTAGATAACATTTATTTTGCTTTCTCATGAGTAAAATCATTGAAGTATACATCATATTCAGTGTTACCATGATTCCACCCTGTTTTATACATTGACTAAAACCCAAGAGCAATGTATGAGTAATAATAATCATAATGATAAATCATAAAATCACAAAAACAACATTCACATATAGTTTAAATAATTAAATACTTTCACCCTATGAATCTTTAGGTTAAACCTAATCCATTCATGGAACTAATCTATTCAATTCCATCAATATAGTTCATAAATAAATTGTTGATTGACCCAATAATATCACCCAGGTGTGTACAGACAAATGTATCATATTTAGTCTACTAATCACGCAATGGTGATGATTGAGTTAATACTCAATATTTCACTTTTAGAGTAATTACCTAAAGGTTATCCATTACATTAATTCATCCACATACTTTTACCTATTGAGGTATGTATTTTATTGAGAAACCATATGACATATACATTATAAAAGATTTAGGGTATTATTCTATTCCTATACTAGTCCTGAAGGATTAATTTTCTTTTCTAATAATAATATCCAAAAAATAATTGTAACCATCTATAATACGAAATAAAGTGACTTGAGAATAATGAACATAAATATAATATAATTTCAGTTGAATATTAAATACATTTAGTAAAAATAAATGCCTAAAGATATTAATGTTTTAGTTCCTTGAAAGACTAGATCAATAATCAACATATTTCATAAAATATTTTTATCATAAACCATGAATTACTTCTCTCATAATACCCTTATTAGACATTACTTACTAAATCTTTTCTTTATAACCTAGGGTAAATGGAAGCATAATAAAGGGTGAGATCAAATTCATAGTAAGGGTAAACATAGGTGATATTAGTCAATGATCATAGGTGATAATAAGAATAAGGGTATAATAAGATGATTATAACATAGTAAATTTATATGCATTCATTCAAATATCTTTAATCTAGAATCATGTTATAAGGTTTAATCGTAAAAAAATAGACAATTCATAAGAGTATAGAATAATTTGTAATGAATAATGTGTGATGAGAATATATCACAAGCATAGAAAATTGGATTATGTATTACACAGAAGAATATAAAATCATTTCCATAGTCCTGTATATATTCCAAGACTATCATAGTGGATTGGGTTCACTTCCCATTCCTTTATTTATTTTTTAAAGGTTCACTATAATGACTATGAAATTGGACAATGTACCTTACAAAACTCGGATCCCTCCCCATTCCAATACATATTATCTCATGAGATATCATTCCTTACCCAATATATTTTTTGGAAATTTAGTTCTTGGCCAGCCTATTATATAATGAAAACCATACATATTTTTTTTAATAAGATCATAAGAAATTCTTCATTTCATCATAACTTCTGCAAAATAAATACATTTCCTAAAAATTTCATCTCTTCATCATAGCACAACCAATGGAATGGATATGAGTTTCATCAAAGAATCCTTTAACAATCATTATCATAATCCATATAACGAATTGATGTTGATGATATCATAATATCATATCCCCAATGAAGTAAATAAACCTTAAATGATGTTGAAATATATGAAAAACTCTTTTAGAAGAGCATTCTATTATTTCATAGAAAATTGGGAAAATTCCAATTTTAATATGTATGTTTAAAAAAATACTAATTTAAATAATATTGGGAAACTTATATTCTTCTAAAATAAACATGGAAACATTTAAAATTTTCTCTCATTGTTAAAAATATTCATCCCTTTGAGAAAATGCATTCATATGGTAAATTTTAAAACAATGAATCATTTCACCCTTTTAGTTAAAATTCATAAATAACCAATTCATAAAAATTTGTAAAAATTATTTATTAAATATTATAAAAGAAATTTAAATATGGTTTTAAATTACGTTAAAAAATATTTAGATTATATAAAATGGAAATCTTGGAATAATTTCAATGAACACGAACATGGAATAAAAATTTTGTTGACCAAAGAAGAAATAAGATCAGTTTTTTAAAAACATTTCTCTATAATTTTATATACGAACGAGAGGAATATGTTAGATTAAATTATATGATTGGAATAACTGTAGAATAAAGATATATATGGGTTTTATGGGATATTATATATATAATTTCCCTCAATGAAAAATTTTCATATATAATTCCAAAAAAATGAGATTGAAACAAAAAACATATCACTTTTGTAATATATAAATCAAAACCCCATAATAGAGGGAAAAATATATGGAATTTTAAATCATAATAAGATTATTGATACATATCATAAAATAAAATCATATTTATTATTTACACCACACACATGAAACAAGATGATAATATAGCTTTTGTCTCACAAAAATAAATATGGGATTAGAAACCCTTACCCCAAGTTCCATATTTCTTTATTTGGGTTCCAAGATAATATTATATATATTATTAATATATTAAAGAAAATTATTAATTAGTATATAACCATATTTTTTTAATTATAATATCTTATCTCCTATTCATTAACAACATTTCATTATCCTTATAATTTCAGGTGTTAATTGTTTCATTTTTCATACGTGTTTTAGTCTGACAGTTATAGTCCTTACACCTATATAATTGATAAATAATTTCAATAATATTAATAATTTAATAAGTTTAACATTTTATCATTATAAAAACTTTTATAAAAATTTCTATAAATAAGTTATGAAAAATTAATTACATCACTTCATGGAGAAAATAGTTTGTACGTATGTATGAGTGATGTTTCAACATTTCAATGGATCAAATGAAATAAATGTAAATAATAATTACACATTAAATAATAATTAATACCTAATATATATAAAATACACATGTATTAAAAATATAATTATTTCAATCATTTTATTTTTTAAATAAAAAATAAATCACATCACTTCGTGGAAGTGGTTGTCCACATGTACGCATGAGCGATATTATCATTTTTCAACACATGAGAATGTAATAAGGAAGATATGATCTTATAATTATAGAATAATAATAATATAAAATATATCTTATATAAATTTTATATCCATCACAATAACCAACATTTAAATATTGTGATATAAAATTAAACATATCTCTATGCGGACATAGTAGTCAACATGTTAGCACAAGCGATACTTTCAGTTATTATTATTTTTAAAAGGGGAGGAAAATGTTTGTCTCATAATAATAATAAAATATCAATATATTTATTTAAATGGATTCCAAATTTTACTATTGTTATAATAAATTTTTAGGATGAAAAATAATATATAAATTTTGAACGAGTCAGGTAAGATGATTACATCTTCTTTTAGATACATCCTTTATCTTACAACCCAATACTTCATAGGATGGCTATAGGGTAAAGAACCCAAAAATGACGAAATAAAATATGGAATGTTTTTTATTAGGGATTATATAAGCTATGAGGCCCAAATATTTTGAATAATGGGGGTGGGGGTTATGTGGTTCCCTTTAATAAGTTAGGGGAGGAAAATGCGTGGAATTACTTAAAATATTTAAATAAATATGGTAGAATCCATGTGAATGTGCTATAAAAGAGAAACATATTAAAATTTAGGATAATATAATCTTGAAATATCTTAAAATAAAAATATTTATACATTTTTATGTGACATTTTTCCCTTATCTCTTAGTTTAACTCACAATTAAAACATTTTAATTTTAAATGTGACAACACATTTTTACAATTTTTTACTTTTCTTTCTAACAAAATTTGAAAGTAGAATAATTAAAAAAAATTACATATTGACTTGAAATATATAATCTATTTTAAAAAATTAAATTCATATAAACGGAATAAATTCATTTTAAATTTAGTGTATAAAACATAACGAATTCTATTTTTCAAAAATGGGTTTTAACCATAAATCTGGATTTGATATTATACCATACCAAGTAAAAACTATTTTATGAATGAAGAAACATTTGATTGAATATATTATTATAATATTTCACTAAATTTATTTATAAATTGGTATTAATTTAATTTAAAAGCACATAGAAAACATAAAACCTATTTTTTAGAAGGAAAATCTCTTTTGAGCTTTAAATGCTATTATTTTTATTTGTAAACATTTTATAACCAATGTATGAATGATTATTCATTAATTATCAATTAATGTATTCAAAATTTTCTTTTAAAATTGATAAATATTTTTTTATATAAAAAATATATAATTCCTATAAAAATAAAATTCATTTGAAAAATAAGGCTTTTGATATATGAATGAATTAATTAATATTTAATGATTTTTTCATAGGTGTTAATAAATTGACTTGAATTAGGGAAACCCATTATATTTGTATATATTTTGTAATGGGGTTATTCTTATCCATACCCATGAATCCAAAGACTAGGTGATAATTATCATGTTAAATAATAATATTTCAATATTATATCATGGTTCATTTAAACTTTGCATTTGTTGGTAAACAAAAATATCCAACACATAAAATATATTATATATAAATAAATCACAAAATATCAGGGTCTTATAGTTAATCTTTAGAATAAAATACTTCTAAAATTAGATTTTATGAGCTTTATTTTATTATAGTAAATATATTATGGATAAAAAAAATTTGATATTAATAATATTTTAACACTATGTTGAGAAGAAATTGATAGGAAATAATAATAATAAAAGATAATAATTCTAAAAAAGTTATTTTTCTATGAAAAAAGAATTCATTATATATTTAAGTTTTTCTTTAAAAATTAAATAATCAAATTTTAGAATATTAATTTTAACAAATTGGAATCATTTTAATTTACAGATACAAAATTAACTTATCATTAATTATAGTAATTTCATTAAAAGAGTTGATTTCTATGTGTGAAATAAAAAATAAAGAGTTTTCAAAAATTTAAATATCATTAATTTATTATAACCTAACAAAAATTGTCATTTATAAAACCATTTAATTAATAAAATATATATTTAAGGAATACAACCAAACATTTAAGAATAATATAAAGCATTTAGGAATTATATGTTTAACATTTAATGAACTGAAGTAATTTATTACAATAAAAACGATTTTTTGACATTTCTATTAATTAAAAAATATTTTTGGTAAAATTTGGTTATATATTGAATTGAAAGCTACATAAGATTTATACATTATATATTAAAACAATTAATATCATTAAAATCATATAAATTTATAATTATATCATAAATATAAAATTTAATCTTAAAAATAATATTAATCTAATAATGGGGGTTTTCCTATTATATTAAGTAATGTTAAAATTTATTGTTATTACACATGTAAATTTTATCTAATTAAATCAAATTTTTATTTTCAATTATTAGATATAAATCTTTTAACTAGGTCTATTTAATTCATAGTTATATAAAATTGTTCACTTAGAAAAAAATAGTTACCATAGGACAACCAACAATGGTAAAAGTGAAAATTTTAAAAGTATAGAACATATTTATATTGGAAAAATTTTTAAAAATGAATTAATGAGGAATTATAGGACTTATGTAATAAATAAAAATCCATTATTGTATATTTTTTAGTTTTATTGAAATGTAAAACATGTTTTCTCTTTATATTATATCAAAATATTATTAAAAATACCATTCTCACCACTTATAAAAGGTAACTGTCACCGCCTCTTCAATTCAACAAAAAATTTTGTTTCAACAATAAATTATTCAATTATTACTTAAAAATGAAAACTATTCCTTCTCTTGAGCCTCTAGTAAAAATATATTGGCCTAAGTCCTCCATTTCATAGGATTTTTCCACGGTAAAACCAAAATTCTCAATGCATGAACTTTTAAAAAAAATTATTTTTTCTTTTAATTCTTACATTCACAAATGAAAGTTTATAATCCCTATATAATGAAATTGCTTGTATTTTTTATGGATTTTTATTATTATATTTTTAAAAACATAAACCAACAATCATCTTTTCAATTAATAAATAAAAAATCACCATTCATGCATTGTACAAACTAGAACAACAACAAAGTGACAACTTTAATTTTTCACCAATACCTCTCTAAGCTAGATGATGTGGATCTTATTTGAGAAATTTTTTCACATTATTGTGGTTAATTATTATATTTTTTAATATAAAACTATTACTTCAAGTTTAATATATAAAATATAGTTGATTAGTTTTTAAAACATACCATCACTTTAATATTTTAATAAAATGTATACTTTGGGTGCTCAACTGATAAAAAGATCTAGGTATAAATTCTCATTTATTTATGTAAAATCATTTATTATAAATTTTATTTTTCAATATTTTTCATAGTAAAATTTTCATGAGTTTTTTATTTTTATAATGAATTTTTCCTTAACATCATAATTTAAATTAAAACTTTTTTGAGAATTTATTTTATGAAATTATAATGATAATTTTTCCCTTAAATTTTTTTTAAAATATTTTACATTAAATGAATTATGATTTTTTTTATTTTTAAAATTTTTAAGGATTTTTAAAACATTTATTTAAATAAATGAAATTTTAATAGTTTTTATACCGACCGCATAGAGATTTACAAAATGTGAAAAAAAAATTAAACTAAAGACCTAATCCCATGAAGGGAATCCAAATGACTATAAACACAAAACCAACCACATCATTATTCATGAATTGTACATGTTAAAATTAATGGTCACTATAGTGGCCATATGAATAAAATTACAAGTAACCGTAATACTTCATGACCAACCTAAAATTCTCAAGGAAGATTCATGTGATCGCAAGATAAAATGAGCAAGTGGCCACATGGGAAAGTAGGGAAGTGACTATAAGAGTTGTTTTCCAATTTAAACCTTCCATATATAGTTAAACTAACCATGAATGTTAATAAAATATTTCATGCTTGATGAAACAAAAAACGAGTGAAATAAGATCACGTGAATGAGGATGAACTAGAGATTCAATGAGATAAGAAATATGACACAAACCAAGAATCAAAAGTCTAGCATATATGGAATTTAATGAAAGTTAACAAGGAATATGAATTTTGATCTTAAGGAGGGGTTCGGTAGTGGTTAAATGAAAATAACTAAATTCTATTTCATGTCATTTATACTTTTGTATCGATCGATCAAATCAAAGAGGGTCAATCTGAGCATATAAAAATAATAATGAATATTTTATTGTGATGATTGAAGATGTTTAAAACTCTTAAATTGAAGATGAAATTTTTAAGAGCCTAGATCTATGATTTGTAGCCATCATGTGAGATATGTTGTGATCAATTCAGACTAAGGTATTGAGATGAATATGTGATCATGGATATGCATAATGTGATGTAACCAATCATTATTGAAGATGAATTTTGATTAGTTTCCAAGATGTAATGTAATTGTCTGTAGGTTAAAAGATAGAGATAGGCATTAGTTCTTCCCATAGAACTGATTCCAAGATCCCATCTAAATGATCATCTTGTGCCCGATGAATTACCATAATGAAATTCCAAACCATGGACACTCAGGTCTTTGAAAACCAAAGATAAAAAAATATATTTATTCCCATCCAAAATGATGTTTGAGCCTACTGATGCTCATCCACTGGGGAACATTGAAGAATATATGACCAAGTAAAAGCTCATAATTCATAGTTTGATGTGGATTAAGGATGAATCATGAAATTCATGCATCTAAAAACTTGTTTAATTGAATCTAGAGTGGGGAAACTCTAGAAAATGATATTTTTATATAATAATCCAAACTCAATTGTTTTATCTTACAAAATTCCCCATGCAATTGAATCTAAAAAGACAAATACTACATATATAATGTTCTTGATGCTCGATGTATCCAAATTTTCATGGAGATATGTATTTGTAGGAATCCTAAATAATAGAAGAAGGGAAACTAGTATGTGCTACACTAGGTCTAGTAGATAGATTAGGGATTGAAATAGTAGATATAAATAGAGGGGTACCAAAAACTAAAATATGAAAAAGATGAAGGAAATCTGAAAATTAGATGATTTTCATAAAATTATAGATGATTTAGAAATCCACTAGGGGATACTGATAAGAATTTGAAATTTGGGCAGAGCATTGAAAGATGAAAGGAGTATAAAAATGATTCTAGAGCATTATAGGGAGTGTTGAGGAGATCGTGATAATATTTTATAATAAATCATACAACAAATGGGTGTTCATATTAAGCTATAGGAGATTAAACATAGTCCTCAGTGGGTCACTCAAGTTGATGCAGATCACCTAAAAGTGCACCATGATGATGTTTACGTCCTATTAGTTAGGATGTCACATATTTTTTATTATTATTTAAATCATTATTGGTATTTTATTCCTTGTTCCCCATTCATGATTCATGGGACTTAGATATATTTCTATATTTATTACCCAATATCTTATTATATAATATTGGTTTTCAAGGTTTAAATTCACTTGCTGCGTAAGTAATCTCCCCTCTATGTTTTTATCTCATACCTCCATAAATGGGGAGATATTTTAAGAGTATTTAACTATAAAGTGAAACTCGATGCTTCTAAGAGATCCAAGTTTCCAGAAAATCCTCACCTCTTCTTCATCTTTATCAGAATGTGATGGTGATTTGGGGAGTTGTGAGAGTAAACACTTGAACAAGATTGGTTTTATAATCTCTAACATCATTATGTTTACTCTTCCTATCTCATTTTTTGAACTGAGTGTGTCAGTTTGGTTTCGTGGTATGATAATATTAGTAGGAAAATTTCTACTTGTGAGATTTCCTAACATGAATGAATATGTTTGGGGATTATTTTTATGTTTTTAAGCATCGCTATTAAACTAAATAACTATGGTAGTTAAGTGTTAAAAATTTAGGAGAGAGAGGTGTGTAATAAGACATTAGACATGCATTGAGTGGGGCTGAGGATCAATATTTCTAATCTTTTTAGTTTTTGGGTAGGCAGTTGAGAGTGGGTCAACTCGGAACTAGCCTTGTTCTTATTGGCCCTTTTGTTCTGTCATCATTATGTATCCTCTTATTCTTGTTTCACTCACTATAACTTAGATCATCATATATGTTTCATGTTATTTCTAATTATTTAAAAATACACTATATGAAAACAGTGTTTTAGCAGCGGTATTTAAAACTTCCTCTAAATTTTTAAAATATTTTTTATAAATTTTGTAAAATATCTTCTAATTTTTTAAAATTTTTTAGCAGCTTTTTTTTTAAAAATATCGAAAAATTTAGGAATATTTAAATAAATTTCTTATTTATTATTTATTATTTATTATTTACAATCAAATTCATTTTATTTTTTATAATTTCAAATAATTATTATGTTTCAATTATTTAATATTTATACTAATTAGTTAATAATATTTTTAAACTGAAAAGAAATTTTCAATATGTGGAAGAACATACTTCTACATAATATGACTATAACATCTAATCCGAGAGTCCATTTCAACACGACAACCAGTCAAATATAATTTTATCAAATGAGAAGAAACCATGTGAGATTTAAATCATGTGATAAAAAAGGGAATAAATATATTCAAAATTCAAAAGTCAAAAATTGAGCTCAATCTTCAAACGACCATTACATTTAATCCGGGTGCCTATTTGGGCTTTACCACATATCAAATCGAAGCATGTAATGTCCTCTACACTTCCTAGGTGTAGCACCAACTATATGATTATTGTACCTTGTTTTATTCTAACAGAACGGCAAAAAAGGCCTCATTAAACAGAGGTTTTGGTTGTAGATACTGATTTCTAAAAATCCAAATGGTTATAATGTTTGATCCAGGTGTCTATTTGGCCTTTACCACAAATCATATCGAAACACATTTCTTGATCTCCAATTTGACTGGTTGTGGCCCTGAAAAATGAGTCTCAGATCATATTTTATTGTCATTTCAATGTTCTAGGGTTTTTATAGGTTCTTAATGTTTTATGATTGATTGATTAATTAATTAATTTATTTATATATTTAATAATTATTTAATAATTAATTAATTATTAACTAATTATTAAATAATTATTATTTATTTATCTATTATTTTTTATTTTTTATTTTTTATTATTTTTTATTTAATATATATCTTTTAATTAAATATTTATCATTTTGATATTAAGTACACATTAACTATTAAATTATTTTTAATTAATTAATTAATTAATTATAAATTATAACTTATTAGTTTGTTATTCATTTATTATTTATTAATTTATTTCTTCGTTATTCCTTATTATATTAATTAAATAATAATTATTAATTTGTAATTAGTAATTATTTATTAATTATTTATTAAATGTTAAATATTTGATAAAAAATTTTCATAATTAATTAATAATTAATAATTATAAATTATTAGTATTTATTTATTAGTTATTATTAATTTTTAAAAAATTATTATTTAATTATCTTTTTATTTATTTCTATAATTATTTATTTATTATATAATAATTATTATTTATTATTTGTTAGTTATTATTTATTATTTAATAATTATAAATTTATTTTTAATTTAATAAATATTAATTTATTATTAGTTTATTATTCATTTATTATTTATTTTTATTTTATTTAATTATTAATTAGTGATTATTAATTATTTATTTATAAAATATTAAATATTAATAATTAATTATTAATTAAGAATTATTAGTTATTATTAATTATTAATTATTAAATTATTATTATTTGTCTATATATTTATTTATTTGTTTATTTGTTTATTTATTATTTATTATTTATTATTTATTATTTATTAATTTATTTTCAATTTTAGTGAACATTAATTAATTATTAGTTTATTATTCATTTATTAGTTATTTATTTTTTATTTATTTGTTCAGTATTCATTATTTATTACTTATTAATTATTTATTTATATTTTAATTATTTTTTAATAATTTATAAACATTAAATATTAAATATTAATTCTTTATTCTTAATTCTTAATGATCAATTATTAATTATAATTTATTTTTAATTACTAATTGTTAATTATTAATTATTTGTTATTAATTACTCATTATTAATTATTAATTAATTATTAATTAATCATTTATATATTAATTATTAATTTATTATTAATTTGTTATTTATTTATGATATATTAAATATATTTTAATTAATTTATTATTTATATATTAATTATATTTTATATGTTATATATTATCTATTACATATTACATATTACATAATATATATTATATATTATATATTCTATATTATTTATTATTTATTATACAAATACAATATACAATATAAAATATAAAATATATTATGTATTATGTATTATGTATTTTATATTACATGTTATATATTATATGATATATATTATTAATTATTAATTATTAAATATTAATTATTGATTATTGATTAATAACTCTTGATTAATAATTATTGACTAATAATTATTTTGTGTGAATCTATTTGGAAGGTATTACTTGTTTTTATAATTAATTTATATATGTATAAGTATATTAAATTCGATTTATTAACCCCATGAAGAGCATGTTGTAGTGGTATAGTCTTTGGAGAATAAGAAAGAGGTAAAGGGTTCAAATCTCACCCAACGTAGAATTTTATTTATGCCATGGCCATGTGCTTGGACATGGACTTCTAAAAGGAAATGGACTTATGCATGGAGATGGGCCTAAGCTTGGTAATAATAAATAAATAATTAAATAAATTACTAAAAAATATATAAAAATTTATAAATAAATTACGTACATATAAAAATAAAAAAATTTAAAATTTTTTAAAAAAATATAAAAAAAATTTAAAATTGATTTATGACGGTTTAAATCGGTGGTAAAAAATGCCACTAAATCATTCTACAAAGATTTTAAAAAAAACGCTAATAATTATTTTCCAACACACGATTTAACGGTGAATTACTAAAATCATCGTAGAATGATTTAGCGGTGTTGTAAATTGTCGCTAAATGAAGAAAACTACTGCTAAATATAAATATTTACATAGTGATATATAAAAATACAAAAAGTATTTTGGAAGAATCACTAGGGTAGGTTATACTGCTTCTTTGAAATGAACCCCTAGTTTAGACACTCTGGTATTTATAGAGAAAATAAAATTATATATGTGACCATTCTCATTATAAGGACACAGTCATCAATTATTTTTATTTACTTCGAATAAATCTATATATTTTTAATTTTTAGGATTTTTTTTAACTTTTACTAATAATAATGTCAATTTTGATGGAATCATATTTTTATGAATCTTTTTTTTTTGTTTTAAAAATATGAGGTGTAGGAACATACTAAGTCATTAGAAGATTTCGTTAGCATAAAATCTAGTAAAATAGTTTAGTTACATTATATAAGTAACCCAGAGGATATTTAAAAACTGATGGACTTACTTTTAGCTTCCCACTCATCCCAATAATATCATACATGTTGGATAGATCCATAGTAATTTTTTTTATTGGACTCTTAAGATGAAAGTAAGAAGATGTGGAACTATTTAAATTGGAATCAAATGTTCGCAGCTATTCCAATATGGATCTACAAATTAAATTTATTGAGTATAATTTTGTGGGATTTTAAGAAGTGGGACTCGATGAAATTGAACAAGATGGATATGTGATGGAAGATCAATTTATTTCTAAATTTTATTAGAAATATTCTTCATGTAATGTTTTTTAATTAATTTTCATTGCATGTATATGTTTTAATAGATTAAGAAGCCCTCTATTATCCTTTATAAGACACCACAAATGAATTGTTTAACTTTGAGAATTTGTAAAATGAGGTTAGCTACCTTACACTAACCTAGGACACACTAATAGGGACCTATATCCTCTTAATGAACAAATAACTAATCAAATTTTGGGTGATCAATACTGAATGAAAAAAAATTGTTTTCATTTGAAATTAATGTTACTAAAGTTCATTTTCTTATCTTCTTCCTCCATATATATATATATTAAAGACACAATTGAGTCTTATGAATTCTGGTACATCCTTGGAGGTATTGAATCTGCACCTGATTTGGAACTTTTTAAATTCCATTTTGATGTAGAAATATCAATGTACTGGTATACTATTGAAGATGAGGAGGTTTTAGAACTGTGAATGGATATTAAGTTGGATGATGAAACATTTTTTTAGTTAATGAAAAATTAGTTTTTGGGAATGAAACAGAATACAAATTACCTCCAAAATTTGTTTCCCCACAAGTTGTGGATACAATTCAATAAGAATAAAAAAATCAAAAATACCCCTTTTTATATATTCTCATAAATTACCCAAAAATATAAAACATACAATGAGTGAGATTAGATTGAAGTTGAAAATGGGTGATCCAAAAGTAGTAGATCACTAAAGATATAAATAAGAACACGTGGTGGTTCAAATATAAGAAGCCACAATCTATATCAGTATGAAGTTTAACCGTAGGCTATATATTTCTGGATAGTCTAAACACAATATCCCTGAGGGGTTATCCCAAGAATATCTTGTCGTTAGTTTTTTTAACTAGTTACACATTAATTTTATTTTATTATGTTCTTGATGAATTCATGAAATAAATACGTGACAGTCTATCCATAGAGAATATGATTACTAAAAAAACCTGTTTGAAAAATTTGTAATAATTGTAGAATCATTCTCATTTTCTTTGATAAACTATAAATATTATTAATCTCGGATCAAAACTCCCTAACTCATAAATGGGTTTCTAATTCATTGAGCCTAAAGTATATACTAATGATGTTTATTTCTGTTTCATCTTGTAAGAACTCAATTAGAGTAGTCATAAATATTTCACAAAGAAAAATAAGGGGAGAATATTTCTTGAAATTTAATAATAAAATATTCTCCATTAATAGGGTAAATTTATTTAGGATTAAAATTATAATTCATCCAATTCATATTTCATGTTTCTTAGAATTATGTGTGGTAGAATACCCATTGTTTAATTTTAAATATGAAAATCTATTTTCTTTATTGGGTGTCTGGATTTTTAGTATTTATATTGATAAAAATAAAATTGAGATTTATTCAAAACATTTTCTAAAACCATTTAAATCCCTTTATTAAAATTTTTATCATTATTTTATTTGAGTTTAATATATAATTCTTCTGTCTATGTATAACAATAATAAGCATGAACTTAAAAGAAAATGTTTTCGAATTTGATGCGAATATGTGGAAAATATATTGTGTTTCACATCATGTAAGCATTAAATTTTTTTACTATATTGCATTGATATTTTTTTCTTAATAAAAATGTTCTCCCACATCATGATTTAACATTAGGGATAATTTTTTGTTTTATGTGTGTTCATAGGGGTCTTAAAATTTCCCATTATTAAGATTCAATGTTCTACTTATCAAAACCACACAAAGTTTATTCCAAAATTGACTCTATTATAGGATTATGATTTTCTCCCTACCAATAAGAAATATTTTTGTGTGAATTAGGATATAAAAAGAAAAAATAATTGTTTCCTACCTATGAAAATCTAGAATTCTCATTTTTTGGGATTTCATATGTTCCTAATTTGTTAGAAATAAATAATTATTGAGCGATACTATCAACATTTTTTATTAAAATAATATTTGAAAACTAGAAAAGTGAGTGTGACATGATATATTTTTGGGGAACTGGAATTATAACTTAGGGAAACATTATGTTTTAACTTCAATTTAGTAACTTATCTTTAGTGAAATGTAACTCCTTAGGGAGACAAAGCAGTAGATATTAATATAAATCATTTGAAACCCAAGTTCAATGGGAAATTGGAATTAAATAGTGAATCTTCATGACAACGGGTAGTGGTTTAGTAGCGTAAATAAACAAATAAAAATTCAATTAGTGATTTTCATAATGTTATACAAAAATTATTGTGTGGTAAAATTGAAATAAATTTCCTTTTTAAAATATTGAGTTCCCTAATGTGAGGGAAATTTTATACATAGATGATGCACGAAAAAACTAATTTATAAAAATATTATTTTATTTCTATCAATAAAGTGAAAAGTGGAAATTTAGTTTGTGAATCCTTATATAGATTGAAAACCCATTTTTTTCATATTATAAATTTTATTATAATTGAATATCACTAGTCTACACTCTAATAAGAAAAATTGTAATGAGGTTTGTTGTATGATAGTGTGACATATTCCCTTATGAATCATGTTTTTTTTTTGAAAATTGATTGTTTCTTGATTTTATTTAATTTAAAAGTGAATTTGAACCTTGAAAGGATACTCATTTTTTTGGAGTTATTTTAAATAAATAAAAATGCATCATATTTCTTTCATGTACAATTGATTAAGTGTGTGGGAATATGAAATGGGTTTTATTTTAGAATATTTTACCACATTAATGCGGTGATTTACTATATTTATTAATATCAAACATAGTCTTCAATGAGAAAATATTAAATTAGGTTAATTATTTGTTTAAACATGTAGTTCATAGAATATTTTATAAAAATGTATGTTTTTTATTAACCGATTAAAAGTTAATTTTATAATTTCTCATTTATTTATGGAATATAATATTTTTAAAATATTCACTGAATATATTTTTCTAAGTGAATTTCAATGTGGTTTTGTTTTGTGCATTGTATTCATACATAATTTCTAAAATAAATTTTTTTTGTGAAATTCAATTTATTTGAAAATGTAGTTTTTTTGTGTATTTGATTTTTTTAAATATTTTATTTATATCAAATTACGAATTCAGCTTTTTTGGTTCCATGGAAAAATTGAAAAACTACCAAGTGATCGCATGAAAGTGACATGGTTAATAAACTAACTGTAAGGTGAATAAACCAATGTGAGGATATTTGGAAAGTAATAATGCTACCACATAAGGGGCAGAGTATTGAATGTGAACATGGAACCTACAGAAATCATAGAAACCACAACAATAAAATTACAAGCAACCATAGAAAATTATGAAAAACCATCCATGATTAGGGAAACGACATGTGACAATATAGAAAATTTTGAAAGAATATAATATTAAATAAAAGAGTTACCAAAAAGTTTTTTTTAATTTAAACATACCAAATATTGTTTAACAAACAATAAATTGTAATGGAACCATAAAAAATTGATGAAACTAAAACTGAATGAAGTTAGGGATCATGAATAAAGATGGACTAGACCTTCAATGTTATATGGAAGACAACCTAATCCAAGAACCGCAAGTCAAACCTGGATTAAAATTGAAGAAGACCATTGTGGATGTATGAATATTGATCTCATGGAGGGGTTCATTGGTGGTCAGTCGAGACTAAAAAAATAATATTAATGGATTTTTGAGCTACTGCAATGGATCAATCCATAAAAGAGTGTTGATCTGATCTTGGAAAACATTTAATACACCTTTGATCTTGTAAATTTAATATGTTTTAACTCTAAAATTGAATATGAAATCCAGATGAGATTAGATCTATAACCAAAATCCTTTATATGAGATACAACACGATCGAATCATATTGATGTATTAAACTAGATAGGGGATCTCAGATATGAATTATATGATGAATCTAATAAAAATTGAAGATGAATTTTTTATTTTTTTATTGATTTTTAATTTTTCTTATATAGTTCTGAGGATGGAGATATGCCTAAACCGTTTCCATAACAACTTTTGAATGTACCCTTTTGAACACACATAATTTACTTGACTAATTTCAAAAAATAATTTACATACATGAGATTCTCAAGTATAAAAAAACCAAATATCAAAATAGTAATTGATTCCCATTGCGATGGAATTTTGACCAAGTAGAAGAACATATACACAAGATCAGGTAAGAATATATAACCAAATCAAAAAATCAGAATCCTTGAACTGCTGTCGAGTGAGTCTAAAGCTCATAAATATCATAACTCACCAATTTTTGAATTGGCTCTTAGGTGAGTCTACATTATGAAATGATAATTTAATAGATAAATCCAAACAGAATTGTGTGAGCTCCCAGAACTCAAAATGTAATTGAATCCATGGATTTCAGTTCTATTCGGCTAATGATTCCAAGGGGTTACATACTGAAATTTCTATCTTGTTGAATATTTATACATAACCTAAAAAATTTCATAAGTTAAACCATGTTTATCTTCATAAGTCAAACAAAATAGATTAAAAAAATGATAAAAATGGTGAGGTACCAGAAATGATAAAATAAATAATATAAAGATGATACAATAACAAATTAATCTACTATGAATTTCTATATGATTCATAAGTCCTTTGGTGGATGTTTGTAAGCCATTGAAAATTGGGAAGAGAACCAGAGGCATTAAAGAGTATCTAGAAAATTATAAAGAATTATTGGAAGTGATGAGGATATTTTGTGAATATTTTCTACCATATACATGACTACAATGGGTGGGAACATTTATTTAAGGTATATTAAACAGAATAACTATGGATTCACTCAAGTTGATGAAGTTAAACTATTAGTAAAACACATGGATGTTCATTTCCTATTTGTTATAATGTCACCACATTTTTTATTTTATTTTTGAATTAGTAGGGGGATTCACCAAAGTGTTCCCCATTCTTGATTCACACGACCTATATCTAATTCTCACCTTACTCGTTATTCACTCATTCGGCAATTCTGGTTCTCATTTTTTAAATACAATCATTTTGATTTTATTCTCTCTATGTATGTAGTGATCTCAAATAGCCAAAAATAGAGTGTTAATTTGTGATACATGGTCTAGTAATTGAAATTCCACACTACTTTTATTTTTGAGCATCATAATGATCCGCACCTCTTCTTTATTTATAGAAAATTTTGATGCAGTTTTGGGGTGTTTCAATAGTACACAATTTTATAAGATTGGTTTTTTACTCTCTTTTAATTTATTTTCACTCATCCCCTCTCATTTCGCTCAACTGATTGTGTGATTTTGGTTGTGTGATATGATGATCATAGAATAATCATTTACACATGTGATATTTCCAAGTCAGAATAAATATATTGGGTGATTCTTTTCGTATTTTGGAGGAGCACTCTTATATTTAATAACTACAGTTGTTGGGTGTTCATGGTTTTGGAGATAAATGATTGTGTTATGATTCATCATTCATATATATAGTGAAGCTGAGGAATGATGGTATTCTTTTCTTTTGATATGTGATATGCAGTTGAGAGTGAATAATCTTGGATCTAGCCTTGTCCTAGATGGAACTTTTATTCTTTCTTCATTGTGTATCTTGTTCTTGTTGAAATCACTCTAACTCAATTTTTAATTTCAATTTCATGTATTCATTAATGATTTATCAATTTTATAAGAACATAATATTATTTTCAGATGAATCAGGAGGTAAAGAAACAATACTTCCTTGTAAAAAATCCATTGTTTCGCCATTGTTTTATATTTATGGAAAATACAAATTTATTTGCGACCATCCACATAAAATAGACTCATTCATCACTAGTTATAAAGGTGAAATTAATGAATAAATATGAAATATATAATATATTAATAAATATAAAGATAAAATTTATAATAAACCCTCTTTACATATCATTATTTTAAAAAATTAAATCTTTGACCTATCCTTGTGAAGACTAATTCCATTATCAAGTAATGTAACACATTTTTCATCTATTTTTATTCTAATGAATTAAATTATTTGAAAATTTGATTTAAAATATTCATATTATCTAAATTACATAATTATTAATCATTAAAAATTATTTTATTACCAAATAAACCACTTTTATAATCATAATCATCCATTAATTATGAAACATTCACATTCAGGTTGGTCAAACAACTAATTAAAACAATACTATAAAATAATGTCATAGATGACTATAATAACACAATTAATAATAAAATATGATATACATAAGTAAATGATGATATTATTTTGGTTCTAAAATTATAAAAATAATATAAAAATATTTAATTATGTTACCAATTTTTATTCATTATACACCTTTAAATATTTTTATTATGAAAAATGAAACCATCATTCATACATTGTGCAGACTACCGCCACCACAAAGTGACGACTATAAATTTTCACCATCACAAGCCATAGAATGTTATAATAGTGAAATTGAAGAATAAAATTGAAATATATTATAATAATATTATTATTAATAGAAAAATTATATTCTACCTTCTTTCCCTTTCATGCTTTGATAAATGAAAATTATAACCGTGCGTTGTGGAGACCAAAACTTCCACAAATTAACATATCTCTTTTTTTGTCTAATTTAATATTTATTTATTAAAATATATTAAAATTTCATTCAACACAAAAGAATTTTCTAGATAATATTAATATTACTCTCTAATAGTAATATATTTCTAAAATTAAACACTTTTATAATTATTTTCATCCATTAATTAAGTCATGTTCATGTTTGGGTCGTTGTGACTACCTACTTGAACAATGATAAAAAATATTATCATGGATTACTATGAGAACATTATTAATGATAATATATGATATAAATAAATTAAGTAATTATATTATATAGGTTTTTCAATGCAATCACAAATATTAAACTCATTAATTAAAATAATAATGCATGTTTATTAAAAATCATCGAAACATCCCCATCTTCGAATTTTTAATAATGTATCATAAAATAATATCATAGAATGAAATTAAAATAATATAGATAACTATAAATAATAAATTACAATACATTTATTATATAGGAATGGTGAACAATGGGAAAAAAATTAAGAAAAACATTTATATTACAAAACAAGTTGAAAAAGATCAAGATTACTCACACCCAATTTTGATTGTATATAAAAATACTAATATATATGTAGGGAAAAATTATAAACCAATTTTAATATATATATATATATATATATTCTAAATTTTCATTAAAATATGTTATTGAGATATTTCTTTTGTGTTAAAATGGATATTATTGTACTTCAGTGGAAGTTAGGAACTTAGGTAAGGGTTTATTGTTAAACAAATTCACTCCTTATGGAATATTTATTAATATAAACCATGTTTTACCTGGAATGGTTAAAATAATACATCTTTTAATATATATTTATCATTATCAAATCATTATTCATGGTTTTTAATGTTTCATATTAAACCATATCCTTTAAGTGGGTTTTTTGAAAAAAAAATTAATGTTGTAAGGGTTTGTGCTAACTCAATTTTATTCCTCTCAGTCATAAGCATAATTTTAGAAATTATTTGTTCCAGTTTTCCTTTATTTTAACTAATGAATAAATTATATTATAATTATTCTTTATTTTATATGGTTTTATAATTCTTACTTATAACCTCATTATTAAATGATTCTTACCACTCAGACTATGTTTCTAGAAAGGGGTTTCATAGACTCAATTACCATTTCTTAAGACATGATTCTTATTAAAAACCAATTTAAATTTATATTATTCATATAATACCTGTTTGTTATTTTAGATGATAAATTATCTTTCATGGTATTTTAAAATTACTTTCATGTTATTTATCCTTTAAGGGTTTTAATATAGATGATACTCAATGCATATGGTTCTTTTGTCTCATTTTCAAATCCATTGGATTTGTTAGATATCATGCATGATCATTTCTATTATATAATATATTTATTACCCTATTGAATTAAATTATAATTAATATATTTTATTCTGTTATATTTTAATTTCATGTTATGACTCACATGTTCTTTTGATTCATAAGTTACCATTACCTTAATGGAATTTGAATCTCAATTTTTATTCATTGGGATATGATTCATATTCCACACTTGATTATTATTTATAGTGTATATATTGTCTATTTTTTAATTTCTAAATCCTCTAATACTAGAATTATTTTGGAGGTTAAACTCATGGGAATTCATCACTATAATTGTGTTTAAAACCATCCTCTATTATAGGAATGATTTTTTCATTCAATACCATTCCTTTGGGAATAATCTATATTTCATTCATTTGATCGATGTGTGTTCACATAGATAACATATGTAAATTTATTAGGGGATTATTTGAGACAATTGTTTTCTCCTTAATCTATATGATTTTAGTTTTTGGGATGATTACCGAGAAAGATATTCTATTTATTAGTTGAAGAATTTATTGTCTTAACCAGATAACATTACCCCATACTGTGTTAGTTTGAGGTATAATTAAATAGAAACTGTTGGACCATCTCTGTTATTGTCATTTTCATAATCACAAATAATGTCAACCTATATATACTACAATTTAATTCCATTTAATACCTCTATGTAAATCAATTATTTCTTATATAACTATAAATATCAATAATTCAATAACCTATAAATATATATATATATATATATATATATGAATAAATATGTTTATAAGTGTATTCTTACATGTATTTTTGGATGTCACATAATCTAGTACTGTTATGTGTAAGACAGGCACTAAAAAATCTTTTCAAAGTCATAGGAACTGATGTTCGACACACCTATGTTCGACACACTGATGTTCGACACAACGATGTTCAACACACCGATGCTCCACACACCGATGATCGACACACTGATGTTCGGCTCACAGATGTTCGACACACCGATGTTTGACACACTGATGATAGAAAAACCAAAGATGACACACCGAAGATGAAACACCATAAATGACACACCGATGTTGACACACCAATGTAAAGAGACTGATGATGACAGACCAATACTTATAACGCTCCGATAGTCATAAAAAAGGGATTCATATTTATTAATTCGAATTTATTTATAATGGTCATATTTAGACAAATTACTATTTTTGACATTATTTAATGTTGTCTGTAGGACTTTCCGTACCAAGAACAATGTAAATGCATCTTGGGATATCTTCATGCCTACTAGACCATGATGTATAAAAGAATTACAAGATCAACCAAAAACACGAGATGCTGAACCTGTTAGAAAAAAATGGTTTTCTATGATAATGTAAAAGATATTGGAAATAGAAGAACTCGAAGATTGAGTATACAAGAATTTTAATATTACAAGATATATCATACTGATTTTCACTGAACATCCTAACATTGAATAGTTGAACCTTTATTCAAATGTAAACAAGATTACACTGACTATGATACAATATTTTGGAGCCAAACTCTAGAAGAGGGATAGAATATCATATTCTTTATGTCCATTGAGTCCAGAGATTTACTACACAACGCACATGGATTTCTAAACTCTATTCTTATTTTATAACTCTTTTGCGTTCTTGTGTTTACTTTTAGAGAAGTGTGTGCATTTTATTGTTCTATAAAAACTAACATATATGATTAACTAGAGGATAATAAAATATCCTCACACGCAATCCATTTATACTCTTGTATCCCATGTAGAACTGTGGAAGTGATATTGTGGGATATGTTTGATATTTTTGCCATGAATAACTATGGTAGAGGATAGGTGTGACCTGGAAAGCATTGAGTGTTGTTGTGAACCCCAATTAGGGAGTGTATCAAAGGTTTATTAATATAAAAAAATTTTTGGTAGGTGATCACAATGTAGAGGGGACTTTGTCTCAACTTCAGACTGAACTTTTTTTTTATCCGCTGTGCTATTTTTCTTCTTTTTTAATCTGATATGTATTTTTCACAATATGATAAAATGAACATTTATAGTTAGATTATAAAGTGTTTATATCTATTTTGAATCAGTATATTAGTTACAAAGGTTTGACAAATCTTTAGATTGGTAATGTTGAGAACTAATCAATATTCTAAGAATCTAATTGAACATTGAGGGCTTTTATAAATTCACTAAAAACTGACTTTGATTTTATTTTAATAGAGGATGTTATTTAAAATAACCAATTTTAATATAAATTTTTGTAGATACTCAATCCCCCAGCCCTCTTTAGTCATCTACCTTGACCAACATATGGTATCAAAGGTATTTAGATGTTATTGTCAGTTTTCAAATCTTGTCAACTATTATTATAGTTTCTTTTCAAAGAACTCAAAATTTTTGTTATTTATAAATTTTTATCACTTTGAAATTATTTTAAAATCAATATCATGGAAAATAGATTATTAGGGGACACTACAAATATACCACCTTTCATTAATGTAACTAATTATGATCAGTGGAAGATTATGATGAATATAAAGCTAGAAATCATGGGATTTGAAATTTGGACTCCTATTAAATGTAAATATTCAGTTCCTGTAACTTCTAGAAACCCATGGGTTGAACCTACCAAGACTTCCTATAATAATAATTGTAATGAAATGAATGCTCTATAATATGAACTTGGAGATGAAGAGTTTAACTGTATCTCTGCGTGTTAAACTATACATGAGATTCAAGACACTCTATCTGTTTGTCATGAGGGAATATCAAATGTTAATGAAATGATATTAAATAATTATACTATTAAATATGTCTACTTTAGAATGAATCCTGATGAGTCCTTTCTGATATGTATCTCAATTTCAATTAAATTTTCGAATACCATGATTTTTTTGGAAGTGACATAACAACCAAATAGAAGATTATTTGAATTCTGTGATGTTTACCAGAAATATGAAGTTGAACATCCTGGTCTATTAGTGAATCTGTTGATATTGAAAGGATTCAAGAGAAGGAATTGATTGGAAAATTAATGATGTGTGAGGAGGAATTGAAAGTAAATCAAGAAGAGAATAATACAAAAAATAATGTTTGTATCTTCCAAGAAAACCACTTCTAAATGTAATGACATTGAAAATGTTCAAGATGATATTGAAGGCTCATGCATTGATGAAGTAACTACATATAGTGATGAAGAAATGACCCAGTAGGCTAGAAGATTCAAGAATTTCTATAGAAAAAATATGTTTTTCAAAAAAACCAATTGCATAGTAAAGTATTATAACAAGTGAAATTAGAAAACGGTTTTGAAGTAAAATTATAAATCATAAGAGATAATATTCTACGAATGTAAAAGGAAATGGCATGTAAAGGCTCATTATCCAAAGATGAAATACAATAAAAATTATAAAAATAAGGATAAAATGTTTAATAAAGCAATCAAGGCCACCTGGAGTGCCTCTGAGGACATCCCAAGTGAATCTATCTCTTCTCAAAATGAGAATGATGATATGGCTAATATGTGTTTTATAAAAAACATAACTGAGGTAACCTTAGACACTCTGGTGCATAATTCTTATTATTCTAAAAGTGAATATGGGAATATGAAAAATGATGAATTATTTGAATATTGAAACATGATAGAAGAAACATGTAATGAGATTAAAGATAAGTATAAATCTTTGAAGAAACGACATGTTCATACTGTGACTGTTAACTATAAAGTTATAGCTGAAAAAGAAAAAAAATGATCAACTGCTTAAGGAAAATAACGAGTTAAAAATGTCTAATGAGAAATTGAAGAAAGACATGGAAAATATCACTAATGAAAAAACTAATCTTAGTCAAATGATTGGTAAAAAATAAATCCTATGTATACATTAGGAATAATATAGCAATCAGGTCAAACGAATTTATCCATATCACATTTTTGTAACCAGATATGGAAAATCTGCTATATTTTTCAAAAACTAGAATATTACAGAAAGTTACAGTTCCAAGAATTCTTTTACTGTATCAAATTCTTCAGGACCATACAGATTTTAATTTTAAAACAAATAATATTCTTCATATAGGAAACCCTTAAGATAGATTTGGGTTCCTAAATATTTTATCACTAATGTATATGGACCCAGAAAAATTTGGGTACCAAATTCATTTCATCGATAAACTGTTTTGTTGTTAAACTACGTAAAGAGATCTTGTAAAATGTTGTGGTAATTGGACAACAGATGTTCAAGACATATGATAGGGGAATATTCAAGATTTAAAATTCATATCAATATTGATGGAGGAAATGTCACATTTTGATCAATAGTAAAGGAAAAATCATCATCTTAGGCTAGATTGGTAACCCGAGCTCTATTTCATTTTCAAAGGTACTGTATTTTAATGGATTATAATATAACCTTATTAGAATATCTCAATTTTATGATGATGTAATTAATGATAAATTCAAAAATGATTCATGCCATGTTTTTCTTTTCCATGAATAACATAGTATTTACTGCTTTTAGATATGATAATGTATATGCTATAAATCTAGACACAGTACACTCATAGAATGTCTCATGTCTAAATTCCTTTCACAAAGAGTCATGGATCTGGCATAGAAGACTTGGAAATTTCTACATACTCTCTCTTAGGAAGTTAACTAGAAACAGTTTAGTTAAAGACATACCAAATTTAGAGTTTCCAAACAATAAAGTATCTAATCCTTGTCAAAAAGGAAAGCAACATAAAATCTATTTCAAACCAAAGAAATAAGTTAATACTTATCATGCTCTTGAATTGGTTCACATAGACTTCTTTGGACCGTCTAGTGTTTCGAGTCTCAATGGGAAGTACTATGTTTATGTTCTTGTAGATGATTTTTCTAGGTACACATGGACCTTTTTTCTAACTCACAAAAGTGAAGCTTGTTCACACTTTATCAAGTATGTTAGGACAATAGATAATATTAATGGACTTAAGATTGAATCCTAAAAAATTTAACAGATCATGAGATTGAGAATCATGATTTTGAAGGTTTTTTCTTCTAAAATGGCTACAATCAACATTTCTCTTCTCCTAGAACTCCTCAACAAAATGGTGTGGTAAAAAAAAGAAAAAGAACTCTAAAGGAAATTTTCCGAACTATGGTTAATGAATATTTCCTAACCATTTACTTCTGGGATGAAGCTTTTAATGAAGATTCTTATATAATTAACCATGTCTTAATTAGACCCATCCTTAAGAAAACTTCTTATGACTTGTAAAATTTTAGGAAACCCAATGTATGTTATTTTAAAGTCTTTAGATATAAATTTTATATTCTAATCACTTAAGATAATTTAGGTAAATTTTCCTTCAAAAGTGAAGAATGAATATTTCATTGATATTCTACATCAATAAAAGCCTATAGATTCGTTAATAAGAAAACCAAATTTGTTGAGGAATATGTAAATATCAAGTTTGATAAAGCAGATCCACATTATCCCAAAACCTCACTATAAAATATTGAAGAGGATATGTCAAATATTTACATTAATAATAAAACCTCATATCATCATATGAAGGAATCTATGAAAATATCTAGTTCTATAAAATCATCAGATCCTAATCGCAGTGAAAAAGATCATCCTAACCAATCGAAAAAAATCAAGTCCTACCTTCTCTAGACCAACTAGGACCCTTATGAATCATCTCATAGACGTTGTTGTTGTAGATTTTGATTGAGGAACACAAACGAGAGATTCATTGAGAAACCATGTTGAACATCAAGCATTTTTGTCACATCCTGAACATAATTATATCAATGATACAATCATAGATGAATTTTGTGAAATGTCCATGCAAGAAGATCTTAATCAGGTTGAACAAAATAATGTTTGGAAACTTGTAGACAGAACGAAAGATACTTTGAACATAGGAACCAAATGGGTATTTATAATTAATGTTGATGAAGTTCAAAATATATTTAGAAATAAAGATAGACTAGTTTCACATGGATATAATCATGAATATGGAATTGATTATGAAGAGATCATTACAACAGTAGCAATATATGAGGTAATTAAGATCATATTTGAATTTTTCACACACTTGTATTTTAAACATTAAAAAATGGACTCAAAAGTGCATTCTTAAATGGTTATATAATTGAGGATGTATTTTTGATCAACCCCCAGGTCTTAAAAATCCACATTTTCCAAATCATGTGTTCAAATTATCAAAAACATTATATGGTTTGAAACAAGCTCCAAGAGCTTGTTATGAAAGCTTGAGTAATTTTCTTATTTCTAATGGAATTAAAAAAGGACATGAAGATCCTACGTTATTTATAAAAATAATTTCAAAAGATGTTTTAATACCCCAAATATATGTATATTATATTATCCTTGAATCTACAGAAAATCTGTTATGTAATGATTTTTCAAAAATAATGCAAAGTGAGTTTGAAATGAGTTTAATGGGTGAACATAAATATTTTCTCGGATTTCAAATATTTAAAAATAATGAAGGTATTATTTAAAATAAAATTAATTATACAAAATATATTTTGAATATATATGGTTTTTAATGAATTAAGAGTAGTAAAACTCCTATGACTTCTACATGTATGTTGGATTGTGATGATATGGAAAATCAGTTGATGAAACTGCTTATAGAGGAATGATTTTGGGTTTGCTATAATTAACTACTAGTAGGCCTAATATTATGTTTAGTGTGTGTATGTATGCAAGATTTCATGAAAACCCAAATGAGTAACATTTAAATGGTGTTAAAATAATTTTCAAATACCACAACTATACAACTAATTTAGGATTGCTCTATCCTAATGGACAACCTTCAGGTTTATTTAGCTATTCAGATACTGATTCTGGAGGATGTATGTTAGACAGAAAGAGTACCACTGAAACATGTCACTTTTTGGGAATGTATCTAATATCATGGTGTAGTAAAAAGAAAAATTCAGTTGCATTATCAACTGCTGAAGTGGAATACATAGCTGCTAGAATTTGTTCTGCACAATTTTTGTGGATCAAACACACCTTATTAGACTATGGATTTCAATTCAGACATATCCAAATAAATTGTGACAATACATGTTCTATTAATATTAATATAAATTCAATTTCTCATTCTAGAACAATGCATATTTATGTTATACATCACATTTTGAGAGATGATTATCAATAAGGTAATACAACTCTTGATTTTATTAGGACTGAACATTATCTTGTTGATATATTCACTAAACACCTAAACTCTAAGAGAATGAACTACATCAAAGATGAACTAGGAATGATGAATCTCTAATGTTCTATATAACTAATCTTTTGAAACCAATCTCTGGAACTGATCTTGTGAAGCTGATCTCTGTAACTGATATTGTGAACCGATCTTGTGAAACCGATCTATGAAACCGATCTTGTGAAAATGATATTGTGAAACTGATATTGTTAAATTGATGTTGTGATACCTATCTTGTGAAACCAATCTTTTGATACAGATCATGGGAAACCGATCCTGTGAAACTGATCTTGTGAAACTGATCCCAAAAACCGATCATGTAAAACTAATTCAATAACACTGATGTATTTAATGTTTCTTTTGTAATAATATCTATTTTAAATAAAATGACACTATTTTGGTTTTAATTTTTACACAATTAAATTTTATGCTTTACGATTTAAAATCCCTAAATGATATACTATGTTTGATCCATCCCAACCATTCACCTTCCCATTACCGTAAATCCTTCTACCCTTTTTCACTCTAACTCTCGACCCATGAGTGATGGAATCTCAAGGGTGGAAATGCTAGTTCCCTAATAACGAAAGGCCATAATATCCCCATCTAGTAGATGAATTTTATCGACATATAATGATATATTTGGATGAAGATGAGGTAGAAAGAATGATTTCAGTGGTAAAGGGAAAGGAAATAACTTTTTCATCTAAGGAATGGGATGAGTGCTTGAAAATGCCTCATGATGGTGTCTATGTTGATTATCAGGGTAATATTCCACCTTCTTCTGATTTATTCACTTATGAAGATGCTTTGATGGAGCTGATTGGAAATAGATAATCCATGAGGACTATTTCACGTGAGTTTGAAGGAGAGGTACGGTGCTTTTTAATTTTATACAACATCAAATCTTCCCAAGGAATAGAGATTTCTCTGCTATGAAGAATTAGGATATCCTCATGATCTATCTGTTGAATGACAGGATAAAAGTGCGCCTATTTGGGTATCTAATGGTGCATGTATTAGAATTGATAAAGTCGTCCAAGAAAGCAACATGTTTGTAATATCTAAGGATGATATCTGCATTGTTGAAAATTTTTTGTTGTGTAGAATATGGAGATGAAATGTTAATTGCATGTAGTGGTTCTTGTCTTCAAGAAGATATTTGTAAAATGATGGAGATCTTCTAGAACCCATGAAAGAAAAGCTGGGTAGGTGATGAGAAAAGGTTGTATGAGGATTTCAATCCAATTTACTATCCTACCGGACCAAATTATCAAGTTGATCTGGGTCTCAAACTAGGAGAAGAACATGTTTATTTTGAGGGGGAAAATGAGACTGAAGTTCCAAGGGAAGAATGATATCCTTTTTATGATTGGAGTGATAATGATATTATAGAAAGCCCCAATAATTTGTCTTATGGACCTTCTAGTCCACCTTTGGACTTACCCTCAAGAGAATTTTTGTTAGTAGATGAGGATGAGGAAGATACTGAGATTACTTGAGATGATAGTTATGTATATAAATCAGATGAGGAGTCTTATAATGATGATGATGATGATGGAGGAAATGGTGAGCATGTAATTGATTCCTCAAAAGTGGGACAACAAGTTGTTTACAGATCAACTGGGGAGTCTGTACATGGAGGTAGTGATGGGCATGAGCCTATTGAAAATGAATATATTTATCATAGAGATGCTGGTCATGAGGATGGGTCACCCCATCCTAATGCTAATAATCAATACATCATTGAAGAATTAAATGAACTTCTGGCTACTGGCCTTGATGAAGAAGATGAGGATCAAGTGTATGTGCCTGGTGAAGTTGAATTGGCTGGAGCACATGTAGAACGTGATTTTCAGTTGGTTCTTGTACACAAAAATGTTATTATGGCTAGATCACAGGATAAAGAAGCTGATATAGTGGAAATTGTTCATGAGCCTCAAAGAAGAATGATCAGGATTGATACTACTGATCCACGATATTGGACCTGTACAAGAGTGTGTAATAATTATTGAAGATACATTCTTTTTGGATTGGAATATGTCTTATATGAGGATAGGGTGCCTTCACCTCCTACCCCGCAAGACCAAGATGATGCAGAACCTGTTGCACCTTTTTCACCAATTGCACCTCCAACAGTAGAGCTAGTTGAAGAGACAGTTCCAAGTGACTATGTCACTAATTATGAATTGGATAAATTCAAAAATGATATATGTGAGTCCATAAAAGCATCCGTTAGTTCCAAAAGTGATAAATCCACATCAATAGGTATTTTAGATGCAGATTTGGCTAATATTGCATGGACGGTGATCCAGGAAATGTAACCAAATCTCATTACCACAAATGAAACCATTATTAGGCATAATACCTTTTAAATAGAAGAAGTTTGGAAGATGATCAATGTGTTAAATTCTGTAACCTCTAATTTCATGACCTCATTTAGTGGTGTACTGGATGTTCTTAGGAACTTGGTTACTGATCTAAAAAGTGTCGAACTAAAGAAATAGAAAGAGGTGCATGGAAAATGATTATTGGCCCTTTCAACTCTTGGAATGGGAATGAGGCTATTGCTGATTAAGAATCTCTCAATACTGTGATGAGAGAGGAACTCCAAAATCATGACAGTATTTTAAGAAAAGGAAACTCTTAAAAAGGTGTACAGAAATACAGACCTTTTGTACAATTTGGTCAGGCAGGGCACAAATGAGGCCTCTATTGCTCAGAAAGAGATTCGAGAGAAAGTGGATAAGAATATTACTATGATTTATACCAAGCCTGATATGATAAATAGATTCATGTTTCTAGTAGAAAACATTAGAATACCTATAGTCATAGAAACTTTCATGAAAAAATTTACTAAACTGATGGAGTTCACACCTTTGCGGAATAAATTCATGCAGAATAAGGTTGAGTGTGAGAATGCTATGAGATATAGTGGTGAATTCATTACTTATTACATCAATATCCTTAATCCATATCTGCATGTCCAGGAAAAAAAATTGTGGTCCCTCCTACTGCTTCCATTGGTACTCCCTCTCAGCCTCCTGCCCAAATGATTGTTTCTCATGTTCATTCCTAAATTCGACATATCATTATAAAGCAATATCCCAGTCGTGTGAGGTCTGAGAGAATGTCCATTCTTTCAGACAATGTTCCTATAGGTGTTTCCTATCCTGGTATAATCTTCAGACCACCTATTCCCTATGTCACTCCCAAACCTTCTCATTCTCCTCTAGATCTTTCCGCTAAAGGAAAAGCCCCTCAAAATCCAAACCATTAGGGAGGGATTGGCTCTTTGATAGGGATTAGTTTCTTCTTGTTGATTGTACTATTTTTCTTCTTAGTAGTGAACTTTTTTATGATTCTCTTTTATATTTATATATTTATCCTCTTCTTTTTTTCTATTCCAAAATGGTGGAGAAATTTTGGTATAAGACATATGGCATGTCCTCATCATAATCCATTTATTTAGGGATGATTTTTTTTAAAAACTAATACAAGGTAAGAATTTAGTTATATTTAATAATTAAATTCAGTGATGATTTTTCTACGTCCAATTAATATTATTCCATATATTTACATATATGCCATAATTAGTGATTATCGAAAAGGGGTAGATTGTTGGACCCTCTATGTTGTAGTCGTTTTCTTAATCACTAATAATTTCAACCAATATATAATAATATTTCATGATATTTAATATCCCTAAGTAAAGGAATTATTTCCTACAGAACTATATAATTAAATAAGTCAATAACCTATATATATATATGAATAATTATGTTTACATGTGTATTCTTACTTGTATTTTTGGATGTCACTTAATCTAGTAATGTAATGTGTGTGATAGACACTTCATAAGATTTTCAGAGTCACTAGCACCAATGTTCGACACAATGATGATTGGAAAAACAATGTTCAACAAACTGATGTTTTACACACTGATGTTTTCCACACTGTTGTTCGACACACTGATGATCGACACATCAATGTTTGACATAACGATGTTTGACACACCGAAGATGACACAGTGAAGATGACACATCGAAGATGACACAATGAATATGACACGCTGAAGATGACACGCTAAAGTTGACATGTCGATGTTAACAGACCTATGATGAAAAACTAATAATTATGACTCTCTATTAGTCATAAATAACTGTATTAAATTTATTAATTCAAAATTATTTCTAAATATTATATTTGGACAAATTAATGTTTCTAACATTATTTAATGTTATCTATAGGACTATCTGAAGAAAATAAATGGTACATGGACATGGTGAGATCTTCATGCCTACTTCACTTGAAGAATAAAATGATTATAAGCTCAACCAAAAACAAGAGACATTGAACCAACTAGAAAAACAACATGTTGGTTGTGCGAATATGCAAGATATTGATAATAGAAGAACTCAAATATTGAGTATAAAAGTATTTTTATATTTCCAGCCACATCCTAATAAAGCTCTATGAAAATCCTCACATCTAAGAGTTGATCCTTTACCCCCTAAAAACTAGATTACAGAGACAATGATACCATGTTTTGGAGCCAACTTCTAGAAGATGGAAAGAATATCATATTCATTAAATACATATAGTCCTGAGTATTACTGAACAAAAAATGAATATTTCAATACTATAACACCCAATGATTCCATGGTATGTTTCACTTTGATTAATTTAATAGCTTGCATTGTACGAAACTTCGAGATTCTAACACATCATGACCAATCAAACTAGTATTTATGAATAGTAATACCCACTTTTTGAAATTTTTTCGATTTTATAATTCTAAATGGAATTCATTTTTTGGTTAGAAATATCTATATTGTATTAGGGTGATTTTTTGGTATTTTTCTGAAAACATTCAGTTTTTGATGAATAGTGAAAAATACTAAATTTTAATTAACATTTTTTTTAATGAAAATAATTTATAGTTATAAATTATACTATTGACTTGTTTTAAATATAATTAGATAATATTTTTATCATTTAATATAATTTTGGTCATTGGAATAATTTCACATTTAAACTGGACATAATCCAGTGTCAATCTTTTGATAGTTATTATTTATTAAAAATAGGCTTTTTGTTTTGACAACGAAAATTATTTTTAAATTAATTTCTGCCACTTATGTGTATTTAATTTAGAAAACTAAATTCCGTATTAATAATCAAGTGGTCCAAATTTTATAAATACATAACTTTTATTTTTAGACATTTTGAATAAATACTTATGTAAATATTTTACTTACCATTTTTTAAGGGTAAATTCGGTATATAAGGGTAAACAATAATAATATAATAATATTAAATTACCCTAACACACGTAATAACACTATTTCACGACACATGTCCAACCATGGGTTACATTTGGTCGATTTGGGGACCCCATGGATCCACTTGTAAGTGATAACGACAGTTTATATTAATTAAGTTCAAGTAAATTTAAAAATGATATAAGCATATATATATATATATATATATATTAGTAAAAAAATTTCTACATATGGTTATATATGTTATCTCTTCTTATATAAGTATTAATTATAAAACTAAAACTATTTCATACATAATGGTATGTTATTTATAATTTTTAGACACTGAATAATTAAATTTATTTATGACACAATGATGATGTAATATTTTCCTTATTAATGAAAGAATCAAATTAATGGTAGTATAGATGTTAAAATAAATATAATTTAAAGTTATGATTCCATCCACGAATTTTATAGGTTACTATGACATGTTTTTAATTATTATATGAATTTTTATTGATGTAATAATGATGTATGGAATTTACAAAAACAAAATAAGAAATAGTGTCAAAATTGACAAAAATGAGTTTTTAAAATAAATACAATGTTAATGGTGGATATAATAATACAAAAAATCTAAGGATCGGCCAAAATACTTATATAATGATAGTTTTATCGTTAATTAGCCTATTGGAGTCATATTTGAAGTATATAGTATGTTTATTAACAATATAATATAAAAATACATTGAGACAGGGTAAATGGCAAACTATTTAACTAAGAGTTAAATCTAAAACATATGGTTAATATAGTGACCCAAACTTGTCTAAAACATATTGGTTGAATGTAATTAAATCACTACCTACCTTATCATTTAAATAATTAATTTTGGAGAAATTATAAAACAAAAATGATTTTATTATAAAATAATATTTCAATCTTCTCCTAAGGTGCCCCTCACCCCTCTTATAAAAGAGAAGTTCAACTTTTATGAAATTCACACATTCAAAGCCATTTTTCTAGTCCAATACCAACCACAATATCCTCTAAAATATCATCCATTCATCCTAGAGGCCATACATTAGTTATAAATCCATCTTATGGAGCCCTTTTGATCAAATCAAAAGGAATAACATGAAGAAGAGGTAAATATTTCATCACCTCTTTCATGTTCTTTTTTTCTTCCACATCCAATTTTTTTATTGTTTCCATTACAAAATAATATATCCAGTATATTATATAATATTTTATGTTATTATAAAAATTTTACAACAATATTCATTATTTTATCCATCCTAGGAATGACATGTCACCAAACGTGTGTAAGTACGACATACCGTCTCCACATCGTGGTGTACTTTGTTATTCAAACACTTCATCATTTTTATTTGGTATAATAATGAGTATAAATGATTTAAATAATAAATATAACATTATAATGATTCTGTATATATGATATACCTTCCCATTATATAAGATTTTTATATCAGAAGAATGATATTGTCGCTCGTGTGTACGTACGGATTACTGCCTCCACGAACGCGAAAAATTTCCTTCCCCATAGTTTCCAATAAAGACTAATTTTCATTTGATGATTAAAAATAATATATAAAGACTAAATATAATTTTTGATATGAATAAGATACATCATATCTACAACAAATATTACTTACATAACAAAGCATATAAAGGAAATCGAATGAGTAAACACCCAGAACAACGATACTACTAAAATATCATTAAAAATGAAATATTAGAAGGTCATATATGATATCATATTAATGTATATGGTAATTGTATAATTTAATAACAATTATTTGACCATTATACATGAGGTTTTCCTACCCTCAACTAAGGGAAAAAACTAGTTAATGGTTAATTTCACAATCTCTTTATTATCAGAGGTTGTTTTTACGTACGTATCTATTGGGACCTAATTATCATCCAAATCCATGTTTCATAAAAATATATTCCAAAACATTTTAACTATTTTCTATAATATGGATTAAAATCATTTATACCCTTTTTTGGAATTTTTATAAAATGTTTTTAAAGGAATCTTTCCATCTTTTTTCAAACAAGGTACCTTATGGCCCTCTCAACAAGATTAAAGTAAGAATGTTTTTTAACTTATAAGAAGGGTGCACATATTTTCCACCGTTATAATATCATCAAAGCATCCATACAGGCTTATAAGAATATTTTCTAAATAAATGTTTTATTTTTAAATTATATGACATTTAATTGTTTTCAAAATAGAAAGAGATAATTCTCTAAAAATGTTTTGATATAATCTATGTCAACATCCTTTGATGGATATTAATAATGTTTTTAGTTAATTTATTATGATACAAAATATCCATATTTTATTGAAGGTTTTCTGATATGATTGATTGTGGATGTGTTATTTTTATACCATTCATGGTTTATGTATAATTTATTGACATTTAGTATGCTGGTTTTAATATGAATTTTTATGTTGTGTTTAATCCTTTTCATATGAGTAATGCACTGGACATAGTAAGTGTCTGGTGGACCCCGCTATAGCACATTGATGCATTGGTAGGTCTCATGAGAAAAACTAGTGTCTTGGTATAAGGCCTTGAAAAAATATTTTTTTTGTAATGTTGGCAAATGGCCTTGACTATGTGGTTATGAAGTCTCACATTATGCATTCCATCATTATAAAATTGGCTATTGATATTGCATGTGATTATTCAACTAGTAGAATATCCATGTGAATAAGTAAATAGAATTATTTTCTTTTATATTTCTTGTATTATTCTGATGTTCAAGTTCAAAAGGCTTTTGTTTTAGTCTTATACATTCCCTTAAATGATTTGTCTAATTTATGAAAGATTCTTCTATATTGTTATCCTTACTGAGCATCTGAGCTCAAACATTTCTATGTTTTATTTTTCCCAGGATGCGAAAATGTATTTTATAACTGACCTGTAGGGATAGGCTGAGCGGATATGAGTGTGGTATATGGAAAAAATGTTGTTGTTGCTTTTCATTTTATAATTTAATGTAAAACTTATGGATGTATTGTGTATTTTCAAGGCTACTAAACTGATCAGTCTTTCGGGACATGATTTCCTTGTATCATGCAAAGTTATGTAATAATGCACTGACTCTGGGTAACTGGGGTCGAGGCGTTATGGTTGGTATCAGAGGAATTTTATTACAAACCTTGGAATCTATATTTAGATAAACATATATTGGAGCACATTACCCTAAGATAGATTTTGAGGATTAACATAGAAGAACATCCTAGAATATTAGTATTATAGAGATTTTGTTGGTTTTCAAAGCAACACATTCATGTCTGGAAACGAGTTGGTAGAGGTGGATCTGGAACAAATGTAATTAGGGTAATACCTAAAAACTCCACTTTGAGCTATACTCGAATGGGAACTGGTGCACGACAACGGGCATTGATGCACTCTTGGTTATGACACACCTAAGGGATATGATTAGGATAATTCTCATTTTCATTACAAAAAGTTATGAAGGGTTTATTTTTATATACATCCTCATAGAATTTT
This sequence comes from Viscum album, assembly GCA_963277665.1. Lineage (NCBI taxonomy): Eukaryota > Viridiplantae > Streptophyta > Magnoliopsida > Santalales > Viscaceae > Viscum > Viscum album. The sequence continues at coordinate 1,723,857,375 of OY728159.1, forward strand.
TTTTATGATTATAAATTATATCCATAAACTTTTCAATTCATGTTAAGTGTTTTACAAGTATGAAATTATATATTTCGATTCATAAACTAATCTAATTTATGCCATTGTTTTTGAAATGCTGCCTAGTGGAAGGAATGGAAACCTTATCAATACATGTAATCTATAAAAGGATTTCCCTCCTACTAAAGATAATTATAGTTGATCTGGTGATGCAACTGGTGTTGATTAGCTTATCACCATACTCGGACAAATCACAAATGTTATGAATAATAACCTTAACCGTATGGAGCACCCTGATCCACATCGTGGAGGATCAATGTTAGATATCTTTATGAGGAAACAACCACCAACATTCAATGGGGTTAAAAATACATTATTAGGTAAAAATGGATAAATTCCTTAGAGAAAATATTCCAGGCCATGGGGAGAAGTGAAAGTGAAATAGTAGCCAGGGCAGTTTACCACCTCACTGTAGATGCAGATCAATGGTGGTCATTGATTCAAAACAAAAAGGAAGATGATGAGGTATCAAATATGCATTGGAGGGATTTTAAATAAATTTTCATAGAAAAATACATTCTTCGTGACCATTGAGCATATAGGGAAAGGAAATTTCTGAGTCTGAGGTAAAAGGAGGATTAGAATGTCGCAAAGTATGTACCTAACATTACAAGGTTAGTGAGCCATGCTGTAGATTATATACATAACACAAGAAGTAAGATTGATCGTTTCTTTGATTGGTAAAAATGGTTTATCTGTTGAGCATTAGTCTCACAATCCGTCTCATCATACGAAGATGTTTTCTCATGTGCAATCAAGATATAAAAGAAATTCTTTAGGTATTACAACATTAATGTAGATCAAGAGAAGGAGAGATCTGCTGGAAACCCTAGAAATTTAAATAAGGGGAATAAGAGAAAGTTGAATATCCATCCTATAGTAAATGTGGGAATAAACACCCTGGTACTTGCATAAAGGGAATGGGAGTTTGTTACAAGTGATGTTAAAAAGGCCACTAAGATCGTGATTGTAAGGGGATGAGAGAGGCTATCAATGTTGAATGATACAATTGTAGAGAATGTGGGAATTATGAAAATGAATGTACAAAGCGCAAAGGAAACATACCTCTGAAAATGGAAAGGGACCAATTCCAAGCTTATGCTATCACTACAGTTGAGGTTGAGGCCCTAAAATACGTGGTGGTAGGTAATTTAATAGTTTCCTCAAGTTTAGAAAATGAATTATTTGATTCTGGATCATTTCATTGTTTCATATCATTCCAATTTGCTATGAAAATTAGATATTTCCAATTTGATTTAACAAGGGAGTTGTTATTCAATACTTCTAAGGGAAGTATCATTGCAACAATGTTTTATAAATCAGTTCCCATTAGAGAATATAAATGTTTTTATCTTCTGATCTCATCTTCATACCTATGATTGAATTTGATATAATCCTCGGTATAGTTAGGCTTTCAGAAAATGATGCAAACATTTATTGTAAGAATAAGGAGGATAAAATTTTGGATGATGATGATAAAGAACACCTTATCTTTAGAGAAAAATCATCACCACCTGATTCTTATCTTGATCCACCCCCTTTAGCTCAACTAAATTCTATTATTGGGGTGGAAGAGAATGAAAAAACTATGGTTGAGGAAAAGAATTTTCAAATAGAGGACGTACCTATTGTGCAAGAATATGTTGATGTGTTTCCAGAAGATTTACCTGGGCATCCTTCAGAATGAGAAATGGAGATTTCCATAGTTTTAATTCCTTGTTCAAGGCCCATATCGAAGACCCCATAGAGAATGGACACTGTGGAATTAGTGGAACTAAAGAAACAACTAGAGGAATTGAGTAATATGGGATTTATTCGTCCTAGTATTTCTCTATGGGGAGATCCTGTCATTTTTGTTATGAAGAAAGATGGATCTATGAGGTTGTGCATTGACTTTAGGGGGGTCGATGATATAACAATAAGGAATAAGTATCCCCTACATCGCATTGATAATTTATTTGACCAACTACATGGACCTCAATATTTTTCAAAGATTGACCTTCAATCTGGATACCATCAGTTGTGCGTGATGAAGTAAGACATTCTGAAGACAACATTTTGAACCAGGTATGGGCATTACGAGTATAAAATGTTACCTTTTCGATTGACCAATTCACCCTCTGTCTTCATGGATCTAATGAATAGGGTTTTTAAGGAATATCATGATGACTTTTAGGGGCATTTATTAATGATATCTTGGTATAATCCCAAATCTACGAAGATATTGAAAATCACATGCGCATTTTTTTAAATACTCACAGATGAAATGAATTGAATGGGAAATTTAAAAAAGAGTGAATTCTAGCTTCTGTAGAATTCTTTTCTTGACCATATTGTCTCTAATGATGGAATCTCTATTGATCCTTAAAAGACCAAGGAATTCCAAGAATGGCCAGCACCGACGACTATAACTGAGGTATGCAGTATTATTGTTTTAGCTGGTTATTATCGATGTTTTGTCAAAAATATTTCCCAATTGGAAAACCCATTAACTAGGCTCGCACGTAAAGGGGTTAAATATGTTTGGAAAAAATGTTGTGATGAATGTATTGAAGAACTGATGAGGAGATTAGTCAATGAACCTATCTTGACTCTACCATCGCGGAATTATTAGACTGTTATTTATATTGATGATTCAAAGAAAGGACTTGGTTGTGTCCTTATGCAGAATGATAGAGTTATTCCTTATGCATCATGATAGCTGGAAATTCATGAGAAAAACTATCCTACTCATGATCTTGAGTTAGCAGCTGTAATCTTTTCATTGATGATTTGGAGACACTATATCTATGGTGAAAAATGTGATATTTATACTGATCACAAGAGTTTTAAGTATATTTTCTCTATGAAATAACTCAACCTGAGGAAAATGAGATGGCTTGAACTACACAAGGATTATGATTTCACTATACAATACCACCCTAGAATGGAAAATAAGGTGGAATATTCTTTGAGTATAATGTATCGTGTAGTTTTGAACAAGATGAGAGTTGAAAAGGATCATATATACTTCGATTTAGTAAAGATGGATATTGAAATAACCATGGAAGGGGAAACATCAATGAATTTTCAAATGGTTTCCTAACCATCATGAATAGAAAGGATTGAAAGTTATTAGGTTGATGATGAGGAGTTTCAAAAGATGATTAAATCTTTGAATGAAGGGAGATTGAGTGAATTCATATATGAAGATGTGATTTTGGAATTGGGAAGAGACTTTGTGTTCCAGATTTACATAATCTGAAAAGGGAATTGTCAGATGACGCTCATAGCTCCAATTTCCATATACACCCTAGTCGCACTAAGATGTATAGAGATTTTAAAGAACATTTTTGGTGGGACAACATGAAGAGGTAGATTGCTGATTCTTTGTAAAGATGATTGGATTGTCAACAAGTGAAATCTGGAAGACAACATCCTAGGGGATCCATGCAACCTCTTCCTATACCTTAGTCGAAAATGGGATAATATTATGATGGACTTTGTCATGGGACTACCAAAGACACCTAGAAGGAATGATGCAATATGGCTCGTTGTTGATTGTCTTACAAAGTCAACACATTTTCATTCTATAAGAGAAGATTTATAACTTGAACTTTTAGCAAGAATATATATTACTGAAATTGTAAGACATCGTGTGCACCCCTACCAATTGTTTCTGATTGTGTTTCATGCTTTACATCATGATTCTGGAAAAGTCTTCAGAAAGTCCGGGATACTGAACTTCATTTGAGAACTACCTACCACCCTCAAACTGATGGAAAATTAGGACAGACTATTTAATCCTTAGAAGACTTGTTGAGATCTTTCTCATTTGACATTCATGGAATGTGGGATCAATATTTACCTATTTTAGAATTTTCATATAACAATAGATTCCATTAAAGTATTATGATGGAACCATATGAAGCATTAAATGAAAAGAGATGTTTCACACGATCCACTTTCGATGATGTTAGTGAAAGAAAACTCATAGGCCCAGAACATGTTGAGGAAATGATGAAAAAGGTGAAGGTAATCCAAACCCACATTAAAGCAGATAAAAGTAGGCAGAAGAGATATGGTGATAACCGAAGGAAGGATTTAAAATTTTTGGTAGGGGAAGAAGTTTTATTGAATGTATCTCCATGGAAGGGTTTTATACATTTTGGTAACGAGGGTAAATTGAGTCCCACGTACATCTGACAATTTAAAATTTTAGAATGAATTGGGGATGTAGCTTACTGTTTGGAAATGCCACCAAGTCTCTCCAATGTTCATGATGTGTTCTACGTATCACTATTGAGAAAATACATGTCGACCCAACGCATGTACTTAACTATGAGGAATTAGAACTGGAACCCAATCAGTCATATTGTGAAGAGACTATCAAGGCTTTTGATACAAGAGAACAAGTATTGAGAAACCAGATGACTCGTCCGGAAAAAGTCCTATGGAGAAACCATAAGGCGGAAGTGGCAATGTGGGAATCCTTGGAAGCTATGATGAATTACCACCCGAATATTTTTATGCAGTAATATTCAAGAAATTTCGATGATGAAATTATTTTGAGGGGAGAATGTAACAACCAAAGCATCCATGGTACGTTTCTGTTTGAATAATGAAATAGCTAGTGTTGTATGCATATTCGATATTGTAACACATCGTGACCAATCAAACTAGTCTTTATGAATAGTAATACACAATTTTTAAAATTTAATCAATATTATCTATCAAAATGGAATTTTTTTTGGTTCGGAATATCATAATTAGCTTAGGGTGATTATTTGGTATTTTTCTGAAAACATTCAGTTTTTGATGAATAGTGAAAAATAATAAATATTAATTAAAAACAACATTTTTAATCAAAATAATTTATAGTGCTAAATTATACTATTGAGTTGTTTTTAAGTATAATTATATTATATTTTTACCATTTAATCCAATTATTGTCATTGGACGTAATTTCACATTTATACTAGACATAACCAAGTGTCAATCTTTTGATAGTTATTATATCTTAAAAACAAGATTTTTGTTTTGACAACGAGACTTAACCTAAATTAATTTCGACCACATCTATGTTTTGAATTAAAAAAATAGATTCCGTATTTAGAATCAAGAGTTTCAAATTGTGTAAATAGGTGACATCTATTTTTATACAATATGAATAATTACTTCGATAAATATTTTACCTACCTTGGTTAAAGGGAAAATCTTGTAAATAAGGTTAAACAAATAATATTCTAATAATATTAAATTACCCTAACACATATTATAACCCTATTGGATGATACATGTATGACAATGGGAATCCTTGGGTCGATTTTGGGACCCCGTGGAGCCACTTGTAAGTGATAATGACACTTTATATTAATTAAGTTAAAGTAAGTAAAAAAAATCACATAAGCATATATCTTTTAGTAAACAAATTACATAGGGTTATACAAGTTATCTTATCGAATATAAATATTCATTAGAAATTAAATAACATTTCCTACATAATGTTATTTTATTTATTGTTTTTAAACATTGAATAATTAAATATATTTATGAGAAAATGATGACACAATTTTTTCTTTATTAATAAAAGAATCAAATAAATGATATTATAGATGTCAACATAAATATAATTTGAATGTTTTGATTCCATTCATGAATTTTATGTTTAATTAGATATTTTATGATGGATTAAATGATTTTTTTTCTAAATAATAATGATGTTAGGAATTTAACAAAAACAAAATTGCAAATTCTTTCAAAATTTACATAAATGAGTTTTTAAAAGAAATACCATATTATTGGTTGATATAATAATACAAAAAATCAATGGTTCATCCAAATGACATATATAATTATAGGTGTATCATTAGTGAACAACATGGGATTCTCTTGGATGTTATATTATGTTTATTTACCATATAGTATAAAAATACAAAGTGACATGGTAAATGCCCAACTATTTAACTAAGAGTCGAATCTAAAAAATAATATTGATATAGTGACCCAATCCTTTCTAAAACCTATAGTTTGAGAGTTTTTCGTTCAATCCCAACCTTATCCTTTAAATAATTCATTTTGGATCCATTAGAAACCGAAAATTATTTTATTATAAAATAATATCTCAATCTATTCCTAAGGTTCCCCACACCCCTCATATAAAAGGACTCTTCCCCTTCTGTCCAATTCACACCTTCAAAGTCATTTGGCTCAGCCAAAACCTGCCCAAATATCATATCAACATTCATCCCTTCATCATAGAGGCATTACATTAGTCAGAAAGAAAAACTATGGATCCCTTTTGATCAAATCAAAAGAAAGATCCTAAAAAAGAGGTAAATATTTCCTCACCTCTTTCATGTTCTTTTCTTCTTCCACATCCTCTTTCAATGATGTTTCCATTATAAAATAATAAATCCAGTATCTTATATATACTGTGATGTTATTATAGAAATGGTACAACCATATTCATTATTTTATCCATCCTAGGAATGACATGTCACCATACATGCGTACGTACGACTTACCGTCTCCATGCCGTTGTGTAGTTTGTTATTCAAAAACATCATCATTTGGATGGGTATAATGATGAGTATGAATGATTTAAATAATAAATATATTATGATAATGACTATTTATATACGATATTCCATCCAATAATTTACGATATTAATATCAAAAGAAATATATTTTCACTCGTGTGTACGTACGGATTATAGTCTCCACGAACGCGATGAAATTCATTCCCCATCATATCCATTAAAGACTAATTTTCATTTGATGATTAAAAATAATGTTTAGAGACTTAATATCATTCTGAATATGAATAATATACATCATATCTACAACAATCATTACTTACATAACAAATCATATAAAGGAAAATAAATCAGTTAACACCCAACACGATGATACTACTGAAATATCATTACAAAAGCAATATAAGAAGGTCATATATGATATAATATTATTGTATATTGTTCGTGAATAATTTTATATCAATTATTTAACTATTATACAGGAGGGTAACCTACCCTCTACCTCGAAAAAAACATGGTAAGTTATAATTTCAGAATCTCTCTATTATCCAAGGTTGTTTTTGTGTAAGTATCTACTAGGACCTCTTTGTCATCCACATCCATGCTTCGTAAAAATGTTTTCCAAAAAATTTTGTAATTTACTAGTCTTTGGGTTAAATTAATTTATACCCTTGTATGACTTTTTATAAAATATTTTTAAAGGAATCTTTCTATCATTTTCAAAACAAGGTACCTTATGACCGTTTCGACAGAATTACGGAAAGAATGTTTTTTAACTTATACGGCAGGTGCACTTATTTTCCATAGTTATAACATCATAGAAGCTTCCCTTACATGCTTATAAGAATATTTTCCAAATAAATTATTTATTTTATAATTATAATACTTTTAAATTATTTCAAAATAGAAAGAGATATTTCTCTAAAATGTGTTTATTTCATCTATTTTAACATCTTTTGACGGATTTTAATCTTGTTTGAAGTTGATTTATTATGATACAAAAAATCCATATTTTATTGAAGGTTTTTTGATATGTTTGATTGTGGATATGTTATTTTTATACCATTCATGGTTTATTGACAAAGTATTGATATTTTGTATGCTAGTTTTAATATGAATGTTTATGTTATATTTACATATTTTTATATGAGGAATGAATTGGACTTTGTAAATGATGGGTGGAGCCCGCTATAGCTCCCCAATGCATCGGTATATCTAATGAGACAAATTAATGTCATGTCACAAGGCCTTGACAAAATATTCTTTTAGTATTGGTATAAGGCATTGACTATGTGGTTATGAAGTCTGGCATTATGCATTCCAACATTATAACTATAGCTATTTATCATGCATGTGATTATTCAAACTGTAGAATATCCATGTGAATATGTAAATGGAACATTTTGATTTTATATTTTCCATATTATGGTTAAGATCAAGTTTAAAATGATTTTGTTTTAGTCTAACACATTGCCCTAAATTTTTATGCTTATTTATAAATTTTTCCTCTATATTGTTATCCTTACTGAGCATCTGAGCTCACCCCATTCTATGTTTTATTTTTCCTAGGATGTGAAGATTTATTTTATGACTGAGTTGTAGGGATAGACTGAGGGGCATGTGTGTGTTATATAGAAACAATGTGGTTGTATTTTTTCATTTTATAATGTAATGTAATACATATGACTATATCTAGTATTTACAAGGCTACTAATTTGATCATTCTTTTGGGACATGATTTCCTTATATCATTCCAATGTGATTTAATAATGCACTGACTCTGGGTAACTGGGGTCGTGGTGTTACATAAACCCTATTCTTCATTTATAACTCTATTGTTATCTTCTGTTTACTTTTGGAGTTGTGTGTGCATCTATTTGATTCATACACACTACCTCTTGAGCTTAGCTGGAGGATACTAAAAAATCCTCACAATCAATCCCTTTATACTCTTATATCCCACGTAGAACTGTGGAAGAGATCTTGTTTGATATGTTTGATAGTATCCCCATGAATAACTATGGTAGAGGTCTTGTTTCACCTTGTAAGCCTTATGTATTGTTGTGAACACAGATATAGGGTGTGGATCAAAAGATTATTAATATAAACTACTTGGTGGTAGGTGATCACCAAGTGGAAATGACTAAGTCTCAACTTGATACTGATCCTCTTGATTTATTTGATGTGTTGTTTTTGTCCTTTAATTTGATATGTATTTTTCACATAAGATAAACTAAAATTTGATAGTCAATTTAGAAAGTGATTATATCTGTTTTGGATTAGTATATTAGTTTCAAAAGTTTGACTAATATTTATATTAGTAAAGCTGAGATCTAATAAATCTTATGAGAATATAATTGAACTTTTAGTTATTTTATAAATTCACTAAAAACTGACTTTGATTTTATTTTAATAGGGGATTTTATTTTAAAGAACCAATTTTGACATAAATTTTTATAGATACTCAATTCTCCCCCCTCTAGAGTCATCTACTCCGACGAATAGAAAGTTATTACATTTAATTATTGGGGTTATTATTTACTTAACCATATGACATTACTCCATAGAATTATAGTTTGAGTAATTATTACATAGAAATATATTCCATTTACTGATTGGGGAAATTATTGACATAACTATACATAATAACTCAATACAGACTTAGTTTGCGAGAATCTTAAATATAAATATGTTACATTTATTAATTGGGTAAATTTTGTCAATCCATATAATTTTTATTTTAAATTATAATATTATTGATTAGAAAATTAATTATGGAAATGACTTTTATAGTTTACATAATCCATAATATGATTCATTTATATGATTTAATTATTAATGGGTGGGACTTGAACTTTTCCCACATTCTATCAATAGGTAGAAATGTCATGTGCTTTGGAAAAGTGTAATTACTTAAAAATATTTTACCTATTCATTTTGTGGATGGGAAAAAGTTTAACTGATCCATAGAATGTAAATTTGAGGGTTTGAAAAAATAAAAGTGATTTTTTATTTAGTTTAAGGATCTATAAGTTTCTCATGGTTTGAATGTGTTTGGAGAGTGATAATATCATACATCTATATTTCATTGGAAACAGATATGGTAAATGTTTTATTTTAGCTGTATAGACCCTAAGGGGAAACCATGTAGCCAAGTAATGGCTATCTTATAATTTTTTAAAACTGTGTAAGGTGGGTCACATAGGAATGAAAAATTTCTACAGTAAATTATAGTGGCTAGAACATGGGTTCGAATGGTTTTCCATACATTGTACCTACCTACATTGTTATTTAAACATAATTACTAACACTTCATGGTAGGTTCACAGTTATCCTGGACCGTTTGTGGTGAGCTCTTGGGAAGTGAGAGCTTCATGGTACTCACATAGTTAGCTGAACCATACTCCCTAACCATATCCCTCATTTAATGATTAAATGTTACCAATATTATTGTCTTCCCTAAAATGGTTTTTAACCTATTTTCTCCTCCATTTCACCCAATATCCTCCATAGTGTTCACCTCCTCTATATCTCCTCCTTGTTGAATATTTTCTATTTTTCTTGTCTAAATAGAATTTTTTTGATGCATTGGAATCCCCTCAATAGGTCTAATAATAATTAGACTGATTTTCATTGTTAATCTAACCATATAAAATGCTAAATCCATGGAATCTATTTTCTCCAATTTTCACAGTGTTTTTCAATTTCATTGAGTCATCTTGTTCTACCTCAAATAAAATCTCTATTTTGGACATGTCGAACATAATATGCATGAGGTATGTGGTATATCTGATCTTCCCTCATAGTTTCGTCATTTATAAAGAATTCCCATTATTCCATACTTTGGACCCCATCCTTTTGTTTCTATTAAATTATGAAACGACATAAATTAATTACCTAGGACTCATTTAGATGTGTTATGACTCCATTTTTACATGGTTGTAGGATGAACAGATTGGCCCAAACCACTACGTAAGGTGAGTAACCCAAAATTAATTTAGAATCAATGATTTTCTAATCGAAAAAACCACCCCGTTGAATGTGTTTTTTATGAACATGTCTATATTTCTCTATACACATTTCAATCACCATCTCAGGTGTGTTGACTATGCTTCATCAATGAAATGATTAAATTGAATTAAATAAATCATATTATGATTATGGATATGTTTTCTAAAAAATCACCATCGATGTGTGATTTCATTTCTAATAAAAATGGTCTGTTTAATTAGAATACTTAGAAAATGTAAAAAATATTTACATACCTGGACTCATTTATCATTTATAATTGAATTGTAATATGCAATGTTCTTGTACATGTACTTTTTTTCATTATTAAAAAATGAACAAAATTTTTTAATTGTGTTAATTGATGAGTGAATGGTAAAACCATCTCACTTGTCCCCTAACTTACATGTGATTCCTGGGCATGGAGTACCTTATATTATGATTATGCGTGTGGAACTGTTAGTATGGAATCTGATATATTGTGATTATGAGTATGGAACCATGGGATTATAATCATTTATTTTGTGATTAAGGGTATTGAACCCTAGGCATGGACTACATTGTATTGGGATTAAAGGTATGGTACCCTAGGAATGATGTCCAATTTATTGCGATTATAGGCATGACACCATAGGAATATATTTCCTTATATGTTTTTATGGGTGTAGAACTATTGGAATGATGTCCCTTATCTGATAAGTGACACTCTAATTTGGATTCCATTTGTACTAAATCATGGGTCCATGCTGGTTCATGTATATATGTGTAAACAATTGACTTATGAATTCATTTATATACATGATGGTAGGTGTGTTGGGACAATTTTTATTAGGTCAAAGTATGTATTGTCTTCTAGGTGTCTTTGAGGAACCCAAAACCAAAATGTTATTATTTATTATTTAAATATTTACATTCTTATAACTAAAAACATAATATTTTATATCTATTGAATATGTAAAATTAAAAAATATCAGCAGTCACCTACTGAGTATATATCATACCCCTTCAAGCCACCATTTGGTACCCAAATAGATATATATTAGCTATTGGTTCTGGACCTTGGTCTGTACTATGAGATGATTGACTTGTTCAGGAGAGATTAGAAACACAGGACTGAGCTAGTGCTCAGGATGCTCATGGGGATATCCTTTGAGGATTCTATTATAAATTATTATTTTTATTTTAGACATATATATATATCATTTGATTTATGTCTCCCTCTTTTTCACTATAGAGTGTTAATATATGGCAATACATAATTTAATTTTTTATTTTCAGTTAGTATTTTATCATTCACAAATGTTAATTTATTTATGCTTTCTCCTATACTTATTATTGATCTAGGGGGAATTTTCTCTACACTATACCTATATTAGAACCTCCCTTCAAGTTAACAACCTCTAGCGTATGGGGAGGTTCACATTAGGCCTAGTGGAAAATTTCGTGGGGAACTATTCTATGTTTCTCCCACGCTGGGTCTCTATAAATGGTGTCTAAGGCTCTTTTGGTTTTTTCATACTATTGGGGGTGGTAAAATATATGCTAGAAATGTGTTGACACTTTGTAAATAGATTCTGTTTAGGTCCAACCAACCTAGGAATGAGGGATGATCATGTTTCCATTGTTGGGACTTCCATTGAATAAGAATTCACTTTGGATGATTAGTGTATTTTCATTGTTTTTTCAATTATGTTTCTTTACCTCTTTTCCCATTATGTCAATAGAAGAAGAGTGTTACATGCATCAGGATAGGAATTTTCCAGGAAATTTAGATTGAATTGTAGATTTCCATATGCAAGATGATGTATATACCGTGCTTTTGTTATATCCAAACTGTTTTCTTGTATTCCTTTATGTGATATCATGCCTTTATATACCCTTGATATATAAATTTTTTTATTAAAATGTTTTCGTCAACCTAAAAAGTGTTTTCTAATATATTTTCATGGTGGCACCTTAATTAACCAATTAAAATTTTTTTGATTCGTTGACCATTGGTCGCATGGGCAGAAATATCAATGGATGTGGTTAAATGGGTTCCAAATTTATTATTTATAAATCATATGGGCTCTTTATATGTAACTCCCCGACCCCAGTTACCCAGAGTCAGTGCATTATTTAATACATTGGCATGATTACAAGGAATCAAGTCCCAAAAAACCGATCAGTTTAGAAGTCTTGGAAAATTGATTACATACATGTATGTAACATTACACTTCATAACATGCAAAAACACATAAATAATCCTTTATGAATGCCATTATTCCCTTATATTAACCCTGCATATCAATCACAATACACTTCTTGGAATCCTGGTAAAAATAAAACATAGAAAGGGGTGAGCTCAAACGCTCAGTAAGGGTAAGAAATATAGCAGAAACTTTCAGAAATAAGCATTAACATTTGAGGTAATGTATAACTAACAAAAAAGCCTTTAAAACGTGAACATCCTCATAATATGGAAAATATAAAATTAAATAATGCCTTTTTCTTAATCAGATAGATATTCTACTAGTCAAATAATCACATGAAATATTAATAACAACTTTCATAATGATGGAATGCATAATGCCAGACTATCATAACCACATAGCCAAGGCCTCGTGCCAAGACTACAAATAAGATTTTGCCAAGGCCTAGTGCCAAGACACTAGTTTGTCTCATGAGACCTACCGATGTATCGGGGAGCTATAGCGGGCTCCACACGTCACATACTATGTCTAATGCATTCCCATATGAAAAGGATTAATCATAACATAAACATTCGTATTAAAACTAGCATACGAAATGCAAATACTCTCTCCATAAACCATGAATGGTATAAAAATAACACATCCATAGTAAAACATATCACAAAACCATAAATACAATACAACAGGTTTTTATCATAACAAATCAACCTCAAATAATCTAAAAATCCATTAAAGGATGTTGACATAGATGAAATGAAAACTTTTTGAGAGAAATATATCTTTTCTCGAAATCATTGAAAAGTCACACATTTATAAAGGAAGTAATTTAAAAGATATTTTTTAATCAAAGTGTCCCATACCACTTCGAAACTTTTGAAAAGAAATATCATTTCAAAACATTAATGTCCACATAAATAAATCCTTAAAATCATATTGAAAACATGGATATTAATTAAAAAGATTTAGAAAGATAAATCTTTAAAACAATTAAAATTATGATCTTGATAAAGAGTACCTTTCACAAATTCTTAAAATATTCATTTTGAAATAATTTAAAAGTCACATATTTATAAAATAAATCATTTACTTTTAAAATACTCTTATAAGATTATAAGGGAAGCTTCGACGATTTTATAATGGTGGTAAATAACCGCACCTGCCGTATAAGTTAAAAAAATACATTCTTACCTTAAATTTGTCGAAAAGGTTAAAAGTGCCTTGTTTGGAAAATGACGGAAAGATTACTTTCAAAACAAATAAGGGTATAAATGACTTTAACCCATTGTCTAGTAAATACTAAAAAAAATTTAAATACAGTTTTAAGAAACATTGATGTGGATGATAAAGAAGTCCCAGTAGAATATTACGTATAAACAACCTCGGATAATGAAGAGATTGCGAAATAAACCCTTACCTTGTACTTTTCCATGGTTGGGGGTAGGTTAATCTATTGTATAATGGTTAAATAATTGTTATTAAATTATAAAATAATCATATACATTCATATGATATCATATATGATCTTTTAACATTTCTTTGTTAATAATATCATACAATTATCGTTGTTTCGGGTGTTAACTTACTCGTTTTCTTTTATATGTTTTGTTACGTAAGTCGTGGTTGTCATGGATAGGTTGTATATTATTCATATCCAGAATGATATCATGTCCATAAACATTATTTTTAAATCAGAAAATGCTAATTATACATGAATGGATACGATAGAGAATGACTCGCATCACGTTCGTGGAGACGGTAGTCCGTACGTACGCACGTGCGACAATATCATTATTTTGATATTAAAATAATAAATAATTGGATGGTATATCATATATACAGAATAATTATCATGTTATGTTTATTATTTACATGAATTAAAGATAATTATTATACCTATCCAAATAATAATGTTTTGAATAACAATTACACCACGACATGGAGACGGTAAGCCGTACGTACGCACGTATGGAGACATGTCATTAAAAGGATGGATAAAATACTGAAATATGGTTGTACCATGTTTATAATATAATAAAAGTATATATAATATACTGGATTTATTATTTTATAATGGTAATAAAAATGAAAGAAGAAGTGGAAGAAGAAAAGAACTTGAAAAAGGGTGGTGAAATCATTACCTCTTTTTCAGGTTCTTCATTTTGATTTGATCAAAAGGCCTCCATAGGTTAGCTTTATGACTAATGGAAGGCCTCTAGGATGACGGGAGGGATGTTGAGAGATTATTTGGGAAGGGGTTTTCCGAACCTAAAGGCTTTGAATATGTTAATTAGTGAGAAGGGGAATTCCCTTTTATAAGATGGGTGAGGGGAACCTTTGGAAAAGTTAGAAATATTATTTTATAATAAATTCATATTCGGTTTCTAATGCCACCAAACTGTATTATTTAACGTTTAAGGTGGTTATGTGTCTAAAATAACTCAACCAATATAATTTAGAAAGGGTTGGGTCACTCTATTAACCTTATCTTTAAGTATTAACTCTTAGTTAATTAGTTTCACTTTTACAATGTCTCTTTGTATTGTTATATTATATGGTTAATAAACTTACTATATACATCCAAGAGACACCAAATGGTCCATAAATGATACAAATATCCTGATATAAGTATCTTGTAAGAACTTTAGATTTCTAGGAATTTAATATCAATTAATAATATAATATTTGTTTTAAAAACTCTTTTATATCAATTTTGACACTATTCAATAATTGATTTTTGTAAAACTTAAAACCTAATTCTTACTTCAAAAAACGTTAATTAAGTCAATAATAACATGTCATATTAACCTAGAAAATTAGTTTGTATCATAAAATGGCTCAAATTATATTTATTTGGGTATTTATAATATCAATTTTTTTAATTTTTTCACTATTATTGTAATTACTCCATCATCATTGTTTCATATATAAATTAAATTATTTAATGTCTAAAAATTATAAATAAATTATCATTATTTATGAAATATTTTTATCTTTATAATAAATATTTATAGTCAAAAATCCAACATATATAACCCTATTTAAATATTGTTTTTCTAAAAGCGATATGCAAATGTCATTTTTGTATTTATTTTAACTTAATTAATATAAAGTGTCATTATCAATTACAAGTGGCTTCATGGGGTCCAAAAATCGACCCAAAGATGACCATTGTCAGAAATGTATCAACCAATAAGGTTAGGAGACGTTTAAGGGTAATTTTTTATTATTATAATATTAATTGTTAACCCTTATTTACCGGATTTAACTTTTAACCATGGTAAATAAAATATTTACCGAAGTAATTATTAAAAATGTCTAAAAATAAAAGTTACCTATTCACACAATTTGAAAATCCTGATTCAAAAAATCGAATCCATTTTTTTCAAATTCAAAACACAGAAGTGGCAGAAATTGATTTAAAATTAATTCACGTTGTTAAAACAAAAAGCGTGTTTTTAAGAGATAATAACTATCAAAAGATTGGCATTTGTTTATGTCTGGTTTAATTGTAAAATTATGTCCAATGAAAAAAATTTAATTAATTGGTAGAAATATATTATAAATATACTTTAAAAACCCTCAAATTCATAATTTATCAATATTAATTGTTTTGATTAAAATGTATATATTAATTAAAATTTAGTAATTTTCACTATTCATCAAAAAATGAAAGTTATCAGAAAATTACCAAAATTACACCCTAGGCTAATTTTGATATTCTGAATCCAAAAATGAAGTCCATTTTGAGAGATAGAATTTATAAAATTTCAAAAGGTAGTTATTACTATTCATAACAGCTAGTTTGATTGGTTGTGGTGTGTTAGAACTCGATGTTGCGTACAACACACGCTATCACATTATTCAAAGAGAAGCATACCGTAGAATATTGAGGTGTTACATTGTAATTTTTTTATGTCCCCATTCTAAGGAATAAATTTATTTAGTCAAATTTAATATATAAAAGTTTAAAATATTGGATTTAAAATGGAATCACTATTAATGTTGGTAAAAGTGCATTTTTGAAAAATACTTCTTTTATCTAAAAAAGGAATTTGTTCATACATTATGTCTAAGAATCTCATAATATGGATTCTAAAAATATAAGGATTATATAATGTTTAAAATTTATTTATTACCATTCATAACCTTTTTTGAACGGCATGTTTGGTAAGTCAGGGTGCGCTTTAACTCGATGTTGCGTGTAGTGCAAGTTATTGAATTATTTTGAAGAAATAACACACTATGAAATCATGGGATGTTACATTCTCCCCTCCATCAATAAATTGCATCCTCACAATTTGAAATTGTTCTTCAAAAATAAAAGGTTGAAAATAGAAAATATCTTTGTGGGAAAACCCACATCGGAAATTGGGTTACTAAAATTTAGTCTTAATATGAGGAAAAGGGAAAAGAAAGGGTCACCACCAAATTATGATTTCGATTAAGAGAATATTGGTGGAAATTAGAGACATATAATTAGAGGAAAAACCTAAATAATTATTGGTAGTTATTGAGTTCATCAATCACAAACAAGTGTAAAATTGAGGTCCTTAAATTCATCAATCTATCATGAATTAAAATACCATCGGTTCAAAAAAAACATAGGGTATTAGGATAACACATTTTTGGTTTTTGGATTCCTTAAATAAATTATAAGAATTAATTTTTCATAGAATAAGAGAAGATGAAAAATATATTCTTGACAAGTAGAGTTCCATCAGTTAACTGATTTCTACCACAAACTCATCTTTCACTCTAAAAGATAATAGAACGTAAAAAAATCTATTTATCCTATTCATATAGGGTTCAAAAAAACGAATTTTTAATTAATCTACCAGATCTTTTAAAAAACTACATTATTTAATCTCGGACATTACTTGGGCCAGTGGGAGGTGATACACCCTTGTCTCCCTTCGGTTGTGGGTTCATGTCTCGTAGCCTTGCCGGATGTGGTGGGTTGCCGCCCAACCTCTATAAGGACCTAGACTTAAACCTTACCTAATCTTGAGTTATTACACGATTACACATTGAGGATCTTTTCAGGTTTACAGTTTTAGAGAATTAGATTATAAAACATACATTACATTCCACATTTAAACAATGTGGTTACATAAAAGATAATATTCATTTTTCCCATCAATGGAATCATACTTAAAATAAAACATGGATTCGTTCTTGACACTTCCTTGACACTATCATCATATTATGTACCCTTCCCTTGACCTGTGAAAAACATTTCAAAAACTTTGGATGAGCATAAAAAGCTCAGTAAAGGATATAAAAATATGGAAAGGAAACATGAGTACATGTATACATAAGAATGAAATCATACTTTACCCATAAAACATAAGCACTTTAACATACCTCATAAAATAATGAATAAATCATAGAAATCATAATACATAAAAGGTAACTTGAGGCATTCATAACATTCTTACGTAGGGAGTGACCCTCTTGATTACGTTTGGAATACCCATCACAGTATATTCCCTAAATCTTTTCGGAGAAACCTTAACGTTTCACTCCTTCGCATTACCCAATGCATTGGAGAGCTATATCGGGCTCACCCGCCCATAGTTTATCATAGAACCACCCATCTTCATAATAATTCCCAAGAACCATAACATAATCGTATCACAAAAAACATGCATAAATGAAACACAACATTTCCACTTTTCAATCACAAGATATCAATACAACACTTTGATATAAAAACATTATGAAAACCATTTTCAATACCAAAATAAAATAAAAGTAAAACATGGTATTTATTTTTCATTTAAAAAAATGTATGGCTTTTAGAGGAAGCTGAAACTCAAATAATGGCCACGGTGGCGGAGAAGTCGTTGTCTCCGCATATGTACGACAAAAACATTCCCTTTTGTCGTCTAGTAAAAATATTCTTATAAAAAAATTTCTTTTGGATAAACGTAAAATTCAAAGGTGTTTATACACCGTATAAAAGTATGTTGTGTATAAAACAAAATATGCCTCAATGAAAGGAGATTGAGACAATGTCCCATACAAAGACGGTATCCTTGGATTAAGAATAAATCAATTTCAGAATAATGTGTGACAAACAAATACACCAAATGTAAGTGGATATTAAGTGTAAAATAATTAGAGGACTTTCACACATATTTAAATAATGAAATATTCAAGGAGTAAAAGTTTATCCCAAAGAATCAAAATTGGGTTAAGAAGTTCCCTTGCAAAAATTCGACAGCCTAACGGCATCACTTCAAAATTCAGAAAAAGAGTCGCTGAGAGATAAAAAGGGGATCTCTACACATGGACATAAAATTTACAACAATAAGTATATATAAGAACATATCCCAACATAAAAATATGTAAATTAAAATACCCAACAAAAGAAGCCTTTTAAAAAGAGGAGGGTGAAAGGTTCCCTTACCGACTTGGGTAACTTTCGAAACGTACACCCCATTGACGAAGGGTCATACAATGAATATGTAAGTACCCATAAATGAAACTATATTACACAAAGAGTATAATAATGGGATGTACATACACCAATCAAAGGAAATGGTGGCAAATGTGGCATAAATCTCACGGGATTAAAAGTGAGATGAACAATCCCTTACGAAAACATTGCAGCCTAACAACGCCACTTAAAACGTCCAAAAAATGGATTGATGAGATCAAATAGAGTCTCTCATCAAATTAAAATAAAATGTACATAAAGAGGAATATAAAATAACATCCCCCATCATAACAATGAGGAGATTAAAATAAGTGACATAAAGGAGAGTACTTATAAAGAAAGAGAGAGGTTAGATCTCTTACGAAAATTCGGCAGCCTAACGGCGCCACTCAAAACATCTAAAATCGATTGATGAGAGAAAATAGGGTCTCTCACCATATGGAAATAAAATGTACAGTAGGGGTAATAAGAAAAGAACATCCCAATAATAATAAATATGAGCTTAAAAGGAATGGCATAAAAGAGTGTACTTAAAAATAAAGAGAGGAGTAGGATCCCTTACCTCGGGTCTATCTTGACTCGATCATTCTTTAACGCCGTGAATAATAAACTTGAGTTAATTTATACTTTCTTAAGAAACTTTTTCATGTTAATTACTCCTTTTATATCACTTATTTCCATGTTATAAACATTATGTAATCATTTAAGTTAATAATATTTGTTTTGTCGATATCTGGTTCTTAAGTCGAAAGTGGACTTCTTAAAATTACATATTGTTTGTGTGGTCAAAGGTTCATTTTATCCAGAATGATATTCATGATTTGGATATCATATATTTCAAATATATCCATAATATACATGTATTTTTAATATTACATAATCATTTAGAGGTAAGAAATGAAATGCACCGTTCATGGAGACGGTAAGTTGTACGTACGCATGAACGCTACTTTCATTTCTATGTCATATTAATGGAATTAAAAATAAATTTGAGGTATGTATATTTTAATTCCATAATTATATTCATCATTTATATTTAACATATATCATATTTAATAACTTCAAATAAATCCTTTATACATCCCACATATGGCATTAACGAATCAAATCACTTTGAGGGGGCGGTAGTCCGCACTTCCTAAAATGAAATTATCGTGTTTACCCACAATGGAAACCATAAAGGCATGCCACAAAAGAAAAATATAGAAGCTTAAGTAAAACATAAACATATTATATATCATATATAAATATAGTGACATCTTAATGGCCACCTTTTACGGTGTTATATGAGTGTTGAACAATCATCATTTCGTGAGGAAGAAATTCACCATCCACAGAAACAATATGTTCTTTAACCATTTGATGTAGGTGTGTGTAATTTTAGCTCGAATGCTTCTTATAAAAACATAGTAGTATATTGAAGATACTAGAGTTGTTACAAAATAAATGAATAAAAAGATTTTAGAGGGTTGGATAAGAAAAATTAAACAAAATAACACAAGTGAAGACATTACATTACAATAGGGTAACTATTTTTGATTTGAGCTGAAAGGCTTCCTTGGGAGGACTTCTGCCCAAAGTGAGGCTTCTAGGAGTAAGATAGGGATGTGGAGAGGCAAAATGAGCAGGGTTTGGACGAGAAACATTCTTTGGAAGTGTGGGTAAGTAGGTAGAGTTGAGGGCCTTTTATAAGAGGAGAGGAAGGGCACTCTTGGAAAGTAAAGAAATGTTACTTTATTTGAAAATGTGTTTCGGATTTAAAAGGTCCCACATTGATATAATTCAAGTATAAGGTGATAAGGTTTCTAAAATCCAATCCAATAGGTTTTGGACATGTGTAGGTAAAAGATTTTACAATATCTTTTCATTTTATTTAAATCCTTTATTAATGAGGTAATCGCTGCATCATTATGATGTCATTAATAATTTTATTTATTTAATGTCTAAAAATTATAAAAAAAATTTCATGATGTATGAAATCTTTTTATCTTTCCAATTACTATTTATAGTCAAAAATATGACTTGTATAACCCCAGGTAAAAATTGTTTTAGTAAAACAACTCATGTTTGTGTCATTTTAATTTTAACATTAAATAAAAAGGTATTTATGTCATTTTACAACCAAAGTGGCTCCATGGGGTCCACAAGTAGACCAATGGATTTTCTTGGTCGTCCATGACTCATCCAATGAGGGTAGGACAGGTGTCTAGTTCATTTCATATTATTAAAACTTTATTTTTACCTTAAACTACACTAATTACCTCTAATCGTGATTAAAAACATAAAAGTAACTATTCACCAAAAAATTACTTTAATTCCATTGAACCACATTTTACTTCATAATGACAACCATGTATGTCAGATTTTTGAAATTAAAAACAAAGTGGTGGAAAAGTATCAATTAAACGAAAAATCAGTTTCTTTAACTACCACTTAGTGGTTTCACTATTCATCAAAAATTGATGTTTTTCAGAAAATTACCAAAAATTCACCCTAGGCTATATTTGATATTCTGAATTCAAAAATGAGGTATATTTTACAAAATTAAAAACATTTAAGTTTCGTTAATTAATTTAATAATTAATTTTTGCTATCAAAACAAATATCGTGTTTTTAAGAAACAATATATACTAAAAGATTGACACTAGTTTAAGTCCAATTTCAATGTGAAATTAATTTCAATGACCACCATTGGATTTAATGGTAAAAAAATATTCTAATTTCACTTTAAACCCAATTTAAAAGATAATCTAATCATATAAATAAATTAGATTAAAAAGAGGTTTTGAATTAAAATACAACATTTTTCACTATTCATTAAAAATGTACTTTATCGGAAAAATACCAAAAATTTAGATAAAGTAAAATTTGATGTCCCAATTATAAAGAAGAATTTTAATTTGTCAAATATAACTCATAAAATTATAAAAAAGTGGATTTAAAAGAGGTTCGCCATAAAAAGGCGGTTAATCGACCTTTTAAAGAATATTTGAATGTTTACGCTTAAAATTGGATTCATTCACATTTTTAATCCTCTAACAATTATTGTAAAAAGTAAAAATATTTGACAAACATATATAATAATTTTGTAGTTAGTTATATTCATTCTCACCATCAGAACAGCTAGTCGTTAACTACCATTTAAAATAATATTATTTTATTATTAGAGTGCAACGTAAGATTCCCAAGAAAATCGTTGTTGCGTATTGGGTACGCCATCGAGCATAGAGTCCCATTTAAAGTAATATTAATATTTTAATCACAAATATGGATAAATATAAAAATTTATTATTCTTTATTTACCTGGGGTGTTACATCCTTCCCCCCTTTTGGGAATTGCGTCCTCGCAATTTTAAAATTGGGCTCGAAAACATCCTTGAAAGTCCCACATCAGTACAAGAGTCGGTAAAACAATCACTTTAAAATAAAGAAAGAGAAGTACAGAGGAAACCCGAGTTAACCCATACATGGATTACATATAAAAAAACATGGACATGGAGGAGAAAACATAGGGTCATGTTCTGATGGAGAGTGATAGAAAACATGTTTAGGAGAATGTTAACCACAAGAAAATCCCAAACTTGTGATGGGTTAAACGGTATTCGATTCCCCTGTAGGAAAAGTTAATAGACAACATTTTTGTTTTAAGTTAATTTTTATTGAGGAATTTATTCATAAGGAAACATAATTATTTATCATTTGACATTCAACTTTTATTAGATTTCTTACACAAAATCATATTTTCTCCAAAAGACGAGTATTTAGGAAGACTAGTTCACTATAATAAACTTCTAGAGAATCACATAATCCACAAAAGGGAACTATATACTTCCCATGTATTTAGACTTTAACCAAAACCAAAACAAAAAAGGTTAGTACAAGATCAGATAATCCAGAAAAGGATAACCCTTTATAAAAAGAAAATCTATTCTTAATCTCCAAAATTTGTCCAACGAAACCCAAAGATCAAAGAGTACCATTTGATAAAAAATATGTCCATAGAATTCTTCAAAGTAATCCAAACTAACATTGAAACCCAAATATATGAAGGATTTAGTCACATAGTCTTCCAAGGTGCAAATTAACTTTTATCTCCAAATAACATCATTTCCTCTTAAATTCTCATATTGAAAAGTAATTAACCTAATAACATATCCTCGATGATAGGTTAATAATTTCCATAGATAACCAAAAATAAACATAATCATGATTCCTAAAATAATCTAACTAAACAGAATTAGTCAAACTAACCAGGGACTTCACGTAGTCCAGAGGTAGGCGATAAATACCAGTCGCACTTTGGTTATGGGTTCGATTCCCGCATCTTTGTCCGACGCGATGGGTTGTCAATGGTCTGTGTGTTGTCCTTTTTCCAAAACTATATAATTATTAAATCATTCCCCAAAATGAGATAAAATCTTCAAAAATTATCATAACATATTTTAACCTCAAGTTTATCTCATGCCTTTCATTCTCCATCATAACATATAATAACCCATAATTACCTCAAAAGTAAGGATCATATAAAATCCAATGGTTACCTTTATAATTATAACCTGAACATTCACATAGATTGGTCATCTCGTACATGATGCATTACAGATCATACCAAGGTTCAAGTGGTTGATCATGAATCCTTTATAGTTGGTTTAGAACAACCATGAGTTTCCTCATTGAATCCCCCATTTTATTAAGTATCTTAATCAGAGAACCACCACAGTTTCCTTCAAACCTGTTGTCTCTTTGGTGCCTGCTAGATCCATCCATTCACTAAAAACAGAAATTTCAGTGTGAGTATATCAACAAAACCATCATGTACTAATGAGTAAGGTAAACACTAAGATATACTTATTCATTCACTTTATCAAAAACTAGAACTCTTTCTGAAATCCTAATCATTATGGTAATGTCACTTGTGCTTAGAGAATACCCTAACCTCTAAAGTTATCTAAACCGACCTTTGATACCACTATAAGGCCCCAGCCATAATCCTTGCCTAATATTGAGTTATTACAAGATTACACATTGAGGATCTTTTCAGGTTTAGAGTTTTAGAGAATTAGATCATAAAACTTGCATTACATTCCACATTTAAACAAAGTGGTTACATAAAAGATATTATTCATTTTTCCCATCAACAGAAACATAATTAAAATAAAACATGGGTTCTTTCTTGACACTTCCTTGACACTATCATCATATCAGGTAACCTTCCCTTGACCCGTGAAAAACATTTCAAAAACATGGGATGAGCATAAAAAGCTCAGTAAGGGATATAAAAATATGGAAAGGTAACATGAGTACATCTATACATAATAATGAAATCATACTTTATCCATAAAACACAAGAACATTAACATACCTCAAAAAATCGTGAATAAATAATAGAAATAATAATACATAAAAGGTAACATGAGGCATTCATAACATTCTTATGTAGGGAGTAACTCTCTTAGTTAAGTCTGGAATACCCATCATAGTATATTCCCTAAATCTATTCGGAGAAAACCTTAACATTTCACTCCTTTATGTTACCCAATGTATTGGAGAGATATATCGGGCTCACCCGCCCTTAGTTTATCACGGAACCACCCTTCTTCATAATAATTCCCAAGAACCATAACATAATTGTGTCACATAAAACATGCATAAAGGAAACACAACATTTCCACTTTTCAATCACAAGATATCAATACAAACATTGATATAAAAAAATTATGAAAACCATTTTCAATACCAAAATAAAATAAAATTAAAAGATGGTATTTATTTTTCATTTAAAAAAACGTATGGATTGTAGAGGAAGCCGAAACTCAAATAATGGTCACGGTGGCGGAGAAGTCGTTGTCACCGCATACGTACGACAAAAACATTCCTTTTTGTTGTTTAGTAAAACAATTCGTATAAAAATATTTCTTTTGGATAAATGTAAAAGTCAAAGGGGTTTATACACCGTATAAAAGTAGGTCGTGTATAAAAAAAAATATGCCTCAATGAAAGGAGATTTAGACGAAGTCCCATTCAAAGGCGGTATCCTTGGATTAAGGATAAATCAATTACTTAATTATGTGTGACAAATGAATACACCAAATATAAGTGGATATTAAGTGTAAAAAAATCAGATGACATTAACAAATATTCATAGAATGACATATTCAAGTAGTACAAGTTTATCCCAAAGAATCAAAATTGGGTTAAGAAGTTCCCTTGCAAAAATTTGAAAGCCTAACGGCATCACTTCAAATTTAAGAAAAAGAGTTGATGAGAGATAAAAAGGGGATCTCTACTTGGAAATAAAAGTTAAATCAATAAGGATATAGAAGAAAATATCCCAACATAACAATATGTAAATTAAAATACCCAACAAAATAAACCTTTTAAAAAGAGGAGGGTGAAAGGTTCCCTTACCGACTTGGGTAACTTTCGAGACGTACAGCCCATTTACGAAGGGTCATACAATGAATATGTAAGTACCCATAAATGAAATTATATTACACAAAGAGTATAATAATTGGAAGTGCATACACCACTCAATGGAAATGGTGTAAAATGTGGCATAAATCTCATGGGAGTAAAAGCGAGATGAACAATCCCTTACGAACACTCGGTAGCCTAATGGCGCCACTTAAAAATTCCAAAAAATGGATTGATGAGATCCAATAGAGTCTCTCATCAAATTACAATAAAATGTACAGAAATAGGAATATAAAAGAAAATCCCCCATCATAACAATGCGGAGATTAAATGATGTGACATAATGGGTAGTACTTAGAAAGAAAGAGAGAGGTTAGATCTCTTACGAAAATTCGGCAGCATAACGGCGCCACTCAAAACTTCCAAAATGGAACGATGAGATAAAATAGGGTCTCTCACCATATGAACATAAAATTTACAGTAGTATTAATATAAAATAACATCCCAATCGTAATAAATATGAGCTTAAAAGTAATGGTATAAAAGAGTGTACTTAAAAAGAAAGAGAGGAGTAAGATCCCTTACCTCAGGTCCGTCTTGAATCGATCGTTCTTTAACGTCCTGAATAATAAACTTGAGTTAATTTATACTTGCTTGTGAACCTTTTTCAAGTTAATTATTCCTTTTATATCACTTATTTCCATGTTATAAACATTATGTAATCTTTTAAGTTAACAATATTTGTTTTGTCGATATTTGGTTCTTAAGTCGAAAGTGGACTTCTTACAATTACATGTTGTTCGTGTGGTCAAAAATTAAATATATCTAGAATGATATTCATGATTTGGATATCATATATTTTATATATATCCCGAATATACATGTATTTATAATATTACATAATCATTTAGTGGTAAGAAATGAAATGCACCGTTCATGGAGACGGTAAGCCGTACGTACGCATGAACGCTACATTCATTTCTATGTCATATTAATGGAATTAAAACTAAATGAGAGGTATGTATATTTTAATTCCAGAATTATATTAATAATTTATATTTAACATACATAATATATAATAACTTTAAATAAATCCATTATACATCCCACATATGGCATTAACAAATCAAATCACTTTGAGGGGGCGGTAGTCCGCACTTCCTAAAATGAAATTATCGTGTTTACCCACAATGGAAACCATAATGTTATGCCACAAAAGAAAAATAAAGAAGATTAAGTAAAACATAAAAATATTATATATCATATATAAATATAGTGACATCTTAATTTCCACCTTTTAAGGTGTTATATGAGTGTTGAACAATCATCGTTTCGTGAGGCAGAAATTCTCCATCCACAGAAACAGTATGTTCTTTAACCATTTGATGTAGTTGTGTGTAAGTGTAGCTCGAATTCATCTTATAACAACATCCTAGTATATTTAAGATACTGGAGTTGTTACAAAAGAAATTAATAAAAGGATTTTAGGGGGTTGGAGAAGTAAAATAAAACAAAAGATCACAAGTGAAGACATTACCTTAAAATCGGGTAACTCTTTTTTATTTGAGCTCAAAGGCTTCCTTGGGAAGACTTGTACCCAAATTTATTCTTCTAGGAGTAATATAGGGATGTGGAGAGGAAAAATGATCAGGGGTTGGCCGAACCAAATGCTTTGGAAGTGTGGGTATGGAGGTAGAGGTGGGGGCCTTTTATAAGCGGAGAGGAGGGGCACTCTTGGAAAGTAAAGAAATGATACATTATTTGAAAATGAGTTTCGGATTTTAAAGGTCCCACATTGATATAATTCTAGGATAAGGTGATAAGGTTTCTAAATACAGAAATACAATAGGTTTTGGACATCTGTAGGTCATAGATTTTACTTTATCTTTCCATTTTATTTAAATCCTTTATTAATGAGGTAATCGCTGCATCATTATGATGTCATAAATAATTTTATTTATTTAATGTCTAAAAATTATAAAAAAATATCATTATATATGAAATCATTTTATCTTCCCAATGAATATTTATAGTAAAAAATCAGACTTGTATAACCCCATGTAAAAATTGTTTGAGTGAAATAACTCATGTTTGTGTCATTTTAATTTTAACATTAAATAAAAAGGTATTTATGTCATTTTCCAACCAAAGTGGCTCCATGGGGTCCCCAAGTTGACCAATGGATTTTCTTGGTCGGCCATGACTCATCCAATGATGATAGGACATGTTTCTAGTTTATTTCATATTATTAAAACATTATTTTTACCTTAAACTACACTATTTATCTCTAATTGCGATTGAAAACTTAAAAGTTAATATTCACCAAAAAATTATTTTAATTCCTTTGAAACACATTTTACTTCTTAATTAAAACCATGTATTTAGTATTTTTGAAATTCAAAACACAGAGGTGGAAAAGTTTCATTTTAATGAAAAATCAGTTTCTTTAACTACCACTTAGTGGTTTTACTATTCATCAAAAATTGAAGTTTTTCAGAAAATTACCAAAAAATCACCCTTGGATATATTTGATATTACGAATTAAAAAATGATGTCTATTTTACAAAATTAAAAACATATAAGTTGCATTAATTAATTTAATAATTAATTCTCGATGTCAAAATAAATAATGTGTTTTTAAGAAAGAATATCTAATAAAAGATTGACACTAGTTTAAGTCCAATTTCAAAGTGAAATTAATTACAATGACCACCATTGGATTTAATGGTAAAATATATATTCTAATTTCACTTTAAAACCAATTTAAAAGATAATCTAATCATATAAATAAATTTGATTAAAAAGAGATTTTGAATTAAAATTCAACATTTTCACTATTCATTAAAAAATGCACTTTTTCGAAAAAATACAAAAAAACTACACAAAGTAAATTTTGATGTCCTGATTCTAAAGAAGAATTTTATTTTTTCAAATATAACACATAAAATTATCAAAAAGTGGATTTAAAAGTGGTTCGCCATAAAAAGGCGGGTAATCGACCATTTAAAGAATATTAGAATGTTTACGCTTAAAATTGGATTCATTCGCATTTTTAATCCTCTAACAATTATTGTAAAAAATAAAGAAATTTGACAAACATATATAATAATTTTGTAGTTAGTTTTATTCATTCTCGCCATCACAACAGCTAGGCGTTAACTACCATTTAAAATAATATTATTTTATTATTAGAGTGCAACATAAGATTCCCAAGAAACTCATTGTTGCGTATTGGGTACACCATCGAGCATAGCGTCCCCTTTAAAGTAATACTAATTTTTTATTCACAAATATGGATAAATATAAAAATGTCTTATTCTTTATTTACCTGGGGTGTTACAACCTCCGTGTTGTGCTTTTATGGAAATCCAAAAATAATCCAATCTAGAACTATCCAAAATGCTTTAGTCTAAAAATGAAGATCCTTTTTGCTACGTAAAAACATGTGAACACCATCATCATGTGTTCTTTTAAAACACTGAAACATCCTGAATTACCATATAACCATGTTGATTACATTCTTGATCCATTATTCCTTAAATAAAAATGGATATACTCCTCAATCCAAAAATTTTGTAAACCCCAACAATGATGGAATATACAAATCATTAATCATTTTCAAGGTATTCAAGAATATCCAATATAATTTATCCAAATCAATCAAGTATTATTCCAAAATCACTACCTCAGTATCAGAACTATATTATGGTTTATCATTCTCTCAACCATATATTTTCCAAAAAATTATCCTACTATTGAGTCAATTTTATGTGTTCCACACAATATCAAGTCCTTAATGAAATAGTATTGCAGTATAATCCTTATATACTCCATAATTATTTTAACAAGTACATTATTGATACAACACTCAAATGACATAATCAACATAATAACTCTAATCATTCCTCTTCATCTGTGGAAGTATCATAACTTGATTATTATCCAATAGCATCATTTGCGGCATAGTCTGATGACTGGGACATAGGTTCGCGTAGTGTCCAAACTCCTTGAAAATGAAGCATTGTACATTTGAAACCAATTTATCACCCTTGCAGTCACATACATTGTGCCCTTTTCTCTACACGTATAACAATCTCTCATTCCTTTCAAACAAGTTCCAGGGTGTTTCTTCCCACATTTATCACATATGTGGAAATTCTTCTTTTCTCTCTTCCCTTTATCCATTATTCTCTCTTCTATCCTTTTCTTCTCTTGCTTCCCTTCAAAGCCATAAGACTCTGTACACTCTTTAGTTATCTTATCCACACATGATATTATTTCTTCATATGATGATAATACATGGGAGACTATTTCCCTTTTAATTATGTCTGAATACCATGAAAGATATGATCCTTTTTCTTCTTTGGATCATACGTATTACTGGAGTTCACATTCCTTCTACTGGGTTCCATTTCTATACAATAGCATAAAGTAGGTCAGTTTATGAATTTCAATAAATAATTCCTAATGAAAATCGAATAGTTTAGGGATATAATCCTTAATCATAAAAAATGTTTTCTTTGAGTAAGTATATACTCATGAGCCCTTCATAATGGTTTGTAAATAAAATGAGAATTATCCTAAGCATATCCCCGGGAGTGTCGTAACCAAGAGTGTAGCAAGGCCCATTTTCATTCACCAATTCCCGTTCGAGTCTAGCTCAAAGCGGTGTTTTCGGGTTTTACACCTAGGTACATCTGTGCTAGACCCACCTCTACCTGCTCGTATCCAGATAGGGATGTATTGCTCGTAAAACTCACAAAATCTCTAGAAAACCAAAATTCTAGTAAGTTCCTCTATACTAATTCTCAATGTCTATTTTAGGGCTATTTGATCTAATCAGTGTTTATCTAAATCTAGTTTCCAAGGTTATTGCTAAACTTCCTCTAATACCAACTGTAATGCCCTGACCCCAGTTACCCAGAGTCGGTGCATTATTTAATACATTGGCATGATTACAATAAATCATGTCCCGAAGAACCGATTAGTTTAGCACTCGTGGAAAATAGATTACATACATGAATGTAACATTACACTTCATATCATACAAAACAACGTAAATAATCCTTTATTAATACCATTATTCCCTTTTCTTAACCCTGCATGTCAATCACAATACACTTCTTGGAATCCTGGGAAAAATAAAACATAGAAAGGGGTGAGCTCAAACGCTCAGTATGGGTAAGAAATACAGCAGAAACTTTCAAAAATAAGCATAAACATTTGAGGAAATGTATAACTAACACAAAAGCCTTTAAAACTTGAACTTCTACATAATATGGAAAAGATAAAATGAAATAATTCCTTTTTCTTAATCACATTGATATTCTACTAGTCGAATAATTACATTCAATATTTATAACCACTTTCATAATGATGTAATGCATAATTCCAGACTATCATAACCACATAGCCAAAGCCTCGTGCCAATACTAAAAATAAGATTTTTCCAAAGCCTTGTGCCAAGACACTAGTTTGTCTCATGAGACCTACCGATGCATCTAGGAGTTATAGCGGGCTCCACCCGTCACATACTAAGTCTAATGCATTTCCAAATGAAAAGGTTTAAACATAACAGAAACATTCGTATTAAAACTAGCATACGAAATTTCAACACTTTCTCCATAAACCATGAATGGTATAAAAATAACACATCCATAGTAAAACATATCACAAAACCTTCAATAAAATACAAAAGTTTTGTATCATAATAAATCAACTTCAAATAATCTTAAAATCCAACAAAGGATGTTGACATAAAAGAAATCACAGCTATTTGAGAGAAATATCTCTTTTCTCGAATTCATTGAAAAGTCACACATTTATAAAGGAAGTAATTTAAAAGAGATTTGTGAATCAAAGTGTCCCATACTACATCGAAACATTTGAAAAGAAATATCATTTCAAAACATTCATGTCCATATAACTAAATCCTTAAAATCATTTTGAAAACATAGACATTAATTAAAAATATTTAGAAAGATAAATCCTTAAAATATTTAAAATTTTGATCTTGATAAAGATTACCATTCAAAAATTCATAAAATATTCATTTTGAAATCATTTAAAAGCCACATAATTATAAAATGAAACATTTACATTGAAAATATTCTTATAATATTGTAAGGGAAGCTTTGATGATTTTATAACGGTGGTAAGTAGCCGCACCCGCCGTATAAGTTAAAAAAAGACATTCTTACCTTAAATTTGTCGAAAAGGTTAAAAGTGCCTTGTTTGGAAAATGACAGAAATATTCCTTTCAAAAAACATAAGGGTATAAATGAATTTAACCCATTATCTATTAAATAGTAAAAATGTTTTTAAATACAGTTTTAAGAAACATGGATGTGGATGATAAACAAGTCCCAGTTGATTATTACGTATAAACAACCTCAGATAATGAAGAGATTGTGAAATAAACCCTTACCTTGTACTTTTCCATGGTTGGGGGAAGGTTAAACTCTTTTATAATGGTGAAATAATTGTTATTAAATTATAAAATAATCATATACATTCATATGATATCATATATGATCTTTTAACATTGCTTTGTTAATAATATCTTAGAAATATCGTTGTTTCGGGTGTTAACTTACTTGTTTTCTTTTATATGATTTGTTACGTAAGTCATGGTTGTCATGGATAGGATGTATCTTATTCATATCCAGAATGATATCATGTCCTTAAAAATTATTTTTAAATCATAAAATGATAATTATACTTGAATGGATACGATAGAGAATGAATCTCATCACATTCGTGGAGACGGTAGTCCGTACGTACGCACGCGCGACAATATCATTATTTTGTCATTTAAATAATATATAATTGGATGTTATATAATATATACAGAATATTTATCATGTTTTATTTATTATTTACATGAATTACACATCATTATTATACCCATCCATATAATAATGTTTTGAATAACAATTACACCACGACGTGGAGATTGTAAGCCGTACGTACGCACATATGGAGATATGTCATTAAAAGGATTGATAGAATACTGAAATATGGTTGTACCATTTTAATAATAACATAAATGTATGTATAATATACTGGAGTTATTATTTTATAATGTTAATAACAAAGAAAGAAGAAGTGGAAGAAGAAAAGAACTTGAAAAAGTGTGGTGAAATCATTACCTCTTCTTCGGGTTCTTCCTTTTGATTTGATCAAAAGGCCTCCTTAGGATGGATTTCTGACTAAAGTAAGGCCTATAGGATTATGTGAGGGAAGTTGAGAGAGTATTTGTGCAGGGGTTGGCCGAACCAAAAGGCTTTGAATGTGTGAATTAGTGAGAAGGGGGGGTACCCTTTTATAAGAGGGGTGAGGGGCACCTTTGGAAAAGCTAGACATATTATTTTATAATAAATACATATTCGGTTTCTAATGGCACAAAAGTGTATTATTTAATGGCTAATGTGGGTATGGGTCAAAAATCACTCAACCAATAGAATTTAGACAGGTTTGGGTCACTATATTAACCTTATCTTTAAGTATTAACTCGTAGTTAATTAGTTTCACTTTTACAATGTATCTTTGTATTTTTATATTATATGGTTAATAAACTCCCTATATACATCAAAGAGACCACCAAGTGGTCCATTAATGATACAAGTATTATGATATAAGTCTCTTATCAGATCTTTAGATTTTTAGTAATTTAATATCAATTAATAATATAATATTGTTTTTAAAAACTCTCTTATGTCAATTTTGACCCTATTCAATAATTTATTTTTGTAAAAATTATAACATAATGATTACTTTGAAAAACGTTAATAAAGTAAATCCTAACATGTCATATTAATCTATAAAATTAGTTTAATTCATAAAAATACTCATATTATATTTATTTGGTTTTTTATAATATCAATTATTTTAATTTTTTCACTATTATGGTAATTACTGCATCATCATTGTGTCATAAATAAATTAAATTATTTAATGTCTAAAAATTATAAATAAAATAAAATTATGTAGGAAATAGTTTTATCTTTCTAATGAATATTTATAGTCAAAAATCCAACATATATTACCCTTTTTAAAAATTGTTTTTCTTAAAGATATATGCTTGTGTCATTTTTGTATTTATTTTAACTTAATTAATATAAAGTGTCATTATCACTTACAAGTGTCTCCATGGGAACCCAAAATCGACCCAAAGATGCCCATGGTGGTAAATATATCAAAAAATAAGGTTAGGACACGTTTTAAGGTAATTTTGTATTATCATAATATTATTTTTTACCCCTTATTTACTGGATTTACCCTTTAACCATGGTAAATAAAATATTTACCGAAGTAATTATTCAAAATGTCTAAAAATAAAAGTTACTTATTTACACAATTTAAACATCCTGATTCCAAATATGGAATCCACTTTTCCAAATTTAAAACCCAGAAGTGGAAGAAATTAATTTAAAATTAATTCCCGTTGTTAAAACAAAAAGCGTGTTTTTAAGAGATAATAACTATCAAAATATTGGCATTTGTTTATGTCTGGTTTGATTGTGAAATTATGTCCAATGATAAACATTGAATTAAATGGTAAAAATATATTATAAATATACTTTAAAAACAATCAAATTCCTAATTTATCAATATTAATTATTTCGATTAAAAAGTAGTTTTTAATTAAAATTTAGTAATTTTCAGTATTCATCAAAATATGAAAGTTATCCAAAAAGTCCCAAAATTTCACCCAGGATAATTTCAATATTCCAAATCTAAAAATGAAGTCCATTTGGAGAGATATAATTTAAAAAATTTCAAAAAATAGGTATTACTATTCATAACGGCTAGTTTGATTGGTTGTGGTGTGTTAGAACCTGATGTTGCGTACAACACACGCAATCACAATATTCAAAGAGAAGCGTACCGTAGAATCTTGGGGTGTTACATTGTAATTTATTCATTTACCCATTCTAATGCGTACATTTATTTAGTAAAATTGATTATATAAAAGTTTAAAATATTGGATTTAAAAAGGAATCACTATTAATGTTGGTAAAAGTGCATTTTTGAAAAATACTTCTTTTATTTGAAAAAAGGAATTTGTTCTTACATTATGTCTAAGAAACTCATAATATGGATTCTAAAATTATAAGAATTACATAAAGTTTAAAATTTAGTTGATACTATTCATAACCTCTTTTGAACGGCTTGTTTGGTAAGTCATGGTGCGCTTTAACTCGGTGTTGCGTGTAGTGGAAGTTATTGAATTATTTTGAATAAATAACACAATATGAAATCTTGGGGTGTTACACTATAGGATAAAAATAGTAACTAATATTTCTGAACCACATCTTATGGAATTTTAATTTTAGAAATAAAAATAAGTAACTCAGTTTCAATTAAATGTGATATAATTGTTAAATTTATATTGTGCATGGGTATTTATTAATGGGATAATTTTGACCCATGTAATCAAACAACAATAAATGGATTTTTATATTTTGAGACAAAAAAATGAAAACCTGTTTACAGTTAGATGAATGTTGATTTTAAATAATAAATTCATTTACCTTTGTAATTTGGGAAGGATAATTCATTTAAGTGAACCATGAGGTGCATTTATGTATAAATGATGATAATAGAATTCATACAATAAATGGATGATTTTAAATAAATGGTGTATTGAATCTTAAAAGGGATTTTACCTCTATGACTAGGTCATGATGAACCATATGACTAAATTTATAAATTTACAACTATACTCAAGTAGGTATGGTGGGGAATGTTACTCATGAGATAGAATGGATGTGCCTAAAATAGGTTGATTTTATATGGTATGATTATGAGATAAACCCATTAAGTTTTTTTAAAATCTAGAATAAATAAAATTTTATGTTTTATATTTAAATGGGACATAAATTGTAATTTATTAAGTATTTACCATATAATTTGGAAATGGATTCCCATATAATTGAACACGTTTTGACATGATGAGACCCTTACATGTGAACTTAATCTCTATATTCCACGGTACATTACTCCATGGGGGTATTCTTATGTTAATGAGATGGTTATTTAAAGTGTATTTATCCACTTATATAGAGTTACATATAAACCTATGGTGGAATATTACTTGAATAGTATGATTAATTAATAAATTTCTTTATAATCTACTTGTTAAATTTGTTATTGTGAGGCCTATATTAGTTAAAATTATATTTAAAAACTAAATATATTTTCCCTCTATATATTTTTAAATGATTTTTAATAGAGAATGTTTTGAAAACTCATGAATTAAATAAATTTTTAAAGAGTAAATTTTAAGTTAACTTGCCTAACAATTTATGATGTCATCTAGATATAGTATTTATTATAGTTGGTCATGAAAACCCGTACATTAAATACCTTTTCATTTGAGTTGTCTAAAATTTTTTTATGAATAAGTATTAGTTGAATGCATTAAAGTGTAAAATTGTGTAGTTTTTTATAGAAATAATCCTCACCTAACATTTTTCATTAGATTTACCTTGAGTTATATTCACCAGGAACATGATCATTAACCATAAATCATAATTAAATTCATTGTTCCTTTTCTGTGGACCTAGAGGTTAGGTAGTAAGGCCAAGTGATTTTTTAGGAATAACTCTCGTTTCAAAATATCAATGCCTTATATTAAGTATGGGGATAACTAGATTATGGTAATTCCATCTAACTATAATGAATTGATAAATTCTGTAATCTAGTTTTTTAATATGTAATACCATTTAGGTTATTTTTTTTCTAAATAATAATCCAAGTAACTGAAACAACACCCTGAGTAGATAAGTGGTGTTCTTGTATATTGAACCTCAAGTGGTGTACTTCCATTTAAATATAACAGTGAGTATTAGATCATCCATACATTATCATTGTACTCTTCCGGTGAGCACTCTGTTTTCCAGATATAGAGAGACTATCTGGAACTTGTATCCCAGTTCATGGAAATTGATGTCATAGGCCTTTTTGAAAGGCTTTGAACCTATTAGGTCAATTATTCCTTACTTGTTTTATTTTAACCTCTTCTAAAAGAGTTATTATAGGAGCATTATATATCATGAATTTTTTTTATCATAAATGATTTATCGATCTCATGTGAGAGACGTTATAGTGTAGTGGACAGACCTCTTGGACCATAATTCTGACTCAAAACCTTTTTGGATAGTGTTATATTTGTTAACGTTAACCATATGAGAGAGGTTTTCCCATGGTTTACATATTACTTTTGTGGAATGATTTTTGTTTGTTTGTTTCTAGATGGATGCATGGTATGTGATTGATTATTTTGATTAAGGAATGGTGATGCATTTTCTTTTGAAAATAAACTTGATGATGATATATCAAAACTAGTTTCAATATAGATGACTATTTGGGTTCTGAACTCAATTGACCAGAAATGGTTTATTGGTTGATGTGTTCTTCTAGGGAATGATGTTGCATAGTGGGAAGTTTTTTAATAATCACAGTTCATGTAAGATTCTTGATTTCACAGTGGAGTTCCACGAGAACATATAGACTAATGAAACCATGCTTACTATATAGAACATCTTTTTTTCCCTTTTTATGGATGACTCACAGTAGCATGGGTTGGGTCTTGAACTGGGTGGGTGGCATGATAAAGTTTATTTATAAATTGATATATTAATATAATAATGTATCACCTGAGATATAAATTTTTGAAAATAAATTCTCAATTCACTCCAAGTATATAGGTGATCATGTTATATATCTTAACATTTACCTGAGTACACTAAGTGAGCATTGACTAAATACCAAGCTACATTTTTAAAATGATTTTATGGTATAACGATGGGACTCATTGAGGGTTGCACTCAAAGAGTGATTTTACGATAATCCAGATAATATATAGTAATCCTTTGGACATTGGAGGATGAGGACCCTCATTATGATTCAATTCTGGAGATCACTATTGGAATTGTTCTCCAGAAGAGGGAATGGATGATGATCGGCATTCATGCTAGTGCTTGTAAATGAGAAGGAATTCTTCAATGCCAGGTATATTTATAAGATATATAGTGAATAGAATATGGTAATCAGTGAATGATTTTCATTAAAATAAATTAAAAGTAAACTCTTAATGTGGGGAGTGAGATGTCGGTCACAGGTTGAAACCCCTCATGTTACAAGGGTTGTGTAAATCATGGGACCGATCTCAAGGTGGTCATTTTTTCACTCGTATTCTTTTAAATAAATGGATCAATGTATGAATTGAATCCTTGGTAGATTCTTGGTACATGTTAAATTGTGTATTTGGGTGAACTATAGATGTGAGAATCAATCATGGAGGTTCTTATATCAATCCATGAAGGGAGGATTGAGATATGGTTAATGATGGTGCTACGATGTGATGACGAGTTTTCTTCGAGAGATTGTTCGGCTTGAAGATGTCACATAAAGGTAGGTACAGTCTTCAGTGAGTGTGATCGGAATGATTGTGGTATTCCATGGGATAGAGGATTTAGAATATTATTTACTAATGTGTCTATTGTTTACGTCAAGAATTTTTTAGAATAGTCATCTAGAGATGGTGCAACATGTTTTTTCTCAAATATATTGATGTAGTTGGTGAGGAAATCAAATTAGGTACGCCATTGGTACGAGTCGAGTGATGATTGATGATTCAAATGGGAATTTACAAGGAATATCTTGGGTGAATAGTGTATGTTTGGTTGATTTAATTTTATCTTATATTTAGTTTTTAAAAACATATTAGGAGTGTCACTAGAACTCTATGGGAGTGTTTGTATATGTAATTCCAATGGTGGGTGTACAATAGATAAAAATTGGATTCTAAAAAATATAAAACATTTGGTGCGAGTACCCAAAGATGGTGGATAAAATATATGATGAAGAGATCATGTATTTTGTTTGATGGGATCAGGTAATTTCTATATTTATGTTTTGTTGTTTTCTATGAGTGGCTTATGTACTACATTTTTAAAGTTATACCTTGAAGTTCATTGGGAATTGGGAAATGAAACATGTCCATTGGAACAAAAATTAACGACCTAGTAGTCCATATAGTTTTTTCATTATTACCCATTCCTTCTTAGGGTTGAGGTGTTCTATGGTGGATAATTCATAACTTCCCATGTTTTGGACGGGTATAAATTCTCAAATAAAATTAAAATTTTCATTTGGATGATGAAAAAAATTATATACTAAGAGTCAAAATGTAAATATGAGAGTTGTAAAAATAAAAATTTGTGTTTTGGATGTAGTTTAAGGCTTCAGAGTTGTCTTAGTGGTTTGGATGAGTTTTTGGGTCACATGTCCCTAAAATATTTCATTTTAATATAAACTAATAGGCCTCCCAATTTGTTTAAACTATGTGTCGCCTCAGAATAAACCAAGTGGCCCTTTACGGGGTGTCACATGGTTTTTAAACAGTGAAAGGTGGGGAAGAAGAGAAGAAAGAATGTATGTAGTAAATTTTAGAGGTGGAATAATGGGATGTGCCTGATTTTCCAAACCATGTGCCTAGCCGTATGGTTACATCCACATAACCAATAACATTGCATGATTGTTTCACAATTATCCTAAATCATGCGACCAAACTATGTTGGGTGAGATCTTTGGTAGTGAGAGTTTGATTACTGGAACAAGGTTATCCTAATATGGTGGCCAACCATGCACCTAATTTAAATAGAAAAAACAACTAATCTTCCCCTCTTCCCTTAAATGGGGTTTACCCCATTTATCCTCCATTTCTACCTGTAACCTCCTCCATGAGAACATTCTCTCCCTCTTATCCTCGGTGAGAAAACTCTGTTATTTTTCAGAATCCAATGCTATTCAATGTGTTGGAATCCCCTTGGAATGTCTAAGATTCACCATGATAATTTTTTCTTTTATCTTACTATATAAAATACTAAATCCATACGATCTCTTTTTCCTATTTTTTAAGAATTTACTAATTTTTTGGATTTATCTTTTTCCAGCTTGAATAAAATCTAGGTTTTAGACAATTAGACTATCATATGAATGTGGTAGGTGGTATATACGATTCTTGATCATTTTTTTATTATTCATAACGTATTTCCATTGTGCCCTAGTCAGACCCTTAATGTGTTGCTCCTAATTTATAAAACACCATAAATTAATCACCTAGTCCTCATTTAGATTTGTTATGACACCCTTATATGCGATTAGGGTTTGAAAACATCTACGTAAAATACAATTTAATGTGAGATATACTAATTCACTTTGTAATCAATGTGTTCTTAATTAAAAAACCACCCATTATGGTGTGTTTTTTATGTACAATTATATACATGTTTCACTCACCTTATTACGTATGGTAACTATACTTTATAGAAGAAATGTTTACATTAATTTATATAAATGATATAACGACTATTACTATATTTTATTATAAAACCCTTTAAGGTTCATTGACTTATATAATAATGTGGCATTGTTTAATGAGACACTCATGAGATGTATGACATGTTTACATACATATCCTCCTCAATAATTTTTTATTGAATTCTAATATAGAATGTTCATATAAATGGAATTTTTCATTTTTATTGGATATTCCAAATTTTGAAATTGGATTACTTAAAGAGTGAATGGTAATACATCTCACATGTCCCATAATTACAAGTTATTTCTAGTCATGATTTCCCATATATTATGATTATAGGTATGACACTTTGGGCATGAAATTCCTTATATTGTGATTATGGGTATGACACCCTATTAATGGTGTTCCTTATTTTGTGATTATGGGAATGAAAAATTTAGAATAAATTCATTATATTAAGATCACAAGTATGGAACCATGGGCATGACATCATTTATACTGTGATTATGGGTATGACACCTAGGGAATATAGTACCTTATATTTTGATTACGTGTATGGAACCTTGTGAATTATTTCCATTATCTATTATGTGGTCCTCTTTTGTGGATTAATTGGTATTAAATATCAGTTCCACTCTATTTCATGTATATATGTGCATAGGATTATCTTATATATGCATATATATACATGTTGGTAGGTGTGAAAAGCCATTACATCTTAGTCTGACGCTGGTCTAGTCGGCCACGTCTCTTCGAGTAACCTGGCCATTAAATGTTATTATATATTGTTTACTACTTTAAATTGATATTACTACATGAAGATTATTTTATATTCATGTTCTATACAACATTTTTGGTGTCCAATTGAGTTTATATCACACCCTATTTGGGTTTCCATTTGGTATAAGAATAGATA
The DNA here is from genome assembly GCA_963277665.1 of Viscum album. Taxonomy (NCBI): domain Eukaryota; kingdom Viridiplantae; phylum Streptophyta; class Magnoliopsida; order Santalales; family Viscaceae; genus Viscum; species Viscum album. The sequence goes on from OY728159.1 coordinate 1,723,898,257, forward strand.
TCTTCTGACTATAGGTTTAGGAACTTGGTTTGTGTTGTGGGATGATTCACTTGTTTGAAGGATATTAGAATCACAAGACTAATATACTTCATAGGAGTATCTTGGGGATATACATTGAGGATTATATTTTCCTATATTATTAATTTTATGTAGATATATATTTATCGTATTTGTATGTATGACTCTTGTGCACCATATAATGTTCATCCATGGTAATAAATTCAATAAATATTGATTATCTGTTTCCATTTTAACATTAATTTATTATCATTTATTTATTTCTATTCTCTATTTATTACTAATCCATAGGGTATAGTCTCCTGGCTATACATCCATTAGACCATCACTTCAAGTGGAAACCCACTTGAGTATGAGAATGCATGCTTGTGGCCTAGTGGAAAACCTACTCGAGAAACCATTCTGTGTATCTTGTGGGTCGTTGAACTATACCGGTCTAATGTTAAAAATAATCTTTTGTGTTATAGTTCATGTCTACCCAAAACAAAATATTTCCAAAACATTGGGACTTATATGTAAGAGAATTATGTCTATGATCATGATGTCACAACATAAGGCATGAAATTATCTATCCAAATTTATATATTGCATCACTATAATTATAGTTATTATTATACATGTGATATTTTCATCTCCATTTTTTGTATTCATATGTTATTCATTCAGCTTCATTCTATTATGGAATTCTGTTTGGTTTTCTATACCTATCATATTATTTATTCTCATATGATGATCACTTATGATCTTTGCTTGCAATCTCTTATTTTTACCCTTATTGTGCATTTAATCTCACCCCTTTAATTCTATTTTTTTAGGTAATGAATAATGGTATTTCTAACATGATATCTTGTGTACCAAATATATGGGATATATTTAAGACTTATTATAGATTATTTATGTTCGTATAGAGTGTAAATTAATATTCAATTAGTTGTGATAGACATTATATTTTTTAGTTTTTTATTTTACATAATTATCTAAAGATATAAAATTAAAATTTATTCAGAATATATGTAATGAAATATTTGCTTTATGTTATTTAATTATGGGATAGTTACATCCAAGAATGTATAGTTAATATAATATCCATAAATTAATGTATGTGTTTTCAGCACCGAATCCAAAAGTGCTGGTATGTAGTTATAAATTTACATTAATTAATATTTACTAGGATTTTATTCTAATCCATTCATTATATATATCCTCTATATATCCCATGTGATGATAGGTTAAGGAAGATATATTAGAGAAAATAAGGAAAATTAAAAATGAAATATTTCGTAATTTTTTAAAAATATTTTATTATATTTCTAATACCACCAATAATATAGACCACTATATTTATAGGTTGTTATTTATAGATATTTTTGAAAAAAATTTAATATACTGTATATGAGATGAGGATCATCACAGTTGGTTTCATTTCAAGGTTTAGTTTGGAATTAGGTTTGCGAACCTAATTTGAAATACACAATATACAGTTTAAAATGAAACATAGACTTATGTTAGTATATACAAATAATTTATGAGTTATTATTTATAAGTTCACCTTTTTCTTTTTATATACGTATTAATTTGATTAATATCATCCCTATATTTAAATTGTATTAATTAATGGATAGGAATTTGAGGAACTATTTCAATGACCAATGTGATGTGAAATACAATGTTATCGATTATGATATGTCTAATATCATTGGAGAGAGAGTTTCAAACATCATCGATGACTCATGTTATGAAAAATAACTTGATAAATGTGATTCATAGTAATTATACCATGATAGAAGAAGTTTTGATAGATTTGTATATGGGAAAATTACCTCATTATTTTAGAGGATCTTCTAATTCCATGTTCATGGATCAAATGATTAATTTCATTGAGTATTTTTTTCTTACACTGATCCAAGTAAGATTAAGTTATATTTGTCAAATATTACCAAGATAGAGATGCTGATCCATGGTGAAAATTTATAAATATTAAATTTCTCAAATATATAATAGACATTGTATAAGTCAATGAATTCATGAACGTAATTTTCAACTTTATTTCCACGCAATTTTATATTAAAATGAAGAGGGATTTATTTTGACCAAATCCAAGCGGTGTATAAATTAAATGGGTCATATGTGAAACAATAAATAAGTCAGACAAGGTATGAATTTTTTTTACTCTAAAACCAATGTGAAAAAATATTTTATAGATTAATGATATGTATATTAAAATATTTTGAGATTTAAGACTATGATATCTATAAGGAATTATTTTAACATTCCCTTAAAGTAGATGTAGAGATTAGTTATTCTCAATTGTCTCATGGGATGTGGAATAAAAAAGAGGAAAATAAAGTTCAATTCTATAGTATTAATAGATACATCTCATGGATGTAATAATTTTCAACCACCCACACATCTAATGTGTGCGAAGAAGAACTGTAGTAATTACCTCAAAGGAGTGATGAAATGAATCATGTTCGGAAAATAAGGTAATATTGCTAATGAATATCAATTGGGAAAAAAGTTAAAAATAAATATGATATATATAAGTAAGGTTACATTAAATCCTTAAAAAATGGTTCAACATTTCCACTCCAATGTACGTGGACACAATACAAGTCAATGCAGTAAGCTCGTGGTAGTTGAAGATAACAAATGGAAATAACCATCAAAGCCATGTGAGAAAGGAATAGAATATCTAAACACTACTATGGAGTTGTATTATAAAAATAAATAAGTTATAGGTATACTTGTTATTCATTCATGAATTATGAATATCCTATTTTATGAAACTTTTATTCTTTCATTTATATTAGAATATTTATATAGAAATATTCTAAAATAAATCAAAAAATTTGAGGATGAGTTATCACTGAAAACCTTAAGTGGGGGATCATTTTATATTTATTATATAATTATTCTCAAATTATAATCTGTCAGTGGAATATTCTATAAAAATCATTTTATACACCTTTTCATATAATTACATTCAATTCCAGATAGTGAATGGTGGTACTTATATAGAGAAATCCAAGAGATTGAAATTGGTTTCTATATCCCAAATGATACTATAATTTTATAAAAGTGAAAGGATAATGATAAACCCGATATAGAAGATACATTTGAAACATAGATACGATTTCCTTATGAGATTACATATCTAGATCAATTGATTAAGACAAAATAACATATTATTACTTAGGATATTCCAATCAATTTGTAACATGTCGAGTATTCCCCCAAATAACTACATGGCCTCCTTCAGGATTGATACGTTATGTTCTATATAGAATATACACCTAATGTAATTCACTAATACCTAATTCCTATGAGGATGGACTCTATTAAATTGGATCTATTGAAGAAGTAATTATAGAACTACCTAGACTATTGTTTTATATGCCTAGTGATTCTCCATGGGGTTTCCTAGTTTTCATTATTTAATATAAGTATGTGAAAACACATATCTTCATTGACTATACTCAGCATAATAATATCATGATAAAGAATATGTATCCACTACTATATAATGGTGACTTATATGAATAACCATATGTGTCTTAGTGTTATATAAATTTATAGTGAAACAATAACAATCAATTTTAAAAGATGTGTAAAAGTAAGAAAAATAATAAATTTAATGAATAAAATGAATACATATATTTATGTGGTTTATCAATAATACCAACACCCAGTAAGAGGTATCAAAAATTAACTATGTCTATGATCAATCTATAGTGAAAAAACTCAAAATTATAGTAACCCTAGATTAAAATGACTCATAAAGAATCACAACGCTTCTATAACCAGTGTTTTTATAAGGATAAAAATTGAATAGTTGGTTAACTATGATATAATAAAAATGTTCATAAATACATGAAGATATAATAACCCTATCTTCATCACTATACATATATGATATAACAACCATTTCAAGGTACACACTAGTACAATACAACTTCTAGTGTTACAGATCTACTATGCTACATTTGGTTCATATGGGCTGATAGCAGTTAAACCAGCATCATCAGAAGGATTATAATTCACCATTCTAACACTTAGTAATTTTAAAATATTGATATTTTCTCAGTATATAATCAACTATCTATGATGATGGATAAAATTACGAAGTTTTATGTTTTCTCAGGATATAGACATTGTGAGTTCAAAATGGTGACATTTGGACCCATAAATTCTCTAATAATGACCATGGAATTTATGATTAATGTTATTAGATATTACCATGAAATATTTATAATGGTATTTATAGATGATATTATTATATAATCCAAGGGAAAATAATAACATGATGACTATTTTTTATTACTGTAATGATTTTATGAGAATAAAATTTATATGAAAATAATAGTAAATGTGACTTCAAAATATAGAAAGATATATTCTTGGGGAATGTTCTGATAACAAGGGGAATATATATATATATATTAAAGGAAAATGTGATTATGGAATGAACTTGAGGAATATTTGATGTGAAGATCTATAGTTTCCTCAAAATAGATTTGTACTATGAGTGGTTTGTGAGGAACATATCATGATTTTTTGTCCCACTAGCAAATTTTATTTAAATATCAATAATTTTTTCCAAAAAGAAAAATGTTAATAATGCTTTATTTTGTTATGTATGTGTCCAATAACTATAGTTACACCGAAAAAAACCCTTATATTGGGAAGGATTTGGGTTCTACAATGGTGTTTCAACGAAGGTATTGGGTTTTATACTCATGAAAAAAGATACTCTGATAGCCTATACCTTATCATATTTAATCATCCATGAACATAGATATCAAATTATTGATCTGGTATTAGATACATTAATATTCAATGAAATTTTTTTGAGGCATTATCTCACTGGGTAGAAGTGTGACATATATACCGATCTTAAAAATACAACTTATAAATTAACATATATGTATCTAAATGTGCTCTAATGAAGATGATTAGAGGTGATTGAAACCTATGACTACTCAATCCATTTCCATCCTAGAAAAAAAAGTGGAAAATTTGGAAAAATATTGTTAACTTTTATATGATTTGGATAAAAAAGGATTCAATCATCTTATAAATTTAATGCAGTGACATGGGAATTATAAATAGAAGGACAACATCATTCATTAAATGATTAGTTAACAATATATCATAGGGAAGAATAAGAAAAAAAAATTGATTATGTAGGAATAAAAAGTAATGTGGGAGTAACAATAATGGGTGAAATTTAGGTATTCAGGGTTAAACCAGTAAGACATGGGAATATTTCAACGAATATTTAAAAATCTAGGAACTGAGTCAACACTAGATTTCTGGTCATGGAGATTCTCGATGCAGTGACATTGAAAATATTATGTATATTTTATCATTTTCATTTAGTTTCATTAAAAATGTGTAATAAACTCAATGATAAGCCTGAAATCGAAAATCTGAGGCTCTAGTTGAGCTCAGAACATTGTTTTTACCTTATGCATGATATAAATTGTTTTGGCGTCGGGTGTTCGGTTGGGGGTTCTTTTTGGAGAGTTGTTAAATGGAGGGTTATTATTTTATTAAAAATATAAAATAATAAACCATTAACCCCATTTTTTTGGGTGAAAAATATAGGATATCATCAATCCCCTAAAATTTCGTATTAATCAAAAAAACAAGGCAAATCCACAGAAAGAGGCACCACCGATCTTCTATCCTGACAACAGTCACTCCCATATCACGGTGTAGTAGCTTCAGAGCATGGATATACACTCAATATTTTTTATTTTTTTTCCAAAAGAAGTCATATTTTAGTTTTCAGTATTGATCCCATTTTTATTAATTGTTTTAATGTTCTAGATCTGTTATAGGATGAGTAAATATTCGTTGGGGGTCAATCTATAGGTATCAGGGGAAAATATGGTGATTTTTTTGGATGTAATGGAAATTGTTATAATAATTACCAATGACACAAACTCTAGTAAAGTTTAAACTACTGTTTGTTCTTCCCATTTATGGTATATGAATTTTGTGGGCTACACGTTGTGTACCTAGGTTACACACCATGTAGTGAACTAAGGTCGGGTAGCAATGTTACATTGTTGGGGTAGCCATGTTATATTATATGGATGTGTTGATGTACATGGACAAAGTACATGAAAATGTGGTGCCTGAGACAGTCATGGAAAAGTGGAATTTCTAAGGGGCCATTTAGATGGGACCTACCGTGCACCAGGGTTACACTTGGTGTGTGGTACTTAGATGGCAGAGCCATGCGGGGAAAGACATGGTTGTGGGGATCAGGTGAGGTGAACACACCATGTTCGGCATGTACTGTAACATCCCAGGTAATTAAAGAATAAATAATTTTCATATTTATTAATATTTGAGAATTAAATATGAATTTTAATTAAAAGGGGTTGCTATGTTCGATAGCGTACCCGATACGCAACGATGAGTTTCTTTGAAACTTACGTAGCACACTAGTAATATAATAATATTATTTTAAATGTTAGTTAACAAGTAGCCGTTGTACTGGCGGGAATGAATAGAAATAACTAAAATATGAATAGATATGTTTTTAGATGTTTTTACATTTACCCAATAAAAGATAAAGGCTTAAAATACGGAAAGAGTTCAATTTTAGGCTTTTATACTCTAATTTTCACTAAAGGTTCACTTATCACCTTTTAATGGTGAACCGTCATTAAATATAGTTTTGATCACTCTTATACATTCTTTTGGACCAAATAAAACTCTTATTAAGAATCGGGACATCAAATCGTACTTTGTGTAATTTTTGGTACCTTTCTGATAAAGTTCATTTTTTTTATGAATAGTGTAAAATGTTGTATTTTACATCAAAACTACTTTTTAATACAATTTATTTATATGATTAGATTATCTTTTGAATTGGTCTTAATGTGTAATATGAATATATTTTTACCATTTTATCCAATGGTGGTCATTGGAATCAATTTCGATTTGAAATTAGACTTAAACTGGTGTCAATCTTTTGATACTTATTGTTTTGTAAAAACACGCTATTTGCTCTGGCAGCGGGAATTAATTATTAAATTAATAAGTGTGACTTATATGATTTGAATTTTGTAAAATAGACTTCATTTTTGAATTCGGAATATCAAATATAGCTTAGGGTGAATTTTTGGTAATTTTCTGAAAAACTTCAATTTTTGATGAATAGTGAAACCACTAAGTGGTAATCAAGCAAACTGATTTTTCAGTTAAATGAAAGTTTACCACTAATGTGTATTGAATTTTGAAAATCCGACATACATGGTTTTCATTAAGAAGTAAAATGTGGTTCAATGAGATTAAAATAATTTTTTGGTGAATAGTAACTTATTAAGTTCTTAATCGCGATTAGTGGTAATTAGTGTAGTTTAAGGTATAAATAATGATTTAATAATATGAAATGACCTAGACACATGTCCCAACCTTATTGGTTGTGTCATGGCCGACCAATACAAGCCATGGGTCAACTTGGGGACCCCATGGATCCACTTTTGTTGGGAAATGACATAAATTACTTTTTATTTAATGTTAAAGTGAAAATGACACAAACATAATATGTTTTGAGAAAACAATTTTTAAGTGGGGTTATACAAGTCCAAATTTTGATTATAAATATTTAATGGAAAGCTAAAAAGATTTCCTACATTATAGTAATGTTTTTATAATTTTTAGACATTATATAAATTTAATTATTTATGACATAATAATGATGCAGCGATGACATCATTATTTGACGATTTAAATAAAATGGAAAGATAATATAAAATCTATGAACTACACATGGCCAAAACCAATTGGATGAGTGGATTTAGATGCCTTATAACCATATCCACGAATTCTATCAATGTGGGACCTTTTAAAACCGAAACACATTTTCAAATAAAGTAATGTTTCTTTACTTTCCAAAAGTGCCCCTCCTCTCCTCTTATAAAAGGCCCCCACCTCTACTTCCTTTCACACACTCTTCAAGCCTTTGGCTCGGCCAACCCCTGCCCTTTTGCTCTCTCCACTTCCCTCTCCTCATCCTAGAGGATTCCCTTTGGGTAGAATCCTTTCAAATGAAGCCTTTAGGCTCAACTCAAAAGGAGTTACACTTTTAAAGGTAATTCTTTCTCTCATGTTCAATTGTTTTGTTTTGCTTCTCCAACCCCCTAAACTCTTTTTATTTACTTATTTTGTAACAACACCAGTATCTTAAATATACTAGGATGTTGGTATAAGATTTATTTGAGCTACACTCTCACACAACTACATCAAATGGTTAAAGAACATATGGTTTCCGTGGATGGCGAAATTCTGCCTCCCGAAACGATGATTGTTCAACACTCATTAAACACCTTCAAAGGTGGCCATTATGATGTCACTATTTTTATATATGATATATAATATGTTTATGTTTTCCTTAAGCTTCTGTTTTTTTTTCATTTTGGGAATACCTTTATGGTTTCCATTATGGGTAAAATACGATATCTTCATTTTAGGAAGTGCGGACTACCGCCCCCTAAAAGTGATTTGATTCGTTAATACCATATGTGGGATGTGTAAAGGATAAAGTCAATGATATTATATATGTTATTATACTGGAATTATAATATACTCTTATATCATTATGATTCCATTCCAGAAAATATGAAATAGAAATGGAAGTAGCGTTCATGCGTACGTACGGCTTACCGTCTCCATGAACGGTGCATTTCATTTCTTACCTCTAAATGTGATGTAATATTATAAATGAATGTATGTACTGGATATAAATGACATATATGATATCTACATCATGAATACCATTCTAGATATAATGAACCTTTGACCAAATTAACAACATGTAAGTGTAAGAAGCCTATTTTTGACTTAAGAACCAAATACCGACAAAATGAACATTATTAACATAAATGATTACATGATGTTCATAACATGGTATAAAAGGAATAATGAACTTGAAAAAGATTCATAAGCAAGTAGAGATTAACTCAAGTTTATTATTCAGGAGTTTAAAGAACGGTCGGGTCAAGTCGGATATGAGGTATGGGACTTCGTCTCAATCTCCTTTCATTGAGGCATATTTTATTTTATACACAACTTTCTTTTATACGGTGTATAAACCCCTTTGACTTTTACGTTTATTCAAAAGGAATCTTTTTTATACGAAGCGTTTACTAAATGGCAAAAGGGAATGTTTTTGTCATACGTATGCGGCGACAACGACTTCTCCGCCATCGTAACCGTTATTTGAGTTTCGGCTTCCTCTACAAGCCATACCTTCTTTTTATAAAAGAAAAATAAATACCATGTTTTACTTTGGTATTGAAAATGGTTTTCATAATGTTTTTATAACAATGTGTTGTATTGATATCTCGTGATTGAAATGTGGAAATGTTATGTTTCCTTTATGCATGTTTTATGTGATATGATTATGTTATGGTTCTTGGGCATTATTATGAAGACGGGTGGTTCTGTGATAAACTAAGGGCGGGTGAGCCCGTTATAGCTCTCCAATGCATTGGGTAACGCGAAGGAGTGAAACGTTAAGGTTTCTCCGAAGATATTTTAGGGAATATGCTGTGATGGGTATTCCAAACGTAACCAAGAGGGTTACTCCCTACGTAAGAATGTTATGAATGCCTCAAGTTACCTTTATGTCTTATGATTTCTATGATTTATTCATGATTTTATGAGGTATGTTAAAGTGCCTATGTTTTATGGGTAAAGTATGATTTCATTCTTATTTATATATGAACTCATGTTTCCTTTCCATGTTTTTTTATAACCCATACTGAGTTTTTATGCTCATCCCAAGTTTTTGAAATGTTTTTCACAGGTCAAGGGAAAGGTACATGATAAGATGATAGAGTCAAGGATGTGTCAAGAATTAATCCATGTTTTATTTTAAATGTGTGTTCCATTGATGGGAATGAAGAATACTATCTATATGTAACCACTTTGTTTATATGTGGAATGTAATGCAAGTTTTATGATCTAATTCTCTAAAACTCTAAACCCGAAAAGATCCTCAATGTGTAATCTTGTAATAACTCAAGATTAAGTAAGGTTTAAGGCTGGGGCCTTATAGTTGGTATCAAAGGTCGGTTTAGACAACTTTAGGAGTTAGAAAAGTGTTAAATTATAATATGATTGAAATGATATAGCATTTACGGATTACCATGTTGCTTCGCATAAGATATTTCTGTGTTCAGAATGGTTTTCCGCAGAGGAAACAAAGCAGCTATGTTGGGACGACATCAGGAGGAAGATAACCTTCCGAATCAGCATCCAGAAATGGTCGGAATCGGAACTGAACAGTTTGTTGCAGTGATGGCACAGTTGACTCAGGCTATAAATGGTGGTGGTATCCATGCACGAGATCAGCCAGATCAACCGCAGAGGAACATGTCAGTGGTGGAACATTTCATGAGGCAACATCCCCCATCATTCAGAGGATCATCTGACCCTGTGCTAGCTAAAGGGTGGATTAAAGCACTGGAGAAGATTTTTGATGTCATGGGGTGTTCAGACAATCAAAAGGTTAGTCTTGCTATTTACCGTTTGGAAGGTGAAGCAGATCAGTGGTGGTCTATGGTTAAAAATATCAGGGATGCCGATGAGATTGATGCTCTTGACTGGGATGAATTCAAAGGTCTGTTTCTTGAGAAGTATTTTCCTAAGGCTGTTCGACTTAGGATGGAAAAGAAATTCTTGGAATTGAGGCAAGAGGAAGACTCATTGGCTTCCTATGAAGAAAGGTTCACTCGATTGGAAAGGTATGCTCCCAATTTTATCCGAGACCTTGATAGTAAAATCAATCGTTTTTACTCAGGATTAAAGCCAAAGTATCGAAGGGCATTAGCCTCTCGTGAGTTTAAAAGTTATGAAAAGCTTGTTCAATGTGCTGAGAAGGTGGAAATGGAGTTTGCCGATGACCAAGTTTTCTATAACAACCAGCAGAAGAAGAGACCGAGGTGGCAGGAGAAAGGTAAGAATTCTTCAAAAAAGTCTGATGGTAAGAAAACTAAGTTTTCAGTTTGTGATAAATGTGGCAAAAGGCATGCTGGGGAATGTCTTCTGAATTATGGGAAGTGCTACCGATGTGGTAAGATGGGACATAAGGCTCGTGATTGCACTGTAAAGGATCAAGGTGAAGGTAAGAACAAATTTGATTTACAGTTAGTGAAATGTTATAAGTGCAATGAGATGGGTCACTATGCAAACGAGTGTCCGACAAGGAGCTTGAGTGATGGGAAGCAGTTAGACTACAAGCAGAAAGGGGTGGTGAAATCCTTTGCAACTACTTCAGCAGATGTTGGGCCATCGAATGAAGTGGTGTCAGCTCCAGGGAGCTCAGTATTTTTCGAAGATTGACTTGAGGTCGGGGTACCATCAGTTGAAAGTAAAAGAAGCAGACGTTCCGAAGACTGTGTTCCATACTAGATATGTCCATTATGAATTTGTAGTTATGCCTTTTGGGTTAACCAATGCACCTTCTGTATTCATGGACCTTATGAATAAAATTTTCCATGAGTTCTTGGATAAGTTTGTGTTTGTGTTTTGAGGTTTGAGAAGAGGTTATGTGTGCCTTGTGATTCACAGTTGAAGAATGAGTTGTTGTTTTTTCATCCTGGCAGTACTAAGATGTATAGAGATCTGCGGGAGTATTACTGGTGGGATGGAATGGAAAGAGATATTGCTGATTTTACTGTGAAGTGTTTGACTTGTCAGCAGGTTAAAGCAGAGCGGCAGTTACCGAAAGGGATGCTTCAGCCTTTACCAGTGCCAGAGTGGAAATGGGAGAATATATCCATGGACTTTGTTGTTGGATTACCGAAGACATCTCGAGGTAATAATGCAATCTGGGTTATTGTTGATCGCTTGACCAAATCTGCTCATTTCCTTGCTATACGAGATACATTCTATCTTGATCAACTTTCCAGTTTGTATCATAAAGAGATAGTCAGGTTACATGGAGTTCCTATCTCCATTGTATCGGATCGTGATCCCAGGTTTACTTCTAACTTTTGGAAAGGCCTTCAGAAGTCGTTGGGTACTGAATTAAATTTTAGTACAGCTTTTCATCCTCAATCAGATGGGCAGTCAGAACGAACAATTCAGACATTGGAGGATATGCTACGAGCTTGTTCTATGGATTATCAGGGAAGTTGGGACCAACATCTTTCTTTGGTTGAGTTTTCATATAATAAAAGTTTTCATTCCAGTATACAGATGGCACCATTTCAGGCATTATATGGGAAGCGGTGTCGAACTCCAGCTTTCTGGGATGAAGTGGGTGAAAGGAAGTTGATGGGACCAAAATTGGTAGAAGAGATGGCAGAAAAAGTTCAGCTGATTCAGAAACACATGAGAACAGCCCAGAGCAGGCAGAAGAGTTATGCGGATAACCGGAGGAAGGATCTCTCTTTTGAGGTAGGTGATCATGTTTTTCTCAAGGTTTCTCCTTGGAAAAGTGTGATGAGATTTGGTAAGAAAGGAAAGTTGAGTCCAAGGTTCATTGGACCATACGAAATTCTAGAGAGAGTTGGATCAGTTGCATACCGAGTGGCTTTACCTCCGAGTTTATCCCAGGTACACAATGTTTTTCACGTTTCGATGTTGAGAAAGTATATGCCAGATCCATCTCATGTTTTGAGCCCAGAGGTAGTTCAGCTGGAAGAGAACCTATCTTATAAGGAACAACCGGTCCAGATTCTTGACCACAGGGAGAAAGTGTTACGGAATAAGGTGATTCACCAGGTAAAGGTTTTGTGGAAAAACCACATGATTGAAGAGGCAACATGGGAATCTGAAAATGCTATGAGGGATAAATACCCCCACTTATTTTGATAAGTGAATAAAATTGCGAGGACGCAATTCCCAAAAGGGGGGATGGATGTAACATCCCAGGTAATTAAAGAATAAATAATTTTCATATTTATTAATATTTGAGAATTAAATATGAATTTTAATTAAAAGGGGTTGCTATGTTCGATAGCGTACCCGATACGCAACGATGAGTTTCTTTGAAACTTACGTAGCACACTAGTAATATAATAATATTATTTTAAATGTTAGTTAACAAGTAGCCGTTGTACTGGCGGGAATGAATAGAAATAACTAAAATATGAATAGATATGTTTTTAGATGTTTTTACATTTACCCAATAAAAGATAAAGGCTTAAAATACGGAAAGAGTTCAATTTTAGGCTTTTATTCTCTAATTTTCACTAAAGGTTCACTTATCACCTTTTAATGGTGAACCGTCATTAAATATAGTTTTGATCACTCTTATATATTCTTTTGGACCAAATAAAACTCTTATTAAGAATCGGGACATCAAATCTTACTTTGTGTAATTTTTGGTACCTTTCTGATAAAGTTCATTTTTTTATGAATAGTGTAAAATGTTGTATTTTACATCAAAACTACTTTTTAATCCAATTTATTTATATGATTAGATTATCTTTTGAATTGGTCTTAATGTGTAATATGAATATATTTTTACCATTTTATCCAATGGTGGTCATTGGAATCAATTTCGATTTGAAATTAGACTTAAACTGGTGTCAATCTTTTGATACTTATTGTTTTGTAAAAACACGCTATTTGCTCTGGCAGCGGGAATTAATTATTAAATTAATTAGTGTGACTTATATGATTTTAATTTTGTAAAATAGACTTCATTTTTGAATTCGGAATATCAAATATAGCTTAGGGTGAATTTTTGGTAATTTTCTGAAAAACTTCAATTTTTGATGAATAGTGAAACCACTAAGTGGTAATCAAGCAAACTGATTTTTCAGTTAAATGAAAGTTTACCACTAATGTGTATTGAATTTTGAAAATCCGACATACATGGTTGTCATTAAGAAGTAAAATGTGGTTCAATGAGATTAAAATAATTTTTTGGTGAATAGTAACTTATTAAGTTCTTAATCGCGATTAGTGGTAATTAGTGTAGTTTAAGGTATAAATAATGATTTAATAATATGAAATGACCTAGACACATGTCCCAACCTTATTGGTTGTGTCATGGCCGACCAAGACAAGCCATGGGTCAACTTGGGGACCCCATGGATCCACTTTTTTTGGGAAATGACATAAATTACTTTTTATTTAATGTTAAAGTGAAAATGACACAAACATAATATGTTTTTCAAAAACAATTTTTAAGTGGGGTTATACAAGTCCAAATTTTGATTATAAATATTCAATGGAAAGCTAAAAAGATTTCCTACATCATAGTAATGTTTTTATAATTTTTAGACATTAAATAAATTTAATTATTTATGACATAATAATGATGCAGCGATGACATCATTATTTGACGATTTAAATAAAATGGAAAGATAATATAAAATCTATGAACTACACATGGCCAAAACCAATTGGATGAGTGGATTTCGATTCCTTATAACCTTATCCACGAATTATATTAATGTGGGACCTTTTAAAACCGAAACACATTTTCAAATAAAGTAATGTTTCTTTACTTTCCAAAAGTGCCCCTCCTCTCCTCTTATAAAAGGCCCCCACCTCTACCTCCTTTCACACACTCTTCAAGCCTTTGGCTCGGCCAACCCCTGCCCTTTTGCTCTCTCCACATCCCTCGCCTCAGCCTAGAGGATTCCCTTTGGGCAGAATCCTTTCAAATGAAGCCTTTAGGCTCAACTCAAAAGGAGTTACACTTTTAAAGGTAATTCTTTCTCTCATGTTCAATTGTTTTGTTTTGCTTCTCCAACCCCCTAAACTCTTTTTATTTACTTATTTTGTAACAACACCAGTATCTTCAATATACTAGGATGTTGGTATAAGATTTATTTGAGCTACACTCTCACACAACTACATCAAATGGTTAAAGAACATAAGGTTTCCGTGGATGGCGAAATTCTGCCTCCCGAAACGATGATTGTTCAACACTCATTAAACACCTTCAAAGGTGGCCATTATGATGTCACTATTTTTATATATGATATATAATATGTTTATGTTTTCCTTAAGCTTCTGTTTTTTTTCATTTTGGGAATACCTTTATGGTTTCCATTATGGGTAAAATACGATATCTTCATTTTAGGAAGTGCGGACTACCGCCCCCTAAAAGTGATTTGATTCGTTAATACCATATGTGGGATGTGTAAAGGATAAAGTCAATGATATTATATATGTTATTATAATGGAATTATAATATACTCTTATATCATTATGATTCCATTCCAGAAAATATGAAATAGAAATGAAAGTAGCGTTCATGCGTACGTACGGCTTACCGTCTCCATGAACGGTGCATTTCATTTCTTACCTCTAAATGTGATGTAATATTATAAATGAATGTATGTACTGGATATACATGACATATATGATATCTACATCATGAATACCATTCTGGATATAATGAACCTTTGACCAAATTAACAACATGTAAGTGTAAGAAGCCTATTTTTGACTTAAGAACCAAATACCGACAAAATGAACATTATTAACTTAAATGATTACATGATGTTCATAACATGGTATAAAAGGAATAATGAACTTGAAAAAGATTCATAAGCAAGTAGAGATTAACTCAAGTTTATTATTCAGGAGTTTAAAGAACGGTCGGGTCAAGTCGGATACGAGGTATGGGACTTCGTCTCAATCTCCTTTCATTGAGGCATATTTTATTTTATACACAACTTTCTTTTATACGGTGTATAAACCCCTTTGACTTTTACGTTTATTCAAAAGGAATCTTTTTTATACGAAGCGTTTACTAAATGGCAAAAGGGAATGTTTTTGTCATACGTATGCGGCGACAACGACTTCTCCGCCGTCGTAACCGTTATTTGAGTTTCGGCTTCCTCTACAAGCCATAACTTCTTTTTTTAAAAGAAAAATAAATACCATGTTTTACTTTGGTATTGAAAATGGTTTTCATAATGTTTTTATAACAATGTGTTGTATTGATATCTCGTGATTGAAATGTGGAAATGTTATGTTTCCTTTATGCATGTTTTATGTGATATGATTATGTTATGGTTCTTGGGCATTATTATGAAGACGGGTGGTTCCGTGATAAACTAAGGGCGGGTGAGCCCGTTATAGCTCTCCAATGCATTGGGTAACGTGAAGGAGTGAAACGTTAAGGTTTCTCCGAAGATATTTTAGGGAATATACTGTGATGGGTATTCCAAACGTAACCAAGAGGGTTACTCCCTACGTAAGAATGTTATGAATGCCTCAAGTTACCTTTATGTCTTATGATTTCTATGATTTATTCATGATTTTATGAGGTATGTTAAAGTGCCTATGTTTTATGGGTAAAGTATGATTTCATTCTTATTTA
Organism: Viscum album; assembly: GCA_963277665.1. Classification (NCBI taxonomy): domain Eukaryota; kingdom Viridiplantae; phylum Streptophyta; class Magnoliopsida; order Santalales; family Viscaceae; genus Viscum; species Viscum album. The sequence goes on from OY728159.1 coordinate 1,723,914,590, forward strand.
TATATGAACTCATGTTTCCTTTCCATGTTTTTTTTATAACCCATACTGAGTTTTTATGCTCATCCCAAGTTTTTGAAATGTTTTTCACAGGTCAAGGGAAAGGTACATGATAAGATGATAGAGTCAAGGATGTGTCAAGAATTAATCCATGTTTTATTTTAAATGTGTGTTCCATTGATGGGAATGAAGAATACTATCTATATGTAACCACTTTGTTTATATGTGGAATGTAATGCAAGTTTTATGATCTAATTCTCTAAAACTCTAAACCCGAAAAGATCCTCAATGTGTAATCTTGTAATAACTCAAGATTAAGTAAGGTTTAAGGATGGGGCCTTATATGTACACACACTGTATGCTAACTGGGATAGCCAAGCCGTGTAGTAGAGGACATGGACAGGTGTTCAAGTTGGTTTACACATGGTGTGGACCACAATGCATACCTTGTACTTTTCATGGGATCTTCCTCCCAACGTAACACATTCTCTAGAACTCAGATTCAAGATTATAGATGCCTATCTGGAGAAATATTACATGAAGAACATGATTGTGGAATTAATTGTGGAATACTATATACAATGTGGTGTGATTCATGCAAGATGCTATAGTGTCTTCAAGGGACCATCGGTAGTGATCATAGTGGATCAAAGGGTTGATTCGGGGTCAAAACCCTTACTTATCATATCATGATTTGGGTCCCATAGAATCATTAGTCTAATAGAGTTATTATACCAAGTTTTATTATTGTGTAGAAACCCTAACGATGGTGGTATTTCCACATGAGGTCTGACGAGTGTGAAACTCGGTTCAGTAATGCTTAACTAATGCCAGAGATCAATGAAGTTCTTAGAGTGAGATGAGGGACCGATACCCCCTATAGAATACTGAAATGGGTTTCCCATACCGCACTGTTTTGGTAGATATGGAACATCCCACATCATGGGTGTGGGTCATCTACCCCTAAAATAGTTTTTTGGTTTCATAATTCCCACTATTGGACTAGGTTGCGGGTCCCCGATATCATTAATGTTGTCATAGGTAGATCTCCCTTACCGTGCTAGGGAATGTTCCTCCATTATCATTGACTAGATGGAGACTCTACTCCCCTGTCATACCATGGTGTGGTTCTTCTATATTGGGAATTGGTACTACCCTATTGTATCAGGGCATAGATATTCTTTATTAGATATATAGGTAAAGTGGGTACAACCCTATCATGTAGGGTGTGGTTCCTCTATCCTTGGATTTGGAGCTCCGCCATCATTCTAAAATGTGAGTCTTTCATAAACATTGTTTCACAATAGTAGGTACTCACATGTATTACAATAGAGAGGGTCCTCTAGCTTGGAATTGGTACTTTCCTACCTTTTCAGTGTGCATGTCCCCCATAGAGATCGTAATGGTAGAGTGTCATACCCCTATCGAACCAGGGTGACAGTTATCTAGCCATAGAGTGGTGCTCCCCTATTATACTAGGGTACAGATCCTCAATTATAGAGTGTCATTCCCCCATATTCAAATGGTGGTGGGGAGAGGGTCCACATCTAGAGTAGGATCTATATCAGATGAGGAGTACAGTTATAATGTGAGAGCCCCTCCAATTATTTCGTACAATACATCGTTAGGAGTTTGTGATGTATAGTGACCCTAATTTTTCTTACATTTCTATTTCATCATTTTAAACATAAACAACATAATAGTTTTACATATGTTGGATCTAATAATGTATTATATTATGAAAATTAAGCTTATTCATAACTTTTACAAAATAAAACATAATCATTATTTAGTTCGTTATTCTAAATATTTTTAGTAGACCTTTCTTTATCCGTTTAATAAATAATTACATGACAATATACATCAATCAAATGGGAGAGATAGAAGCCTAGTAAGAGGATAAATATGGTAAATTGATCAATATTACATGGGTGAGAATATAAATCATCATCATATAATAATCATAGGATCATCATCAACAAGAAGAGAGAAACATTTTATAAGGGCATAAAATGTAGAAATGCATAAAAATAAAACATCGTGTCTTAGGGGTCTAAGCCACACATAGTTTTGAACAAAGTTACCATCATGTTCGTGAAAATAATATGTGCATAATCATAACATCATCAATGTAAAAATTCTACCATCATGTTCATTCATATTTCACATTATCATATGATATAAATCACATTATAAAATTCATTGGAGGGATATATAATTCTAGTCCCACCCAAAACATCATAACATTTACATTATCATGCATGTTACATAGAATGTATAACAACCATATCCTAAAATAATTCACGCAAAAGAATGTGTATCATTAGGATTTTATAAATCATAAAATCATGAATAAAAATTGGGGTTCCCAAAAGAAAAAGGGAATAACTAACATAGTATAAGAATCATTAATATTTATTGAAGAAGAAAAAATCTCAAGAGAAGTAAAAGATGTTTTTTATAAAGAAGGTTTGTTTTAGAAATATTTTTGATCTTAATAAAATCAAATAGGAAACATGTATATCCCTGAAAACGTATAGTATGAACATAGAAATAAAATTTAAGGAACATTAAAGGATTACCCATATTGAAATTGGTGTGAATTATTGAAAACACAAGGAATGGGAGATGGGTTTGAGAATCCTTTTATATTAATTCTCATTTGATTTCATCACCTCTACACCTCCTTAATAATAAAATTATTTATATTAAAAAACATATCTCGAAATAAAATTTTGTGTTTTAAAAAATATTTATAAATTATAATCATTGGAATATATATCATTAGTTTGTTGATGAAATTGGGGCTTTTTGATATCATGGTTTCCATAAATATTTTCCCATTTTTCCTGGATTTATCTATTATATTAAATGTAAATAATTATTTAGTTTAATTAATTATATAAGACAATAATACATGCAATTAAATAATTATATATTTTAAAAAATTCATATTTCCCATCCATGAATGTTGTTATAAGAATTATATGGTAAATGTTTCTATAGGTGGTTAAACGACCATTGATGGGATATTGTTGGGAGAGAAAGAAGAATACATTTAATATATATATATATATATATATATTGTTGTAAAATACTTGCATTAAGTTAAAACCATTAATATAATGGTATCATAAAACATAATTCACTCTATAAATGTTTGGGTTGTGAAAGGGTTTGTGGAAAAAGAGAGGAGAAATAATAAATAAGAAGACAGAGAAGTGGATCAGAACTTACCTAGTCCTTAGGGTAGCTTCTCTTGTATGAAAATATAACTCCTTTGTGATTGGGGTTTCATTTCTAACAAATGTAACTAATAATTTTATGGGATTAAGAGGGACTATTTTGGATGAAATGAGGCTTTGTAATGGGTTGGAATAGTTTTTTTTTCAATGAGAGGGATATGGGTTATTTATACTTGAGGGGAGGGGTATTTTTAAAATAAAATATTTATTAAAAAATATATCAAAGGTAAAATATTAAATAGTACTTTTATTCAAATATAAATTATATATTAATATAAGATATTGTTTTTCAGATTTTAAATACACTTTATAATTCTAATTTATGAGTGCTTTATAATGGAATATTGAAAGAATGTAAAATCGTTATTTAATGAATCACTTTTGACTTTAGGTATTTGAAAGTTGTTTTTAGGTTTGGGAATTGAGTTTATTGTATTTAAATTAATCATTTGTGAAATTAAAAATAACAAAGCTGAAACGAAACTTCTATAAAGGATTATGTCATTATTATATCATGAATGATGTTATTTGAGTTACACCTCTTATGTGAAAAAATTTATTTTTATTATTCACCCAAAATATGATGTTATTGAAAACCTTATAAAAAAAATATTCCTTGGATAATTTTAAAATTTTCATTTTACAAATGATATTAATTTTATCCAAATGATGTTCTAATATAGGAAATTTTAATTTTTAATATAAAAATAATGGTTTTTATATGATACATTAAAATAATCCTTGTAAAAAATATGTTTATATTTTCTTTGATATTTTAATCCTGATATTTAGTTTTTGGAATTATAAAATTTATATTTACATAAATTAATCATGATAAAAAAATTATTATATCATAATTTATTATATTATATTGAAATTACTATTATAATGGTCATGTTACTAATCCTCATAGCCATGATACTATTTCCAACAGTCAGGTTACTATTACAACAGTAAAATTAGTATTCTAACGGTCACTTTAACTCAAATTAGTAACTCCAAATTCATTCATTAAGTATTCAAATAAATTCATATAATAGTTATATATTTCTATATTGTTTCTCAGTTTACTAATATTTTTCATCTTCTCCATAATGTTTGTAGTAGGGGTAATGATTCTAGTTCATTGGGGTGATACATATTTTCCCATTTTAGCCTTCATATTTTATACTTTTTGTGATCTTTTAATGGTTGTAACTTTAATTGGTTTCATTTCTGATTAATGTAACATTATTTTTTGATGAAAAAATGTCTTCATTGGTCTCTATATATTTTTATGTGTATAATATAATACAACACACTTTTATTTATGAATCTTATTTTACTAAAAACACTAGGTCTTTACCTCCTTACACCATTTATTAATATCATCCAAAAAATTTCAACACATATTCTAATTTGAGAATTGGTGAGGGTACTTATGTTTCATTAGTTACTTCATTTCCAAAATCACCTTTTCAAATATATAATTCATCTACAACACTTTTTAAAGGACATTTTTCTTGTTGCATAGAACATTGTCTTTATGAAAATAGATTTACACTAGATTCTCTTAATATGAGAGTTTTACCACCATTTGATTTAATACATGTGAGGGATCAGATATGTACATCCTCATGAGTGATAGTTGGAATACTTCAGAAATGGGATCCATACTTGGTGGGAGTCCAATCTAATAGTCCACTGGTCCTTTGAAATCAAGGATCTCAAAGGGGCTATGTATCTTCGGCTAAGCAACCATTTCATTCCAAACCACATGACTCTATTCCCTGGTGATATTCTAAGGAATTGTTTTCTCAAAAATCGAAATCCAAGTCCCTTTGATTGTTGTTATAATGTCTACTTTTCTGAACCAGATCATCATTTATATGTTTTTGGATGGTTTTTACCTACTTTGTGTTATCTTTCACAAGGTCAGTTCTACGTTGATTCCATTCGTGTAATTTATCCAAACATGTTGGAGTTCAACATAACTTCCCATATATATCTCCATATAAATCAATTTGAATGATCGAGTAAAATATTTTTTTTTCAGAACTCAACCAATGGGACATTTTCATCACATCCTCCTTTAATTCCCTTGAGTAGGCTCTTAGCATATACTCAAGAATATAAATAGTCCTTTGAGATTGGACATTAGTTTGGGGGTGATCGGCCATGATGAAATTTAATTCAGTACTCAAGGAATGTTGAAGACTTATCTTGAATTTAGGGGGTGAACCATGGATCATGATCCATGATGGTCGAATGTGGTACCCCATGTAGCCTCACCACCTCCTTCACATATATCATGGTAAGTCATTGAAGTGATAAATCTTCCATAATAGAGATAAAGTTGGATGTCTTGGGGAGTCGATCTACCATAATCCATATCTGATTTCTTCCTTTGGATATTATCGAGAGACCAGTGACAAATTACATGGTGATGTTATACCATTTCCATATGGGTATATGAAATGATTTCACATTCACTTTGGAATTATACAACTCTAATTTTACTTTCCAAAATACTAAACGCCTTAAGATATACTTAGTAATCACTTTATTTCTGTTTTCCCAGTAGAAGTGTTCTCGAAGATCACAATACATATTTTAGCTTCCATGATGGAAAAAAATTATGAACTCTATGGATTATCCAATAAATCCTTCATATCTATGGTAATATTAAAACACAAGGAGTTGTTCAAAAATTAATTACACCATCATCATCGATATGGAACTCATGTAGATTCTCTTCTTTTAATACTTTCACATTCTTTTGTAACTCCAGATAATCACTTTGGGCTTCCTTAATCTTCTATTGTATGGATGTTTGGGAAATTATTTGATTAAGGTAGGATGTATTACATGATGTTATGATTTCCAAACACATATTTTGAATATAAATTAAGATAAGGTTTTTATCAATATGTGTTAGGGATAGAGTGGAAGGTTTTCTCAATTAAGAGTAGCAACTACCTTATTCACCTTTCTTGGATGACAGTGAATAAAGAAATAATTTCCCTTGATTACCACTAACCATCTCCTTGGATTCTTGTTAAGATCCTTATTTGTGAATGTATACTATAGAATATTGTTATCATAATATATATAAATATTTTCACCATAGAGGTAGTGCCACCCAATATTCAATGTAATGATCATAGCAGCTAAATCCAGATCATGCATCGAGTAGTTCTACCCATGGATCTTCAACTATTGTGAGGCATAGGCTATCAATTTATCATAATGCATGAGAAAATAACCCAATAAATTCTTTTAAGAAACATTTCATATCACAAAACCTTCTCTCCATTTTGGTAGTGTGAGTATAGGTGAGGTTATGAGCTTGTTCTCAAGCTCCTTAAATATTTACCCACATTCTTCCATTCAGACATACTTTACCCCATTCCATGTTAACTTATTTATAACTCTAGTCAATCATGAGAAATTTCCCACAAAATTTTGATAGTATCTATCTAGTCTGAGAAAAATATGTATTTCTAAAACACTAGTGGGTCTAGAACATTCCTCAATTTCCTTTTTATTTGATGGTTCTACAGAAATCCCCACACATGTGATCACATTCCCCATAAATGTAAATTATTATATCCAAAAGTCACATTTAATGAAATTAGTGTATATTTTATCCTTCATTAATGTTCACACATAACCCCTTATATTCCCTACATGATCATCCATTATCATAGAGTAATTGAAAATATTGTCAATAAACACTACCAAAAGTTAGTTGGCGTAATCTCTATAGACCCTATTCATCTAATACAAGAAGATTTTCAGGGAATTAGTAATTCCAAATGGAATCACTATGAACTCATAGTGCCCATAACATATATGAAAATAATACTTTTGAATATATTACTTATTTACCATATAAAATGATGTCTATAATGATGATCCACCATTGAGAAGTGCTGGGATTTTCATAGTAGATTGAATAAGTCATCAATCCTTTCTAGAGGATACATGTTCATTATTGTGATCTTATTAATCATTGGGTAATTGATACAAAGGCACATTGATCCATAATTCATATTGAAAAACAAAACTTGTTCACCCCTAGGGGATACAATAGGGTGTATGAACACTTTTTCCAAATGCTCCACCAGCTTCTTCTTTAACTCCTCTAGTTCGATTGGGTCCATCATGTAGGGTCATTTTGAGATTGGAGTAGCTCTATGTTTGTGCTATATTGATAAATCTACCTCATTATCTGGGAGAAATTATGGTAATTCATTGGGAAAAACATCAGCGTATTCTCTAAGAACGGGAGTTTCCTCCATGTTGATTCCTTCATTAGAATCATCCATTTGAAAAAGGTATGAATCTTCAAAGGGTATCAACTTCAACACCATTGAGGGATTTTTCAATGGAGGTTCATGATGTTCCATTTATTTTTATTGGAGCATTGGATGGTTCATAATATTAAAGGATATTTTCTTTCCCCAATATTTTTTAGGTCATCTATACAATGAGAGCCAATCCTGGCCCTGTATAGCATCAAATTCCACCAATGGATGCATTACGGGATTCACAGAAAGAATCTCTCCACACACACTAACAGGAGGAGAGTCCAAAATATGGGTTTAAATGATATCACCACAATGTTTTTTTACCTGTATATCTATTTCAAGGTATTTGGGCTTCAAGTCAATATTTCTAGAAAAAATTAAAGATATAAAATATTGTGTAGAATTAGAATCAAATAAAACATTTTCCTTTGTTGATGTAATACGAAGGTTACATTATACTTATAAGCTTTTTACTCCACCTTAACAGTTGTGATGGAACTAGATTTCCCTTTCTCCTTTGGATTTGGTGCATGCTGGCACTGATTAACCTCAAGGACAATAGGATTAGTACACATCCCTACATAGTTCCTTTTCTCCATAAAAATAATGTATTGAACCATAAGTGGTGTATTAGGAGGTTCAGTTCAACAATACATCATGTTGGATGTATTTTTCATGTTTCTTCAATATTTACGAGCTTAACGGTCGTCTCTCCTACACATTAAGAATTCCCCCATCCCTTTTATACAAATCCCATAATTCCTCTTCCAAATTTTTTGAAAAGTGTGTAATTTGATACTCCATAATCCATTGTTATTTGAACAACAAGCTTGAAACTCCATCCTTCTATTCAGATGTCCATAAACATGGTACCATTCTCCAAAACATATCTATACTTCGATATCACTTCAAACCACTTATAAATAACTCCCTATGTAACCTATTTCTAGATCCTTTTTAATGGTTGGTTTTAAAACACTAATGAATCTACCTATTTTTCAATAATTTTTTATCACAAAAAACGAGGTGAATTTTGAATGCCATGTGATGTTATATATATAAGCCATGATAGATTCACCTTCATTTTTTACCAGCTCTATTAATTATCATTACATTTTTTTCAATATGTTCAAGGTAAATACATGTTAAGAAATATTTTAATAAATCCTTACCACTAAATTTCTTTTATTAAATCGTTTGGGGTGGTGTTCTTTACCGATGACCACCATCTATTGACTTCAGAATATAAATGAGAAATCAAAAGCATCACCTTATCCTTATTATAATAAGGGATAATATAAAATATATTCTCCATTTAGTTAACCATATATTTTGTGACAAGTAGATTGAATGTTCCACTAAATTTTAGTGTTCGTTGTCACATAAAGGACTTAATGGATTATTGATCCTTCTAGGATGAAGATTGAAATTATATATAATTAAGGATACAATTTACTTCATGAATTATCTATGTAATCACCACAGTAAATTTCTAAACTCCGCCTCCCATGGCATTGGGGATTCCATTTGGCAAATCGATGCATTTTCCCCCACATGGGTTGTTGCCATGGCTTTTCCTAGTTCCCACCATTTAATAAAATTTAAAATATTTGAAAAAAATGTAATCCAAAAATAATTAGTAGATAATTTATTCTTTTATGTAGTAAACTATAATATAATATCTTATGGGATCCCTATGTCTATCCTTTTCTAAACATATTTTTCATGGATGTTTTTCTTATATTTGGAGTAAAACTTATTAGTTTCACTCTTTTTTTCTAATCCTAATCCCCAAATTAAATTTTTTTTTCTACTAAAAACTATAGAAACCAAAAAATTTCATTCATTACTATTACAACATTTTAAATATATACTACCCCAAGTCATTACATATCCATGATAAAAGTTTTTTGTGTACTAAGAAATTAGGTTTATACACAACATTTACATAATAAGTCTTAAACATTATTTAATTCCTCCTTCTCTAGATTCTTAAAACCCAACACATTCCACTTAGTATAATTAATCAACTGAGGATATACATCAAGAATGGGTTGAGGTAAAACCCCAATTAGAGGATAAATAAGGGACATGGATTAATATGACATTACTGAGCATAAACACCATAATCAGATAATAATTATATGATCATCATAAACTACACAAGGAAAATATGTGATAAAGGCATGAAATTTTTTAATGTAAAAAAATTAAACAACACATATTTGGTGGTCAAAACAACACATAGTTATGAATAAATATAAAATCAAGTTCATGCATAATATATATGATTGATCATTACATCATAATTATGAAATAGCTAGATTCATATTCATGAATATTTCACATTATCTAATGAGATACATCACATTATCCAATGCATTAGAGGGATATATAATTCCAGGACCACCTATCACATCATAAAAATTACTTAATCATGTATTCCACATAGAAGGTGTAACAATCATAGCCAATAAATAACCCATAGAAAAGAATGGGTTTGATTATAATTTCATAAATAATAAATTCACGAATAAAAATCAGGGATTCAAAAATAAAAATTTAATAACCTAAGTGGTATAAGAATCATAAATATTCCGTGATTAAAAAACTATATCAAGAGATGTAAAAAAAGTGTTTTTATAATGAAGGAATATTTTGTAAAATCATTTTGTCTGACATAAAATCACATAGAACACATGTATATCCCAATAAAAACAAGTATAATAATTAAATCAAGTTTATGTTACATTAATGTATTATCCATACTAATTTTTTTTTCTGAAATAGGGAAAAGTGAGTTGGGTTCAAGAATCCTCTTACCTTAATTCCTACATAATTTCATCACTTTTACGCCTCTTGTATAATAAAATTTGGGTTATTAAAACACTAATAGAAAATATAATTGTATAAATTTATATAAATATTTATCAATTATAATCATTGTATTATATTTCATAATTTTTTTGATTAATTTTAAGCATTTTTACATCTTGTTTTTCTAAAAACTTTCATGTTTTTCCGTGATTTTAATATTTTGTTAAATGTAAATAATACATTAATATAATTTATCATAGAATCATTAATTAAATTAAATTACATATTTATATATTTAATATAATATATACTATCTATATATGGTGGAATTTGTAATAATTGTCTTGGAAATGTATCTGATGGTGGTTAACTGTCCTTTGAGAGGACACTGTCGGGAGAGAGGGAAAAAGAAGTTTAATTATTTATATAGTAGTATGATACATATACAAGGTTAGAATCATTAATATAATTTCAAATAATTACCTAACTAATTCATTTAATGGTCTTGTTGTGAAAGGGTTTGTGGGAAAAGAAATAGAATATGAAGAAAAATAAAAGGAGAGAGAGAGGTGGACTATAACATACTAAATCCTTGCTTAAACATTTCTTTTACAACACTATAAATCCTTTGTGATTGGAGTTATATTGATCTAGAAACATATTAATTATTTTAAGAGGATTATTAGGGATGATTTGGGAAGATATTAGGCTTTGGAATGGGTTGGTGGAGTGTCATTCCAAGGAGAGGAAGAAGGTTTATTTATACTAGAGGGGAGAGGTATTTTTATAATAATCTATTGAATAAGATTATATATCAAAAGTAAAACTTGTAATAGTCTTTTTCTAACTATATAAATCATATATTAATATAATATAATGAGTTTAATACTTTTTATCTCCTTTTATAATTATAATTCAATCATTTATTAAAAATTAATGTCAAAAAAATGAAAAATTGTTATTTTAAGGAATCACTTTCGACATTAGGTTTAGGAAAGTTATTTTTTAGGTTTCAAAATTGGGTTTATTGTATTTTAATGAATATTTTATAATATTAAATATATCATATCCAAAAATAACATGCTAGAAATTTTTATTTCATTAATAAATCATACAGTATGTAATTTGAGTTAGACGGGTTATGTAAAAACGCTTTTTTACTATTCACCTAAAAATTGATGAATTTCATAAAATAAAAATAAAAAACCTTGGATAATTTCGATGTTACGATTTAAAAAATGATATTAATTTTATAAAAATAATTTTCTAAAACATGTAATTTAATTTTTTAATATAAAAATATGTATTTTTACGAAATAATTTAAAATATATTTAATTGAAAATGTGTCTACATATTCATTGATTTTTTTAATAAATATATTTAAATTTTGAAGTCATAAAATATATATTTAAAAATATTAATCATTATAAATGTTATGTAATCATAATTTTTTTTTAGGTGAAATTACAATTCCAATGGCCATGTTACTATTCCCAATGGTCCGGATTCTATTCCCAACTGCCAGGATACAATTGCAACAGTCACATTACTATTCTAATGGTTACTTTACCACCTATAAATACATCAATATTAATTAATTAATTATTAAACTCTATTACTATAATGGTTCTATATTTCTATAATGTTTCTTAGTTTACTAATATTTTCTCCTTCTATATAGTGTTTGTAGTGGGGGTTATAATTAATATAGATTGTTGTGGTCCATGTATTACAGTTTTAGATTTTATGTTTTTGATTCTGTTTTCTAGTTGAAATTTTTTTAAAATTTAATTGGTTTCATTGATAATAAATGTAAAAGTGTTCAACATTGAAAAAAAATACTTTATTAGTTTATCTATATTTTTTATGTGTATAATACAATAAAATACACTTTTATTCACGAATTTTTTACTAAATAGACTGGTACACTACATACTCCTTCGATACAGTGAGGTGAAGGACTCTCCCTACAAGTACAATAGTGGTTTTATGGGTTGGTTAAGAGCTAGTACTCCATCGGCTGTGGGGAAGTGGCGAGGCATAGGTCCCACCACACACAAACACACGCGCGCACACACACACACACACACACACAATCTCTCTCTCTCTCTCTCTCTCTCTTTATATATCATTAAAGGGTATGAACATGGTGAATGGTCTGTATAGTTTCTCCATCAACTATATGTAGTGGTGAAGGGAGAGACTCTTCATTGGGTTATTATGACCTTCTGTACGGTTTACGACATTTTTAATAGGACTTATGTTGTGAGGAACATGAGTCAGCCCTACAGAGTAGTTTCTGATGGGGCTTGTTCTCTCGAACAACAAAATCACAGATGGTATAGTTTTTCTAAATGGATTTTATCTCTTTGATGAGTTCTATTTGGGATGGTTGAGCTCATGGGGTGTTTTCACTTGGGAATCTTTTAACTTTGAGATTTGTTTACAATCTTGTACCAAGCAACGTTGTAAGAACCTCATGAGATTTGGAGTCTGACATGAGTATATTTGGGGGATTATGGGAGTCCTTGAAGCGTTGTGACATGTCTTGGTGGGCACACCATGTGGACTAAGATGAACAGTTCGGTATAACTGATGATGTGATTTAGGTGGTGTTTTTCTCACGTTTGGGTTCCCTCCTGCTAGGGCATGTGGAATGTTTCGTTTCACCTTGTCCATTTTTATTTTCAGTTTTAGGATTCCAATTGAGTATTGTTATACTCCATCGTAAATTTTATTTTCCCACACATGTTGTGTATTATTAAAACAACATACCTTTAAATCGAGTCCCAGTAGGACAAGAAGTAAGAGAAGCATAGTGCGCTAGACCGATCGAGGTGTTCTAAAGTGCTTGGACTAGGTGAATTTTGTATGTTTAATTTAATAGTGATTGTGTCTTCAATGAAGGTTGGAATATTTTAATATTTTTATGGGTCTATATTTTTACATTTTCACTCATTTAGTATTCATGTAGAACTCTGGTTGTGGGAGATATGCATGCATGTATTTAGTTTTTGTTTATTTTTTCACTGCACTATTTAATAGAGTTATTTGGGGGTGTGTGTGTACAAGTACCATAGGCTAAGTCAACCCATTTGTGTGATATTCCTACCAGATTATAGATTCCATACACTAGAATATTTGAGGTGGGCTTGGGGTGGTTATGGGTCAATCCATATTATGTTGGTTCATGACAGATTGGTATCAGTGCAGGTTATACATTGGGACAGTAGTTTCCTGAGCTTAGTTTGGGTTTCATAAAGATAGTGATAAAATGTTTAGTTTTTATATTTTATGCCGGATACTCTAGTATTAGTTCCATGGACAAAATATCTATTCACTAGTGATATAATAACATTAATTTTTAATTATTACATTAGGACACTAGTTTCCAGGAATGTTGGTACATTGATCATTTTTGATCGGGTTGTGGGTTCCTTTTCCTTCTTTAATTAGCTCCCAATATATATTATATTACTGTTTCACATACTTTTTCCATTATAGGAATCCGCTATGATGATATATAGATATGGTTTCATAATGTTATTATGATGATAATCATCCTAGATATAAGGCTTTATTGAAGGGAACTAGTTTTGAGGCTACACCATAGGGTTGTTTTCCAATTGATCAACCACCCATAGAGTTGTAGGTTATTCCAGATGTTTATGATGTGTATGTGTACAAGATGATTTTGTTTTATTATTTATAGTTGTATAGAACATTGAGGTATCAGGATGATGAAAACCTCAGGTAGATAATGAATTGTGTAAGGCAGTCGCATGCATTTTCTATCTTGTGAGGACACCACCTGCTCAAATTGTGGTCCAAGCTATGAGTCTTTTGTAGGGCTAGACCGGATGATAGTGGAGTCTAGTAATGTAGACCCATTTTGAGGCAATTCTCGCTTGGGAGAGTTGAAGAATATATTTAGCAAAGTGTTTTATCTGTACATGATGAGATCAATGCATATAATAGTGCTTCATTAGATTTGATAGAGTAACATGTCCTTTGAAGAGTAATCAGTCAGGCATAAAGACGTTCCATAATACCACCTAGATAGGGTTTGAGGCATGTTTATTAGAAAATGGATCATCAATTTTGGCCTCTACAGATACATCAAAGGAGGTTTGGTGTCCTTATGCCTTCCCACTTTTTGTAGAAGTTTCAAAGTTATCTCTAATGGTAGAGAGATTCGTGGAAGAGGGTCAAGTAGTTGTGGCCAGCTGTGGTGCTCATGATGTTGGGTCATCTGCAGTAGTTGGCAGAAAGAATTGGATATGATCATGGTAAAGGAGGAATACCCATTCCTAGACCTAGAAAAGTAGGTATGCAGCCCTGGAGCTGCACCAGGGATCTGGTTAACTATAACACCCCCTGATTTTAGGAAAATATTCTTTTTAATTTCATAGGTATATTGTGTTTTATGGTACACCAAAAAAAACTTTCACTACAGACATCCCTGACTTGGCTTTCATTACACCCAATCTTGTCCTTCCAGGATAGCATGTGTTATACGCAATACCGAGTTTCCCTAAACAAAGATATGTTATATAAACTATATTTTATGAATTGTAATACCCACTTTTTGAAATTTCATTAATTTTATCATTCGAAATGGACTTCATTTATGGATTTGGAATATCGAAATTATCCTAGGGTGAATTTTTGGTATTTTTCTGAAAACATTCATTTTTTGATGAATAGTTAAACCACTAGGTTACTATTTAAAAACTATATTTTTATTTAAATAATTATTTTTATATTTAAATTTATTTTTGTTCAAAATTGATTCATAATGCCTATATATGTTCAATTTAATTCATTCGAGTCAATTTATAATAATTTTAAATATATAATAATTTTATTGAACTTTTCACCGTCTTTTGCCCACCTTCTAGGAGAATTTGAGAATTTACATAAAATTTACGTTTACCACTTCTGTGAGTGGAATTTGGAAAATCCGAGATACACTATTAATATAAAGGTGTAAAATGTGGTTCAATAAGATAAATATAATTTTTGGTGAATAGTAACTTTTTACTTATATTTACCACCGTTAAAAGTAAATAGGGTAATTAAGGGTAAAAATCATATTACTATTACCCTAACACATGTCCTAATTCTATTGGATAAATGTAATTCGACCAAAAACAACCATAGGAATAATATATTACACTTTAGGTCCACATGGATTGGATTAGTACATTTATTATTATTTTATTTAAAGAAGAGTTAAAATGGTTAAAATCAAAGTTTAATAACCAAAACATTTTTAATATAGGGGTATACATAAGATAAATTAGACTATAATTATTCATTATAAATCTAAAAATATTTCCTACCTAATGGTATTTTATTTATAATTTTTAGACATTAAATAATTTAATTTATTTATGACACAATGGTGATGTAGTAATTACATAAATAATGAAATATTAAACTAATTGATATTATAAATAACCAAATAAATATAATTTCAGACTTTTTATGAATTCCACTAATTTTATAGGTTAACATGACATGTTAGTATTGATTTAATTATATTTTTTTGAACTAGTAATTCTGTTATAATTTTCACAAAAGTCAATTACCAAATAGTGTCAAAATTGACATAAAATATTTTTTTTAAAAAAAGTATTATATTATTAATTGTTATTATATTTCTAAAAATATATGGTTCTGAAAAATGACTTAGGTGAGGTTATATATATTAATAATGAACAACTTTGGGTCCGTTTGGCTAGTTATAGAGTGTAAGAAAAGAAGAAGACATGGTAAAAGTTAAATTATTTAACTTACAGATAAATCTAAATGATAAGGTTAAAATAGTAACTTAAAGTTGTCCAAAACCTATTTCTTAGAGCATTTGGACCCATCACAACATTATCTTCAAAATAAATAAATTTTGAGCTATTATAAACCGAATATTACTTTATTATAAAATAATATTTTATTTTTTCCTAAAGTGCCCCTCTCCTCCCTTCTAAAAAGGGAACCCCTTCCCTCTTCTCTTCACACCCTTTTGAGCCTTGAAGCTCAGCCAAACCCTACACATTTCTCTTCTAATTTTCCCCAAAAAGATTATAGAGGTTCTGGCCTCCTCAAATGACCAACCCTAGTGCCTTAAGAGGAGGTTAAGGAGAGGCGCGTCAAAGAAGATGTAATATCTTTTACCAATTCATTCCAATTTATTTCTTCTTCTACTTGTTTTTCGTTATTTGTTTCATCATAAATTAATAACATCAGTATCACTCATATAATGATATATTATTATAAATATGAATCAACCCAATTTCATCTTCTATCCATCCTACGGAAATGAAACCACCGCGCGTGCTTACGTACGGAATACCGTCTCTACGCCGTGGTGTAATCTATTTTCCACCACCACAGTACATGGATGGGTGTAATCGTGTAAATAAATAAATAAATATTATTATTGTAACATGATATTGATTCTGAAATATTATACAAACACTTCAATACAATTCCACGGTCACGGGAATGATATCCTCGCTCATGCGTACGTACGGACTACCGTCTCCACAAACGCGATTAGATTCATTTTCCATGATTAACCATTCAAGTATAATTATAATGTATATATAATAAATAATCATGAGTGATATTACATAATAATGATACTGGATTTATGTACATATATGTTTCATTTTCTTAATTCCATTTAATTTAATAAGGAAACGAAAAAAGCGTTCATGCGTACGTACGACCCACCGTCTCCATGAACGGTGTATTTCATTTCATTTATATATCTATTATATATATATATATACTGAATATATATATTATATATAAATCATGATTCTCATTCTGGAATTAAGTAAATAATGTTATATGTAAAAATAATATCAAGAACAACAAGTCCAAATACGTACGATAAATAAAACGATTCTACCCAAAACGCTGCTTTAACATGGAACTTACAAACAAATGTTTAAAATAAAGTCATAAGTGAACCTTATATGATATCATAACGTTGAATATGATTCTGTAATAAGTCAATGCCATTATTTATATCATTATACAAGAGGTTTCGATACGTACGAAGCATATCATACCTAAGGTAAGGGATAATTATTCCAAACTCATTATTATCCAAGATTGTTTATTGATAAGTATTTATTGGGGTTATGTTTATCATCCTTGTCCATATGTTATCAAAATGTTTTCATAAAATGTTTATGATTCTTCCATGTATGTTTAAAGTAATTTTTACCCTTTTTTTACTTTTACCACATTGTATAGAAGGTAAATTTCTTTTGAAAACGGTACACGGTACATTGTTATTTTTCCAACAAAAGTACGAGGAGAATGTTTTTTTAACATATACGACATGAACAGATTTTAAGGTTTTATAATGCCTTATTTTCATGAAGATTACTCTACATGATTTCATAACTATTTTCAACAAAATAGTTTTCTTTTAAAATTTCATGGCATTGTTTTTGAAAAGAAAAAGATTTTGAAAAAGAATGGAAATTTTCCTCAGGAATATATTTCAAGTGATTTATCTAAAACATTTTCCATATAAGATGACATTATTTAATATGTGTATATTTCATGTATAATGTCTCTATGATTTACATGGTTTCACTTTTCTTATGATGAAATGATATCCATTTCTTTTATATAGATTATGTGATGATGGGATAATGTTTATGAAACCCATTTTATTCTTTGGGTTATGATGAATGTTTTATGTTTATTTTGTGGCACAAGTAAGAATGATTTAATTATGAGATGGGTGAGACCTATATCTCCCTCCAATGCATTGGGTAAATATTTTTATCTCATGAGATAGACATGGTGGGAACGGTAAGTTAATCAGGTTCAGTGATACAGGACTGGAATGAGGAGTGAACTCGATTAAGAATGGGACATTGTCCACTAAGATGGTTTTGGAAGTAATGACTTGGATACTATGGAAATAATAACATGTGATTAATAGTTTCCACATTTACATTCTTTATTACCATGCTATTTTATCATGAAGGATGATCTATGATGATCTATGACTTACGTACTGCCATGTTTTATGTCATTGCTCAAGATTTTGGTGTTTAAATATTAAGTTCATGATTTGAAGTTCAAATTTATATGGTTTGTTTTATTTTATCCATGCTTACCATTACTGAGAAATGGAGCTCAACCTTTATATGTTTTCTTTTCCCTAGGATATAAATAATGGTTTTAGGTAAAAAATGAAGATCATTATGGGTGATGTTGAAGATCTTTCACCATGATTAGAATATTATATTCCGAGTTTCTAACGACACTAAAATATTACGGTGTTTTGGTGTCTATTTTTTTTATGTATTAGATATTCCACAAAAGTAATGTAATGTCTATGTATATCACACTTTGGGTCTCTACAGTTGGTATCAGAGGAAAGGTTTAGTTAACCTTTGGAAACTAGGATGTGAAAACTTTAGTGAGATCCCTAGAGTTACGTATGAGGTATGTGTAGGGATGTCCCTAAGGTTAAGTATACGTATAGGTTATAGTCCTATAATTATGGTAACAATCATAAAATTAACCCTAAGATGTTATATATTGAAGGTACTCCTCCTTTCTTAGATTGTTTTCTCTAGCATGATTTTTGCCTCTCACACTATTCATTTTGGGTTTTAGATGATGGATGGAACCTGATGGAACTATGTTCATCAATGTAATGGAAAATGCAATGACTTTCCTCCTGAACAACCAAATGTGATGGGAGATGGTGTGGAAAATCTTATTTCTATACATACAAAAGCTATGAATCATTCTATATTTCCTAATAATCAGAGAAGGGAACAATATTATATTTAGTCCTTAATGAGGAAACGTCCACATTCATTCAATGGGTATTCTAATCCACTTGTTACTGAACAATGGATGAGTACCATTGAAAATATATTTTCCATACTTCTCTGTTCAGAACATGATAATGTCATTCTTGCTTTTTACCATTTAGAAGGTGAAGCAGACCATTGGTGGCCTCTAATTATGAATACAAGGCCCCAAGATGAAATTGAATCCATGGAATTGGATGAGTTCAAAAACATGTTTTTTAGTAAGTACTTCCCTTGTATTCTTCGAACAAAGATGAAAAATGAGTTCCATGAGATTAAGCAGAAGGATGATGAATCTGTTGGTATATACAAAGCGAATTTTAGAAGACTTGCAAGGTATGCATCTGGTTTTATCATCTATCCTGAAATAAAGTTGATCGATTTTTCTGTGGCTTAAAACCAAGTATTCAAAGGGAATTAGCTATAAGAGACATCAGTAGATATGATGAAATTTCAGGTTGTGATATCAAGGTTGAACTGGATGTTGGTGTAACATATCCATCTCATGGATTTGACAAGAAATGAAAGATGGATTTCGAGGAGAAGTCTTAGAATAATGGTGAAAAGAAGATGAATGTTTCTTCATGCTCAACGTGTGGAAAGGAGCATGTTGGAGATTGTCTTAAAGGGACAATAAAATTATTTAAGTGTGGAAAATAAGGTCATCGAGCAGCTGAGTGTCAATGTAATGGAAAAAGTGATTCTAATGATGTTAATAAATAAAGGACTGTAGAGAATTCACAACCAACACTTCAATGCTTCAAGTGCAAGGAAATGGGATATTATGATAATCAATGCCCTTATCCAAGGGTTAATGATGATCAACGTGAGATACCACTTATGGAAAAGGATAAATGTAAGTCACTTGTGATCACTATTTTTGATGATGATGTTGTGTAATGATTAAGTTTTCATGTAATGGGATTTCAAAATAGTGTCATGGAATCTCATTTATGGAATCATTGAATTTTTGAATATATAAGTATCGGTTTTCAATAATTATATGGTACCGGTAACCATGAAAAGTGATTGTAATATTTTTGTAAAGTAGATGATATGCGCATAATAAAGGGATAAGGAGATAATGAGATGATTGATAGAATTATATAGCTCATGACTGATGTAACGACAATGTGATATCATGGTCTGAGTATATAGATTTTTTGGGATTTTTGTATGTGGAAAGAGTTAACTTTTGATAGCATTAATATTTTCACTATGGTACTATGGTAATTTATGTTTCAAGAGAATAAATGGTTAAGGTATTCACATGTATGGAATGTGATCAACAAGACATGTCGTATGATATATGGGGGATAAATGATAGTATTCAGAAGATAGGTAGATGAAATTTCTAGTAATTGTTTTCTTTATACTATGAGTTTGGATAAATGTATTTTAGATAAGCCTAAAGATTGGAATGAATTATGTTGGACACAAGTTATAACTGTTTAAGGCTAGAACATTTTTTGATATTATTTGTGGAATGTTTTAATAGTGTATTTTCAGAAAAGGGATAACATGTATAACGGGAGAAAACTTGTCACGTCAAACAAGGTTGTGGGAATCGAACCCACAACCGAAGTGCAACATGCCTTTATCGCCTACCACGGGCCTACAGGAAGTCCCTGGTCAGTAGAAGCTAGTTTTATTATATAAAGTGGTATGATATATAAAGTATAAGTCCATTTTAGGAACCATATATGATTAATCTCACTATATATGGACTTAGTTATATTTAATAAATTTTACTATCCTTTTGTGTGAGATAGATGGAATGACCTATAATTCTATCGCATGATCTTCTTACATATCACAGAAGAAAAATTCAACATCATTTTTTTAATAGATTAAGTGGAAATTGTTTAAGGAACGAGCAACAGTAATATTGTACCAAAATCAAGTAAGTATTTCTTTTAATTCAACAATTCTTCAACTTTAAGGAAATGATCAGGAAAACAAAAAATGTTGTCGTACTGTCCTTATACCCGATGAATCAGATGGTACCATAGATCATCCAAAATTTATGGCTTTGTGATTTTTGGATATTTCATTGCCATGTTCTCTACCACTCTCCATTATAACTTGATGATTATATTTCTCTTCCATATGAATATCCATAGCTATATTCTCCTATGTGGAAACCCAATGATGAGTTACTTTGGGCATCCGTTATCTTTCTGAAGTTCCTTTTTAAAATTATGTTTTAGTATTCCTTTTTATGATGTGGGTATCTATGAGTGAAAAATTCAAGTAGAAAACCATTTTTAACCCCAACAAATTTCGAGGGTGAATTTCATTTAAAGGGAGGTGGAATGAAAGACCCCGAGATTTTATGAAAAATGTTCCTTTTAATTTCATTGATATATTGTGTATTACGCTACACCAAAAAGAGATTTCACTACACGCATCCCTCACTTGGATTTTAGTACATGAAATATCTACCTTCCACGATAGCGTGTGTTGTACGCAATACCAAGTTTGGCTAAACAACGATATATTATATAAACTATCGGTTATAAATAGTAATACCCACTTTTTGAAATTTTAAAAATTTTAACTTTTTAAATGGACTTCATTTTTGGATTTGGAATATTGAAATTAGCCTATGGTGAATTTTTTGTATTTTTCTGAAAACTTACAATTTTTGAGGAATAGTGAAAACACAAGGTTACTATTTAGAAACCAGCTTTTTATTTAAATAATTAATTATTTTATTTAAATTTATTTTAGGTCAAAATTGATATATAATTTCTATATAAGTTCAATGTAATTCATTGGAATAATTTTATAATAATTTTAGATATATAAAAAGTTTATTGAACTTTTGACCGTCTTTTACCCACCTCATAGGAGAATTTGGAAATTTAAATAAAACACAACTTTACCACATCTGTGAGTGGAATTTTAAAAATCATAGAGACATGGTTAATATCGAGAAGTAAAATGTGGTTCAATAAGATAAGAATAATTTTTTTGTGTGTAGTAACCTTTTACTTTTATTTACCACGGTTAAAAGTAAATAGGGTAATTAAGGGTAAAAATGATATTACTTTTATGCTAAAACATGTCCTAATTCTATTGGATAAGATTAATTAGACCAAAAAAACCTTACGAATAAAATATTACCCATTAGGTCCAATTGGATTGGATTAGTACTTTTATTATTATTTTATTTACAGAAGAGTTAAAGTGGTTAAAATCAATGTTTAATAACTAAAACATTTTTAATATAGGGTTATACATAAGATAAATTCGGATATAAATATAAATAAGAAATATAAAATGATTTCATACCTAATGGTATTTTACTTATAATTTTTAGACATTAATTAATTTAATTTATTTATGACACAATAGTGATTTAGTAATTACCTAAATAATGAAATATTAAAAAAATTGATATTATAAAAACCCAAATAAATGTAATTTGAGACTTTTTATGAATTCAAATAATTTTATAGGTTAATATGACATGTTATATTTCATTTAATAAACTTTTTTAGAACTAATAAATCATTTATAATTTTCAAAAAAATCAATTACCAAATAGTGTCAAAATTGTCATAAAATAGTTTTTAAAAGAATTATTATATTATTAATTGTTCATATATTCCTAAAAAATTAATTTTCAGAAAAATTACATAGATAAGGTTACATATATTAACAATTAACCACTTTAGATTCGTTTGGCTTGTTATAGTAAGTTTATTGACAATATAGTGTAAGAAAACAAGAAGACAAGGTAAAAGTTAAATTATTTATGTTAGAGTTAAATATAAATGATAAGATTAAAATAGTAACCTAAACATCTCTAAAACATATTGGTTGAGATTATTTCAACCCATCCCCACCTTATCTTCGAAATAAATCAATTTGGAGCTATTATAAACCGAATATGACTTTATTAAAAAATAATATTTTAAGTTTTTCCTAAAGTGCCCCTCAAATGATCAACCATAGTGCCTTAAAAGGAGGTTAAGAAGAGGCGCGTCAAAGAAGATGTAATATCTGTTACCGATTCATTCCAATTTATTTCTTCTTCTACTTCTTTTTCATTATTTGTTTAATCATAAATTAATAACATCAGTATCACTCATATAATTTTATATTATTAAAAATATTAGACAACCCAATTTATTCTTCTATCCATCCTACGGAAATGAAATCACCGCTCGTGCGTATGTACGAAATACCGTCTCTATGTCGTGGTGTAATCTATTTTCCATCACCAAAATACATGGATGGGTATAATGGTGTCAATAAATAAATATATTTGATTATTGTAATATGATATTGATTCTGAAATATTATACAAACACTTCAATACAATTCCACAATCATGAGAATAATATCATCGCTCATGCGTACGTACGGACTACCGTCTCTACGAACGCGATGAGATTCATTTTCCATGATTCACCATTAAAGTATGATTATAAAGTATATATAATAAATAATCATGAATGATATTATATAATAATGATACTGGATTTATGTACATATATGTTTCATTTACTTAATTCCATTTAATTCAATATGGAAACGAAAATCGCGTTTATGCCTACATACGACCTATCATCTCCATGAACGGTGTATTTCATTTCATTTATATATATAATATATATATATGTATACTAAATATATATATGATATATAAATCATGATTTACATTCTGGATGTAAGTAAATAAAGGTATAAGTAATAATAATATCAAGAACAACAAGTCCAAACACATATGATAAATAAAACGATTTTACCCAAAACGATGAATTAACATGGAACTTATAAAAAGAACAGGTAATATAAAGTCATAAGTGAACCATATATGATATCATAACAATGAATATGATTCTGTAATAAGTCAATGTCATTATTTAAATCATTATACAGGAGGATCAGATATGTATGAAGCATATCAGACCTAAGGTAAGGGATAATTATTCCCATGTTATTCTTATACGAGATTGTTTATTCGTAAATATTTATTAGGGTTATGTTGATCATCCATGTCCATTTGTTCTCAAAATGTTTTCATAAAATTTTTACTTTTCTTCCATGTATTTTTAAAGTCATTTTTATATTTTTTTAACTTTTACCACACAGTATGGAGTGAATCTTTCTTTTGAAAATGGTACATGGTACTTTTTGACTTTTCTGAAAAAGGTACTAGAAGAATGATTTTTTAACTTATATGGCATGAACGGATTTTTATGGTTTTTTAAATACTTATTTTCATGAAGCATAATATACATTATTTCATGACTATTTTCTATAAAATCCTTTTCTTTTAAAAATTCATGGCATTTTTTTTGAAAAGAAAATGATTTTGAAAAAGAAAGGATATTTTCCTCAAGAATTAATTTCAAGTGTTTTATCAAAACCATTTTCCATATAAGATGAAATTATTTATTATATGTATGTTTCAAGTATAATTTCTTTATGATTTACATGGTTTCACTTTTCTTCTGATGAATTGATATCCGTTTCTTTTATATTGATTATGTGATGATGGGATGATGTTTATGAAACCCATTTTATTCTTTGGGTAATGATGAATGTTTTCTACTTATTTTGTGGAACAAGTAAGAATGAGTTCATTATGAGATGGGTGGGATTTATATGTCACTCTAATTCAATGGGTAAATCTTTATATCTCATGAGATATACATGGCTAGAACTGTAAGTCAATCTGGTTCAGTGATACAGGAATGGAACGAGAAGGGAACTCGATCCAGAAAGGGACTTTGTCCACTAAGATGGTCTTGGAAGCAATGCCTTGTCTACAATGGAAATCATAACATTTAATTAACGTTCTCCACAATTACATGCTTTATTCCAATGATATTTTATCATGAATGATGATCCAATATGATCTATGCATTACGTACTGCCATGTAATTTTTCATTGCTCATGATTTTGATGTTTAAATATTATGTTCAAGTTTTGAAATTCAAATGTATATGGTTTGTTTTATTTTAACCATGCTTACCATTATTGAGTATTTGAGATCTCCCTTCATAATTTTTCTTTTCCACGGGATATAAAGAAATGTTTTAGGTAAAAAAATGATGATCTTTATGGGAGATTTTGAAGATCTTTCACCTAGATTAGAAGATTATATTCCGAGATTCCAAAGACACTAAAATATTAAGATCCTTAGGTGTATCTTTTTGTTATGTATTAGATATTATGAAAATGTAATGTAATGTCTATGTATGTCAAGATTTGGGTCGATACATTAACTATAGGAGAGGTGGTGTTTCACTTGTGACCATCAAGGAAATCGCAAAGGAGATTGTATGACTTGTCGTGTAGCTAAGAGGGAGACAGTAAATGGACCACCCTGGTCGAGGTAGAATTTTGTTCATGGATTTACACATGATGGAATACGTGGTGGAGGAGTAAGTAGAGAATAATGTTGTGGAAGAGGGTTTGGGATGTTTCCATAACCACCTCAGGTGGTCCGCGCAAGGATTAGGGACCTGGATGAAGAGGGTGAGGACAAGTACAGGCCGCAGAGGCCTCTAACACCGAGGCTACATGGTTGATTAGATATACTATCTATTTTTTTCTAATTTCTTTAGTATTATTGATAGAAACTTGTGCGAGTTACTCTTTTGTTTCCACTTCTTCTTCTAGGTTCATCCAGGGTAACACCGAGCATCGGTTGGACCCTGTGATGTTGTTGTTTGATTTAGTATTAGATGAAAATGTAAGAGGGAAAATTCCCCCACTGACAGGTGTTTGTGTGATATGATTAAAACCATAAGAGTGATTCATTTCCCTCAAAAGTAGACTGTGTTGATGTGTGGTGGATTATTTTCTTTTACTTTTTAATTTGAGTGAAGGTTTCATGATAGAGTGACAGAGCAAGACTCATAATTTCAATTAGAAAATTTTAATTGACCCATATTTTTAACAACCCTGGTAGAGGGAGTCATTTCATATAACCATACTACAATACAATAGTTAAAAACTAATATTTTCTCTTAGTTGGGATTGGTTTCTTACCATCAATGCTCAGTTGGAGGTTCGTAGATGGAGGGGTCAGTAAGACCCAATTTGTACCCTTGGTCATCCCTTTATTTTTCGTTGGTTACCTCACATGAATAATGGTATATTTTATGGGAGACTCTTGAAGAGGATTTGGTTAATTTTATCTAGGTGAGGATGAATACAATGGGATTACATCAATGTCTATGTCAGGTTAGTTAGGCGGCGTACTGCTAGACCATATTACTACGGATAGGTAATGGTTATTGTTGTTTCCCATCTATCATAGATGAGGAGAAATATACGATATTTTTTTTTTATATTTCAACCTATTTTGAGAATGATGTGGGCATGGTTTGGCCTTTTCATTTCCCCTTTGTGCGTTTTGATAGGAAGAACAAGAACCTTAGTGAGATCACTAGCATGGGAGTCATAGGGGAGAGATCAGTTTTTCTCTATTTACCTAGGTTTTCACATTTCAATGAAAATAATAATTATGGGGGAGAGGATTTAGTGACTCATGTTTTGACCTTGAACACTTTGGAATATTTATAAGAATATTTCTGAAGCAAGACAATGATCAGTGCGGGATTATGGGTCCTAGAGAGCCTCTGTGTTGTGATATTAAAAATATTCGAACTATTTTATCAAGGACGTGAATTGTCATTGGAATCATGTAATAACTCATATAGGGAGCCTTAGATCATTAATTAGATGTTTCAGTTGAGTTCAGAACATATTGTTTCTCTTTCTCCTGACATGAAATCTATCAACACCATGTGTAATGTTGGGGGGCATATGTTGGCAGGGTGTCAAGTGGTGTGTTTTTGTTCTAAAAAAATTAAACAAATAGATTCATCCTCCCCCTTTGGTTCATTCATGAAATAGGATATCCACAAACACATCACCCATTAGAATAATATGTGAAATCATAAAAGAGCCAAGGAGAATATGTACCACCGATCATGGATCTTGATGATGATCTCTCTCTGATCATTATAACATGACTTTAGAAAATGAATCTACACACGAAGCATTAGCATTTCTCCACAGGGTTTGAATATTTGAGAATTAAATTCAAATACATTTTTATGAATTATTCTACAGTTTTATAGTGCATATATAGCTTCTAGAGATCCCATAGGGTTGATTTGTAGTATTTAGGGGAAACATGTGCTATTTGGGTGGTTCGTTGGAAAATTCCCATCAGAATTACGGATGAAATTATGTGTAGTTCAGGGTAACACACCAACTTTTCTTCCAATTAAGTGAATATTACATTTGGGGACATGACATTGTGTTCTAGGGTAAAACGTCGTGTAGTGCTCCTAAGCCTCATTACCAAGGGACATGGTCGGGGTAAGCGTGTGATGGTACATGGCTGTGTGGCTATACCTGAACAACGTACATGATCATAGGGTGACAGTATAGAGAACCTATCATTTTAAACATATTATTACATGATTTTAAGTATAATTTACAATAAAATACAAACCAATGTTCATAAAGTCTAGTGAATTTTCAAGATTAGGTACATGGTACTAAAAACATGGAAAGAGAACAAGACATATTAGTACTAATAATCCATAATGACCTCCTATCCTTTTTTGTGCTTTAACATCTTCTTATGATAACTTGGGGAATGTATAGACATTATGTATTATCTAAAAATCCTAGTATGTGAATAAACATCGAAATAAAGCATATCACATGGGTTAGAAGGCATAACATGATGACGTAACAAGGCATGGAACATGTTTAAACATATGTTAGAATAACATATAGAACCTAGGATCAAGAAATCATGATGACACAGAAATTTAGAATCAACATATAATATGACATAATCATGAGCCATGGAAAACATCCAAGACTATATAACATAGTAGGCAACGTTCCATAAAGAAATCAGGTTTTATCTCTAACCCAACATGACATATCATTAGAATAGAAATCACCAAATGCATTGGAAAACTTTCTCGGGGAACCCATTATAACATGTTCATGTATATGTGTTCCACATTAATAATAAAACATAAGTAATAAATGTAAGGGTTACCAATGGAATGAAATGGGTATCATAATCTTGTCATAAATCATTACAAATGTGTGTATCATAATGATGTCCAAAAAAGAATTATTTTAAGTCATATATATACATTCATAATGAAAAAATAGAATATTATATGATAAATTATTTGAAAATTAAGATAAAACATGTAAAAAGTATGTTTATGAAACATTAAAATAAGTCACTTCAGTACTTTTTAAGTAAATATATAAAAGTATGTTTAAAGAATATAAAGGCATAATTTCTGTAAAAAAATAAATGAAAATAAATATTATTTATTAATAAAAAATTGATTTTATAAAAATATTGGTTGTTTAATACATATTATGTATTGTACATGAAAATGGGGAAGAAATAGTGAAGATCCCTTTAATTGGGATTGCTTATCCCGAGGAATTGAAAAGGGATCCTTATAAAAAATATATTTACCCATAAATAAATGAGGAATTGATATAGGTAAATTTTTAATATATAAATTGAATTTATAAGGATTTAAAAATAATAATTAATAGTTACATTGGAATAAATAAAGATAAAGAGAAACTTTAGGGGAAAATAGGGGTTTCGAGAGAATCCCGTACCTCATATCCAAAAGTGTTTTGCACTAGTATATAATATCATAGATAATAAAATTAAATTGATTAATTAATTAATTCATAAACTCTTCTAAATTTATTAATTTATTATTATTTTATTAGGTTCATTTATGGCCATATTAATGGCTTATAGTGTTTATTTTTATCATTTTTGGAGTGTTTGTTTCATGGTTTCAGGGTCGTTTTTCTTGTGTATAATTGTAAAAGTTCATGTTAAGTAGAAGAAAAACTATATAAATATAATGAGATGGTATTAATTTGTTATTATATGATTAAATGTTATAATATATTATTTTATTTTCTTACATTTGGATGATTCATATAAAAAATGATGATGAAAAAATGATTAGTTTATTTGGGAGTTTTTTACGACCATCACAAATTAGAATCATTTTTTAAAAATATTTTTATATACTGTATTAGGAACATCATATAACTTATAATAAAAATATTATAATTTATTTTAACAATAAAAATTGTTTTATGACCATCCTTGATGGTGGTAATTAAAAATGAAAGCATGTTGTCCATGGAGGTGTTAAATTAACACCTCAGGGATGATGTTTTCATTTTTAAAAAAACGGGAGAAGATAAGAGATTTTATGATGGTTATTACATTAAAAAATATCATTATATTATATATATTATACATGATATATCGTATTACTTTTTATAGGGTAGGTTTGGTATGGATAATAAAATAAAAAATATTAAATGTGAAAGAGGGAGGGATTTACCGTTTCAGTGTCGTATCCTTGAGAACCCCATTAGTGATCTTTTAAATGATATATTGATGAGGTTAAAAAGAAAAAAATGGGTGAAAGAGGTTTTGGATAGGAATAGGGAAGAATATAAGAATGATACACGGCTTAGAAGGTTTGAGGAGAAGAGGCAGAGAGGAGTGGTATTTATATTGGGAGGAGAGGGGTTTTTTTATTATTTAATTCATTTTTTTATTATTTTATCTCAAGACTGTCAACAGTTATGATTATTGTACTATTAATATTATGTAGAGGATGTTAGTTCTAACTAATGGATTCTTACATCATTTATGACTCAAAAATTCATGTATATGGCTTAAAATGATAAATATCATAAATTGTTATATTTTACTCTTCGAAAAAATTCAACTATTCTATAAAATAACAAAAAATTACACCTAAAATTTATTGATATTTAGATTTCAATAATTGACTCCATTTCATGCATATAATTTTATTAAAAAATTTGAGAAATTTAATTTTTAATTTAAATCATCATTTATTTGAATAATACCAATTTTAATATTATAAACATTTTTATGACATTTTGAAAAATTAATTAAGGTCTCATAATGTTATATTATATTCATAATAAAAAAATTATTAATTTATTAATATATTTTAGTAAAATAAATTTTCCTTTCAATCATATTATTAATTATAAAATTATAAAAAAACATTTACATTTCACCAAAATACCAACACATATCTTATCTTTTTTAAATTATTAATATTCTTATATCATGATATAAATATTTTATATTTTTATTCATTATTTAGATAAATTTTATTTATACTTTAATTGGAAAGGTTATTATTTTATTGGATGGCTTAATATTCTGAATGGTCACATTACTATTTAAATGTTCAAGTTATTATTACATTAGTATAGGTTTCTCAATTTATATAAATACCACTTATTTAATTGTTAATGTATAAAAATAATATTTTCATTAGGTTATCTATGCGATGGATGTGTTTTATACTATATAAAACAATTATAATAATGGAAATAAAATTGATATCATTTTGGGTTGTTATATTATTACACCTTATGAAATATCTCCATCAAAATTTAATTATACATTCTAAGATAAAAATCGGTGGGGTTAATTATCCTTCATTTCTTCATCTGGATCGCATGTCACCTATTCATACATATGGTTATTCAATATCAATTTGACCAGGTGAGTAGTATTGTTTATTAGTAATTTATATCTACAGTCCATGATATTTATTGGATTCTCTTCGTACGAGAGGTTATTCCTCAATTGTACCACCTCTAGATTCAATTCAAGTGAGGTGTCTAGTATATACTTCCTCGACAGGGATACATGGAATACATCATGTACTTGAGACATGGTAGGAGGTAGTGCTAGTTGATAGGCCATAGGTCTGAATTGAACATGAATATCAATGGGGTCGATGTACATGGTAAATTTCTTGCATTTATTCCCAAATCTCATGACTCTCTTCTAGTGAGATATGTGGAGGAATACCATGTCTCCAACAATATACTCTAGGTCCCATATACGAATGTTTTCATAGATCCCATGTCGACTTTGGGTAGACCAGATATTTTTTTGAATGGTTTTCACCTTTTATACCATTTCATAGACCATTTCATGTCTAATCAGCTTATGTCCACCAAAATCATCCCAACATACTTGTGATCATCATATATTCCCCTAAAAGGGCTTCATATAAATCCATTTGGATGCAGGAGTGGAAACTATTGTTGTATAAGAAATTGACCAGAGGTAGATGTTAGTCCCATCCTTCCATATAGTCCATAGAACATGGTCTCAACATGTATTCTAGTGTCTTAATAATCAACTTAGATTGAGCATTTGATTGAGGATGATAGTCCTTATTTAAGATCATATTAGTGTTTAGTGCATGTTGGATACTTTTTCAGAACATGGAGGTGAATCATAGATCTTGAAAAAATATAATTGATAATTGTACTCCATGTAGAAATAACAATTTTACAAATATCCATGAATGTTAATATAGTGATAAGTAATCTTGAATTTATAAAAAGTTAGACATATTTGTAATATGATTCACAATAATCAATATAATAGTTTTTCCTCTGGATGTCTTTGGAAGTCCAGTGATGTAACGACTCGAATCTTTGGAAAAGTTTCGAATAATTAGTTTGTTTTCAAATCATTCTTTTAAGATTGTTTAATGTGTGTAACATCCAATGGAAGGTTTCTGGAGTGTCTGGGGTTTTTTCGGAGCCTGAAATTTTGAGAAATGGGCTTACAGGTAGTGGTGAACGGCCTGTGCATGGTCTGCATACTGTTTGGGATAAACCGAGCAGCTGCAGACAGGGGCACCTACAGGGGAGCATGACAATGTCGACCAGGCTGTATAGCCATGCAGCTTTTATCAGGGAGGTAGTGATGTGTGCATAGTTGGACACGGTTTGGGTAAACCATATGCCAAAACCGTGCGACCCTATTCTGGATGAATTTACCATTTTCCCTTAAATTCTTTTAAAGCCTAAACTATTTATTTTTTTTCCTTCCAGTAGATAGAAGTTCCCTTTCCCTTCGATGATCTCCAAAATCTCTCTCCCTCTCTTTCCTTGGTTGTTCCTTTCCCCGATGTCTGAATCTCGATTAGTTGAACCTATTGGATCACCCTCGAGCATTGGAATAAAACTCAAATCTCTCCCATCCTACTGTGAATCCGAGGTTGATATCAAGCAAGCCTACGTCTATTGCTCTATGGTAGGAGGTCACGTGGTTTCCATTTTGGGTTTCTTATTTTTTGAGTTATTATCATCTTGTCGTGATTTGTCTTTGTCTAACCCCTTATTTGTAATGAATGCATCATATCAAAATGAACCATGTGGTATGAGATTGACAAATCTAACCGTTTTTGGGTGTTTAGATGAGGTGTGGACTGGGAGTGGTCAACCATAGGTGATATTCATTGAGATTTGGCCCTTTTCACCTTTGGACCTTAATGCTATGTCTTGAATGAGATTTTCCATGTTAGGCAAATGAGATGGTTTGGTTAGAGGTTGCCTAGGATGAGATAGCCTGAACCTCTTAATGAATTGAAATGTATGTTTGCCTTATAATGTTATTTTTAAATGTCATGATTTGTTAATGTGATATGGTATAAGATGTAATTCCTTTTATTATGTGATGTGAATGGTTGTGCCTTGTTGTGTTGACATGCTAGATGAATCTCCGTGTGTGGGTGGGATGCATTCTTACCCCGTACCAAATGAATCCCCGTGTTTCAGTTGGAGGTTGTCTTACCCCATACTAGATGAGTTCATTTTTAATTGGACGAGAGGCATTCATACCTCGTGTCTATATACCCTTTATGGGTGGGAGGCATTCTTACCTCGTGTGAGCTGAATCATTGTGTAATGGGATGGGAGGCATTCATACCTCATGTCCATATAACCATTATGGGGGGGGCATTCATCCCCATGCCAGCTATTGTACATGTAGATGAGAGGAATTAATACCTCATGAAAGTGATAAGTATTACAGATGTGAGAAGCATGGACGAGATTCATGTTTACCTCGTGCCAGTGATAACCTGTATCTATGTATCTATACCTCTGGTGATTTTTCAGATTTCCATCCATGAGATGAAGTAGGTAGACCCTCCAGATGTCCTTCTGGAACCTATGCGGGATGTTTTTTTATTACATTGCATTAATTACTTCCAGTTTACTACACAATGTTTTCCTTGTAAACACATATTTGGATTACATGTAGACACCGTTGGTGGAGGCCTACTGAGACTTGTCTCACACCCTACCCAGGCGGTCGTTGGAACCTATATAGAATTTTCTACAGTAGGTACTAGTTTGGGAAAGGGTCATGTTTTAGGTTATTGATACATATATGTTCTAGAAGGAGTTACATAGTAGAGGACCAAGCTTCGATAGAGATGCTCGTGGACTACTTTTGTTCTTTGTTCTCTTTTTGTATTAGTGTATACCATGTTTTCCACCTATTTCTGTTGTATCAACATGCCATGCATCTATTTTGTATCAGACACTGCCTATGTGGATTTTGAATATTTATCAGGGTTTTCCTTATTTCTGTTGTTCGGTTTGTATATTTCCCTTTTTCTCCTGTTTATCCATTAGTTGTGATTCTGCTATTTTATCACTTTCTGCTATATCGTTGTGAACTCTGACATGGGGGTACAGTCTCCCCACTGACTTACCAAGACACCCCCACTACTAGTCGGTAGCCCCAGGCATTTGGGGAGACGAGCGAGGGGACATGTGGCCAACGGGGCTCGGGGATTGGCTTGAGGGGTAGCCAGCTTTGGGATGTCACAAAGTGGTATCAGAGGTTTTCTTTCTTTCTTGATCTACTATTTTGCGATGATAGACTTGGAGACTGGGAATGCATTGAGACATAGCCATAAGCCATGCTTGGGTGTTGTGAACCCATGTACGGGGTATATTCCATGTTTCCTATATTATGTTATTATTGTTTCTGCCATTTACTATTGATACCATTTCACCAATGGGTGCATCACATGTTTTGTGATTTCATTGAGATTCGTAATGAAGGAATTTGGATTTAGGGTTCGATCTGATAAAATGATGGTTATGCATTAGAACACGCATCATGATAGACACAATATAATTAGGCCATGCATATTTCCATTCCAAATTTAAATAATTTTCGAGCATTGCATGTTGTTTATTTCCTCCCCTTGTTAATATGTGTGAAATTGTGCTAACCCTTCTTGCAGGTTGTGAATTGAGGAATGATGCGGTTTTAGTTGGTGTCACTCTTTGGTTCATAAGGTGTATGGTACATTATAGATCTTAAAATGAAATTCCAACTAAACTAATCATTTTCGTTAAAGGGAATTCAAATACATGACTGGAACATGTAAATGAGAAATGACATCCAAGTGTGTGTCATCTTTCAGTTCATGGGGAGTATGGGCCCTTATGGGCTGGGAAATTCCATGTCACTGGATTAAGTTAAATTTGAGTAGTTACAGGTTTAACTAAGAATTACTATGGGTGTGGATAGGTTATCATAGAGGTAGGAGGGCTTAATACCAATCCTATCTTCTAGATTTCAACCTTTAATTTGTTGGTTTCTTCTTTTGAGACGTTCATTTGGCATTATAGCGGTATGCCTTTGAGATGTCCTTGAGTTGTGCATGTTGAAGTCGGCAATGATAACGTTCCTTAGGTGGTGGTCCCTGAGCTGCTAGTTGATCTCCCTGTAGAGCCACATGTGGATCCTCTTTCTATTCCTGATATGGGCGTTGATGCCGAGTTCTGTGAGGGCCTCTTGTGTATGATGCAGAGTATGAAAGGTAGAGTGCGACCTACCCTCAGTATGGTAGAGTTGACCCGTGAGTTTCAGTCGCAGCATCCTCCTACATTTACGGGGGATGGAGGACCACTTGCTACAGAGTCCTGGTTGGAAACTATTCTGACCATCTTTGAGCAGCTTGAGATGCCTCTAGAGTGAAGGGTCAAGCTCACAGCTTATATGCTATGTGGATCAGCCAGGAGGTGGTGGGATGTCATCACCCAGTTGGGATAGCATATAGTTATGATATGGATTGATATCCAGAGCATCTTCTACGATTATTTCATTCCCCATACTTTGAGGGCTGACAGAGTTAGGGAGTTTATGATTTTTCAGCAGAGGACCACGACAGTTATAGAATATTTTCCCCGTTTCACTGAGTTATAGAGTTTTTCTCTTACACTAGATGATGATGATCTCACGACTGCTAGTCATTTTGAGGATGGGTTGTGTTACGCCATCCGGTTGTAGGTTAGCGTGTTAAGGTTGATGACCATTTCAGATATTATCAATCAGGCTTTGATCACAGAGAAAAATTTGATAAAATCGAATAGTGTGAACCAGGGCAGTTCAGCACCTAAGGGTTCTAGTGGATCTGCTTCGGGGAAGAAGCAGCATTATGAGGACACTCGTGGTGTTAGTAGAGGTCAGACCCTTTTCTCTGGTGGTACTCCTATCTGTCACCAATGTGGGCTGCCAGGACATATGAGAAGGTAGTGTACGCGAAATCTAGTGGAGTGAAGAGGTTGTGGTAGGTTGGGTCATCTCCACCGTTTGTACAAGACTTTTCCCACGGGGACTAGTGAGAATGGATCTGTACCTACTCCACGATCTAGTGCTGGATCGGCCGGATCATGTCAGTCAGGCGGCTGGAATACATCCGGCCGATTAGGCCATGGCGGCAGTCAAGGCAGAGGTAATTAGGTGTATGACTCTCAACAACAGTAAGGTAGGTCAGCTCAAGGTAGCCAGGCTGGGACTCATGACCGTGCTACCGTCCCATTGTATACAGTCGAGCCTACACCACATGAGTAGTATGCCCGACCATCTACTAAACGAGGTGATATTATAGTTGCCTCTACATTAGTATCTGTTTTGTTTGACATAGGCACTTCTCACTCGTTTATATCAGAGGCGATTATTGAATGTTTGGGCCTCGACGTTGAGCCATATCATGGCATGATCACGTTAGATCCCCTATTAGTTATCCTTTCAATGGGAATTGATCATTGTCATAATTTTCCCCTCGAGGTGGGCGGTTACCTATTATTCTGTAACCTATATGATCTTGATTATGACAGGTTTTGATGTAATAATCGGGATTGACTTATTAGTTCCCTATAGTGCCCAGATTGACTGCTATTGTCAGAGGGTGGAATTTACGTCACCAGAGGGCATCACATATATTCATAAGGGAGAATGGGATCATAGTGCGACATGATCGGGACCATAACAACAGTCTTTATGTGGTGTCATGACATAGGCTGCCAATATTTATCTCGATGACCAATGGTTCCAACCCTCTGCTTATCCTCTTGTGGTGGAGCATTTCAGTGATGTCTTTTCTGTTGATTTCTCTGGTCTACCTCTAGTGTGGGTGGTGTAATTTACTATTGATCTTATACTAGGACATCCCCAGTGACTATTCCACCTTATAGAATGGAACCTAAGGAACTTTTGGAGCTCAAGATTCAGGTGGATGACCTAGAAGAAAAACGATTTATACGTCCTAGTACTTCTCCTTGGGGATCATCGGTTCACTTTGCCTAGAAGGCAGATGGTACCCTTCATCTTTGCGTATATTATAGTATGTTAAATCAGCTGACTATTAAGAATCGGTATCCTTTACCTCGAATTGACGACCTCATCAATCATCTATGAGGAGAAAATGTGTTTTCAAATATAGATTTGTGGTCGGGCTATCACCATGTGCATGTTAGGACGTTGGACATAACTCTCATGGTGTTCAGGAGTAGGTATGGTCTCATTGAGTACCTAGTCATGCCGTTTGGGATTACAAATGCACCTGCTATGTTTATGGCTCTTATGAATCAGATTTTTCACCATTACCTTGATTGTTTTTTGGTTGTATTTGTGGATGATATCTTTTCTATTCATGCTCGAGACATGACCATGCAACCCATATTCATATCGTACCGAATACACTAAGAGCGCATCAGCATTATTCTAAGAACAGTAAATGCCACTTTCGGATAAATAAGGTTCACTTCTTTGGTCACTTTATTTCTGAGTCTGGAGTTTTAGTTGACCCTGAGAAGGTGACTGCAATAATTTCTTGGGAGAAGCCCAATAACGTATTTTATATCAGGAGTTTTATGGGGTTTTCTAGATATTATAGGTTGTTCATTCAGAAATTTCCATGCCTAGAATCACCACTAATAGATTTGACCAATATGGGTGTGAAATTCTATGGGTTATAACCTTGTGATGTATCTTTTCAGGAACTGAATGGAAGAATAACTTCATCAATAATATAATATTTTCGGAGCCAGGCAATGCCAATACCGTTTATTGTGACAAGTCAGGTGTCTGGATTAGAGTTGTCTTGATGCAGGATGAGCGAGTCATTGCATATGGTTCATGTCAGTTAAAGCCTCATAAACAGAATGATCTGACGCACGACCTCTATCTCGCAGCGGTTGTACATGCCTTACACTATTGGAGACACTATTTGTTGGGAGATAATTTTGTGGTTTTTTCTTACCACAGAAGGCTCAAATATATCTTCACTTAGTGGGATCAAAATCTCAGGAAACGAAGGTGGGTAGAGTACCTAAAATCCTTTGATTTTGAACTGGCCTACACTACTTGGAAAGGAAATTCAGTAGCCAATGCGATGAGTTGGAAAACTCAGTCACAAGTGGTTCAGGAATCTAATGAGGAGAGGAAGCTGATGGCCCTATTTTTAGAGATACTCATTGAGGTTCAGGGGGGTCAGGGTAAAACTATTCTCTCAGCCGTATTGGTGAAATCTACTCTTTTGGAACGGGTCAAGGTAAGACAGTTATTAGATTTGGAAGTCCTTGTTCTACTAGAAAGTGATGCTGATGATGCCCCTACAGATTGGACTATGGATGAGGGTGATACAATTTTTTTATGTGGGAGTGTATGGGTTCTAGAAGCCATTAGAGAGGATTTTTTTTGGGATTTCCACACCTTAGCATGGGCTGTTAACCCATGCATCACCAAAATGTATCGTGATTTGCGAAGACAGTACTGGTGGCCTAACATGAAGTGGTAGATAGCCGGTTTATCATGTGTTGTTCCACTAGTCAGTAGGTGAAGGTGGAACATCAGCATCTGGTAGGGGTTTTGTATCCATTTTCCATTCCGAAGTGGAAATGGGATGATGATTCTATGGACTTTTTGGCCAGTTTACCCAGGTCACCTCATGGCAATTATGTTGTGTGGGTTATCATCGAAAGTATAACAAAGGTCACAGATTTCTTACCTATGCGGGAGACCATCATGGTTAATGACATGGGAAGAATTTATGTCATGGAAATAGTATGCCTTCATGGAGCACAACATTCTGTTTTCTCAGAGAGAGATCATCATTTTACATCTTGGTTCTGTAAGGGTTTACATAAGGCCTTGGGTATGTAGGTACTTTTGAGCATGGCCTATAAACCGCAGACTGATGGACAGAATGAGCAAACTATACAGGTACTAGAAGATATGTTACGTGCATGTGTTCTCGATTTTTGAGGTTCATGGGAGAAACTCATTCCTCTTGTCAAGATTAGTTATAACAATAGATTATAGGCTACCGTTGAGATGGATCCCTATGAATCCTTATATGGTAGGCCTTTTTTCCCGCCTTTTTGTTGGCTTGAAGCAGGGGTGGTAGCTGTTCTAGGACCACATTTTTTGAAGGAGACTATAGAGGTGACACAACTTATTAGGAATCATATGCAAGTATCTCATTCTAGACATTAGTCCTATACTAACAAGCACCAGCGACCTCTTGAGTTAGAGGTTGGGAACCAGGTCTTCTTGAAGGTCACACCTTGGTTGGGGAAAAGACGTATATAAAACCAAGGTAAGCTTTCACCGAGGTTTGTAGGAACCTTTTATGTGATGAAGCTGATCATACCAGTATCTTACCATATTGCACTTCCATAGAGATATCAGGCCTTGCACGATGTTTTTCATGTATCTCAGCTACATCGGTAGTTTTCATATCCGACTCATGTTTTTCAGCCTTATGAGGTTGAACTGGGTATGGAGTCTTCCTTAGAGGAGTATCCATTGTGAATTGTTGACCGGAGTGTGAAGACACTCCGTGGATGGTCTGTTCCTATTGTATGGGTGCTATGGAAGCACGGTCATTTGCAGTACGAGACCCTGGAGAGAGAGGCTGATATACATTCTCAATGGCCAGAGCATTTCATTGACGACACCTCAATACTCTCTGAATTCCAACTCGGGGATGATTTTCATTAAGGAGGGGAGGTTGTAATGTCCCGACTCTGGGGAAAAGTTACAGATCGTTATTTTTTCTTTAAAAAATTTCCTTTAAGATTGTTTAATGTGTGTAAAATCACATGGAAGGTCTGGGGTGTGTTAGGGTTTTTTCGGAGCCCAGGAGTTTGAGAAATGGGCTTACAGGTATTGGTGCACGGCCAGCGCATGGTCTGTTCACGATTCGGGATAAACTATGCGGCTACAGACAAGGGCACCTATAGGGGCGCACCGCCCTGCGGACCAGGACACACGACCATGAAGCTTTTTTCTAGGAGGCAGTGAGGTGTGGGACGTAAGTGGTCTACCATAGGTGATATTCCTTGAGATTTGTATCGTTTTCACCTTCGGACCTTAATGCGATGTCTTGTACGGGATTTTCCATGATAGGCAAATGAGATGGTTTGGTTAGAGGTTGGCTTGGTTGAGATTGCCTGAACCTCTTAATTAATTGACATTTATGATTTCCTTATAATGTGATTGGGATATGTCATGCTTTGTTAATGTGATATGATATAAGATGTAATTCTTTATATAATGTAATGTGAATGGTTGTTCCTTGCTGTGTTGACATGATAGATGAATCTCCGTGTGTGGGCGAGAGGCATTCTTACCCCATACCAGATGAATCCTCGTGTTTCGGTTGGAGGCTGTCTTACCCCATACCAGATGAGTTCCTATGTAATAGGACGAGAGACATTCATACCTCGTGTCTATATACCCTTTGTGGGCAGGAGGCATTCTTACCTCGTGCGAGCTGAATCTTTGTGTAGTGGGACAGGAGGCATTCATACCTCATGTCCATATAACCTTTATGGGGGGAGGAATTCTTCCCCTATGTAGCTTCTGTATATTTATAAGGATTTTCCTTATTTCTATTGTTTGGTTTGTAGGTTTCACTTTTTCTCATGTTTATCCATTAGTTGTGCTTCCTTTATTTAATCATTTGCTGTTATACCGCAGTGTACTCTGACATGGGGGTACAGTCTCCCCACAGACTTACCAATACACCCCTGCTACTAGTCAACAACCACTGGAATATGGGGAGACATGCCAGGGGTCATGTGGCCAACCAGGCACAGGGCTCGGGTTGGGGAACAACCGAGTCTGGGAAATCACAAGTGAAAATATTCCTGGTGATGTCTCTAAATTTATATGTTTGTATGCGTAATGGTGGCATAATATGATTAGACTTTTTTTCCTTTCATCCTTCAATTTCTATCATACTAGGCTCGTTGATGTATATTCAACAACATCCTTATTCATACTATCCCACAAATAGAACTCATTGAGATTTTGATATATCCATTTTCACCATGTGTGAATTGAGAATATTGTGTTATGCTCATCATTCAAAAGATCATTATCTATCTCTATATTGGATGGTACACAAATTTGTGACCTAAATATTATTACTCATTCATCATCAATTTTGACCTCTATAGATTTTCCATTTTTGATAGCTTCCCCACTTTTTTAAATTTTCTCATCATTTATTTGAGAATAATTATTTTTTACATATGTTATGGTTGAGAAATAATTTGAGAAAGGATTGATGATGTTCTGTCCATAATGAATTCCATTTCTATACATTGTAGGTCCAATAAGATTGTATCCTTCTTTATTATTATCATTGAAAATTTGTAAGATCATTTCTTCTTAGAGAATCTGACACATTATTTTCTTTACTAGGATGGGGGTGGATTGATCAGTAACAAAACATGGTGAAATATAACCATATTCACTATTTCATATTAATATATATTTGTGTGAATATATATTTGAGGATCTTTTAATCAGTATAAATCTCACACTTCTCCCTAAATAGATAATTTAACCTGATTTTTAACACAAATAACAAAAAATTCAACTCCAGGTCATGCGTGGTATAGTTTTTCTCATTATTTTTCAACCTCATTGAGGTGTAGGTTGTCACTTTGTTATTTTTCATCATTACATAGCCTATGTATTTCTTTGAAGCAACACTGTAAACCATAAATAGTTCCCCACTTGTCAGTAGTGTGAGTACTAGTGTAGTGATAACCATCTTTTTCAACTCATTGAAGAAGTATTCACATTCACTATCCTAGATATTATTTAATACCTTTCAAGTAATCCAAGTTAGTGGGTTTGAATATCATGAGATTTTATTCACAAATCATCAATAATACCTAGCTAAACCCTGGAAACTACAGATCTCTATTATAGATGTTGGTGTGCCCCACTCTTCGATCGCCATTATCATGTAAGGGTCCACACATATTCCTTTACAGGTGACACAATGTTCCAATAATGATACTTACTCCTTCCAAAACTATAATTTTACATACTTTTCAGAATGATTGTCCATTCAAAAGCTTTTAACATATTATTAAAATGATCCTCATGCTCCTCCTTGATTTTAAAGTATATCAGAATATCATTGATAAACATATCCATAATATTTTAGGTAATATTTAAAGATATTATTCATTATGTACATTAAAATTTTTGGAGCACTAGGGAGTCCAAATGGAATCAATATGAACTCAAAGTTTCCTAATCGTATTTGAAATGAATTATTGCGAATTTTTTCCTTCCATAACTATATTTGGAGATATCTTTACTGAAGGTCCACCTTTGATAAATACATGGTACCATGTAGCTGATCAAAAAAGACATCTATATACTAAATATGATACCTATTATTTATCATTATTTTTTTAATTTCATGATAATCAATGTATAAGAACTTCAATCAATCCATCATACTGATGAAGATTACTGTCGCACCCCATGTTGAAGCACTCAGGAATATAATACAATTACACAAATTCTCTTGTAACTTCTTTGTCAGTTATTCCAACTCAATAGTGGAAATTTTTTATGTAGTCATTGATATTAGAATTCCTCCAATAGTATGTTAAATTGGGAAC
This sequence comes from Viscum album, assembly GCA_963277665.1. NCBI lineage: Eukaryota > Viridiplantae > Streptophyta > Magnoliopsida > Santalales > Viscaceae > Viscum > Viscum album. Next base: position 1,723,956,955 of record OY728159.1, read on the forward strand.
ATGAACTTTCATTTAAGAGGAAGACCAAACAATTATTTAGGGATCACATTAATGTAGTCCCTCACAATGGGAATATATTCAAGAATTATTCTGTCCATTATATCAATCAAATGAGAAATATATTCTTGATCATAAATCAATAATACCAAACCTAAGATGATTATTCTAGAGAATGTTTATCCCCACCCTTACACTTATACAGAATTGGAGGATACCACAGGATGTGATGGTGATCTCCCTATCCCTATAGTTGATGTCAGATTTGTATAAATATTGAAATCCATTCCCAAAAATAGAATCAATCTCCATCAAAGAAAGTAAGCAATGATTTTATGGAGGATTAGTCCACAAAAATTAACTGGGGAGGAGTTATACACATTTTGTTAACTAATTTTACCATTTTCTCCTCTAACAGACAACTCAACCTCTATATTTTAACGTGGTATTTGAATAGTTATACTAAGCTTTAATGATATAAAAGAATATTTAGAACGAGAATCAACTAGTAGGCTCTCTATTTTTGAATGAATTACGGGAGTATCTATCACCACATCGTTATTATGCTCCAAATCAGTAGTAGTGATAACATATTCAATTTCATGTTACCTTGGATGTTATTGTTGTTGATTACCGGCAATAACCCTTGGCTTAAGGAAATGGATCACATAATGACCACGCTACCTACAGTTGAAACAGTACACTACATGATGAGTGTTGATCTGAACCTTCCTTTATTCCTCCACATTTTTGGGATTCTTCATATCCTATCAGAAATTATTAACAAGATGACTCTCTCTTCCACATTTGATGAATAACATGGATCCCCACGAGCAGTTTCCAGGATTCTTTATCCTAAAATTTTGAGAAATGGAAATTTGGGTTTTATTTCAATCATGGGACTTATCTGTAGAACCTTCGATATTAAACTCTGTTGTATGTTTTTTATCTTCAGTCCCTTGAGACCACTGGGAGTCACCGATGATAATTTTAATCATAAGATCACAATAGAAAATCATCTCATATCTATCAATGTCTCATATCCAAAATGTGTATTCAACGACTCAAATTTAGTCCACTAAATAAGAAATCCACTTTTCTTTTAGTGCTCATTAAAGAGCCATAGATGTATCGTGAAAGACTTGTCATGTATTCTTTGTACACCTCGAGGGAGTTATCCTCATATTAAATCATCATGATGAACTCCCTTTCCTTTTTAAGATAGAATTTTTGGGGATACCATTTATTGAAAATTATTTTCCTAAAATCATCCCATTTCATGGAATCAATTGTTTCCATAGACATTGTGTTTTTTATCTGTGTCCAACAATGATCAAATTCACTATCAAAACAATTGACCTCCAACAAAAATTTCACTTCGTATGTACATTTTATAATAAAAAATATACTTTCAATATAATATATCGATTATTATACAACAAGAGGATCATATGATCCACTAAATATAAGAGGCCTTTTTCTCATAAATGATTAAATTAAAACTTCATATTTCTTAGGATAAGGATGGTTTTTCAGATGATTCAAGTTATTATTCATATCTTGATATATTTTAGGAGGTATTTTCATGAATATTTGATCCCCTGTTACAATTAGTTGTGGAATTTCATTATGTAAATCATCACATTGACTATCACATTTTATGTTAGCAAGGGTTATCCAATTTACATACATTAACTAAAAAATAAAACTAATATTTGTGGGGGGGGGTCATGAATACATAGCTAATAGGAATATAAAAATGAAACATGGAACATACAAAGACAAAATTGTAATTAGAATGTATATCCTATATTTTGATTCCCTAATATTCAATATAAGTTAGCGATAAAATTATCTCTACGGTACTTATTATAGTTTTCTAGTCCAAATATCCAAAAATAACTAGACCATAATATGACAGAGACTATAGTGATCATATTCTTTTAAAAATATTATTACATTATTTAAATCACAATTTACCATCAATATACAAAGCAAGCCTCATAAATTCTAGTGTCTTTGGATGATTAAGTGCATAAAACTAAAAACAAGGAAATAGAATAATTTTTTTTATTAATTATCCGCAATGATATCCTAAAATCCCTTGAGATTTTAAATCTTTATAGTATAACCTAAGGAATACTAATATAACATAGATGAGCTAATAATCCCCGTAGGGAATAAACATAAAAATCAAGCACAACACATGGGTTAGAAAGTATAACATGATGACATAAAAAAGGTATGAAACATGGATAAACATATAGAATTATAACATATTGAACATGGTATAATGTAATCATGGAAACAAAGGAATGGGAATGTAACATATGTCATGACATCAAAATTATTTTAGGCTTACTTACAAGACTATATTACCTAGTGGACAATGTCTCATAAAGGATTCCAGTTTACTCTCTGTCCCAACATGATGTTTCAAGAGAATAAAAATTAACCATTGAATTACTTAACTGTCCGGTATCATCCATAATAACGTGTTCATGGATATTTGATCTACATGATGAATCATACCTAATGAATGAACATAAAGGATACCTATAGAAAGAAATGGGTATTGTTATCATTTTATAGGGCATAACAAATGGGAATATTATAAAAGCGTCCTTGAAAGAATAGGTTTATATAAAACATAGAAATTTTTATGTAAAAATAGGATTGTATCATGATAAATAATGTCCATATTATGTGAAATCATGGGAAAACAATGTTAAAAAACTTCCAAAATGACCCACTTCTCTATGTTTTAAGGGAAAATACAAGAGTTTTTAAAGAAGACAAAGAAATAATTTTTTTAAAACAAAAAATGAACAAAGATTGTGTTTCATGATATAAATAAGTGATTTTTTAAATATATGGGTGGCTAAAAATGATTATGTAGTGTAATTGAAAATTTTTAACTAATTGGGAAGTCCCCTTTAACCAGGCTTGCTTATCGGGGGAATTGAAACGAGAACCATATAAAACATGTATTTACCCAGAAATGAAAGAATGATTTGTATAGGTACATATATTTAGAACATAAAAAATAATTTAGGAGGGTTTCATAAGAATAATTAAGAATTTCATTGCCCAAAAGGGAGAGAAAGTGTAACCAGAAGGATAAATGGGGGTTTGGCGAGAATTCCTAACCTTATGCTGAAAAGTGTTCTAACCATATACATAATTTATTATATAATAAAATAAAATGATTCAAATATGTAAATTATAATTTTTTATAATTTTTTTTAATTAATTATAATTTTATTAGGTTAATTTATGTCCATTTAATTGACTTATAATGTTTAAATTCTTTGTTTTGGGAGTGTTATTTTCATGGTTTCTTGGTTGGCTCACTTGTATATAATTATAAAATTTATTTTCAAATGAAGAAAAAAATCAAGAACCGGAATGATATGGTATAAATTTATTTATATAAATTTTAATGTTCCCATATTTCATTTTTTATATTAGGATAAATCATTACATAGACGATTGATGAAAAATGATTAGTTTAATTTGGCGGTTTTTATGACCGTCATAAATAAGTATCATTTTGTTTAATAATATTTTTATATACTAGTTAAAAATCATGAAATAAGTTTTAATGAACATATCATAATATATATTAACCATAAAAATTGTTTTTTTACCAGACATAAATGTGGTAATGAAAAATAAAAACTCATCATGCACGAATGTTGTGAATCGACACCTCACAAACAATGTTTTCATTTATAGAAAAAATTCAGAGGAGAAGAGATTTGATTATTGATATTCCATTAACAAAAAAAATTAAAATATGCATATGAATCTTAAGATATCATGTTACATTGTATGGGGGTGAGGGAACAATACGATAAGAAAGTAAATTAGAACATAAAGAGGGTGGGTTTTACTTCTTGAGTTTTGTTTCCTTGAGAACCTACTTAAGGAACATGGAAATTGCCTTTTGGTGAGACCAGAAATACCAATACGTGAGGAAGTGGTTTGGGAAAGGAATTGGGCCAAATAAATTACATTCCAAGTCTTATAATGTGTGAGCATATGATGTGGTGAGAGGGTGGTATTTATAGTTGGGGAGAAGGTTGTTTTTGATTATTTAATTCATTTGTTTATAATTTTGACTCATCATTATAAATAGTGTTAATTAATGTAAAAAATTAATGTAACTAGAGAACATGAGTTTGAAATAATGTGTGATTACAACATCCATGACTCAAAAATTATTAAATTTAGCTTAGAATGATAAATATTTTAAATTTCTGTATTTCAATATTCAGAAAAAATAAAACATTTTAGAACAATACCAAAAAGATTGTTCTACCATTTTTGACGTGTATATTTCAAAATGGGAATCCATTTCAGTATTTTTTTTCTAAAAATGATATATTTAATTTTTATTTAAAATCATCATTTATTTGAAAAAATGGATTTAAATATTTTAAACGATTATATAACACTTTGAGAAATTAATTAAGTATTCATAAAATTATATTAATATAAAAAGAAAACAAAAAATTAATTTATTAAAATATTTTAAAGAATAATTTTTTTTTAAATCATTATCAAATTTTTTAAAATTGTTAATAAAAATTTATGTTTCACAAAAGAAACACTTAAATTATATTTTTTATATTTTGTACTGATATAATGATATAAATATATAATATTTTCATTCATAATATAACTAAATTTATTTATAATATCATAAGTGAGTTACCTATTCTATTTGATGGTTTACTATTTCTATTTTCTATATTACAATTCAAATAGTGAAGTTAATATTCCATTGGTATATGTTACTTAATTTCGATAAATAACCCTTATTTAATTATTAATTTATGATAATGATGTTTTTATTAGGCCTCATATGTGATGTATATGTTTTATTCTATATAAAATAATTATAATAAAGGATATTCCATTGATAAAATTCTAGGTCGTTATAGCCGAACACAGGAAGGTGAAAGAGGCATGACCATGGTGACCTTAACCTAGGACACACCATGTGTGAGACCCGGTTGGCCGAGCCATGTGGGGAAATTCATGTATGGGCACCTAGGTGAGGTGAGACATACAATTTACCACATGTACACACCATGTTTTCTCACATGGATAGTCAAACCGTGCCACATAGGACACGACCAGGTGTTCAGGAAGGTTCACATGCCATGTGGGCCCTAGTACACTCCTTTTTTGTTTCTTAGAATCTTCTTGGGGACTTATAATTAGCATATCACTTTCCATGAAACATTGATTTAGGCTTCTAATAATTCTATCCTTATTATTTTTCCTTCTAGAAAATGATGGTAGCCTTTGTGGTGTCCTGAAAGATACGATATATAATGATTCAATCATGATGATATAGTTGAAATACTGGACCATAGGTAGTCATTAGTCTAGATCATGGGATTAATTTCAGTGTTTTAACCCTTCCATATAATCTCAGAATGAGGGTCCCCTAGAATCCTTCGGCTGGTAGAGTGGTGCTGGCCTATTGTTTGAGGGCACAATTCCCCTTACCCAAACGGTATTGTTATGTGAGGTATGAAGATCTTGAAGGTTCTTTTAGTGTAAATTAAATGATGATATAGATCAGTGTAGTTTTTAGAGAGAGGCATAGGGAATGGTACTCCCCTATTGTAATAGGGTACATGTCTCCATAACCTATCTATTTTACTACAAAAAAACTATCTACATCATGGATATGGGTTGTCTCGCCCCATTGTAGTTCTTCTAGGGTTAGAATAACCCCTATTGGACCAGGGTGTGGGTCCCCCTATATCATTTATATGGATTGATATAGATCTCCCCTATCATTCCAGGGTGTGGGACCTCCATTAAAATTGTCTAGATATATTAGGTAATCCCCTCTTATACTGGGGAGCAGGTCCCTTATCAGTGGAATCAGCACTTCCCTTTCACATCTATGCACATGTCCTCCATTTGAGACATATTGTTTTAGTGGGTACCCCCATATTGTGTAGGGTGGGGTCCTATATCCTTACATTCAAAACTTCACTTTCATTCCAGGGTGTGTGTCCTCCATACATGTTTTTCCAAGAGAGTTGGGACTCCCTTGTCATACGAGGGATTGGGTCTTCTAGCTTGGGATCAGAACACCATTGTCGTTTTAGGATGCATGCCCCCCATTGGGATATTACTGGTTGTGTGGTACTATACCTCCGAACCAAGGTGTGGACCCTCTAGACATAGAGTGGTACTCCCCTGAAGTATCAATGTTTGGGTCCACATCCATAGAGTGGTTCTCCCTCGTCTTTGACTAGAAGCGGGGAGTGGGTGTTCTACCAGAGTAGGAGATACCTGAGATGAGCTGTATATTATGAGGTGTTGAAACCTACACACGTTTCGTATGATACCTTGTAATGAGTTAGTAATCCCTAAACAAAGTCAGGTACATGGATCTCCTAATGAGTACATCAGTGGTTTTAGAGGATGTTTAGGAACTACTACTCCATCAAATATAGGGATGTGATGTGGTGCAGGTCCCACTAATATATATATATATTTATTTAGAGAGGATAAATATGGTTTACTGTCCGGAGAAGTTATCCATAAACACTTTTTAGTGGTGAGGGGAAGTTCTCTCCACATGGTTTCCTATGAAAATTGTCCTGGGCATGAGACAATGGTTACATGACCTCTGTTGTTAGGCACTAGAGTCAGACCTAGTGATCTATTTCTGATATAGAACATTCTCTCAAACGTACAATCAGGGGTGGTAGAGTTGTTCCCAATGTATTGTATCTCTCATAAGAGTTCCATTTAGGATGGTTGATCTCATCTAATACATTCCCTGTGAATGCGTTGCATTTGAGGTTGTTGTATAATCTTATAACTGACACTATGGATGGATCCTCATGAGACATGGAGTCTAAAATGAGTATTTATCATTAATTTTGAAACTAATTATGGTCTTGTCAGATGTCTTGGTAGATACCCCGTGTAGACTGAGATAACTTGTCAAGTATATATGAGGATGGATTTGAGAGGGAGTTTCTCTCTCATTTGGATGCCCTCTAGATGGGTTCAGAAGAATGATTCCTTTTAGTTAGCCCTTTTCCTTTTAGGGGTTTGGGGATACATATGGATATTTTAAAACTCAAACAAATATGGGATTTTTTCCAACATTTTGTGTCTTGTGAAGATGACATTCCTTTCGCCGGAGTCCCCATAGGACTCAGATTATTCAACGCATTGTGACCTAGACTGACTGATGTGTTTATCAGAGCATAGCCGAGAAGCTTTAAAGTAGTCTCATTTGATGGTGATAAAATTATTTTTAGAATGTTACACACATATATAGTTCTTGGTGGGCATGTATTTTGTCCTTATTTCACTTTCAGTACACCTATTATACTATGGTTTTGGAATAGTAGTATGCATGCATTTATGTTTAGTTTATTTTATCTATGTACTATTTATTGGAGGTGTTTGTGGGTGCCCTTATACATGTACCATATGATAAGGCCTCTAATTTATGTTATATTCGTTCTCATTGCTAGATGCCAGACCCTGTCAGACTAGATTAGGGAATGGGGTGGTCATGGATTGATCCCCATTGGGTTAGTTCATGACATACAATATATGTGATCAATATTAATAAATATTGAATTATTATATTTGGGACATGATTATGGTTACCATATAACCATGAGATAAATAAATATTTGTTAAATGATTCTTATATATCAATATTATCTATCCACCACGGGATGATAATGATATATAAAGAGCTTTGAGAGTACTTCTGATGGGAAAATATGAATAAATAGATTTTTGAAAATAAATCAAGGTGATTTGTATTCTATCACGTTAAGGTAAAAAATCAAAAGAATAAGGATATGATGTAACGATTAACAAAACTAATAAGGAAATGATACAATATCAAAAACTGACATTTTCATTAGTCTTCAAAAGTCATCAAAATTTAAAAAAAAATACATATAGGTTGTACTATATCATCTTATAATGATTGAACACTAAATCCCCATACGAAAATACTTATCACTCAAGAAAATTTTAATGATATATATAAGAGAAGTGGGAAAGATTCATTGGATACCAGTATAAATTTTATCAAATCACAATTAAAGGTTCATATAAATGATTTGGAAGTGTCTTCAACATTACATTAATACATAGATGAGGATTAGTATGATACATCTTCCTTATAATTATGTTCAATCTGAAAGGACAATCAAGACCCATACTGATATAATAAGAGTCTGATCTGTATAATTGATTAGAAACAGAAACACTTTGTGTTAATTTTTGGTTTATTGTTTTTATCCACAAGGTTTAATGTTGTTGAAAAATAATGGTTATCAAAATAGGTGTGATGTGTTAAATATAATTTTTGAACAGATCATGAAAGCACGAATGTTTGAACTAAACATGCAGTGCATGAATGTCTGAACCGATCACACGGAGTGTGAATGTTTGAACAGATTAGGTAGAAGGATCATAGAATCTTGTATGTGTATGATTCTCTCATGAATATATTATGTATAACACCACATTATTGTCAAAGGATCTTATAAATAGATCATGTGATTCACTTGACAAAATAACTTGATTTTCAGTTGATATTGTGGTATGATCACATGAAGTGTGCATGATTATTAGTGGATATCACAATGAGATCATCTGAATTCTCATGATTGGTAGTGGATCATGAAGTGATATGATTAGGATTGAGATTGGTTTTTAGTTTATGGGATCATTCATAGTGATGGAAGAAAATGTTATTGAACACTGTATGATAATCTTTAGAAATCATAATGTGATTATGTGAAGCATATAATTCAGATTGTTGATGTAGTTGAATGGATGAATAACTATGATTTTGGGAGTTAAGGTTGTGTATTTATGCCTATAAATACCCTATAAATATTTTTTATTCGGAATAGAAGTTTCACTAACTAGTTTATTTTGAAGAAAAATATTTTTTATGACCTGAAGAAGGTCTATCACTAGAATATAGTGATCCACATCATCTAAAGAAGGTATTTTTGAGGAGTATTGGGAAGAAATATTATGGAGGTATCTCATGATAGAATAAGGAGAATTGAAGTATGTGTTGGGTGTTTTCATACAAAGAAAGAACCAATGATATCACCCAAACCACATAAACACAAAAATAGTCTCATGAACGAGTCATACAATCTACATGAATATATGAAGATCTGGTAGAGGGATATCTTGAAGAGGTATTATAAGGGAGTTTAATGGAGGAGTCTCACAGATGGGTCTCATGAAGGGGTCTCATGGAGGATTCCCATAGAAGATTCTCATGGATAGGTCTAGTGATAGGATCTCATAGAGGGGTCTCGGAAATGAGATATATCATCCAAGAAGGAATGTACTGTGAATTTCTTATTGTAAACTCTTTGATGAAACAAGGGCATAAAAACACTAAAGTGTGAATCATCATAGAATTGTTTTTATACGTTTTTATTGAAGGATAAGTAAATATACATCATTAGAGAGATTATTGAGCTCTCAAATTGATAATGGTTATAAAATATGTGGGATAGTGAGTCTTCTCCAAAACATGTTAAAATAATTCACTTAAATAGATTTGTAACATCATCACATTTTTTTTGAATGATACTTGGATATGTCAATGAGTGTAAACCTAGTAAAATTTCTATGATATATTCATATTTTAATTAAAATTTATTATGTGATATAGGAAGGTGGGAGAAGATAGTTTTTCTTAAACATGAAATAGGATCCAATGATACCGTTGTTTTAATTTTTTGTACCATTATTCTCCCCCTATAGTTATCTAATTTAGTTTGTATAACAATTGGTATGAAATAAAACGATTAAGCTAATTGTTTATATCTCAACAAAAGTTATGGACGTTTTTAATAACAATGGGATTCCAATTTTTGATGGAAATTTTTTTCTTATAGTGATGAATTGGACACAATAGTACTTTTGATAATTAGGTAGGTATGTTTTTATCATTTAAAATCTTGGTATTTATGTGATCATTGATTGAAGAGAGTTATTAAAATAATATTAAGGATAATTTGATACTAATTATAGAGTAATAAAATCCTCATGAGTATCATTATCCAACATAATATATATGAAGTTTCTGTCATATATTTCCTCACATTACATGTGGAAAAAGATTCTAAATAATAACAATGGTGATTTAATATATCAAGAAGGTAAATTAAAGGTTCTATGGAACAAATTTATGGACATGAGAATACACCCCAATGAGTCTGAAAATTCATTTTTTGATAGTGTATATGTTATTGTAGAAGACATGTGTGGTCTTATAGAAATTATTAATTATATAAATTCCATTATGTTTATATTTAGAAGAATTCCAACTTGGTTGAATATAATTTTTTTTATCAAAAGAAAAATATCCAAACCATATTATATTGAAAAACATACACAATAATATTATTGCATATGAGATGTGATATGTTTATAATGAGTCTTTGGATGAATCGATGTCTATAAAGGAGGAATTAAAATACATGAATAATTTCACTATATAATATGATGATGTAGGATTCATTTTAGTGTGATTAGTCTCATTTATTTCCTCAAAAATACTTATCAGAAGAATAAATTTTAAAGTTAAACATCCCCTTAAAAGATTTCATTATGGAAATGTTGGAAATATTCCATAAAAAGTGTCCCGTGAAATTTTATGATGATAATGATGATGTTAATGAAATCCCCAAGTATAATACTTAATTTAATTTGAAAATTTTTTATAATAACATTGGAAATTTCTTCAGAAATAAGAATATGATATCATAAGAAAATGATAATTCAGATTAATTTGAAGCCATAGAGATGGAATAATGTGAGGGTAGTGAATAATATGTTATGGTGGTAGTAGTGGGTAATTTTCAGTCAATAGAAGAAAGTGAAAATGATAATGGATATGTTTAAGGAAGAGTTTACCTTATGGTTGAATTAGAATTCACAAGTGAGGAGATAGATGTTTGTAGAGACAAAAGAATGAAATCAAATATGATTGTTAAGGATTCTAATATCTACTTATAGTAGTTGGATGAAAAGAATACTTATATGAATGATGAAATTAAAATGATTATATACAAAATGAGAGATAACCGAGTGAAAGGTGATGAATTTAAAATAAATTTTGAAGAACATAACAATGTCATTGATGGTCGGAGAATCAAAATAATCTATTTTTTCAAACACATCAAGGAAAATGAGGAGGAATATTTCAGCCTATGATGAAATATAATGATCATGAGAAACTCTTGACTCCAGATAAGATATTGGGAATGTAGGGTCCACTAGTGACTAGAAAATTGAAATTAAAATTTTGTAGTCTTTAAAAAAACTCAATGGAATATATAGAGAAGAAAATGACACATCATAAACTCCTAGATTGCATGGGATTCGATTAAAAATATAAAAAAATTAATGGTTGATTTCAGACCATAAGCTTGCACTTCACAGTTGTATATTGATTTGGGAATGAATATGATTCATAAGATTTAGAGATCCTAAGGGATGATCAGTGTTTCAAAAATTATTTACATGAATACTCCTCATATATGGTTTTATTATTTCATAATGATAAAGAATTATCAAAATTTATGTTCCATTTCTAAGAGGTACTAATGAGCACAAGAGAAATAGAGGAATCCAAATAGCATTCAATATTCCAAGAAGTAAGTTAATGGTAATTGTTTTCATTTTAGAGGTTTAGGACACAAGGCTAGATAATTCTCATCGATAATGAAGGAAATTTTACAAAAGTATATATATTGTGGTTTCATCCAGAAGCATAAGGGACCATTAAATGAGTTGAGAATGTAAAATTAATTTGTATCTATTAATGATGAGTTTGAAACATCATAATTTATATTATATTGGGAATATTAGTTAGGATAATGTATGGAATCCAATATAGGTATTACAAATAAAAGTTTCATGTAGGTAGTGGTTGAAAGGATTTTCTTAAATACATCAGATTACATTGGAATATGGATCATTGATATAGGATGCACTTCCCATATGATTGAAAATATGTATCTCGTAATAGAAATTAGGTATGATAAGGAAGTGGTCATATGATTTGGAAATGATGACATCTTTAAAATCAATGGCACAATTAAAGTATTGTTTATGGGCATACACATGATAAGTATATAAGCCTTGATTATTTAAGGTCTGAGACATCAAATACCAGGTGTCAGTCAACTATATGACTCAATAAATTCTATAAGAATTTAGAAAATTTGTGTATGATCAAGGGAAAATATGGAGCAAATATTTTGAATGAAATGTTCATGAAGGCGAATCTATATCATGTGAATAGAGAAGAAGATATATTTTTTGTATCTAAGGATAATGAAAACCGGTTGTGGAATACAAATATTGGTCATCTGATCAAATAATCATTGGATTATCTAATTAAATGTGATTGTGGTCAAGATCTCCCTTTCTTATCATGTGATTTTGCTCATACATGTGATGCTTATCAACAAGGGATGATTAAATGAAATTAGTATAATGAAAAAGATCAAAGGTTGACAAGAGTTCTTGAACTAGTATATATTGACGTGGTTGGGTCTATTTCTCGAAGATAAATTTACAAGAATAGATATTATGTCATTTTCAATAATAATTTTAGTAAAATGGCATTGGTTAAAATTATCACCCACAAGTACATGGTGTTTAGTTGCACAACACACTATCATAGGGAAGTTGAAAATATTCTAGGTCAAAGAATTCAGAAGTTATGAAATGATAACAGAACAATTTCCAAAAATAGTCATGTCAAAAATTATCTTAAAAAAATGTGATAATGAACCATGTTTTTATATTAGTAAATCCATAGTAAACATGGGTGGTTGAGAGAATAATATAAATTTTCAAAAAACATGTCCATAATTTTGAGTATTGAGAAAGACCTTCTAGAGAAGTTTTGGAAAGAAGTATTGTTGACATCATTATACATTACTAAAAGAGTCCAATTGTGTACACATGAATAAAGTAATCCATATGAGGTTTTCTATGGAAGGAAACTAAGAATTAAGTATTTTATAATATTTAAATGTAATGGTTTCATTCTAAATAAGGACGAATATAGGAAACTTGAATCACATGGAGATAGATGTATATTTCTCTATTACTCAGGGGAAAAACCATATAATTTCTTTAATAAGAAGATAGAAAAAGTTATAGGGAGAAATGATATTGTTGACGTGGAAAATAAGTATAATATTCATTAAATACATGAATGGTCTTAAGAGGATAGATATGAAGAGGTGAGAAGATAATAGTATGTTCAATAATATTTGAAAATTTTAGTAGAAGATTTAGATAATGTGAAAAATAATGTTTGACCTATATATATATATAAACCATGGATTCGATTTGAAATTGATTGGTAGAAAATAATTAGTGATTATAACATACTTGTATAAACACAGAGGATGAAGACTCTACATCAAGCATTATTCCAATCATGGGTTGATCCAATGTGTTTTAATGAAACTAAAAAGGACATGAATTGTGTTTAATAAATTAATGAATAACTTGACCAAATTAAAACTAATCAAACATGGGAGATTGTATTGAGACTAATAGGTAAAACATTCATTGGAACCAAATTGGGTTTCCATTAATATTAATTGAGATGGAATAATAATTATGAAAAATGAAGGAATGGATACACTTAGATATAGTGTTTTGAGGTATATGAAACATTCACACATGTTTCAAAGATGGATATAATTCAATATTTTTTCCATAATAAAAAAAAATGAAATTAAATGTTTTTTAGATGGATGTTATGTCTTCATTATATAATGTGGTCAATGAGGAATAAATTTATATTGGACATGTATATGGTTTTCTCATTCATAAAGACATTAATAATGTTTGTTGGTTAATGAAGGTTCTATATGAGTTGAAGAGGGCCCCAAGGACATGATATTCATGACTTGATCGATATTTGATGATGTCAATTTTTCAGTATATAAGATTTCATTATAATATATATGTAAATAATGTGTGTATTCAAATGATGATAGTTCTATTATATGTTGATGAAATAAAATTTGGTAAATCGAATGAGTCATAGTGAAAACAATTTTTATAATTCATGAAATTATGTTTTGAAATGTCAACGATTGACAAGATTATTTTTTCCTAGTTTATAAGTAATGAAAATTAGACATGGAGAATTCATTTCTCAGTAAAAATATGTAATTAGGTTATGAGAATATTTGGGATAGAAACACCCAAATAAGTGAAAACCACAGTTGCAACATGGATCAAATTGATAAGGGATGATCGTGGAAACATACTCAATATCATGGAATACAGATATATTGTTTTTATTCTATTATAATTAATAGTGAAATGCCCTTGTAAAGATATAAGTGGAGTTTAAAAACAAGTGTAGATTTAAATATAGTGAATCTAAATATGTTCTATATATGATAATGTTTCATGAAATGGAGTGGCCTTTTATTTCTTAATGTGATTAGTTGAAATATAGAGATTATGATGTGAACTTGAAGGATGAGTTTGTTTTATATTTTGTTATTGAGAGGGTTTCCAGTGGAATTTTTGAGATCAATGAGATTCATTGATGACTGTTTAATGCTACTATTGTTTTTCATGATGAAATTGAGTCATGTGTGCTTAGATTACATGTTTAGGAATCATTTTATCTCTATCTGGTATTTCCAAAGTGAAATGGTTTTTCAAATTCATGAATTTTCACCAAGATGTTTTGTGAAGATTATAAGAGTTATAAACATTCCGGAATGGAGTTATTTTTGTAAAAAATATCCTTAGTATTGTTTTGGGTTTATTGTGTTTGCTAAAAAGTTTAGATGTTGCAAATAATATTTGGTTATGAAAAGAGGCATGACGAGTTGGCACATATGTCTAAACTAATCACATGGAGCATGAATGTTTGAACTGATCACATAGAGCATGAATGTCTAAACTAATCAAGAAAATCGAACATAAAATCACTTATGTAAGAACTGATATCATTAAGATATAATGTGAAACACTGAAAGACATTTATAGGATCTCATAAAGACATCACACAATAGACATGAAGACATCACATGATTATTCGAGAATCTTGTGGTGAGATCACAAAATCTTTGTATGACCTTTTGTATAACATGGGGTGAGATCATGTAAAGCACGCACCATTTTCAGTGGATCGTTTGGTTAGATCACATGAAGTTCACATGATTGTTAGTTGATCCTGTGAATATATCATGTCAAGCATTTGATGATACAGTGGATGTAAATTATAGTGTCTTCTTGCGGTCATTCTAAATCACATGAAGCACACATGATTCCCCAAAGATATCTTCATAAGATCATGTGATGTGCTAGATTATAATGACACTAAATACTGCAATATTTTATTTTAATCTATTGATGGGATCAGAAGAAGTGTGCAATACTGATTGCTGAGGTGGGGGAAAATATCCAACATTGATTTGTGGAGTTAATGTAGTTTATTTATGCCTATAAATACCCCCAAAATTTTCATAAGTATTAAGATATGTTTTCATAAGTGGTTCAACTTTTTTCAATGAATTTCAAATAACCATAAGAAGGTTTTTCTCTAGAATAACATAATTTTTTGTAATTTGAAGAAGGTATCACAAAACAGTCCCATAGAGAGATCTCATGGAGGAGTCTCAGAGAGCAATCATGTGTAGTCAAGTATGTATAGATTATTTTCTTGCTTAGGTAGACCCATTGATATCACATAAACCGCATAACATCAAAGGGATCACTCACCAGAGTTATATGATTAGCATGAATAGAAGAAGGAATCATGAAGGATTATAAAAAATGAGTCTCATTGAGGTGTCTGATGGAGGATTCTCACGAGGAGGTCTCAAGAAGCGGTCTTCCAACGAGGTATTACATTGGGGATGAATGATCCCATAAGGAAAGTCAAACGAAATGTTGAATTTCATATAATGGATAAAAAAATATAATTAAGACACATGAATGTGTGAATAAAGGAGGAATTAATTTTCATAATTTTTTACTAGAGGAGTATTGTGTTTACTTCAACAGAGGGAGAGACAGAGGCAGTAGTTATCTTTAAAATTGTTAATGGTTGTAAACAATGGGGTGATGTTGATTCCACTTCGAAACTTCTAATAATAGTGAACTTTAATGGATTTAATATATCATCAAATCTATTTTTTTATGATTATTGGACATATATTAGTGAGGGTGAACTCATAAAAATATAAGTGTTTTGTTCGTGTATTAATTTACTTTTATTCCATTGTAAAAGAACGAGAGGGAATAAAGTTTTGTCTAATAATAAAATCCTAGGAGATATTTGTTTTAATAATTATTAACATATTTCACCCCTTTAAAAATATTTTACTCAATTGGGATAAAAAAATTGAATTTATTTTTGGATTAACATCTTCCTCTAATTATGTTATCAAAATTAAATAGATTGTACTCATGTATTTAGATGTATCCATACAATGATATCTAAGGGAATAAATTTTAAACTCTATGATTTGGAGAAATGATGTTATTTGGACTATATATTATTGAATAGATGAATTAAAAGGTCTAATATTTTAAAAAACCATAAATGAGGCACCTAGATGAAACTAGTGTTCAATTGGAAGTCATTAATGATAAATAAATTTTGAGGTTATAGATAATGCATTCTTTTACATATCTCAATGGAAACGATTCATGAGGTTTGCATAGAAGGGAAGCCTATGTCTTAGCTATATTATCCACTTTGAAATACATAATGCAATATGAGCTATTTTATATTAACAAGTACTCTCAATAATCCAATATTAGGTACTTAATGTGTTCCAAAAATTCTTCTTGAATAATTACTTATAAAATAATTTACTTATATTGAATCAAAATGTGATATAGTTGGAGAATGAACTTGCTTACAAAGATAAACTGATAAAGATATTGGATCTTAGAGAAAAGTCGCATTCCATAATAAAACACACCTTATCAAAGTACTATGAGGAGACCATATGTAGTAAGTGGTAACATGAGAATCTAAGGATATAATGAAGTGTAAGTACTACAATATTTTTCTTTATAGTGTGAGATTGGAAAATTCATGGAAAAAATTTCAATATTGGGGAATAATTTAATAAAATATAAATTATTTATATGATATTTTATTCCTAAATATATTTATGTGTTACATTAAGTACAAGTTATAATATAAAATACATGCACCCCATAAAAAATGATCATTGGTTTATTTCTTCAACATAGAACATCACCTATGAAAGAAAAAATCACACTAAAAAATTTAAAATAGAATAATAGAAGAATATATACAAAAAACTATAATTTGAAATTATAGTTCTTAATGGTCTCCATGAATTACCAATTTTGTGGAAAAAAGGACAAAATGATAAAAAACTAAAAAAAATTTAAAATTTTAGAAATGAAAAATATTGAATTATAGATAAATTTGGGTTGATGAAAAAGATAATGATAGGTATTTATAGGTTATATAAACCTAATATGACAATTTTATGCATGGCGAATTGAATAATGATCTGACCACTAGAATAGTAACTCGATTTCATGAATAGTAATGTGACCATTAGTATGAAAAAATAATTAATATTATAAATAATTTTTGACATATATTAGATATGTAAATGTAAATATCAAAATACCAACAAAAAATTACCTAATCAATAAACCAAAAAGTAAACGTGTATATAATTTTATAAAAACATTTTTTTATTATTTAAAAAAATAATAATTTATATATATGAATTAAAATTTAACATTACCAACTTTTGAAATTTATTTTGTAAAAATTGTTTTATATTTTGGAATTATCATGTAAAAATTAGGTATGGATTAATTTTCATAAATTTTAAATAATTTGAAAATATATAGGTGATTAGTGAAATATGATGAAACACAATATTTTATATTATAAGGTCAATTCATGATTACTTGCTTACAATATGATGTAGTCAAAAATTATCTTAGCCTCAAATTCATATATTTTTTTATATAGTCACAAGAATCATTAACCTTGACAATCATGTTCAAAAATAATTATTTAATGAATATTTTATTTAATAACACCTCTCCTCCTCTTATAAATACCACCCCAAAAATTGAATTATCTATTAAAATTAAGCTTATTATATTTACACTACAGTTATAAATTTACTCTTATAACCCATTAATCAATGTTGGGGAGGTTTTGGTCTTAACAAAATACAACCCTTTCAAGGCTTAAGTAAATTACCTCAAGAGTCACCCCAAATAGTAAGGTAAGAACTCCTAGCCATGCCCATTCATTTCCACTAATTAATGTTTATCTTAAACCCTTAATAAATATGGTAAAAATGTTATATTTCATAAAATAAATGATATTTTTATCCAATAATAATAATTTTATAACATTTAATCAACATAAAAGATGATATATTTAGTAAACATGCATTCATGGTCGGTATAATGATTTTTGAGGATGTTATATTTAAACAAAAATTAAAACAATAATGGATGAATTTAATAAAAAATATAATGGATAAATATAACCATAAAAATTATATTATAATATTATTTAAAATTTAAAATGGGTAAATAACCAAAAATTGAGAATTATGAATTAATTTTATTATGTCTCCTAAAACCGCATAAATGAATACACCATTATATAATAACCCTTCTACTAAATTAATAATACTTATATAGGATCTTACATTTCTATTTGGAAATGTTTGATTATTTATAATGATATTAACTCTTTATCATTACACTTATAGTGCCATGAACTCATTCAAAATAAACCTTGAACATTATAGTTAAACCAATATGATCTTCAAACTGTGAAATGATCATCCATGGGATAATGGCTATAAAACATCATGATTTCATAAAGTGTTCTTAATGAATGAAAAATCATAATAATAAAATAATTAAATATGAATAAGGTTATAAAAATATTTTAATATATTTAATATTATTATTGTAGAGGATAAGACTATATATCAAGCTGATTCACGGAACGAGGTAAGAGATTTTGTTCAATCCCCTTATTTGTTATTGGGTTTCTCTATTTATACCAATATATATATATATATATATTCATATAAAAGTATTCCTTTATTTTATGTATATATGTTCTCTCTATATATAACAAACTGATTTTACCATTATTGTTTGCGTATGTTAATGTTTTCTTTGATCTCTTCTCAATATAGTCTATAGAAAAAGTCTGATTAAACAAAAATATTATATCTTTTATTCAATTTTATAGTATCATACAATTAAATTAATTTTTTATTATATCATTTCTTAATATACGACATATTTTAGTGACCATCATAATATTTCATTTCATATTTTCAAGAAAAACCTATGATCTTCACTTCATTAATAGTTCTATACACGTTTCTCAAAATACATTTTAAGAGATTTACTTATATACCTATATATTAACCCTATATTATGAATTTTTCTCCACATGATATATTTCTTCATGAACTATGATTCAATTATTGATTAAAAATTTCATAAATAAAAAAATATTTTTTTTTCATTTGTATCTTTTTGATATATTATTTTTTTTATAATATGAGTTATGATTACACAACCCATTTAATTCATAGGGGTTTTCTCTTACACATTTATATATAATTTAATTTTATATAGAAAAAATATTTATTAATATTTTTTATCTGAATTGTTACACTAGAATTATATATCCTCCAAATCAATTATTTCAGGCTTTCATCTCATGATATATTATTTATGGTATATGGAATTTATCCCAACACTTTAAATTATATTACCTATGAATTTAGCCTTGACATATATTTGTGACATATTTTATATTATGATAATTTAACCTGCTTCTCATGATTTCCATCTTCATATATACCATTAATTATACAACATTCTTTCATGAGACTACTTATGATTAATCATTTTTATTATTAAATTGTTGATGACATCTCACCATCACGTTTACATTGATTCCCCCATAATCTAATTCGATGTATTCTAATTCTATATTCAGGTCACTAGAATATCATATTTTTTGATAAAATCACAATGATATCGAGGGATTAATAAATAAGTTGAAAAATAAAATTTTATATATCTAGTTTTATAAATTGGTGTTATCTTCACAAACTCCTAATAAAACTAGACCTCTGCTTTCTATGTTGTAATTGATCGATATTTATATCTAAAATGTCTTCATGTTATTTATTTAAGATTTATGTCATTATTGTTTTCCTTTTTCAAACATAAAATCAATTTATCACTTGTTCTGTATACATGAATTATAGAATTCCCTATATTTCCTTTGATATTACAACTTTTTCAGAGCATAATTACTTCAAAACCGATGTCATACAAGTAACACGCACTCAAATAATTTTTTGAAGGACCATACACATAGAATACATTATAAATTATAATTTATCTTTATCCCGTGGATATTTAGCACTTCCTTTCATCTTAAAAATCATTATTACAAATATCATCCTTTATATCTACTTTCACATTAAAATTATTGAAAATATTTATGTTACCTATCATATGGGATGAACACCATCTATTGAAATTATACTTTCAACTTTTATTCACATCTCTAAAGATTACCTCAATATTTTTAGGACTCTCATTCATATTTAACATATTTTAATTCCCTGAAATATGAGGTAAATTTGAAACATATGCTAGTCTATCCTTCTTCTCCTTTTAAAAACAACCATATCATAAACATCTTTTTCTAATTTGTATAAATTTATTCCCCAAAGAAATATGTGGGATTATATCACATCGATCGATATATTATATACATAAAAGATATTTTTAATCTATATTTTTATCAATTCAAAATATCTTTGAGTAAAATATAAAATGTAAAATCGATACTTGTAAAAATTAATCCATAATTAAGATGATAAATAATATTTTTTTCTCTTTTTATGAATCACATGTGTGTATTCTTCGATGTAATTGTTTCTAACAACATAATATGGCACAATGTGGCATATGTGAAAAAAAAATTATGTACTTAATTAATGTGAAAATATTTTCATTATTATCTATCCACATAACACTATACATTGAGTTAATCCTTTGATGTTGATAATCTGTTAGATAATTTTATCCAACCATCAAATTTAAATTTTTATTTTAACCCAATGTTTTAATTTATTATGTATTATCAATAAATCGAATCATTCATTAATCAATGGAATTAATTATTTGATCAATCAAAACATCTTTTAAACCTATTTTTCCTTTTTATTCTTTTTCTTTTAATTCATAATTATATAATATTCTAAAATATAACATACTCATTTATATATCTAAATTTATTTTTGACTAATGATCCAATAAGAAGGATATTAGTTTATATATATGAATTTTAATCTTAGTTTTATTATCTATGATTTACATATAGTGTTCATTAATGATCATGGTTCACTACCCAATATTTATTCTATAAATCAAAAAATATTTTGATTTTTCATGTTCATTATCCTATTTTTACACAATAGTTTCATGTCAAAATCATTCTATTTAATTATTATTAAAAAAATTAGGGATTGATTCAGTAAAACCCTAATTTACAAATTCATATTTATTTGAACATCAAGGAACTCAACATATAGTTCTAACCCCACCTCATGATCCATTAACCCCATAAGTCGATGATGAAATTATAATTTATATTTCAATATCTCTAACATATCCATCATAATTTATTTTTTATAAGATATAAATTTTCCCTCAAAACCATTCCGGGGATCTCCTTAAATATCATCTTATTTTTTTCATTCAAGCACAGATCTCTATTTTTGATACCTTAAATTTGTATGATTTCAGTTCTTTATAAGGGAAATTTCTTTTATCGTATGTAACACCCCGACCCCAGTTACCCAGAGTCGGTGCATTATTACGTAACATTGGCATGATCACAAAAGACAAATTTTCAAAAAACTGATTAGTTTAGTAGCATTGGAAACACTAGATACATTAATAAATGTTACATTACATCATAAAGTGAAAAACTACAAAAACATAGTCTTCATAGTCCACACTCATATCCCTTTCAGACTATCCCTACAGGCCGTCCATAAAATATTTCTTTACATCGTGGGAAAAATAAAACATAGAAAGGGATGAGCTCAGATGCTCAGTATGGATAAAAATAGAGCGGAAACATTCATAAATAAACATAAACATTTAAGGAAATGTATAACTAAAACAAAATCCTTTTAAATATGAACTTCAGTATAATATGGAAACAATAAAATGAAATAATGCCATTTAAATATTCACAAGGATATTCTACTAGTCGAATAATCAAATGCAATATCAATAACTACTTTCATAATGATGGAATGCATAATGCCAGACTATCATAACCACATAGTCCAGGCCTTGTGCCAAGACTATAAATAAGATATTGTCAAGGCGTTGTTCCAAGACACTAGTTTGTCCCATGAGACCTACCGATGAATTGAGGATCTATAGCGGGCTCCACCTGTCACTTATTTTGTCCAATTCATTCCTCATATGAACAAGTTTAACCATATCATAAACCATAACATAATCATATCACATTAAACATGCATAAAGGAAACATAAAATTTCCACATTTCAATCACAAGATATCAATACAACACATTTATATAATGAAAACACTATGAAAACCGTTATAAATACCGTATATAAAAGAAAAATAAATCATGGTATTTATTTTTCATTTAAAAAATTTTATTGCTTATAGAGGAAGCTGAAACTCAAATAATGGTCACGGCGGTGGATAAGTCATTGTCGCCGCATAGGTAAGACAAAACATTCCTTTTGTCATTTAGTTAAAATGCATTGTGAAAAAAGATTCATTTTGAGTAAAAGTTAAAGTCAAAGGGGTTTATACACTGTATAAAAGAAAGTTGTGTATAAAACCAAATATGCCTCAATGAAAGGAGATTAAGACGAAGTCTCTTACCTCGTGTCCGACTTGACTCAATCATTCTTTAATCTCCTGAATAATAAACTATATTTAATCTATATATTCTTAAGAACATTTTTCACATTTATTAACCCTTTTATATATCTTATTGCAATGTTATGAAAATTATGTAGTCATTTATGTTAATAATGATCATTTTGTCGATCTTTGGTACTTGAGTCAACAATAAACTTCTTATAATTACAAGTTGTTTATGTGGTAGAATGTCCATTTTCTCCAGAATTATATTCATGATGTAGATATCATATTTATCATATATATCAAGTAGGTACATGAATTTATAAAATTACATAACATTTAGAGGTACGAAATGAAATGCATCGTTCATGGAGAAGGTAAGCCTTATGTACACATTAACGCTACTTTCATTTCAATTTCGTATTTAATGGAATGAAATCATCATGATAAAAAGGTTTATTATAATCCCAGTATAATAACATATATAATATCATTAACTCCATCCTCTATACATCCCACATATGGCATTAATGATTCAAATCACTTTGAGGGGGCGGTGGTCCACACTTCTAAAATGAAATTATCGTGTGTGCCCATAATGGAAATCATAAATGTATGACATAAATGAAAAATACAGAAGCATAAATAATATATAAACACAATATATATCATATATATAAATAGTGTCATCATAATGGCCACTATGAGAGGTGTTAAAAGATGATTGAACAATCACTGTTTCGTGAGGCAGTAATTCGCCACCGACAGAAACAGTATGTTCTTCAACCATTAGACGAAGGAGTTTGTATGCGTAAATCAAATAATTCTCATAAAAACATCCTAGTATATTTTATATGATTTGTTTACAAAAGAGTGGAATAAAAAGAGTTTAGGGGGTTGGAGAATCAACATAAAACAAAACAATATAAGAGAAGACATTACCTTTAAAACGGGTAACTCCCCTCGGTTTGAACCAAAATCGTTTCTTGAAGAGATTTATGCCTAAGGTAAGGATTATATGATAAATTGAGGGATTTTGAGAGATATAATGAGCTGAGTTTGGAAGATCCAATGGCTTGAGAGGTTTGAATAAGGTGGTAGAGGTCGGGGCCTTTTATAAGAGGAGAGTAGGGGCACTCTTGGAATGTCAGGAAATGTTACATTATTATGAATTGATTTTCATATTTTAAAGGTCCCACAATGATATATTTCTAGGATAAGGTGATAAGGGTTATAAATATACCCATCCAATAGGCTTTGTAAAATTTTATCTCTTATATTAGTCCTTATATTTTAATTTAATTTAAATCGTTCAATAATGAGGTAATCGCTGCATCATCATGGTGTCATTAACAAATTTATTTATATAATGACTAAAAATTATAAAAAAATTACCATGATGTAGGAAATAATTTTATATTTCCAATGAATATTTACAGTAAAAAATTATGACTTTTATAACCCCTTCTATAAATTGTTTAAAAAACAATACAAGTTTGTGACCTTTTTATTTTTACTTTAAATAAAAGGTATTAATGTCATTATCTTACACTAGTTGCTCCATGGGGTCCAAAAAATCATCCCATGGTTTTTCATGGTCAGCCATGACTTATCCAATAATAGTAAGACATGTGCCAATATATTTTTATATTCTTATAATATCATTTTTACCTTAAATTACCCTAATTACCTCTAATCAGGGTTAATAAAACTCAAAAGTTACTATTCACCAAAAATTAATTTCATCCCATTGAACCACATTTTACATAAAAATGGAAACCTTGTATGTCAGATTTTTTAAATTCAATTAATAAAATCAGTAAAGTTTCATTAAAAAAATCAGTTTTTTTAGCTACCACTTAGTGGTTTCACTATTCATCGAAAATTGGATATTCTCAGAAAAATACCAAAAAATTAACTTTGGCTAATTTCGATATTCTGAATCCAAAAAATTAAGTCCATTTTAAAATATAAAATTTATAATTCAAAAAGTGGGTATTACTATTCATAATGGCTACTTTGATTGGTCACGGTGTGTTAAAATCTCAAACTTGCGTACAATGAAAACAATTGCATTCCTAAAAAAGAAGCCTACAGTGGAAGCTTGGGGTGTTACATTCTACCCTCATTCAATAAATTACATCCTCGCAATTTGAAATTGTTCTTTAAAAACAAAAGGTTGAAAGTAGAAAATACCTTTGTGGAAAACCCACATCAGAAATAAGCTTATTAAAAGTTAACCTTGATAAGAGGGAAAAGAAAATTAAAAAGTCACCACCAAATTATGATCTCGATTAGGAGAACATTGGTGTCAATTAGAGAAACATAATTAGAGGGAAAACGTAAATATTTGTAGGAAGTTATTGTGGTCATCAATCATAAACAAGTGTAAAATTGAGGGCCTAAATGCCTTCAATCTATGGTGATTTAAAATATCATCAGTTCAACAAAACATATGGTATTAGGATAAAAAAAATTTAATATCATTTCCCAAAAGTTTAAGAATTAATTTATTCATATTATAAGAGAGATGTATATATATATATATACTTATACTTGACATGTATAGTTTCAACCTTCAACTAATTTCTAACAAAAACCCAACTTTCACTCAAAAAGATAATAGAACTCAAAAATATTATATTTATACTAATCGTACAAGGTTCTTAATATTAATACATACTATTTAGATTAGGAAAAATATTTTTTAACAATCAGGGACTTCATGTAGGCTAGTGGTTGGTAATAAAGGCCTGTCGCACTATGGTTGTGGGTTCGATTCCTGCAGCTTTGTTTGATGCGATGGGTTATCCCCCAACCAGCAGGTTGTCCTTTTCCTAAAACTATAGTATTATAATATTCCAAAAATAATCTTCAGAAATGTTTTAACCTTAAACAATTATATACTATGTTAAACTTAATCCATTCCAACCTTTATAGTTATACAAAATACATCTTTCCAAACTTTCTCTAAAAGGTCTTTAAATTCCAAAATCAATTGTAACATCAGATTCCTTAAAGAATGTAAACTCTCTCTTACAGTCACATACTAAAAATATGATTACCTTTATCATATTAAAACATTAATGAAAACAACATGTACTATAGTACAATACTTATATATATCACATTATTTTTATAACCAGAATATATTCCATGAGTCCAAAAGCACCAATACATTAATTATACCACTTCAAATGTAGTAACAACATATGATTGGAATTTATCCCTTGGCCTTTTCTGGGGTAAATTTCCATGAAGCTTAGGACATTCATTTGCATATTGCCCCATTTCCCTATAATTGTAGCATTCAACAATGATATCCTTTTTCATTCCCTTGCAATCATGAGCCTGATGATCTTTTTCTCCACATTTATAACAAAATCACATTCCTTTTAGGCAAGTACCGGGGTGATTCTTCCCACAAGTATCACATAATAGAAAATACTTCTAGCCCTATTCCCTTTATCTGTATCTTGTTAAACTATTCTATTATTCTCTTGCATTACATTATTGTCATAATAATTAGATAAATCATTTTCTATCTTGATAGCACATGAGACAGTATCCTCATACGATGAAAAAGATTGTGAGACTAAGGCTCTACGATGAAACAATTTTAACCCATCAAAGAAACGATCAATCTTACTTCTTGGTTTACATATATAATCTGGTGTATGCCTCACTAACCTTGTAAAGTTAGCATCATAAGATACGACATTCTCATCATCGTTTTGTCTCCAACTCAGAAATTTCCTTTCCATATTTGCTCGATGGTCATGAGGGAAGTAGTTTTCTATGAAAAGCTCTATGAACTCCCTCAATTCCATATTTTACACTTCCTCATATTCCTTCGTGTTTTGTATCAATGACCACCATTGATTAGCATCTCCAGTGAGGTGGTAAACTGCCATGAAAACTTTTTCCCCTTCACTGCTCCTTAATTCCTGAAATATTTTCTCTAGGGAGCTTATCCATTGCTCAGCCACTAATTGATTTGTAATACCATTGAATGTTGGTGGATTCTGCCTCATGAAGCGATCTAACATTGATCCTCCATGTTGCGGATTAGGGTGGGCCATATTAGTAAGGTTATTATTCATAACCAGAGTGAGTTGTCCCAGTATGGTGATAAGATGATCAGCACCAGTTATATCACCAGCTCCAATATAATTATCTTGAGCAGGTGGGAAATCCTTACATGGAGTGCATGCATTGATAGTGTTTTCATTCCTTCCAATAGGTTCCATTTCTAAACAATTTCATAAACTATATTAGTTTATAAATTAAAATACATAATTCCATACTTGTAAAAAACATAACATAAATTGCACAGTTTATGGATATAATCTGTAATCATAGAAAAAATTTTTTTTTGAGAAATTATATACTCATAAACCCTTCATAATGGTTTTTAAAAGAGAATTAGGATTATCCTAAGCATTTATCGAAAGAGTTTCGTAACTAAGAGTTCATCAAGGCCCATTATCGTGCACCAGTTCCCGTTCGAGTCTATCTCAAAGCGGTGTTTTCGGGATTTACCCCTAGTACATCTGTGCCAGAGATGCCTCTACCTGCTCTTATCCAGACAGGGATTTATTTCTTGGAAAATACACAAATTCTATACTTCACCAAAATTCTAGGATGTTCTTCTATACTAATCCTCAAAGTCTATCTTAGGGATATGTTCTCTAATCAGAGTTTTTCTAAATATAGCTTCCAAGGTTAGTACTAAACTATCTATGATACCAACTGTAACGCCCCAAACCTAGTTACCCAGAGTCGGTGCATTATTATGTAACATTGGAATGATCACAAAATATCATGTCTTGAAAGACCGATTATTTTAGTATCCTTGGAAACACTAGATACATTCATAAATGTTACATTACATCATAATTTGAAAAACTACAATAACATAGACTTCATAGTCCACACTCATATACCATTCACACTATCCCTGCAGGTCTGTCCTAAAATATTTCTTCACATCCTGGGAAAAATAAAACATAGAATGGGGTGAGCTCAGATGCTCAGTAAAGATAACAATATACCAGAAAATTTCATAAATAAATATAAACATTTAAGGAAATGTATTACAAAAAAAAGCCTTTTAAACTAAAACATCAGCATAATATGGAAAAAATAATATGAAATAATGCCATTTACTTATTCACATGGATATTTTTCATGTTGAATAATCACATGCAATATCAATAACCACTTTCATAATGATGGAATGAATAATGCCAGGCTATCATAACCACATAGTCAAGGCCGTGTGGTAGGACTCCAAATAAGATTTTGTCAAGGCCTTGTGCCAAGACACTATATTGTCTCATGATACCTTCTGATGCATCGAGGAACTATAGTGGGCTTCACACGTCACTTATTAGGTTCAATGCATTCCTCATATTAACAAGTTTAAACATATCATAAAACATAACATAATCGTATCACATAAAACATGCATAAAGGAAACATAAATTTTCCACATTTCAATCACACGATATCAATACAACACATTGATATAATAAAAACATTATCAAAACCTTTTTCAATACCAGTATAAATGAAAATTGAAACTTGGTATTTATTTTTCATTTAATAAAATTTATGTCTTTTAGAGGAAGCTGATACTCAAATAATGGTCACGGTGATGGAGAAGTCATTGTCGCCGCATACGTAAGAGAAAACATTCCTTTTGTCATTAAATAAAAATGATTCATATAAAGATATTCCTTTTTAATAAAAGTAAAAGTCAAAGGGGTTTATACAACTTATAAAAAAAGATCTATATAAGACAAAATATGCCCCAATGAAAGGAGATTGAGACGAAGTCCCTTACCTTGTGTCCAACATGACTTGATAATTCATTAACCTCCTGAATAATAAAATAGAGTTAATCTATACTTTCATAAGAACCTTTTTCAAGTTCATTATCCCTTTAATATCACTTATTACCAATTTATGAAAATTATGTAGTCATTTATGTTAATAACTGTCGATTTTTCGACCTTTAGTACCTGAGTCAAAAATAATCTTCTTATAATTACAAGTTATTTATGTGGTAGAATATCCATTATCTCAAAAAAAAAAATTCATGATGTAGATATCATATATATCAAATATATCTTGTAGATACATGCATTTATAATATTACATGATATTTAGAGGTAAGAAATGAAATGCACCGTTCATGGAGATGGAAATCCGTATGTATGCATGTATGCTAATTTCATTTATATTTTGTATTTAACTCCATCCTTAATACATCTCACATATCGCATTAACGATTCAAAACACTTTGAGGGGGTGGTAGTCAGCACTTCGTAAAATGAAATTATCATGTTTACCCATAATGGAAATCATAAAGGTATGCAATAAATGAAAAATACTGAAGCATAAGTATAACATAAACATAATATATATCATATATAGAAATATTTTCATCATAAAGGCCACCATGAGTGGTGTTAAAAGAATATTGAACAATCATCATTTCGTGAGGCAGTAATTCACCACCCACAGAAACAGTATGTTCTTTAACCATTAGACGAAGGTGTGTGTAAGTGTAAATAAAATACTTATCATAACAACATCCTAGTATATTTAATATGCTGTTTTTTTTACAAAATATAGGAATAAAACGAGTTTAGGGGGTTTGAGAAGAAAAATAAAACAAAACAACATAAGAGAAGACATTACCTTTAAATCGGGTAACTCTCCTCGGTTTGAACCAAAATGGTTTATTGAATAGATTTATGCCTAAGGTAAGGCTTCTATGATGAAGAGAGGGATGTGGAGGGATATAACTTGTAGATTATTGCTGATCCAATGGCTTTAGAGGTGTGAATAAGGTGGTAGAGGTGGGGGACTTTTATAAATGGAGAGGAGGGGCTCTCTTGGAAAGTCATGAAATGTTACATTATTATGAAATGCTTTTCGGATTTTAAAGGTCCCAAAATGATATATTTCTAGGATAAGGTGATAAGGGTTCGAAATAAACCCATACAATAGGCTTTAGAAATGTTTACATCTTATATTTTACATTATATTTTAATTTTATTTAAATTGTTCATTAATGAGGTAATCATTGCATCAGCAGGGTGTCATAAATAAATTTATTTATTTAATACCTAAAAATTATAAAAAAATTACCATGATGTAGGAAATATTTTTAGATTTCCAATTAATATTTATAGTAAAAAATATGACTTGTATAACCCCTTCTAAAAATAGTTTTAGTAAAACAATACATGTTTGTGACATTTTTATTTTTACTTTAAATAAAAGGTAATAATGTCATTATCTTACACAAGTGGATCCATGGGGTGCCAAAAATCATCCCATGGTTTTTCTTGGTCGGCTATGACTCATCCAATAATAGTAGGACATGTGTAAATATAATTTTATATTCTTATAATATCATTTTTACCTTAAATTACCGTAATTACCTCTAATCACGGTTAATAAAACTCAAAAGTTACTATTCACAAAGAATTATCTTCATTTCATTGAAGCATAATTTACTTACAAATTAAAACCATGTATGTAGAATTTTTGAAATTCCATTCCTAGAAATGGTAAAGATTTATTTAAATGAAAGATCATTTTTTTTAACTACCACTTAGTGGTGTCAATATTCATCGAAAATTGGATGTTCTCAGAAAAATACCAAAAATTCAAAATAAGCTAATTTCAATATTCTGAATACAAAAATGAATTCCATTTTGAAATATAAAATTTATATAATTCAAAATGTGGGTATTACTATTCATAACGACTACTTTGATTGGTCACAGTGTGTTAGAATCTCGAACATGCGTACAATGAAAGCTATTGCATTATTGAAATAGAAGCGTACCATGGATGCTTGGGGTGTTACATTCTACCCTCCTTCAATAAATTGAATCCCCACAATTTGAAATTTTTCTTCGAAAATAAATGTTTGAAAGTAGAAAATACCTTTTTGAAAAACCCACATCAAAAATAAGTTTAATAAAATTTAGCCTTAATAAGAGGGAAAAGAAAATGAAAAGGTCACCAACAAATTATAATCTCAATTAGGAGAACATTGGTGTAAATGAGAGGCCAATCATTTGAGGGAAAACGTAAATATTTTTAGGTAGTGACTGAGTTCATCATTCACAAACAAGTGTAAAATTGAGGGCCTCAAAGCCTTCAATCTATGGTGATTTATAATATAATCCGGTCAAAAAAACATAAGGTATTAGGATAAAAAAAAATTTAATATCCCTTTCTTAAGGATTAAGAAATAATTTATTCATAGAATAAGGAGAGGTATATATTTATATACTTTACATGTAATGTTTCAACCTTCAACTGATTTCTACCACAAACTCATCTTTCACTCAAAAAGATACTAGAACTCAAAAATATTTTATTTATCCAAATCGTACACGGTTCTTAATTTTAACACATACTATTTAGATTAGGAACACTATTTTGTAATAATAAGGGACTTTCTGTAGGCTAGTGGTAGGTAATAAAGGCATGTCGCACTATGTTTGTGGGTTTGATTCCTACATCTTTGCCCGACGCGATGGGTTATCCCCCGACCTGCAAGTTGTCCTTTTCCTAAACTATAGTATTATAATATTCAAAAAATAATCATCATAAATGTTTTAAACATAAACAATACGATCCAAAGTTCAACTTAATCCATTCCAACCATTATAGTTATCCAAAATACCTCTGTCAAAACATTATCTAAAAGTTCTATAAATTCCAAAATCAATTGTAACATCAGATTCCCACAAAAAATGTAAAGTTTCTCTTATTGTCACATACTAAAAATATGATTACCTTATTCATATTAAAACCATAATGAAAAAAACTAGTACTATAGTATAATCCTTATATATATCAAATTATTATTATAACCAAAATATAATCCTTGAGTCCAAAATAACAATTACATTAATTATTCCACTCCAACTACAGTAACAACATAAGATTGGACTTGATCCCTTGGACTTTTCTAGGGTAAGTTTCCCTGATGATTAGGATATTCATTTGAATATTGCACCATTTCTATACAATTGTATCATTCAACATTGATAGCCTCTTTCTTTCCCTTGTAATCATGAACCTGATGACCTTTTTCTCGACATTTATAACAAACTCCCATTCCTTTTAGGCAAGTACCAGGGTGATTCTTCCCACAATTATCGCATAATGGAAAATACTTATTTCCCATTTTCCCTTTACCTATCTCTTGTTCCACCATTCTATTCTTCTCTTTCTTTATTTTATTGTCATAATATTTAGGGAATTCCTTTTCTATCTTGATAGAACATGAGACAATATCTTCGCACGATGACAATTATTGTGAGACTAAAGCTCTACGGAGAAACGGCTTTAACCCCTCAAAGAAACGATCAATTTTATTTCTTGGGTTACATATATAATCTTCTGCATGGCTTGCTATCCTTGTAAATTTAGCCTCATACTTTGAGACATTCTCATCCTCCTTTTGTCTCCAACTCAAAAATTGCCTTCCCATATCTCCATGATGGTCACAAGGGAATTATTTTTCTATGAAAAGCTATTTGAACTCCGTCCATTCCATATTTGATAATTCATCATCTTCCTTTATGTTTTGTATCAATGACCACCATTGATCAGCATCTCTAGTGAGACGGTAATCTGTCATGACAACTTTTTCCCTTTTAGTACTCCCTAAAGACGAATATTATCTCTAGGGAACTTATCCATTGTTCAGCCACTAATGGATTTGTACTCCCATTTAATGTTGGTGTTTTATGCCTGATTAAGCAATCTAACATTGATCCTCCACGTTGCGGATCAGGGTGGTCAATATGATTAAGGTTATTATTCATAACCTAAGTGAGTTGTCCCACTATGGTGATAATCTGATCAGCATGAGTTGTATCACCATCTCCACTATAATTATCTTGAACAGGAGGGAAATCCCTACGGGAGTGTGTGCATTGATACGATTTCCATTCCTTCCACTAGGCACCATTTATAAACAATGTCATCAACTAGATAAGTTTATGAATCGAAATACATAATTACATACTTGTAAAACACATAACATAAATTGAACAGTTTATGGATATAATCTATAATAATAAAAAAAATGTTTTCTTTGAGAAATTATATACTCATAAACCCTTCATAATGGTTTGTATAGAAAATGAGAATTATCTTAATCATATCTCCCGAGTGTGTCGTAACCAAGAGTGCATCAAGGCCCATTGTCGTGCACCAGTTCCCATTAGAGTCTAGCTCAAAGCGGTGTTTTTGGGTTTTTACTCCTACGTACATCTGTGCCAGAGCTGCCTCTACCTACTTGTATCCAGACATGGATATTTCTTGGAAAATACACAAAATCTATACTTTACCAAAATTCTACGACATTCTTCTATAATAATCATCAAATTCTATCTTAGGGATATGTTCTCTAATAAAAGTTTTCTCTAAATCTAGCTTCCGAGGTTAGTAATAAACTACATACGATTCAAACTGTAATACCCCGAACCCAGTTACCCAGAGTTGGTACATTATTATGTAACATTGGAATGATAAAAAAAGTTCATGTCTCGAGAGACTGATTATTTTAGTAGCCTTGGAAACACTTGATAGAATCATAAATGTTACATTACATCATAAAGTGAAAAACTACAATAAAATTGTCTTTATAGTCAATACTCATATCCCCTTTAGACTATCCCGGCAGGTTAGTAATAAATTATTTCTTAACATCCTGGGAAAAATAAAACATAGAAAGGGGTGAGATCAGATGCTCAGTAAATATAACAATATAGAGGAAACTTTCAATAATAAACATAAACATTTAAGGAAATGTATAACTAAAACAAAAGCATTTTAAACTTGAAATTCAGAATAATATGGAAAAAATAAAATTAAATAATTCCATTTACTTATCCACATTGATATTATACTAGTAGAATAATCACATGCAATATCAATAACCACTTTCATAATGATGGAATGCATAATGCCAGACTATCATAACCACATAGTCAAGGCCTTGTGTAAAGACTACAAACAATATTTTTTTAAGGCCTTGTGCCAAGACACTATTTTGCCTCATGGGACCTTTCGATGCATCTATGAGATATGGTAGCCTCCATCCACCACTTATTATGTTCAATGCATTCCTCATATGAACAACGTTAAAAATATCATAGACCATAACATAATCGTATCACATAAAACATGCATAAAGTAAACATAAAATTTCCACATTTCAATCACATGATATCAATAAAACACATTGATATAATAAAAACATAATCAAAAATTTTTTTATACTATAATAAAAGAAAATTAAAATGCTGTATTTATTTTTCATTTAAAAAAAGTTATGGCTTGTAGAGGAATCTGAAACTCAAATAATGGTCACTACGGAAGAGAATTCATTGTCGCCACAAACGTAAGAAAAAACATTACTTTTCTCATTAAGTAAAAACACTTCGTATAAAAGGATTCCTTTTGAATAAAAATAATTTTATAAGGGGATTATACACAGTATAAAATAATGTTTTGTATAAAACAAAATATGCCTCAATGAAAAGAGATTGAGATGAAGTCCCTTACCTCATGTCGGACTTGACTCGGTCGTTCTTTAATCTCATGAATAATAAACTATATTTAATATATAATTTCTTAAGAAAATTTTTAATTTTCATTATCCCTTTTATATCACTTATTACCATGTTATGAAAATTATGTAGTCATTTAAGTTAATAACGGTCATTTTGTCGATCTTTGGTACTTGAGTCAACAATAAACTTCTTATAATTACAAGTTGTTTATGTGGTAGAATATCCATTATCTCCAGAATTATATTCATGATTTAGATATCATATATATCATATATGTCTAGTAGATACATGAATTTATAATATTACATAACATTTAGAGTTAAGAAATGAAATTCCCCGCTCATGGAAACAGTATGCCATACGTACGCATGAATGCTACATTAGTTTATATTTCATATTTAATGGAATTAAATCATAATTATATAATGGTTTATTATAATTACAGTATAATATCATATATAATATCATTAAATCCATCCTTTATACGTCCCACATATGGAATTAATTATTCAAATCACTTTGAGGGGGGATAGTCTACACTTCCAAAAATGAAATAATCGAGATTACCAATAATGGAAATCATAAAGGTATTCCATAAATGAAAAATACAGAAGCATAATTAAAACATAAAAATAATATATATCATATATAGAAATAGTTTCATCATAATGGACACCATGAGAGGTGTTAATAGAATATTGAACAATCATCATTTCGTGAGGCAGTAATTCGCCACCCACAGAAACAGTATGTTCATTAACCATTAGAGGAATGTGTGTGTAAGTGTAAACACAATAATTATCATAAAAACATCCTAGTATATTTAATATTTTTTTTTTTACAATATATTAGAATAAAACTAGTTTAGGGGGTTGGAGAAGCAAAATAAAACCAAACAACAAAAGAGAAGTCATTACCATTAAATCGTGTAACTCCCCTCGGTTTGACCAAAATGGGTTCTTGAAAAGAATTATTCCTATGTTAAGATTCTATGATTAAGATAGGGATGTGGAGAGGTATAATGAGTACAGTTTGGCCGAGAAAATGGCTTGATTGGTGTGAATATGGTGGTAGAGGTGGGGGCCTTTTATAAAAGGAGAGGAGGGGCACTCTTGGAAAGTCATGAAATGTTACATTATTATGAAATGCTTTTCGGATTTCAAAGGTCCTGAAATTATATATATCAATGAAAAGGTGATAAGGGTTCAAGATAAACCCATCAAATAGGATTTAGACATGTTTAAGTCTTATATTATACCTTATCTTTTAATTTTATTTAAATCGTTCATTAATGAGGTAATCGCTGCATCATCATGGTGTCATAAATAAATTTATTTATTTAATGCCTAAAAATTAAAAAAAAAATTACCATGATGTAGGAAATATTTTTTATCTTTCCAAATAATATTTATAGTCAGTAATATTACTTTCATTACAACTTCTAAAAATAGTTTGAGTAAAACAATACATTTTTGTGACATTTGTATTTTTACTTTAAATAAAAGGTATTAATGTCATTATCTTACACAAGTGGCTCAATGGGGTCCCAAAAATCAACCTGTGGTTTTCCTTGGATGGATATAACTCATCCATTAATAGTATGACATGTTTCAATATAATTTTATATTCTTATAATATCATTTTTACCATAAATTACCCTAATTACCTATTTATCGCTGTTAATAAAACTCAAAAGATACTATTCACCCAAAATTATTTGCATCCCATTGAACCAAATGTTACATAAAAATGACAACCATGTATGTAAGATTTTTGAAATTCAATTCATAGAAGTGGTAAAGTTTCATTTAAATGAAAAATCAGTTTTTCAACTACCAGTTAGTGGTTTCACTATTCATCAAAAATTGGATGTTCTCAGAAAAATACTAAAAATTCAACTTAGGATAATTTCGATATTCCAAATCCAAAAATGAAGTCCATTTTAAAATATAAAATTTATATAATTCAAAAATTGGGTATTAATATTCATAATGGCTACTTTAATTGGTCACGGTGTGTTAGAATCTCGAACTTGCGTACAATGCAAGCTGTTACATTATTGAAAGAGTAGCGTACCGTGGAAGCTTGGGGTGTTACATAGTAGGCGTGCTTATCCACCATACAAAATACCATTATACTTATATAGATATTTTTGAAAAATATGACAAAATATTTCATAATTAAAGCATTATAATATTAGTTTATAATTGAATCATCATTTACCTCACTTGAACATTCCCAACAAAAGTGATAAGATCTCATTAGTATCATCATCTTTTTTATTACAATATCATGAATTTCAAAATTATTTAAGGATTTAATGTCCATTTACTTTTTTAAATAACTATTAATTTTCTATGACTTCAACCATATCATTTATGAAACAATATTTCAATTAAAATCATTATGAAAACTTTCTATGTGATTGCTTTGTTCTTTGGTAATTACATTATAATTGAACAAAGGTAGAAATAACTATAATATCTATTTAAAAATATCAATATTCTTAATCTCATTACTGATTATATGAATATATCATATAAAATAAATGATAATTATAAAGAAAAAATCAATTTATTCTATATATAAAATCTTCAAATTATCTATATTGTTATAATGAAGTTGTATCTTTTCTTTAGTCACCTTTCTATCACCCACAAATATGTTGTTAAATTTTTACTAATAATTTTTTATTGATATGCATATCATTATATTAAATTATATTTTATTTAATATATATATATATATATATATGAACGTTTTTCCTTTTCCTACCCATTAATAATTTTTTATCAACATCGGTCATTAACAACTATAGAGCATCACTGACTGCAATTCAATGTGTTAATGTTGATAAAACATCAATAATGTGATACCATCAGTATATTCTATTTAAATTAATAAAAATATGATAATTAGAACTATTTAATAATAAAACTCTATCATAATTAATTATTTTCTCTATGTCATTAATCTTCTT
This sequence comes from Viscum album, assembly GCA_963277665.1. Lineage (NCBI taxonomy): Eukaryota > Viridiplantae > Streptophyta > Magnoliopsida > Santalales > Viscaceae > Viscum > Viscum album. Next base: position 1,723,994,585 of record OY728159.1, read on the forward strand.
TTGATTGATTCATCCAAATAAACCTAATGTATCTTATATCACTTATTGTAACTAAGGCTCTAAAGTACATTCTAGGAGAAAGGGGAGGGGGTGGGTGAAATATGGTTTCTTAATTTTTCATCTCATATAAAAAATATTATAACACTTCTATGTTTTTAGAAACACTTGAAATATATAAAAAAAATTATCACAACCACACAACCAAAATGATTATATGAAAAGTGGATAGAAAATAAAAAGTTAATTTGGTTTACCCATACTCACCTACATTCAAGATTCACATATCAATGATATATCGACATGCCTAAAAATAAATACATCACTTGTTTATGATTAAAATATTTATGAAAAAATGACATATCGTGCAAGGTTTGTGGACTCTTTCTCTATATTGTTCACTAATTTTTAAGGGTGTAATTAATGATGAAAATAATGAAGAAGTGTCACTCTTCAATGATAAAAATAAGAGAAGTGACACCACAAGACCAATAATTTTCATCATTAATCATAGTTTTCTAAAAAATTGTTAGAATTGTTATCAATGAAATAATTCTTTGAAAATCTGAATTTAATGGTAATCCACTTAGTAATGTCTCACACATTCATTCATAGATATTCACTAAAGTCCTTACTGCTCTTTTTCTATGATTTATTTTAATAATTTTTGTATTCATCACCCTCTCATTTAATGAAAATAAATCATCTTCCATTTAATGTAAAAAATATTTTATTTAAAATTAAATATTAAAATATTAAAACCTTCAAACTTCCATCAATCCCACTCATCCATTAAACATTTCATTATAAATTTACCACCGATGAATTCCTTTTTAGATAATGAAATCTAAGAAATAAATCCCATCATATTAATAAATATATATATTTAAATCAACTTTATATTATTATTTTTTTAAGAATCATGGTTGGAAATCATACATTATGTTATGATGAGTTGGTTTTTAATTAGTTTCCTCTGAAACTAGAAAAGATCCAATGGGATGATTCATCAATGTTATAATGAATGTTTTATCAAAAAAAATATCTTATCCCATTTTCATTGGTTTTGTTTTTATGGATTGATGTAATCCCATAATTTTTTTTTATCTGGAACAACTTTTGTTGTCTCTTGAAGCATTCATATAACTATTTCATTTTCTATTCAAAAAATAAAAACATAAAATCTTCAAGGGGTTTTCAAAACAACATGAGTCCAAACATTACATTGTGACTCTTGATGTTGTGGTGTGACATAAAAATTATGTCTCTTATATTGGTATATATTCTTCAATCCATTCAAATAGAGGAATTATAATTCACAAATCTGTATCAATCACCATAGGCTACCTTAGGTGATCTCCCGTTCTAGGATACTCAATTACCCAAGCTCAATTAATTACGGAAGAGTGATAAATAAAAAAATAAGTCATGAATATGATTCTAATGAATGGATTGGGATTAATAAATGTAAGAAGAATAGAGCTCACATTGTTTAGAATGTTGATTATGGGAAGAAAAACAATTATATGAAATCGGTAAAGACTCAATTCAAGGATCGTGCTACTGAAAGTTCATGGGGCAATATTTTTGGAGAGGAATAAAAAAAGAACACCCTTATAACACTTCTAATAAAGTGGGTTTATTTCCCATTTGAAATGAAAATAAGAATATAGAAATTCCTTCCATAGGTGAATGTTATACTGGTTTGGTTATGGAAATTTCCAAATAAATTAATTATTTAGTTATATCAATACATTCTGAGGAGATAAAAAATAAATCATATCATTCTGAAAATGATGATTCAATTCAAATAGATGGAATAAATAAGGATATAGATCTTACCATTTATAATTTTCAACAAAAAATACATTTTTTGAATAATTATGAATACATTATCCTCAAAAATCATGGAATGAATGTTATAGTGGATGTACCTATTAATTTAATAGGGAATATTCATTTACAACATCAAATAGCCCAAAAAAATATGGAAATATTGATGATAATTTTTAATAATAGAGGCATGATAGTATTTATACATATTATAAGAAGGAGTAAGGTCCTATAAAATCAACCAGGTTAAAAATTTTATGTGGGAAAAACAAAGGGGGTTTCATTCTTTCATCCAAAAAAAGATTATAATCCTATTATAGAAGTTTCATGGTTTGGTAAACCCTGATACTATTTTTTACGTAGTATATTCATCCAAAATAATAAAAATAATTTTATTTTGATGTAAAGGAAAAAGGGGATTGATTTTCAATAATTTATTCTATGGAAATATAGGGATTTCAATTGATAGGTATGAATAAATCTTCTTTAGAAAACAAGAGAATTTTTGTTTTGGCACAATCTAGAATAAAGAGTCATACTGTTTTTAGTACCAGTGATCAATTAATCACAAGAAGATTTATGGGATGGAATGAAATAAATTTCATCTTATTTCTATTACTCTAATAGATATTAGGAACAGATATTGTTATGGTTGGAAATATGTTCCCTTTATAAAATTATTCGTGATTCAGGGTTCGTAATTAGATATTTCTTCTCAAATCACAATACTAATGAGAAGCATAGGGATTTGAAAAATTCAATCCCATCAATGGATTCTCGGGATATCATTGAAAATAGTAATATTTTTTGTGGTTAACATGGTGGGAGTTATTTATAGTTGGTATATGAGGGTTCTCAATAGAATGGTGGCCAGAAATATTGATAGATCTTTTTTCCAATGATTCATCCTTGAATACATGTAGCTCCATTTCATGTTCCAAATTAGAAAAAATAAATTCACATCATCATCCTACTATTATTCATCACACTATAAATATGTTAAACCCTTTTTTACCATTAAGTTTAATAATTATTGGGTACTTCATCAAGATTATAAGAATCTTGTCAATAACATCTAGACCTCATCTGATTATAAAGGTGATGCACTGTCCTATATTCGAATGATTATATTGATCAAGAATATACTGAAATAGTGGATTGGAAATTTTTTATGTGTCATAGATAAGGAAAATCCATCTATTGAAGATAATACACAACTCCTTCTATTATTTAAATTCCGTATTGAAATATTCAGAAACATTGAAGATGAAGATGATTTTTCAAATAGGGTAAGAAAAACCTTGAATCATGTGGAGAGTATATAAGAATTTAATTTTAAAACCAATTTTCTAATTTATAGTTATATATAAAAATTTATTCAAATATATTCAAAGGGTTAAAGTGGTTTACTATACTCCATCACTCCTCGAGGATGGTGAACATGTTTTGTATGAATGGAGATTCCTCTCTGACCATGTGATATAATTCTCTATAAATATGATCAATGGTTCTACAAAAAATTATGACTTATTAGAAGGAATAATAACTAAATTGGTCAATGATGATGATAATATTAATTTAAAATCAATTACTCTTGTATTGGAGATTATATTTTTTTCTTTGGTCGGAATACTAGGATCTCTCATTGTTATGATAGCTTCATTGTTTTTTTATTTCATATTCTCTAGGAAATTATTCAATAAGATGTTTTTAGCTTGGATACTCATTTCCTTAATGTTGTCTCTCTAAAAAATGATATAAATTCCCAATTAATTGTTCTCATTCAAAAAGTGGACAATTCATGTGGCATAAGTTTTTTCCAGAAGGATTCTCATGTTCATACTATACATAAAATGATAGGTAGAATGCTAGGAAAAATTTTATTTAGAATATCTAGAAAAATTATATATCAGAATTATTTTGGATTTTCTAAAGTGAGGATCATACATGATTTCTTTATTAATACATTAGATTGTGTGGATCTAATATAGAAATCTACTATGGGGAAGCAACATTTCTTGGATGCATGATATCGAAAAATCTATTGACACTATGGATTAGAGATTAATTTGTAATGTCCTTGACAATTTTTTATTTGATGATTTATTAGGTCACTAGATTAAAATTCAATTAATATATACAAAAAATTATATTCTAATTAATGGATCCTTTGAGGGATAGTTTACATGGTCAAGAGGGGTAAGACATAGAGATCCTCTCTCTACCATTATCTTTCCCATTATATCAGAATACTTTATTATGGTTCTTCCAACATTAGTGGAAAATTTTAACTTGGAGACCATCAGGGATTATAGAGAATTATATGATCCTTTACAATAATGAAATTATATTTTTTTACTAAGGGAAGAAAGGAAAATTATAAGTACTAAAAATGATCTACTTAACTATGAAAAAGTTTCTATGTAGGATACTAATAGATTTAAATGTTTTTTGTTATTTTGGAAAATTATTTCAGCAACTAGAAATCTTGATATTATTAATCGACTTGGAATAAATGAAGAAGTTTTACATATTTTACATACCTTGGAGTTTCATTATTTTACAGAATATCATATTTAGGTCATTTTTGTTCCATGTTGGTTCTGGTTAAGATACTTTTGTTATCTTGGGAAGGTAAGTATCTTCTAATGGTGGGAATAGTGTTCCCTATGAAGCATGTTAATTTATCTAGATTTATTTTCTCTTTTATGGATTATAAATGGCCCACTACTCTACTCAATAATATCAACAGTTGAATCAAAAAATAAATTTTGGGTGTTTCCATTCCTGAAATAAAGAGCATCATCATTCCATAGAAGCATTGTTGTAAACCTTATGCTCATAGAGGACTTGAATCAACAACCCTGTAACATAAATCAATCCCTTAAAGACTAATTCATTTGGGTAATGATCAATATGGAAAAATAATCTATTGGATTCCTCATATCGATATTTCTATGTAAGATAAAATCCTTGAAAATGATCTATGTTTAATCGTCGGTCTGACCAGCCTTTAAAAATGTTTTCCCATATATTTATTTGAACACTAATTGAATTATTAATATATAAAACCCACTGAACATTTAACATTATAATTGGATAAGTATGTTACTTTTGGATCTTCTATGATTTGATAATTAGGATTGTGTTCACAATATTGTGATGAAATACTAGTTGAAGAACCTGGAAAACCTTCATGATGTTATTAGATTGTTGTTATGAATTAAAAATTCATAAATCAGGTTGAAATAATTATTTTTTAACAAGAAGTTAATTATATTCTTACATCAAGATTGTATTATAGAAATGAAAACCAGGAGACAGTTATAGATGGATAGATATCTTCCAAAAATGATAGATTACCCCTCTATAATTATGATGATTTGGAGGTTCTCCTTTTTGAAACTCCCACTTGACTCATGCATACAATCTATAGGAATTTTTTATGCTCAATGTGCAACATTTGACACCGGTTCAAGGAATAAGCTAACCAACTTTTTCTAAGCTTTAATTCTAGTTAATATTTATATAATATTTTCTTTATATTTTAGAGGTTAGACCACGACAATTAGGTTGAATTTAGGATTGAATCAAGGATTGTTCTAGCCTATAACGTTATAGGGAAATCATGAATCATATCATGGCGAGCACTACTAAACTGATTCAATATTATTTGGATTAATAGTAATAGGAGTAGGAATAAACATGTTCTAATTTTCATATAATCTGACATATATCAAATCATTATGGAAATGAGGAATTCCAATTCAATATAGAATGATCATTGTAAAAACTCCATACATTATATTTATGTTCTAAAACATTGAGATATTACATGTGATTATTTTTGTCATAATGGAACTCTAGAAGAAATTTGAAAAATTATTAATATTAAAAGTATTAATTCAATTCAGACAATGCTTCAAGAGGGAATCCATGTCTTTTGGGCCTTGATGCTAGTTTTAGAGACCATAGTGGTATTGTCTAGATATACCTTTATAGCCCTTGTGTAATGGAATACTATATTGAGAATGGAATGATTTTATTGATGAAAGTAGTAGATATTGATATAAAGTGAGGATGAAACAATTTAGGTTTTGAATATAGATATACATATATTGTGCTAGCTTTTAGATCTTGTATTAGTCATTTATCCTAGAATATGACTACACAATTAATAAAATGTATGGATTTTCTCTCAACCATGAATTATTTCATCATATATGTTATTCAAAAAGAAAATTAAAATGTTGATGGACTTGAAAATAAAATACATGAGTTGGTATGATTTATATTTATCAATTGTGCTACCTAAGGAGATGATACCACTATTTAAAACTGATTATTGTAAAATCCCTTCCATTATAATTTTGAAATTTTTTCATTTGGATTCAATGTATGCTACAGTAAAAAATCCTATAAACCATTATGGAACATCTTTATATCTCTACAACTATACGAAATAAATCAAATTGATAACAAATCTAGCTACAAAGACTTTGTTTGAGTTATTTCCAATAATGTTTATCTTGATATTTAATTTTCATAAAGTAAATTAATGAATAATATAAATTTATTACTGTATTGGGGAATATGGAACTAAAAATAAGTCAACTAATCAAGGTAAGGGTCTAATAAATAATTCTTATATGGATCCTCAAATTTTATCACATTTGTATAAGTTAAAAAATATATTGATAGAAATTATGGTATGGATAGAAATTAAAATATAAATACAGTCTTGGATTCAAAAGAAAAAATTCACTATTCTACCAAGGAAATGTTAGTATCAAGGATGTAACAAATTGATCTGAGAGAATTAATCAGATTTTCTAATTTCTATACATAGATTTTCCATAATATTTGGTTTTTCATCATATTAGTTTGTGATGCCTATGGGTATGTAGTGAATGACTATAATATAGGTAAAAATACATGAATAACATTTCGATGTTGGTTTTATAAATATGTTAAATGATCGACCACATTCTGATGTGATGAATTTGATCATTGAATTATTATTTCTTGTCAAGAAAAAAATTTCTATCAAGTGCTATATTAACATTTTTGTAGAGTTCATTCATTTTTCACTACAGTTTGATACTAATATATTTATAATGGCTCATTGTGTTGAGATAAAGTTTAGGAAAAATATTTTCTTTATTGATTATTCTTTTAAATATTTATAATTATGTAGAGGTTTTCATAAAAACCCCACTAGAATATGATTGAATGAAAGGGCCTAATTTCAAAACTAAATTTATTTTATACTTTGGAGGGAGAATGTAAATTTTAAGGATTTAATAGAAATTAGATTTAAATTTATAAGAAATATATTGGGATATAATATATTTTTATTTAATGAAGTATCTCATTTTTTTATTATAAATGCGGTGGTCTATTCCTTATGGTGACACACTAAAAAATTAAACCTAGATCCTATAATTAGTATAAGAAAATATGTTATTTGAATAGGTTTAGTAATTTTCTCTATTAAGTAATTTCCAAATGGGAATAAAATATTATATAGTGATTTAGTATTCACATTGATTGATTATGGTTGTAATGAGCCGACATAGGGTTGTCCATTAATCAGACACCCTAACAGGTCTTCCATTGGATAGAAGGGTATTGCAAATCCGCATGGGCTAGAAACTAGTGTCTTAAAATAAAAAAACATAAATGGGAATGTTTTCATCTAATAATAAAAAAATTATTTATATAGAAGATAAAAAGTATACATGACTAGTCCATACACTAAAAATAAAGACAAAATGACAATTTATGTAAAAAATAAACAATACATATAATATAAAATAATTAAATAAACAAATTAAAAAAACGTCCCTCACCACATTATCTCTATCTTCTAAAAGGAAAATAATCCCACCAGATTATATTTCTTCATCCATAGGTAGCTATATTTTCCCTCTATCTATAAAATAATAAAAATGAATGTTGGCCAAAGTAAATCATTTAATGGGACTAATACTAGAAATTCTTGGAAAATAAAAGAATTTCCTACAAAAATAAAGAAATCGGAATTGAAACCTTGATATAATAAAATATAACTAATAATAGATAAATAGAAACTCTCTAGAGAACCCCTGAAACTGAACCAATAACATAAAACTAAGATAAATAAGAGTTAACACATATTTTCTTAGTAGGCCACCAAAACCTTCTTAATATAAGAAAATCATTTAGTAAAAAAGTTTATAAATTTCTATTTGAAAATTTAAATATATATAAATCAATATATATTTTCATTTCATTTATCATTATATAGAAGTAAAACAATTGTAGAATCATAACTTTTTAAAAACGTACCATTAATAAAACGTGTCATAAAGATGTTTTTTCCAAACAATACCAATTAAAAATCAAATAATCTTTCATTTCAATGTCACAATATTAAAGATTTCAGGTAAAACATTCCTTTACTATTAAAAAAGTTACTTTTGAAACAAAACCCTCACATGTTTTAAAATATTTCAAATGAATTTCTAATAAATAATATAATTTTCAGAATAATATTGTCCATTTTTAATTATAAAATTTAACACACCCAACTCAAATTTCAGCAAGGATAAATGGGTAAAATTTATTTAAAAACCAAACCGTAGGATGTTATAAATAATGGAAATAAATATATGGAACAATATTAGTAAATATATAGACTAAACACAAGATGTTCAATACATCAATGAATGCCAATACTAGAAATATGCATCAGACATTATAAAAAATAATGAAAGGAATAATATAGGATATATATCATGATAAAAATCTTTAGTGATTAATGGGAAATGTACAAGATGAGCATAGGTGGAGCAATTATCAAAAGGTTAACGGTCACATATGACGTTAAAAAAATCACCCCATCTTAGAATCACTGGTGATACCCCCTAGTCAGGTATTACATATAACTATGGGACATTAGCCAACCAGTAATCTGAACTAGCTTAGATGCATCCAATGACTTCCCAATTATTAGACAAGGGTCCCTCATGGAATACCTTTAGAAGGTGGGAATTATTGAAAAATGTAATTCCATTAAATTAAAAAATACCAAAGGATAAAATCATAATAACATATTTCCCACATCCCATATTTCCATTAGTTTCATAACTAACCCATGTGTGTGTCATGAATTGCAATTGTAAAATCCATCAAATGGATATACGTAAATACCATCAAAAAGGACAATGTGGCTCAATAATGAAAAAACTGACCATTCAATCCGACACTACTTCAAAATTTACAAACTAGGACATAAACTTATCACATATATTTTATACATTTGGATATTACTTTTAAAAACTATTTATAATCCAACAATAAATCCAATGTAAATCACAATCAAATCTAAATAAAAAATATAAAAACTAAAAGTAATCTCTATTTTATTTCACAATACAATACCACACATTTAAAACAAAAAAAACCCTCTAAACCCGGAGGGAAACAAAAATTAGAAAATAAAAATAGAAACGAATCTTGATACCGCAAAATTATTTATATAATTTAAGATAATATCCATTTATTTTACAAAAAATATCCCATAAAAAATCACACAACTATTTTAAAAATTGAAATGTCATTAAAAAATCTTTCCAAATATTTAAATTACTTTTCAAAAAGGAAAATGGGCACAAAAACCCAGTTGGAATGAGACCCATGTCTATGACATTTAATTTTAAATAGTTTTACAAAGATTATAAAATGAATAGTGTTATGATGAAGAATAAAAAGCACAATAAAATTACAAACAACATTATACAATTTTAGAAGTCCACACATTTATTTTTAAAATCACTTGGAATGTTTCCTATGACCATGATAATATCTAAAGACCATTAAACATCAGTTTTTCCTATTATTACATAAAATAATAATAATAATGCCACAATAATTAACTTAAAATGAACCAAAAAATTTATTACATGTAATATAATTGGGTTCCATAAAGTCACCTTCCTTCAAACATCAACAAGTGAGATTAAACGATCTGGAATATGTCACCTTCAATGATGGATTCCCAAATACACAATAATGAAACCTCGACGACACATTACATACACCAAAAAAGATGAAAACAATAAATTTGGGCCAAACCCAATGAAATTCTGATCAGGTGAACGAGTGGGGCGATAAGGGGAAGGAAAATTTACAGATATGGAAGGCATGGTCGAAAAAATGACTTAACATAATGATTTTTAATACACCCATATTTTACAATATGTATATTGTTAAATAAATTAAATTTATTCTATATCTTACGTTGTAGGAAAATTCGAGATTAAACAAACTATTATATACTATTAAATATTAATATTACCATTAAAATAGTAATATGAATTTTAGGGATAGTAATCTAGCCAGTAGAATAATAACCTCACATATAAAAGTTTAAATAAAATTCAGGCCTCACCTAATTGAAAATATGATATATTTATATCATGTAATACAAAAATAAATATTTTTAAAATGATAAATTTATTGTTGGTTTTTTATGTAATGATGGTTTTTATTTCAAATCTTTATATAATATATTTTTTTTTAAATTAAAATTTATTCTCCTAAAATGTATTCACAAATTAATATTTTGTTTCAATATATTTATAAGATAAATTTATACCATAATTAATTTTTCATTGTGTGGTTAAAATCTGTATTTTTCCAATAAATAATGATTTTAATTAAAAACTATATATCTCATATTTTGAAAATTACATTCATAAAATGGAGTAAAATTTTAAAATATAAATATAAAAAATGGTTATAATGAATTTAATTTATTTTATTAAAATAGTTGATTTTTTGAATAGTGAAATATAATAATTTACGGTATTTAAAATTATATGTTCAATAAATGAATTTTTGAGTCATTGATGATGTAAAAACACATTTTTTGAACTCCTATTCACTAATTACTAATCCTTGTTACAAAAATCACAATTATTTATAGTTTTTAGCCAAAAATAAATGTATAAAATAAAAAAACACTCTCCACTCCTGCCGTATAAATACCACCCCTCACCACCCCTTCTCCAAACACCTTCTAAGCCTTGAATCATATATAAATTATTCCCAATTACCTTCCAAATCCTCTTCCCACATCCCATACCTACATGTATTTTCAAAAATAACAAATCATAGTGTATTAAGGAAATTCCCAAGGAGACGATAATCAATATGTAAAAACATCTTATTTTATGTTTTAAATTATATTCTCTTCTAATTATATCCTATAATCCCCTATAAAAAGTGTTATTATAACGATATTATCATATATATACTGTAATTATATTGTTCTAATGTATTATCCTTAATTAAACCCCTTCTGCTCTCATTTTATTTTAAAAATGAATACATTGTGCGTGATTGGTTGATTCGCCACCTTCATTGATGAAGAGTTTTCATTTTCAATTACCACCAAAATACATGTTAAGAAAACCATTATAATAGTTAAATAATATTTTAATATACATATTATATGTTATATCACGTTCCCTTACTAATATAAAAACATAATATCAAATAAAATTACTTGAGTATGCTATGGTCGAACAAACATCCAAAATAAATTAAGACATTTTCATCAATATTTATATTATGAATCATCCTAATACCATATAAAGAACTATATATGAGGCCATTTTAAAATATTTAATTTCATTTATTATAAATAATTTTACTTCTGTAGAAGTTATTCCCATTCGACATGATCTCCAAAATTTATACTTAAGCGAACTGACCATAAATCCATGAAATGAATGCTCCTAGAACAAAAAAATTAAACATTATAACTAATATAAATGATCATAAATAAACCAAATAAAATTATTAAAAATAAAATATATAAATAATTAAATAATTAATCTATTTTTTAGGATATTAATTATAATGGTAGAACACTTTCAGGTGTAAGGTAATGGTTTCTCGGCTCACTTTTAATTCTATGATATATATTACGTATTAAATTCTTGATTATTGTACGTCGTATACATACCTACATTAAATATATCATATCAAGAATCTCATTATATTCATGGAATTTAATGGTTCATTTTATGATTATTTATTTTATGTGGTATATGGTTCTATTGATTTCAAAGTAGTAATGAAATTATTAACCCAATTTCCATTATTTGGGTTAAACTTCTACAAAATTAATTATATAACGATATGATTATGTGTTAATAACCATTTATTTTATTATGTATTTTTTCCACTTATTTTGTGGGGATTTAAAGAGGATGCACATAATACTCTATTTTGGTTAAAACTCAAAATTTATTTTAAAAATAATCCATTAAATTTTTCAATTACAAAATATAAAAGGAATGTTTTTTAAAAACCAAGAAGGAATGAGCATATTTTCCTGTTTCGTGATTCGTTAATTTCTTGAGGTATACTTTAATATTTTTCAAGGTTATTTTAAAGGAAAATATTTTATTTTATAAATGTTTTTATTTTTAAATCAAATTTTTCAAAGAAAAGTGGGTTTTCTCTTAAGAATTTCTCAATGTTGTTATTAATGAATATTCATCTATGTCAACACAATTTAATGAATCTTATTATTTATTGTGGATGATATCTTACGATACCCTCTATCATACTTATTGAATTTTTTATGATCATTTTCACAATGGATGTGCTACTTTGATACCATTCATCATATTACACTAGATGATTTATGATTATATTTATTATTTTGGGAAAATTATTTCATATGATAATTTCAATATGAATATTTTTATTGATGATGTTTCACCACATTAATTTGAGGAATATAGTGGACTTAGAATGTTATGGGTAGGGCATTCTATAGCCCCTAATTATATCAGTAGGCCTCGTGAGACAATATAATATGGATTCTGAATGATGACATACCTGATTATGTAAGGTGCCTTCGATGAATCCTTGGCGATATGGTTCTGTTGTCCCACATTATGAATTTTTTTATTGGAAGATTGTTTTTTGATAATTCATGTGATAATTTGACTAGTATATTATACATGGTTAAGATTCATTCTCATGTGATTATTTATATGTCATTATATAATCAAATTTTATTCCTTACATATTATGCTCAAGATTATGTTTTAATGGAATGTATATTTAGTTATTCACTTTGCCTTATTGTTTATGTTTCTTTATGATAGATTCTATTGTATGATTAACATTACTATGAATGCGAGCTCAACCGTTTCTGGGATGAATGAGCGGGGCAATAAGGGGAGGCAAAATTTACAGATATGGAAGGCATGGTCGAAAAAATTACTTAACATAATAATTTTTAATACACCCATATTTTACTATATGTATATTGTTAAATAAATTAAATTTATTCTATATCTTACGTGTAGGAAAATTCGAGATTAAACGAACTATTATATACTATTAAATATTAACATTACCATTCAAATAGTAATATGAATTTTAGGGATAGTAATCTAGCCAGTAGAATAATAACCTCACATATAAAAATTTAAATAAAATTCAGGCCTCACCTAATTGAAAATATGATATATTTATATCATGTAATACAGAAATAAATGTTTTTAAAATGATAAATTTATTGTTGGTTTTTTATGTAACGAAGGTTTTTATTTTATATGTTATATATAATATATTTTTTTAAATTAAAATTTATTCTCCTAAAATGTATTCACAAATTAATATTTTGTTTCAATATAATTATAAGATAAATTTATCCCATATTTAATTTTTCATTGAGTGGTTAAAATCTGTATTTTTCCAATAAATAATGATTTTAATTAAAAACTATATATCTCATATTTTGAAAATTACATTCATAAAATGGAGTAAAATTTTAAAATATAAATATAAAAAATGGTTATAATGAAATTTATTTATTTTTTTAAAATAGTTGATTTTTTGAATAGTGAAATATAATAATTTACGGTATTTAAAATTATATGTTCAATACATGAATTTTTGAGTCATTGATGATGTAAAAACACATTTTTTCAACTCCCACTCACTAATTACTAATCCTTGTTACATAAATCACTATTATTGATAGTTTTTAGCCATAAAATAAATGTATAAAATAAAAAAAAACACTCCACTCCTGCCGTATAAATAGCACCCCTCACCACACCTTCTCCAAACACCTTCTATGCCTTGAATCATATATAAATTATTCCCAATTACCTTCCCAATCCTCTTCCAACATCCCATACCTACATGTATTATCAAAAAGAACAAATCATAGTGTATTAAGGAAATTCCAAAGGAGACGATAATCAATATGTAAAAACAACTTATTTTCTCTTTTGAATTATATTCTCTTCTAATTATATCCTAAAATCCCCTATAAAAAATGCTATTATAACGATATTATCATATATATACTGTAATTATATTGTTCTAATGTATTATGCTTAATGAAACCCCTTTTGCTCTCATTTTATTTTAAAAATGAATACATTGTGCGTGATTGGTCGATTCACCACCTTCATTGATGAAGAGTTTTCATATTCAATTACCGCCATAATACATGGTAAGAAAACCATTATAATAGTTAAATAATATTTTAATATACATATTATATGTTATATCACGTTCTCTTACTAATATAGAAACATAATATCAAATAAAATTACTTGAGTATGTTATGGTTGAAAAAACATCCAAAATAAATTAAAACATTTTCATAAATATTTATATTATGAATCATCCTAATACCATTTAAAAAACTATATATGAGGCCATTTTAGAATATTTAATTTCATTTATTATAAATAATTTCACTTCTGTAGAAGTTATTCCCATTCGACATGATCTCCCAAATTTATACTTAAGGGAACTGAACATAAATCCATGAAATGAATGCTCCTAGAACAAAACAATTAAACATTATAACTCATAGAAATGACCATAAATAAACCAAATAAAATTATTAAAAATAAAAAATATAATTAATTAACTAATTAATCTATTTTTTTGGATATTGATTATAATTGTAGAACACTTTCAGGTGTAAAGTAATGGTTTCTCGTCTCACTTTTAATTCTATGAGATATATTACGTATTAAATTCTTGATTATTGTATGTGGTATACATACCTACATTTAATATAACATATCAATAATCTCATTATATTCATGTAATTTAATGGTTCATTTTATGATCATTTATTTTTTGTGGTATATGGTTCTATTGATTTCAATGTAGTAATGAAATTATTAACCCAATTTTTATTATTTGGGTTAAACATCTACAAAATTAATTATATAACGATATGATTATGTGCTAATATCCATTTATTTTATTATGTATTTTTTCCACTTATTTTGTGGGGATTTATAGCGGATGCACATAATACTCTATTTTGGTTAAAACTCACAATTTCTTTTAAAAATACTCCTTTAAATATATCAATTACAAAATGTAAAAGGAATGTTTTTTAAAACCCAAGAAGGCATGAGAATATTTTCCTGTTTCGTGATTCATTAATTTCTTTAGGTATACTTTAATATTTTTCAAGGTTATTTTAAAGGAAAATATTTTCTTTTATAAATGTTTTTCTTTTTAAATAAATTTTTTCAAAGAAAAGTGGGGTTTCTCTCAAGAATTTCTAAATGTTGTTATTAAAGAATATTCATCTACCTCAACACCATTTGAAGGATCTTATTATTTATTTTGGATGATATCTTACGATACCATCTATCATAATTATTGAATTTTTTATGATCAGTTTCACAATGGATGTGCTACTTTGATACCATTCATCATGTTACACTAGATGACTTATGATTATATTTATTATTTTGGGACAATTATTTCATATGATAATTTCAATATGAATATATTTGTTGATGATGTTTCACCACATTAATTTTAGGAATATAGTGGAATTAGTATGTTATGGGTAGGGCATGCTATAGCCCCTAATTATATGAGTAGGCCTCGTGGGACAATATAATATGGATTCTGAATGATGACTTACCTGATTATGTAAGGTGCCTTTGATGAATCCTTAGCGATATGGTTCTGTTGTCCCACATTATGAATTTTTTTATTAGAAGATTTTTTATTGATAATTCATGTGATAATTTGACTAGTATATTATACATGGTTATGATTCATTCTCATGTGATTATTTATATGTCATTATATAATCAAATTTCATTCCTTCCATATTATTCTCAAGATTATGTTTTAATGGAATGCATATTTAGTTATTCACTTTGCCTTATTTTTTATGTTTCTTTATGATAGATTCTATTGTATGATTACCATTATTATGAATGCGAGCTTAACCGTTTCTGGGATGAATGATAATTTAATTTTTATTATTGAAACACTTTTAAGGAAATGTCAAAAACCATGGGTTCAACCAAAATATGAAATGATGTAGTCATTAATGGTCATCTAGAGCCTTCCATTTCAATTCTGTCTAAATAATTTCCTTGAGATATTGTTTACCTGGATGTCAAGTTAATCTATTAAAAGATATTCAACCTGGAAATCCATCTTGTTCCACGATTGGATATACTCTTCAAAGATAATGTTCCCATTATTGAACCCCCAACTAAGATCCGATCCTAATGGCTGATCCTTGTATATTGATCCTCATTAAGAGAAAAATTTTATGACCTCCCCATCTTTATAGAATCACTTTGCTGCTACTCACTATGCCTATGCCATTTTTCTTTTACAACTGAATATCACCACAAATACTTTAGGCCGATAAATGACCCATTAACTTAAAATCGCAAAAATAAAATTAACACATTACACAAAAAAACATATTATCTAAAAAAAATCCTCTCATAGTATAATCCAAATAATTTTTGGAAATATTCTTGAATAATAATTTCCACACAAATCTATGTGTTAAATGGTTGAAAAGGTATTTTTTAGGAAATTATAACATATATACCTACCAATAAGGTTCCCAATTATCATAACAGTCGAGGGGTTTTGAAACGGTAAAGGTATTTTAGGCATACTAACCCAAATTGTGACTTAAGAGGAGTTACACTTTATATGAAAGTCATATGACCAGATAAAGAGGAATAATCATGACCCATTGTAGTAGATAGGGGAAATAGAACAATCTTTGACCAGGTCCACATCTAAAGAAAAATGGATCATGATGTTATTGTTTTCATGAAATCCCATTGAAGCCCTATGCTATAAAAACTAAGATTCAAAAAAACCAATCAAATGACGATACTGATGTCTATCTCTACAAGAATAAATCGACTGATGTTATGTTGAGTTGGGGTAAATTATTTTTGAACACCCTTATCGAAAGTGGGAGATTGGGTCACTGATCATAAAGACTAGGAACCATGGAGAATATAGATCATGGAAATAATTAGGGAAGAATACTAGAGTTGGATAAGGGGGGAAAAGAGGCCTCCACTCCATTGAAGGATACTGGAGGCCCCTCCCCTACCAGGGGGAGGTACTGAAACATTGGTTTCCACCATCACGAAACGGGAGCTGAAAACCTAGTTCCCCAAAGCAAACATCTTTCCCAAATCTCACCCCTCTATTATGTTTTATTTTTTTCTAGGATTCCAATATGTATATTATAATTGACTTTTAGTGGTAATATAGAATAATAAAGATGTTTATAATTTATTTTCTATGTTGTATTTCATTTCAAGATGTAATTTTATACTTATGTATGTATCTAGTTTTCCAAAGATACTAGACTATTTGTTCTTTTGGGATATGAATAATTGTACATAGTAACAATATAATAAAGTAAGGACCTAACTATAGGATATTGGGGTCATAGTACTCTTGGTAACAGAGGTGGTTTAGAAGAAACATTGGAAACTAGATTTATGAAAACATATATTAGGGAAATATAATCATAATATTTAATTCATGAATATTCAAAAAGGTACTATGATTATGATTTATAGATTTGTTAAACCAAAATTTTAAATTTACGTTAATTGTTTCTCTAGTTTTTTTATGCATTATATTTCATAATATTATCATTTAATATATTATATTCCATTATTTAGAAATAAATCCTATTGGATGGAATGAAAATTGTTTTAATGAACGTAATCCATGTAGATAATTCCATCCTATGTAATTTAATTATGCTGGAGCTAGAACTATAGATGGAGATGAACAAAATTTAACAATACTGGGTTAACTGACTCAGGTTTTGAGAATTAACCTTATATGTATCTAGAATCTTGACTCACAATGTCATGTAAAAATGTTATACCATTTTAAGAGACAAAAACCTCTATTATTCCATTGGACTAAGAATCCATTTGTTTATAAGAAATGAGTAAGTTACATAGAGAATATTTTTCATTCATGTGGATGTAATAGAAGGGAAATGGTTATCATTTCAGATTATCACCTCTCAGGTGATTTGGAACAATTGTGGTCAATGATTCAAAAAAACATATAAGAAGAGGGAATTTCAATTATGGAAAGAATGGATTTTAAGATAATTTTTGAGAAAAAAATATTTTCCTAGAGAACATTAAAAATATATGGAGATAAAATTATTGAGTATGATACAAAAGGAAGAATAAAATTTTGGAATGTATGAAACTAACAATAGAGGTTTACCTAGGTACAATACATACTACGTACATAATACAATGTGCAATATTAACTATTACATTGATGATATTTGACCAATCCGTCTAGGGTAACTATTCTTCTACATGTTCTCATCACATGATAATATAATATGGTGTTCTATCAATAAATAAAAATAATCTTCCACATTTTATTACTTAAAAATGGAGGAATATAATAAGAGGATGACATAGAAAATGATTGATACGGGGAATGAGGAAAATAATTAATTTACCACATGTGATAGTTTTGGAAGGAGAGACCCTCATACTTAATTGAAGGGAATGAGAGTTTTATACAAATGTGGAGAGAAAAGATACCAGGTTTTTTGATTACAAAGGAAATAAAGAAGTCATCCAATGCTTGAATTATTTGTATACAGGGAACTACCCAAATGAATCTCCCTAGAATCGAGGGAATATATTTTAGAATAATCAAAGGAATCAAGGTCACGATTATGCTATTTCTACAGTCAAAGTGGAATAATTAATGTATTTGTGTTTTTTTGGAATCAAGAATTCTGTTGTAAAGTTATTTTATAAATGATATTCTATTTCTATGATTCATGAGATATATAGGGATTAGAAAATATCAATTCTTATTTAAGGAATTAGAAGCATGCGAGGAATAACACTAGGAATCAAGAGAAGTGAATCTGTTGTAAGTTTATCTTTTTGAAAACACATTACGTTGGAAAGAGCACCCTAAATATGTTATTGATATTGATACTATAAAAAATTGATGATTATGGGATAATATTGGTGTCCATTAAGGTGGTTAGTGATTTTATGGTGTATAACGTGCTATTTTTAATAGATGATTGGATTCATGGAATGTATTTAGGAACATGAGATTTTACTCGTGGAAGTATACATGTTCTATAAAGTATTAAATTAGATTAAGGTATTCATATATTTTGTATGTGACAATAAGAGATAAATTATTTTTGGGAAATATTATGTTAAATTAATTTTTAAAATTTAGATACCTTCCTTCTAATGTTTTAGACATTGAATTTGGAAAATTTTATTCTAAATGAGGATTAAGGTAACAGATTATTTAATAGATAAATTATAAATTTAGTTAAATTGTTTTTCATCATATTAGATAACATATTTGAACCATTTTTTAATTTGCCAAAAATTTATCTTCCAAATGATTTACTTATGGATCATTTGATAATAGTGATTCATACATAGAAGTTTATCTTGAATATCCATCATTTGGTTTATGAAATGATGTGTAAATAGTGCAATGCTTAAAAATTTGATAATATTATTCTTATGGGATAGAAATAAATAAATAAAATTTATATTATCAAGTGACTCTCTATATATTTAAATAAGACCTCAACTTTATGAAAATTATTTTTGAATAAAAAAATTATATGTTCAATTTTCATACTAAGAAATCAATGGTCTTTTAAAAACTCACAAATTTTCATTTTGGTGATGGTAGAATATATAATGACCACATTCTGTATCACTATTCATCAAAACTTGAGAGTTACATTTCTTTTTCCATGCCAATTTTTTCACTTCCCACTCATGTTCTCGTACTGGGAAACTTAGTTTTGGGGTTACCATAACATTACCCTTTTGATCTATTTAGAAAGTGGTTTTATTAACCCTGTTAATAATACGGGGCTTCCAAAAGGGTTTTTTAAAATAAAAAATCCATTATTACCAACAAAAAGATTAAATTTGGGGGATTAAATTTATTGAAGGTGGGGATACTGTAACACCCTAATATTTTATGGTATATAAATTCTTAAGTAAATTCAATTTATTCTATAACTTACGTTGCACACAACACCGAGCTTAAATTAATTGTTATATACTATTAAATATTAAAATGATGTTTGGAATAGTTATGTGACCATTAAGAAAATTATTATGGACATTAGAATAAGAAATTCACCTATTAAATTATAATAAAAAATTAGGTATCTCATATATGAAAATATGATATATTTAAAACATATAATAAGTAAATAAATGTTTCACAAAATATAAATTTTGTGTCAGTATTTTATTGAAACATAGATATATATTTAAACTTTTATGATTAATATTTTTTTAAGAGGAAATTTATTTTCACAAAATATATTCATAAATTAATATTTTGTTTCATTATAATTTCAATAAATTTTTGTGAGACCAAAATTAAATTTATAATGTGTCATTTAAATTTTCATTTTTAAAATAAATGATGATTTAAAAAAAATTAAGTTTCCCCTATCTAGAAAATTAATTTTATAAAATGTATTTAACTTTTTAAATATAAACATCTTAAAATGTTTTATGGCGAATTTTTGGACATTTTATAAAATAGTTGATTTATTGATAAATAGTGAAATATGGAAATTTATGGTATTTAACATTATTAGTAAAATACAATAAAAATTTGATTCATTTATGATGTATTAACCTATTAATTCAAAATAAAATGAACTATATACTATAATTTTTCACAATAATTATCACAATTGATAGCCTTGATCCAAAATAATAAATAAAGGAATAAAATAATAAAAAAGCACCTTTTTTCACCCTTATAAACACCATCCCTCACCACGCATTCTCCTCACACATTATCATCCTCAATGATTGTATTAATGTTTTATAATTCCCTTCCCAATACTCTTGCACACGTACCATACCCTTTGGTATTACCAATTGAACAAATACATGTGTCTTAATGAGGTTCCCATGGAGATGATAATCAAGAGGTAAAATCAACCTTTTCCCCCATTAATTTATTTTCCTTTCTTACCCTCTCCTCACCTCCCATATAAAAACGGTAATGGTAACTATATTATCATATATATATACTAGAATTTTATTTTTATAATGGGTTATAAATCATCAAATCCATTCTACTCTTGTTTTATATAAAAAATGAAAACATCATCCATGAAGTGTCAGTTCACTACATTCATGGATGACATGTTTTCATTATCCATTACTACCTTAAAGGTAGGTAATAAACCTATTATAATGGTTAAATATGATTTTAATATACATATTATAATAGAAACTATGTTTTAGATAAAATAAAGAATCATAATATCCAATAAAGTGACTGATGTTCATGATGGTCGTAGAAACCACCAAAATAAATTAAGACATTTCCAATAAAAATCTAATAAATCATCCTCACACCATATAAAAAAATAAATTATCGTAAAAATATAAACATATAAAATTTCATTAACAGTAAATATATTTACTTTAGAATAAATTATTTCCTTTATAAAAGTAATCCCATATTTATACTGAAGGGAACTGACCATAAAACCATGAAAACAATGCTCCCGGAAAAACAAAATTAGTCATTATAAATCTTCCAAATTTTCCTAAATGAATGTAATAAAATTATAATAAATACAATATATATATATATAATTGATTAATAATTATGTTATTAATTAATATTATTTTATTATCTAGGATATTTAGTAGAATTACAAAATGCTTTTAGACATAAGGTAAGAATTTATCACCTCACTTTTACTTATGTGAGATATATTCCTAATTCAACCCTTATTTATTTTGTTTAGTGTAAAATATTCCCTTAAATATATTATCATGAATATCAATATATTCATTTAATTCATTATTCATTTCATGATCATTAATTTAATGGTTCATACAGTTCGATTGATTAAATAGTAGTAAGGGAATCTTAACACAATTTTCATTATTTGGGTTCAACTTCTACACCATTGATTATCTCCTGATATGATTATGTTTGATTTTTTTACAATATGATGTGTTATATCAACTAGTTTTATGTGTATTTATAGAGGAAACACATAATCAATTAATTTGGTTGAAGCACACAATTTCGTTTAAAAATACTCTTTGAAAAGGTTATTTTTAAAAATTTAATAGGAATGTCTTTTATAAAATAAATATGTCCTGAGAAACTTTTCTAGGGTTCATGAATACTTAATGTACTGAGGATTTAATTAAAATATTATAATGTTTTTTTCAAATAAAATGTTCTATTTTATTATTCCGTACACTTTTTAATCAACGATTTCATTGTAATGTGGTATTTTTATCAATAATTTCTCAATGATTTTGTTAGAGTATTTTAATATATGTCAACACCATTTTTTGGATAATATTATTAATTGAGGTTGATTTATTATGATACCATATAAAATATTTTATTGAATTTATTATGATTAGTTTGATGATGTATGTACTATTTTGATACCATTCGTCATACTACACCTGATGATTTATTATTATTTTACTTGTTTGGGGAAGGTAATTTCAAATTCTAGTTTCAATTTGAATATATATTGATTCTATCTCTACCCTTTCATATGAGGAATGAAATAGCTTTTTATGTGATGGGAATGGTTAACTAATGACCCTTTATGAATCGACGTGTCTCATTACACAAACTTGTTGGGGTATTGAATGATGTCTTACCAGATTATTTACGATGTATTGGATGAAGCATTGACGGTTTGTTTATGTTGTCCAACATTGTGCATTCCCACATCATGAGAATAGTTACTGGCAATACATGGGATTATTATACAAGTAGAATATTCATGGTTAATTTACATTCTTATGTGATTATTTTTAATTCATTACTTGATCAGCTCTTATTCATTACACTGTATCCTCAAGATTATGTTTTAATAGAATGTGTTTTTAGTCATTCAACATAACTTATTTTTTATGTGTATTTATGATCACATCCATCATATGTTTACCCTTAATGAGAATATGATCTCACGCCTTTATTATGTTTTAATTTTCCATTGGATTCCATGATGTATAATATGATTGACATGTAGCAATAATATAGGAGAATATGGGTGGTTTCAATGAAGTTACAATGTTGTATTTCTTTTAAATTTATTATGTAATAATTATGTTTGTATCTATATTTCAAAATATAATGAACTATTTGGTTCATTGGAATGTGATAACTTGTAATTATTAAAAATTTAATAAAGTGAGGCTTCAAATCCAGGATATTGGGATCAGCAAATTTACATTATACAACTAAGAATATATAAGAAACATGAAGCAAACATACGAGGAAAGGAGGCCACAATGGACGAGACGTAGGTGACCAAGGAGAGAGGGGGTCTCAAATGGGGTTGGATTCATGTCACAAGGAGGGGAGATGGATTAAAATGCCTAAAATAAATATGGTAAAAATAATAACGTAAAATAATGTTTTTAAAATTTTTGTTCACACACATGGTTTACCAAATTGCATGTCAACCATGTTGTCCCTACTAGAAAAGAATTATATTCTAACATGGTTATTCCTAATAGGGTTGCGAGGTTGCGATAACCATTACCAAACTTTAGGAAATAGAAATACAAATTTCCAACCCCTCACTCGTTGTTGATGCATAGTTACTTATAATCATTTACAAACCATTAACAATAAAAATTCTTATATAATTTTTAATAATTCAGTCCAGAACTCTCAGAAACCTGAAAGAGATTAAAATTAATTAATTAATTAATTAATTCCATATTTTTGCGATGGTTGTCACAAACTTCCCACCCTTCCACTCTCTACCCCCAAAAACACCCTAGTTAGGGTAAAGTCATCAACTAATCTGACATCTAGAATATAGAAACATTACATGATCTAACTTCTTAAGATCCATTAAAATCGTGAAACAATAATAATGAACTTAAATAAGAATCAACCATGAGAATATAATTTGAATCTAAAAATGAAGGGACATAGAATCTATGTCTCCAAACCATTTATAATTAATCTAAATAGAGAAGCATAAAATAAAAATTCTTATAATGGGATTTTCAATAAGATGATTCCCATTACCTCAAAACCTTAAAAGACGAGGGGATTCCACTAAACATATACATACATAATAGAATAACCTCCAATGAGGAATCACATTCCAAGATATACATGGATGACCACAATAATTAGTCCATCCAAGAAGAAAATGTTACAAAACTAGTTTACAAAAACAATATTGTCTACAACGGACCCAAAAAAGGAATAATTAAACACACACTCCAATAAAAAAATGGAATGGGGTATTATCTAGGATCAGAAATAGAGGGAAAATGGGATAAAATAGGGCACCAAATATGGGATACCATCTCATGGTGAACCCAACTAAATTCAATGTAACACCAGTCTATGCATACTCTCAAAAAGTGTTATTCTAGTCCTAGCCACATGAATCAACAACCTAAAGCAATCCCATGTTAATGAAATTAATTGAAACTCAATACTTGGACCGTATGAAGAGGCCAAAATCACCCAAAAACTACCACGTAAGGCGCAAAAATAAAAAGGGACAAAAAACTAAAAAAAAATTCATAAGAAAGATAAACCAAAAGAGAGATCATGGATCACACAAATAAAAATTCACCTCAAGGATAAAATACCGATATGGTCATCAAACACAATACATCAAGATAGACAATGTTTATAAGATAAAACATGAACACAAAATAAAATGCATATTGATCATTATCAAGTCCCCTAACTAACAAGGTAAGGTTAACCTTTCCTAGAACACAAACAAAATCAAATTAGCTGCATCATACCAAAATAGAATCATTATTGGAAATAGAATATTTTCCAATGGTTCAGAACCATTGGTATAGGCTGCATAACCGTTGGTATATCATATACCAACGGTTCTTCCAACCGTAGGGATGTAGGCAGTTGGGAAAAAGTTTTCCCAATGGTTTGAGTAAAATTGTTGGGATAGGATAGTTACATTAACCTATTCCAACGATTTGGATGAACCATTGGTATATGTTTTGGCCACGTTTCAACGAAACCGTTGGTAAAACCTCTTCTAGGAACCTTTTCCAACAGTTTACAAACCATTGGGAAAAGGTTTTTACGAATTGTTCTCATTAAACCATTGGTAAAAACATCATACAGAATTTTTTCCAACGGTTTGAAACAATTGGCATAGGCTATACTGTTCAAATTGCACAGCATCCTACAATTTGCACAGCAGGGTCTATAATCCTATTCCTGCATGCTATAATTCTATCCATTGTTCTATAATTCTCTATTCCCTCTCCTTTCTAATTATTTAACATATAATGCATACACATTTAACATTACACCCTGGAACTATAAACATATAGAATTAAATCATAATTCATAATTTAATTAAAAACATATATAATTGATTTAGAATTCAATTTTACACATAGATGACAATTATATGTCGAATCCAGAATTCAATTCATAATTGAATACATACATAATTTAATTATCTTTTATCAAAAAATATATAAAAACTAAATAAGTAATTATATGTGTTATACACAATTAAAAATACATACAAGTGTTTTTTACTAAAAATTATGTCCATTTAAAACATTATACATACACTTGTAGTGATACCGACCACAACATGATTCAGATTATGGTGAGGTTGACTCGTACATGTCACATATGACACATGTATCATTGTCCTATAGTATCAACATATTATGAAGGCATTTGGTTGGTCAAAAAAGAGAGACACTTTGAGTGGTTCCGGCCACACCACGCCTCAGATTGAGGTGGGGATGACTCGTACATGTCACACATTTCCCATGGATCGTTTTCCTAAGGTTTCAATAGAATCCAAATGTGTTTGGATAGTTTTATGTATGCTACCCGTACATTCCACTTAAAATTTTTTCCATTTCAAAAAAAAATTGTGACACATCGAGTTGTGTCGGCCACATTGTGCCTTGGATATAGTCGGGGATTACTCGTAGACGTCAAATATGACCCGTGGATCATTTTACTAATGTTTCAACGGAATCCGAATACGTTTGGCCAGTTTTTTGTATGTCAGTTTTTGGATTAACTTAAAATGATGTCCATTTTAAATAAAGGAGAGACACTTTGAGTGGTTCTAACAACACCACCCATCAGATTGAGGTGGGGATGGCTCAAACATGTCACAAATGAGCCATGTATCATTTTCCTAAAGTATAAATAGAATCCGAATGTGTTTTTTTGGTTTTCCGTATGTCAGTTTTTGTTTTCACATAAAATGAAGTCCATTTTAAACAAAAGAGAGACACTTTGAGTGGTGTAAGTCACATCGTACCTCAGATTGAGGCAAGGTTGGCTCGTACACATCAAATATGGCCATGGATCATTTTTCTAACGTTTCAATGGAATTATAATTATTTTGGTCGGTTATCTGTATATCAGCTATTTTTTCACTTAAAATGATGTCCTTTTGAAACAAAATATAGACTCTTTGACTGGATTCAACAACACCGAGCCTCGTATTGATGCGAGTATGACTTTTACATAACATATATGACCCATGGATCATTTTATTAGAGCATCAACACATTCTGAATGCGTTTGGTCGGTTTTCCGTATGTCAGTTGTTCTTTTCACTAAAAATCCCGTCCATCTTAATATAAAGAGACACTGTTAGGGTGATACTGGCCACAATGTGCCTCAGATTGATGTGGGGTTGACTCATACATGTCAAAAATGTCCCATGGATCGTTTTTATAAAGTTTCAATGGAATATGAAAGCGTTTGGTTGGTTTTTACGTATGACAGTTGTTGTTTTCACATAAAATGATGTCCTTTTGAAACAAAAGAGAGACACTTTGAGTGGTTCCAGCCAAACCAGGCCCCATATTGAGGAGGGGTTGACTCGTAAACATCACATATGACCCATGGATCGTTTTCCTACAGCATCAACACATTTAGAATGCCTTTGGTATGTTTTCTGTATGTCATTCGTTCTTTTCACTTAAAGTCACATCCATTTTTAAAAAAGGAGTCACAGTTACGGTCCTATCGGCCACACCATGACTTAGATTGATGCGGAGTTGACTTGTACAAGTCAAAAATGTCCCATGGATCGTTATCCTAATGTTTCAATAGAATCCAAATATGTTTGTTCAGTTTTTCATATACCAGTTGTTTTTACTAAAAATGATATCCATTTTTATCAAAATACATACACTTGGAGTGATACCAGCCACACCATGCCTCGAATTGAGCCAGGGTTGACTCGTACATGTTACATATGACCCGTGGATCATTTTCATAAATTATCAATATATTTTGAAAGTGTTTGGTTAGTTTTCAGTATGCCATTCATTGTTTTCTCTTAAAATATTCTTCATTTCAACAAAAATGAAACACTTTGAGTGGTTCCAGCCACACTATGCCTCAGATTCAAAAAAGGATAACTCATACACGTCATATATGGATCATTGATAGATGTTATAAAGTTTAAACAAATTCATAGTGAATTTGGTTAGTTTTCAATATGCCAGTATTTTTTTCCAATAAAATGTTGTCCATTTCAAATAAATGTGAGACACTTTGAGTGGTTTTGGCATCAACGAGCCTCAGAATGAGGAGAAGTTGACTCTTACACATCACATATGACTCATGGATAGTTTTTCTAATGTTTTAATGGAATATTAATGTGTTTCGTCAGTTTTCCATATGCCAGCTTTTGTTTCCACTTAAAATGATGTTATTTTGAAATAAAAGAGAGACACTTTGAGTGGTTCTAGCCTCACCGCACCTCGGATTGAGGCATGGTTGACTCTTACACTTCACATATTACCCATGGATCGTAGTAATAATGTTTCAACAAAATTCGAATTGGTTTGGCCAATTTTCCGTATGCCAGTTGTACTTTTCACTTAAAATGTTGTCCATTTCAAATAAACCTGAGACACTTCGAGTTGTGACGGCCACACTACGCCTTGGATTTAGGTGGGGTTGAATCGTAAACATCACAAATGACCCATGGATCGTTTTAATATAGTTTCAATGAAATCTGAATGTGTTTGTTCGGTTTTCCGTATATCAGTTGTTGTTTTCACTCAAAATGATGTCCATTTTAAACAAAAGAGAGACACTTTGAGTGGTTCCAGCCACACCACACCTCAGATTGAGGTGGGGTTTACTTTTACACATCACATATGACCCATGAATCATTGTACTAAATCAAAAACACATTCATAATGTGTTTGGTTGGTGTTCCATATGTCAGTTATTGTTTTCACTTAAAATATTGTTCATTTCAAAAAAAATGATACACTCTGAGTGGTTATGATCACCCCATGCCTCGGATTAAGGCAGGATTGACTCATAAACGTCACAAATGACTCATTGATCATTGTGATAAAGTTTCAACAAATTCAGAATGCGTTTGTTCAGTTTTATGTACGCCAGTAGTTGTTTTAAATTAAAATGTTGTCCATTTCAAATAAACGTGAGACACTTTGAGTTGTGCTGGAAACAAAAGGCCTCAGATTCATGTGGGGTTGACTTGAACACGTCACATATGACTCAGGGATCGTTTTTATAATGTTTTATAAAAAACTGAATGCGTTTCGTCAGTTTTCCGAATGTCAATTTTTGTTTTCACTAAAAAAGATGTCCTTCTGAAACAAAAGAGAGACACTATGAGTGGTTCCAGCCAAATCACACCTTGAATTGAGGAGATATGGACTCGTACACATCACATATGACCCATGGATAGTGTTCCTATGTTTTAAACATAATAAGAATGTGTTTGGTCGGTTTTCCGTAAGTGAGTTTTACCTTTCACTTAAAATGTTGTCCATTTCAAATAAAACATAGACACTTCGAGTTATGACAGCCACAATGCACCTCTGATTTAGTTGGGGTTGACTCGTAAACATCAAATATGACCCATGGATCGTTTTCCTAATGTTTAAATGGAATCCAAATGTTTCTGGTCGGTTCTCCGTATATCAGTTGTTGTTTTCACTTAAAATGTTGTCCATTTTAAATAAAAGAGAGACACTATGAGTGGTTTAGGACACACCGCACCTCGGATTGAGGTGGGGATGACTTTTACATGTCAAATATGACCAATTTATCATTTTAATAAAACATAAAAACATTAAAAATGCATTTGGTCAATTTTCCTTCTGTCAGTTGTTGTTTTCACTTAAAATGTTGTTCATTTCAAAAAAACAAATGAGACACATTGAGTGGTTCCGGTCACACCATGCCTTTGATTAATGTAGGGTGGACACTTACACATCACATATGACCCATTGATCATTGTTCTAAACTTATAACACATTCCGAATGTGCTTAGTCAGTTTTTCCTATGCCAGTAGTTGTGTTCAATTAAAATGTTGTCCATTTCAAAAAACATTTGAGACACTTGGAGTTGTTTCAGCCACACCAGGACTTATATTGAGGCGAGGTTGACTCATACACATCACATATAACCCATGGATCTTTTTTCAAAAGTTTCAACACAATAAGAATCTGTTTGGTCTGTTTTCCATATGTACCTATAATGTTGTCCGTTTTAAGCAAAAGAGAGACACTTAGAGTGATCCCATCGACACTGCGACTCGGATTGAGGCGCGACTGACTCGTAAACATCACATATGACCCATGGATCGTTTTCCTAATGTTTCAATAGAATCTGAATGAGTTTGGTCGGTTTACCGTAAGTCAGCTGTTGTTTTCAATTAAAATGAAGTCCATTTTAAACTATAGAGAGACACTTCTAATGGTACCGACCACTCTGTGCCTCGGATTGAGGATGGTTTTACAATTACATGTCACATATGACCCATGTATCATTGTAGTATGGTTTAAACTGAATCTGAATGCGTTTAGTTAGTTTTCCTGTATTTCAGTTGTTGTTTTCATTTAAAATGTTTTCAATTTCAAATAAACCTGAGACACTTTGAGTGGTACCGCCCACACCGGGCCTTATATTGAGGCATGGTTGACTCATACAAATCAAAAATGAATCATGGTACATTTTTCTAATGTTTCAACAGAATATGAATGTGTTTGGTTGGTTCCCCGTATATCAGTTGTTGTTTTCAATAAAAATGAAGTCCATTTTAAACTATAGAGAGACACTTCGAGTGGTTCCAGAAACTCTATGCCTCAGATTGAGGATGTGTTGACTCATACACGTCACAAATGACCCATGGAACGTTGTCCTAAAGTATCAACACAATCTGCATTTGTTTGGCCAGTTTTTCGTATGTTAGTTGTTGTCTTCAATTAAAATAAAGACCATTTTAAACTATAGAGAGACAATTTGAGTGGTGTCGGCCACTCCGCACCTCGGATTGAGGCTGTGTTGACTCGTACATGACACAAATTACCCAAGGATCATTTTCCTAATTCATCAACACAATCCAAATGCATTTGGTTGGTTTTCCGTTTGTTAGTTGTTGTTTTCAATTAAAATGAAGTCCATTTTAAACTATAGGGGGACACTTCTAGTGGTGTCTGCCACTATGCACCTCGGATTAAGGCTGGGATTCCTGGAACACATCACAAATTACATAAGGATCATTGTCCTAAATTATCAAAACAATCCGAATGTGTTTAGTCCGTTTTCCGTATGACAATTTTACTTTTCACTTCAAATGTTATCCATTTAAATCAAAAGTGAGAAACATTGAATGGTTCCTGCCACACCATGCTTCATATTGAGGATGGGTTGACTCGTACATGTCACATATGACCCATGGATCGTTGTGCTAATGTATCAACACAATAAGAATCTGTTTGGTCATTTTTTCATATGTACTTAAAATTTTTTCCATTATAAACATGAGAGAGACAATTAGAGTGATCCCGACCACACCACGACTCAAATTGAGTTGGGTTTGACTCATACACATCACATATGACCCATGGATCGTTGTGATAAAGTATCAACAGAATCTGAATTTGTTTGGTCAGATTTCTGTATGTCAGATGTTCTTTTAACTTAAAATCCCATTTATTTTAACCAAAAGGGACACAGTTAGAGTGATACTGGCCACAACACACCACGGATTTAGATGAGGTTTACTCTTACACATCACAAATTTCCCATGGATCATTTTACGAAAGTATCAACACAATCTTGGTAGCCCTCACCAAGAAACCAAAGCATACATCCTGGAATTTCAAGTCT
Organism: Viscum album; assembly: GCA_963277665.1. Classification (NCBI taxonomy): domain Eukaryota; kingdom Viridiplantae; phylum Streptophyta; class Magnoliopsida; order Santalales; family Viscaceae; genus Viscum; species Viscum album. Next base: position 1,724,025,969 of record OY728159.1, read on the forward strand.
AAATTCCCTGAGCATAACGAGTCCGTCCATGAGTCCTTAACATGTAACTGATGTCTTATCCTAACAATTGACATGTAAACCAAATCAACCAAAGAATAATTCACATAACATGGAGAATGTACAACAAGGCTTTGTATTCAAATTAAATCATATCATCAAATGTATTTGACGAGACTGGGCTAATAAACTTACAAAGACATTCATATAATTCAAGTAATACAAAAATGGAATAATCCTAAATAACATTGCATGATCAGAGAAATAAAAAAAGGCTTGTTAAATCAAGGAGGAGGGTGGGGGGCAATTTGGGGGTCCAGGAGGAGGGTGGGGGGCTATCTGGGGGGCTGTCCGGGGTGCTCTCTGGGGGGATGTCGAGGGTCCAAGGAGGATGGTGGGGGTTGTCCAGGGTCCAGGAATGAGGGAGGTTGTCCAGGGAGTTCCCAAACACACAAAAGTTTATAAACATGCTCAAGATTCACAGAAACAACTAAATGACATCAAAATCCATGAAAAAAACAATATATAAAAATTTCTCAACTCCAATACTATACTACATGTCTAAATAAAACCAACAACTAGAATAGATTAAACATCTAGTCTTATTAATATTATTCAAAAATGTAATGGATCAACTTGTCTGAAATCACCATCACCATCATCCCCATCATCATCACCCTCGTCCTCTTCCTTTTCCTCCACAATGCCATCCTCCTCACCCTCCTCCTCACCCTTTCCATCTGCCTCGCCCTCTTCCTCACCCTCGCCATCCGCCTCGCCCTCCTCCTCTCTCTCCTCTTCTGCATCAGACTCATTCCATCAGCATCGCCAGACGGGACATCGTATTGACCACCACTAGAACTTACACCTGGTGCACCATATATAGAACATATCGATGACATATATTCTTCAAAATCTGGGTTGGCCTCTATTGGAAGTATTGGATGTAGAAATTCAATAAATTTCATAAATTCATTGTTTTCCCTAGATGGTTGTTATGCCATCTCTATGGCCCTTTTTTTATCCTGTTCTACTTCTGCAATAACATGCTGCAGCTCGGTGGCACTATAACTTATACCTGAGAAGGTCCAATACCTCGTTGGGGCTATCCTTGGTCGGCTGCGTACTCTGCTAGGATGCTCCTCTCCCAACACCTGATGTAAGTGATCAGTTGGCCCAAAATTGTTTGGTTCTTGGCAATTGAGGGCCTCTAAAGAAACATATGACAAATATAAATATATTATTATGTTACAGAATAGATATTAAAATAAAAAATCAATAGAATAAAACTTACAATCGCCTGCTGATTCTCTTCGTTGATGGCACTTCCATCCTTTTTCCGTATACTCGAGAAAAATAATTTTGCTTGAGGCACACGTCCTTCAATATTCTGTATTTGCCTCCACAATGACATTGAAAATTAATGTCATCTGAAACCATTAGAAAATGATTAAATAATTTAGTAAATAATAGAAAGTGTAAGTTGTAAGGAAAACTTATTAAAAATTGCCATACCTTATTTTTCTCATGATCTAGCGTCGTAGTAAGTCCCAGTGTGTGGAGGTATTTTTTGGCATCAATTATATATATTTTTTCCAGATGATTCCTATATAAAATTCAATAATGAAAAATAAAGTATTAATGCAAAAAATTAATGTTATTATTTAAATACATCAAATGAAATTAATACCATAAACTGGTTAGTCATCTAATGAATAATCATCTAACGATACTGCTCTGTAGGACAATCATCCATGACTGGTACCGCCTATAACTCAGTACCAACTCTAGCATGCCAGCTAATATATAACGCATGTTTGTAGGCTTTCCAAATCTTGCCTAAATCCTTTATAGGTTCTGGTTGAGCACCCTCACCAATGGGAAAATTAAATCGAAGAATACATCAAAATGTTAATTCATATAAATAAAAAAATAATTCCTGGTATTAAATACAATATATTTTTTGACCCATATCTCTGCCCAAGATCAATCTTTGACCTCATGTGGAAAATGTCTCCATGATAGTGGGCTGACAAGAATGATTTCGTGGTATTTGGAAAGCGTCACCAAAAAACTCCGACATTGTTGCCCTATTTTCTCAACAATTTGGCTATCTTCATTGTAATCCACCATAACATGTGTGTGGCGGTTTCACACTACACGCATTCGTGTACGCCCCTGCCCCCACCTCCTATAATAAGATGTATCTATCATGGACGAAAAAAAATATATTATCAAAACATGTTATAATGAAAATAAATATTTCTATAACAATTTTTAAGGGTTCTATAAATATACCTGCACTAGTCAGATCGCTGAGCGCACCTGGATCCATAGAAACTGATGGAACACCCTGTGGTGGAACATGAGATGAAAATGATGTAATATAGAAGCTCATAGAGATAGAAGTATAAGGAAAATAAGATGGGACATATGTATGACCTAATTTTGATTGGGGGGGGGTGGGAATCATCATGGGATATGAAAAAGATGGGCTAGAAGATGCAAAAGGTTGCGAAAAAATAGTAGCCCTAAATATCCCTTGTGTCCGTAATGACACATCGGGATTAGAATGTGGGAAGGATGACATGTCAGTGGGAGGGTCAGGGTCTTTTTGGGTACACGAAGCTGCTCGTCCACCTCTAGTACGAACCCTCCTTGTACCATCGGCCTGAGTACTAGGACCAGTACTAGGATCCTCGTCGATTAACTATAGACGTTTAGGTGGATCCTACAAAAATTATTACCAAAAAATGAATCACATGACATTATATATTTTTTAAATATATATATTTGAAATAAAGTACTCACTATAGGCACTAATGTTGGAATATGCATCTCCTCCATTCGATGATTGTTCTCCATCATTTTTTTCCTTTATCTCTCTTCAATTGGCTGCATTTCATGCCTTTGAAAACAAATATATAATTAATTTGAAAAGGGAAACTAATGTGTAACCCAAAAAACTAAATATATGAAGGAATAGGGGTATTAATTTTTAATTTAGCTACCAATTGTTTATGAAGTGCTTGAGTATATTTAATAAGTCATACAAGTTGTAATGTTCACCAAGTTAGAAATATTGTTTTACTAGGTTTGAATACAGTTCAATTCCAAATTAGAAAATGCAATTCAAATAAAACTACAACCAATAAACATTGAAAATTCACATAATGGTCAATTCAGCTAAAACATATTTGTGATCAAATATAAATCAATTTGAATATTAACAAACATAACAACCAAACTTGAGGAAATCCTAAAGAATTCAGAATATGGATGAATGATTCAATATATTTTCAACCAAAACTTCAGGTTCACAATTAACACTGATAATTGAGGTATTGGAGTCTTCAAAAGAAATAAATGGATTGGTTCCAATGCAACTAGGGACAGTGTCAATTCCATCACAACCATCATAAAAAATATGTCTTTGAATTACTTCAAATATGACACCAAATTCAGGCCGAAGTTGGTATTTGACATTAAATACATGTTTAGACATTGATGCCAACACATATGGTTCTTCAGTAGCAATATTGTGAGTCATATTAATTACTAGAAATCCAAAATCACCAATAAATGTGCCTTGTCTCATCATCGAATCAAACCAATGGCATTTCATCATTGTGACTCATCAATGAGAGTAATAATCCAATATTATTATTTTCTAAACGACTCATTAATATGACACATTTTGAAATCGCAGCCAACTATCTGATGCACTAGCATAACAATCTGTTGTGGTAGTAACCATAACACCATCATGTTGTGTTCTCAGGTTATTTGCTCATTCAGTGACAATAAATTTGTACCCATTGATAACAATTGATTTACAGTCCCGAACCACAGTATTAGGACAAAAAGCCAAAAATATTATTTCGTCAAAGACAGATTTAGCAGACAAACTCAATACCTGCAATATAAATTACTATTAAACATAATTAAATATTGATATAACTATTTTAAATAGAAATATTGTTTCTTTCAATTTTAACGAAGAAGAAAACTCTTTGCTATGCAAAGCCTCTCTCCTTCTCAAAGATAAAGAATGATGCTTCCTATTTATCATTGTTTTATGTTCGGTGTAGATAAAAAAATATGAATAGTTTAACAGATATATATGTAATATATAAATATTCAATTTAGTTACCTGATATAGTTATCAAATAAATCATAGTTGAACAAAACTGTGCAATGTTCCATCTCCCGATCTTCAAGGTTTAATGTCTTCAATCTATATGATCCAGGAATTCCTCCTAGTTGAGTAAGTGATGGAAAACTCTGTTCAATTTTTTCATACTGTTCTTATTCATTTCTCATTTGTTTTTTCATTCTTGTTGTATGATCAGACAAATACATTTAGAACAAATACATACATTCTTGAGCCATGTAACGGTTCATGATAGAACCTTCTGGATGATTCCTGTTTCAGACATAAGACTTTAATGTGTACATATTTCTTTTAGTTGGATACATCCAATGAAAATAAACAGGTCAACCAAGAAGTATTTAAGTGGGAATATGGATAGTCAGATGCACCATGCTTGTGAAAAATTATGGAGGAAATATTTTCTCCAACTCACCCAAAATTAATGGGGCATCTGTCAACATGTTTTGCAAGAAATACATGGACAACTTCTTAGAACAATGATCTCTAAACAAATTGCAGAACCGAATAATAGGCACCCTTACATTGTTGAAAAATGATGACAGACTGCTATTGGAATTAACTCATGCAATAGAACATGATAATCATGAGTCTTCAAAGATCTTAGCATCAACTCTCTTCTGTTGACCCATTCAGATATGTTTCTTGAATAGCCATCACGAACTCTAACAGTCTCTAATACCTCCAGAAATTTTTTATCTCCCTAGGCGTCATCACATAAGAAGCACATGAATGTTTCCATTTATTTTCATAGATACGCACAGGATGCAATTCTGGTATGATGCCCCAATCCACCATGTCACGCCGAGATCATAAATCCACTTTTGTCTTCCCCTTGACATATTGATGAACCGAACAAAACATTTCACATATATTATTTTCAATATGCATTATGTCTACGAAATGTCGAAACAGATTGGTTGACCAATAACGAAAATAACAAAATATACTTCCTCTTCCTCCAATTGTAACATGTTACAGTGGAAGCATTATTTCTCTTTCCAGATTTCATTTGACCATTCCTGAATGAAAAAACTAAAATCTTTCAATTCATTAAGCACATCAGTTATAGACATATTCTGAGGTGGATCATCGATCTCTATGGAATTATAAAATCTTCGACGATTCATTCTATATTGATGATCATTTGGCATGAATCGTCGATGTCCCATAAAACTGAAACTACACCAATGTTTCAGTCTTTTGGATCTTGTATTATTCATATAAATAAGACATGACAGTTTTCCCTTCGTGCTCCATCCAGTCATCATTGCATAATCTGGAAAATCATTGATCATCCACATAAGCGTATCACACATCTGAAATTTGTCGTTCGAACATACATCGTATCTGAACGCACCCACATCCCAAAGAATTTTCAACTCTTTTATCAAAGTTTTCATGTATACATCAATATCAATGTCGGGATCAGAAGGACCATATATGACTATACTCATGAAAGTGAATGGTTTTTTATAAACAACCATGGGGGAAGATTATAAATGTGCATAAAAACTAACCATGTGTTGTGCGAATTAAGAATCTACCCAAATGGATAAAAACTGTCACATGAATGACCCAACCTCACATTACGCATGTCAGCTGCAAAATCAGGATGTCGAGTATCAAATCACTGCTATGAAAATCCATCGGAAGGATGAACCAACTAATCATTAGTATTCTTTCTCTTGGTATCATGCCATCTCATTTTTATTTAATGTTCATCAGACATAAAATGATTTTGGAGTCTAGTGATCAATGGATAGTGCCACATTACTTTTTGTGGAACACGGGATGGTGTTCCATCAGATTTTGACTTTCAGAGGGATGTACCACATTTTATACAATCATTTTTTTCAGCAGTTTCCTCCCAGAATAAACCACAATCTTTCAGGCAAGAATGAATTTTGTTTCTCTAAAATCCATGTTCCTCAACTAATATCCATGCCATGTAGTGGTTTGAGGGAATATCTACATCATCTGGAAGTAAATACTTCAAGAGGTTAAGAATTTAATCGATTGTTGTATTATAAATATGATACATAGTTTTTTCATGAAACAATTGGATTAAAAATTATAGCTTTTTCATTTTATCGCATTATACATATACTAGAGTCGTAGCAGCATCATTCATTTTTTTCACCCTATCAATATCATCATTTTCACTGGATGTGTCATATGACCTCATATAAAAGTCTTCTTGAGTTGAAATCCTTTCTTTTTCATGATGACGAATAAACGGAAACCTATCATCTAACAAATTCTCCATTCCAGTCCTCTCATTTCTATCATCACCAATTTGATATTTCTTTTTCTCCCTATTATTATACCACACAAAATAGTTTACTTGAAAACTATTTTTGATTATGTGGTAGATGACTTATTCACAGCTCAACCAAGGTCTACCAACACAATTGGAACTTGGGTAGTGTATGCGACCACTTTCTTAAGCATTGTGAAATTAGAAATCTATAAAGCTCTCCAAATTATTTTGAAAATCTGATGAGATCTGATCGGTTTCATACATCCATCTTCTGTACATTCTATAAAAAGAATTTAAATAAGTCATTTTGTCATAAAAAAATCAATAGGATTGAACATTAATAGAAAATACATTAATGTAAATGATAAATGAAGAAGTTTCTAGTCGATGTAGTGAAATATTAAAATAATTTAAAGATCAAGTACTCATAATTTAAATTAAAATTTATTTATATCCATTTTCATTAGGTCTATAAGTGGGACATGCCTAAAGTCACATTATGTGTTATAGGAATCCCAAATCACTCACTCAATTTCAATAACTCATTATTGGCACCTCTATGGCCATACCATTCATTACCCAATTACATCGCCAAGTCAAGCGCAACCCATGGGGGAATAAATTTTAGGATTCTACACTAATAGGTTTTTCATGGCTTGGAAAAATATATAATTTCATTATGTGTACACAAAAACATTTATTTTTAAATTTGAGATTAATAATAAAGTATGTCAATGATAATAACATTACTGAATTAAATTTGTGGTTTTTCTAACATTTCTATAGATGTCTAAACATGCCAGCATGGCTAGTGAAAAGCACCACACCCGATTAAAAGTGATTATTGGCCAAGAAGGACACATAATATACAATGTACAATGAGAACCATATTTAATTGACCCTAATGTTATATTAGTACAGTCTTCTTGGAGGAAATGGAATATATTATCCTAGTTAACTGATGAATTAAAAAGCTAGTATTCCATATGTTGGACACTATCTAAGGTAAGAAATCATGTGATGATGGGTTTACATAATTCAATTTCTTACATGCTATTGAGAATGAAGGCTTGAATTAATGACTTGATTTCACTGATTAAATGAGGGTAGAGGTTGCATAGGCTTTGTAAACAGAATGATTAAATAAGGGTAGAGGTTGCATACAATGTGCATGGTGGGGGAGTCTCAAATGATTTAGAAACTAAAATAAATTTGCATCATAGGTCTCAATAAGAAACATCTGCATCAAAAGAAACAAAAAATAAAACGGACTAGAAACATCAACCACTTCATGATTTCACTACTATGCATGGCTTATCTACATGCTTAGCACTAATTATATGCCTTAATCATGAACCACCTCTAAAACTCATAGTTGTTACCAATAAACATATAATATCCCCCATGATCACTATATGACATAACACCAATAGGTAAATATCTCAAAATATCTTTAAAACAACTCATTAATAGGCTCAAAACGGAAATATAATATTGAACCAAAAATGGAATCTCTTTCACAACACATTCTCAAACACCAATTAAATCATGTGTTTCTACATACCAAACATAGTAACTTAAAAAGATTACTATAACAAAATACATTACACAAGACTTTTAAAAAAATTACCATTTTAATAAAACACTTTCCTCAAGATTAACTCATTTCTAATATATCTTTCGTAATCCATTTTAAATAATATAATCCATTTGATCTTTTTTACAAATATTTGGAGCATTGTCAAGGCACCCCCATTTGGAAAAGTCACATTAAATGACAAATTTCCATGGAAAACCATTGAAAACAATTAAAATTGGACAATCATCGACCACAAATAACATAACTGAAAAAAAAAACAAAAACCTAATGTTATATATAATTTAATGTTATGTTCGGGGAAATGAGACTAATTAGAGACAACAACATCATAAATGTTTCCAACATCATAAATTTTGATTAAAACCACCCATAATAGGAATAAAAATGCCTCATACACGTAATCCCTAAGAAAACAATCCAAATCTACAATTAAAAAATTGAATTTAGGGTTTCCAACTTCAATAAAAATGGAAAATTTTGTAGGATAAGTGGAAAATGATCAATAAGAAATAATGATTTGGAATTATCCCATCATACCTCAAGGGGGTGTCTCAGCGGATTTGATAGAGTTCACCTGGGGGAATGCACGAAGGTTCTACAAATTCGGGTATAGGGGTTCTAGAAATTGTGGGAGAAACTCGTCTAGAAGAGCGATTGGAGGCGCTCTGCCCGATTTGAGTATTTCTAGACATCTTTTCCCAACGGTTTTTAAAAACCATTTGGAAAAGTATGCTTTCTCAACGGTTTGAACCAAACTGTTGGGAAAGCATTGGGAAATATATTATTTCCCAATAGTTTTCTTAAAGCATTGGGAAACTATCATCCTTTTCCAACGGTTTCAGCAAACTGTTGGGAAAAGAATAAGAAATGGAAGATTTCCCAAAGGTTTTATCAAACTGTTGGGAAATCATGCCAAAATGTTCCTATACCAATGGTTTATTGGAATCGTTCGTATAATACCATGAGGAAAAACATGTTTTTCAGTAGTGAATCAACACTTTTCCCTCCACAGTAATTTAAGGAAAAATTGAAACAAATAAGGTAAAAATACCATAAATAATAGAACCCATCCTTTACTAAACGTCTTTACATAGGAAAAATTTATGATCAACAAAAAATGGAATCAACCTAACCATTTTACATAAATAAAATAAAATGGTTACAACCCCACCGAAGGGAAAAAAATCCAGAAACTGTAATAAAATAAGAAAAATCTCATGCCAAAATCTCATTTCTTAAAAAAACAAGAATATCCCTGAATGAATATAAATGTATTTTCTAAAACACACAAACTCTAAAAAGAACCCAAATCCCCTAAGTAAACTATAATACATTTTTCAACAACTTTTGGAAACCACTATATCTTATTAAATATATTTCATAAATATATTTTAAAAATGTTTATTTCTTCATTTTCACTAAATAAAAATAATAAATTTGCAAAATAACAAAAACATACGAAATTTCATTGAAAATTTAGAAAAAAATGCATTTTAAAAACGAATTTCTTTTCTAAAACACCCAAATCAACCAATTTAGTAAAAAATGATCATAATTTTATAGAAAAACAATTTTATTTTATAAAAATCATGAACATAAAATTAACCATCGAAAAATGGTTTCATTATATCTAACTCCATTTTATAAATTACTCTTTAAGGCTTATTTACAAATGAAAATCATTTTCCAAAAAAGTCACCCTTTTTACAAAAACAATTTTCACGCAAATAGTGAGGCCTCAAAAAATTCTATCAAAACACATTCAATATTATAAATATACCTCAAGACCAACATTGACTCATCCGTCACCATGAGGGATCCCTCAATAGTGGTCTAAAAAAGAAACTAAATAGTAAAAGTAATAATTCTTGACTTAGAATCATGGTTACATGAACCATAGAGAATCCTCACAATAGTTTCTCTAATATTTTATGATAGAGAATCTGGTTTCTATCCTAGTTTCCCAATCCATTCAAACCAACATGAAACCACCAATATATCTTCTATTCCAATCCTAATATCAAATCCAACCCCAAGAAAACTCACAACATTCTAGTGATGATTAATACATTTTCAATAATGAAACCGAAAAATTATGTAACTCATGATTCAAATAACACATTCTATTGTAAATTGTGGAACATGGAAGGGAAAATATAGCTATACTCTACCTGATCCTTCCTCATGAGTTAAAAATATATATTCTAACTCAAACAAACAATAAAACACCCAAAAATAATGGTTTTTAAAATATATTATCTTCTAATAGAGAAGATGAACCTATGCTCTGATACCATTTTCAATGAATTAACCCTATCCATCCATCTACAAGACGGTTGAACTGGTCATCCATTATACTAAAGGGATTTCACAATATCTATGGGCTTACAACTAGTTTCTTGTCATCATTTGATCAGACTTTGGAATTGTTTCACCCAAAAAACATTTTAAATATGTAGCAGAAAGAAAATAAAATTTTAACATTACCCATCTGTAAGTCATATGTATATGCAAAAAGAAAAAGAAAAGAAAAAAAATAAATAGGTAACATAATATAAAACAAATCATAATCCTACAAAAAACCACCCTCACCACCCAATATTTCACTATTTCATGGAAAATACACCCACCTGATGCCTTTTCACTGGCCACATGTCGCGATAATACCCTTCACCCATAGAATGTTGTAAAATAATAATTTTTAAAATTATATAGTTGAGAAGTATTATCATTGGAATTTATATACAAATAATAAAATATTATACCAAAACCATGTTATAAGAACAATTGGGTGAATAAAATAGAAACAACAAACATAAAAAAATAAATGCTCTTTATTTTGTCTAGGAAACTAAATTAGTTTTCTAAAATTGAGATAAAATTGGTGTGATAATTTAAGAACTCATAATCCCACTCAAACCCACAATATTTATAAATTACTTTGTAAAATAGTATATAAATTTCTAGTTAGAAAAAAATAAATTCCAAACAATAATTATTATATTTACATTTTCCTTATATAGGAGTAAAAAATATATATTCTACACTTTCTAAAATAAAACGGATATAGAACATTATATGAAGATGATTTTCCCATGAAATGCTAATTCAAAAACAAATCATCTATCTTTAAAAAGTAACAATTTTAAATAAAAAGGATAGACCATTCATTTATTTTTTATTAAATCACTTTAAGGAAAATATTTACACAATTTAAAATACTTCATTGAAATTAATAATAAATACATTATCATGGAAAACACAAACCAATTTTTATAAAATTTAACACAACCAAGTCAAATGGAATAAAATAAACAAGTATAAAATATAGTGAAAAACATAACCATACTATGTCGTAAATAATGAAAATAAATAGATGGGACAATACTAATCGATTTCAATCCAAATCATCGAAGGTCAATAAATCAATGCATGTTCATCCATGAAATAAAAAACACACGCTCTAATAATTAATTAATGGCATAACATATGATACATATCATGATGAAACAAGTTAGGGACTAATAGAGATGGTAAAATATTCATATAGGTTGATCAACTATCAATATGTTAACGACTATACATCCCATAAATCGAATCAATATGTCCAAGTATCATCGATGGAACCTCATAACCAGATATTATGTACAACTAGGGTATACATTACAACACTTAATCTCAACTATCTTACCACGTTCCATGACTTCCCAAATAATATCCTAGGGTATCTCATAGAATAAATAAAGTATGTGGGCAATTTAAAAAAACCATCCCCTAACTATAAAAAATCCCAAAGACTAATATCATAATCACATCTTTCCCACTATGAAAATATTCCATAAAAATACACCCAACCCATAAACACTTCATGAATCAAAATTTAAACATCTATCATAGGGATAAACATAATAATAATCAAAAAATACAATAATGATCAACAAGGGAACAACCAAATATTCTATCATAAAACATTTCAAAAAGTGCAGACCAAACCTTTCATATATATTTTATATGATATAAATTTAGAAATACATTTCCAAAAATATTTAGAATAAAAACCTAAATCCAAAGTAATTATAAAATTTAAAAAATCACAACAATAAAAACTCAAAGGAATCGCTATTTAATTTTATAAACAAATACCACCCCTTTTAAAACATGTAAACCCCTTAAACAGAAAATGGAAACCCACATTGAAAATCAACAATGAATAGAATCTCACAAACTCAAAATCATTTATATATTTGATGATAATCTCTATTTTATAAAATATTTTCCCTTTAAAATACAAGAAAACCAATTTCAAAATGGAACCGACAAAACCACAATTTCAAAAGAAAATATTAATTTCATTCTTTAATGAAAACATGCATTAAAAACAACTTCAAATTTGAAAAATCTCAATTCCAAGTCATTATAAATAGTTTAAATAACTAATAAAAAAACTTATTTTTGAGATGAAAAAAATCAATAAAAACATGAAAACTAACATTAAATATTTTTAAAATTCTTCACAGAGATTTGGCACAAGACTTGGAATGTGGACTAAGACAATAGTAAGCTCGAAAGATAATAAAAACACCACTTTGGAGTACTACAGAATACATACATACTTATAATTTCACAATAAATCAGATAAATCACGCAAAAAATTTTATTACATTAAATAAAAGGGAGTTCTATAGATAAACCTACCTCAAAATGTTACTAGGTGATCTAAAACGGTCAGAAATTCCTCACCTATGCTTATGGATACCCAAATGAGCAAAAAAGAAAACAGAGAAAACCATTGCATACCCTAAAAAATAATATAATAAAATAGTTCAAAAGCCTGGAAATATGCTTAGAGAAAGGACAGTGGTTATAGGGTGAAAGAAAAATCACGATATATTGAAGTCAATGACGATTGGCGGCCTTACCTTGACGATTCAGTCAAGAAACCCCAAGAAATCAGGAGAAAACGTGTAAGGAAAGGAGGCCATAATGGAGGAGAGTGGTGTCACCATGGGGGGAAGGGGTCTCAACTGGGGTTGGTCTTGAGATACAATGATGTGGGAGAAAGGAATTAAAATTCCTAAATTAATTATGTGAAAAATGGACATGAAAAATAATTTTTTTAAATAATGGATGTTATGCACATTTTAGGAAAATGGTTGATGGAACAATGAACCAATAATTTTATACCTACACCAAAATAAAAAACCTACATGGTTAATCCTATGAGGGACATGAGATTGATCTATCTATGTTCCAACTATGATAAATGACACTATAATGTATAGATCCTTTATGCATGATCAGAGATGGATTACTCCTAACCATGTAAAAATCGTGCACGTCAACTATTCTGGTGGAAAATTTAAAATTTCAGCCAATAATTATCAGGAACCCAAAATGGATTTAAATTATATAATAAATTAATCAATCAATTCCACAGTGACAGGGTGGGTGTCAAAATGGTATTTGAGATTTTTTTCAATACCCATAATATTATATTAAGATAAATAATGTAAAACATCATACATTTTTTCAAGATATGAAATTATATGACCCTAACACAAGAACAAATTATTTTGTGATGTATAATGATGAAATACACAATTACAATCAGTGAATTACTTTAATATAATTTAAGGGAACAATTAACACATCTAAATAGGAGTGTACTATTAATTATAATATAAATTTTATAATTATTTGATATGTTTGTTTTATCTTTTTCCATTTGGAATGAAAATTTCATGAATCATATGAGGTATGTGATTACTTTAAACAAATAACAATTTTAGATGGTCACCTAATGGATATATAAAATATTTTTTAGATTGCATAAAAAATTGATATGAAGATTTCATTTTAATGTCCCTAAGAAAAAACACATATAATACATTGATACTATATGGAACCAAAAAATTTATTGGAAATTTTTTCTATTCTTTAAGATTTAGTTGAATATATTTTATTAACAATTTTTTTTAGAAATTCTAAACACTTGTGCTTTATTGACATATTTTAAATTTAAATATGTTTTTAAATATGAAAAGTTAAATAAGGTATTAAATAAGAATAAATATCAATTAAACCATATTTATGACTGTTTTTAGAAGAATGGTTCTAAATGGTCCTAAATTGTCAAATATTCTTGATATCCATAGCTGAGGGTTTGGGTGCAAGAAGTTCCTATTGAAAATATATTCAGTTTTCTTATAAGCATTATTACTTATTGGTAAATCTTTTTATGGTTACTATTAAAATTTCAATGTTAATATATATATTGAATCTAATATTGATGATACATATTGATTAATAAACAGATGTATTTTTGGATTATATTTTTTTCACACATATTGAATCATAAAAATCAGTAGTATGTTATTTAGAGATGTTGTGGGAGAATAAATATTTTTATAATTCCTCTAAATTTAAATTATGGAATCAATAAGTAAAATATATGGTACTTGTTGTTTTTAATTGAGATACCCAATACCACACTCTTGATTTAGGTGCTAGAAACACATACTTCATATAATAGATATTATACATAATGAGGCCTTCCAATATAAATATATATTTGTTTTATATTATTTTCTAATGATAAAAATAAAAACACTAAAATAATCTCACAATCCTAAGAACTGATGGTTTAGTGTCTTTTTGGAGTGTATATAAAATCAACATATTTTATGATATATGTAAAAATTTACTCATAATCGATCCACACTAGACTCTTGTATTGAATTTTTATAAGTTATACTCATCCTTAAAACCGTGGGAATGGAAACATAAGAAAAGGGTCACATTAATATTCTAGTAAGCGATAATCATATCATCGTTTCATCAATGGGTGGATTATAATCATGTTAGAAAAATATTATTAAAATGAATATGGAAGAATAAGATTTATTGATTAGACATGACAATAGGATATAAAAACTCAAATGAAAAAACATATACCATGATGTAAGAGTGTGCGATAAAAATATGATACATGGAGCATAATTATAGGTATATAAATAAAAAATGTAGTATTTCAATGATACAAAGAATAAAATAGAACTATATCATAAACATATTCATAATAAAACATTACAAAGTGGATCATACAAAAAAATCAAGTACCTATTATATGGTGAAGAGGCATTACTTCCCATGAACCACTAGTGACTTGAGAATAATAACCTAGAGCCTTTTAGTGACTCAAATATTATATTATAGAATCCAATTTTATTTATTAAAATATTTAACACTAACCAATTCATTTGAGGGTGATAAATAAATCCACGCATCACATAACAATCATTAATACACATATGTTCCCTAATTTATCAACAATTGATCATATCTGGAAAACTTATGGAAGTAAAGTTTATAACATCCCAAGTAAAAAAAATACAAAATTTTCATATTTATTAAAAAAATTAATTAAATATTAATTTTAAATTAAATGAGATTCCATGATCGATGTTATACTCGACACACAACATTGGGTTTTCTCCAAAATCTCATGCTCCACACAAGGGTGTGTCATAATGAAAAATAATAAAATAATAAAATTTTAAATGGTAGTTAATGCATAGGAATTGTATTGGAAATAATGAACAAAACTGATTAAAATATTATTATTCATGTTTTCCAAACTTTTTTACATTTATCCAATAAATGATAGAGGATTAAAATGTGAATGAATACAATTTTAATCATTAATACTATAATATTCTTAAAAGGCCAATTTATTACCTTTTGACGGAGAACCCATTTTAAATCCAGTTTTTATCACTATTTTATGTTATATTTTACCAAATAAATTATTATTTAGAATCAGGACATCAAAATTTATTTTTGGATTTTTTTTATTTTTCTGACAAATTTCATTTTTAATGAATAATGATAAATACTTCATTTTAATTCAAAACTGTATAAAATATTATTTATTAATATGGTTACATTAACATTTTAATTTGTTTTAAAATGTAATTATATTATATTTTTACCATTTAAAACAATTATGGTCATTTTATGTAATTTCACTTTGAAATTGGACATAAAAAAGTTGTGTGCTTCTGATAATTATTATTTTTTAAAATATGCTTTTTTGTTTCAACAATGAGAATTAATTTTAAAATAATTTATGCATATTTGGGGTTTTTAATTTGAAAAAAATGGATTCCATACATGGAATCAGGAGGAAAAAATTATTTTAATATGTAAATTTTATATTTAGACATTATGAATATTTACTTCAGTAAACATTTTATTTACCATGGTTAAAGGGTAAATTTGGAAAATAAAGGTGAAAAATAATATTATAATAATATTAAATTACATTGAAAAATTTTTTAACCCTATTGGATGAGTTTATTCTATAAACGTGCATCCTTGTCTTGATTTTTGGTCACTATGGAACCACATGAGATTGATAATTACATTATAATAATTAATATAAAGTAATGACTAAAATAAAATAAACATGAATATTTTTACTAAAACTATTTTTATATGGGGTTATATATGTTTTCTATTCTACTATAAATATTATTTTCAAAGAGAACAATATTTCCAAAACCACGGTATATTATTTATATTTTTTATAAATTAACTAAATTAATTAAATTTTGACACAATGGTGAGAGATTAATTACATCATTAATAAAAAATTTAAATTAATGATATTATAAATATTGAAATAAATTTATTTTTTAACTGATTTATTCCATACATAAATTTTATTGATTAGGATGACTTGTTATGTTTTAATTAATGTATTTTTTGGAGAAAATCAAGTTTGTTTGGATTTTTTAAAAAGGCATGATATGAATAATATTAAAATAGACAAAAATGAGTTTTTAAATAAATAAATATTTTATTAAATCATTGAATAGTCATAAAAATATAAAATTCATTCAAATAATTTATGATGTTAAAAATGAAAATAATGAACCCTTTTAGGTCTCTTGGAGTTTTATTGTAAATATATTAACCATATAGTAGGAATAGATAAGAGGACATTGTAAATTTTTAAAAAGTTAAAAAAGGGATAAATAAAAAATATAAGTATTTAAAAAATATTCAAAACTGTAAAAATTAATAATGGATAATATTATTTAGACATATATGCACCTTATATTTGAATTAAATTTTTTTTTGACCTTTTGAAACTAGAAATAAATTTATAATAAAATAATACTTTCAAACTTTCTTAAAAAGCCCATCCCCCTCTTATAAGAGGCCACCAACTCTTACCCATTAATCACACCACTCAAGCCACATTACTTATCCAAAATCTGCTCTAGGAAACTTCAAACATCTCTCTGTTCCTCTTAGAATCTTCCCCCTTTGTGGAAGGTAATTCAAGAATGCCTTTTAGTTCTAACCAAAGGGAGTAACCAGATTTAAAGGTAACATCTTCCCTCAAGTTCTTTACTTTTATTTTTCATCACCAGCCCACTATACTCTATTAATTCCATTATTTTATAATAAAAATAGTATCCTAAATATACCTTAATTTTTTTATGATACGTAATCAAACAATACTTCTACACACCTCCATCTAATGTATACGAACATACTGTTTCTGTGGATGGCGAACTACTTCCTCATGAAATGATGATTATTCAATCTTCTCATATAACCTATAATGGTAGAGATTATGATGTAATTATAATTTTATATGATATTTATGATATTTATTTTATCACTATTCTTCTGTATTTTTCATTTACAACATACCTTTATTCTATCCATAATCCGTAAAAATGATAATTTCATTTGAAGAAGTGCGTACTACCACCCACTCTAAGTGGTACGAATTGTTCATGATATACATGGAACATATAAAGGATGGAATTTATGAAAATTGGTAACATATATAAGATATTAGTATACTGTAATTATAATATACATATTTTTAATTTAGTTTTCATTCCTTTAAAAATGAAAACGAAATGAAATTAGCGTCCTTGTGTACGAACAACTTAATATCTCCATGAATGGTCAATTTAATTTCATATGCCCAAATGTTTTGAAATATTCTAAATAAATATATAATTGTTATATATATGATATATATGATATATAAATCATGAATATAATTGGGAGATAATTTACTTTTGACCACATGTGAAATTTGTAATTATAAGAAGTTCATTTTTCACTCAAGTTCTGAACATCCACAAAATGTCTCATATGAACTCAAATAATTAAAATTTATTATAGTAAGGTAAAAAGTGATAAAAATGAATAATTAACTTGAAAAATTTTATGATTCCATTATAAATTAACTAAATTTTATTATTCATGTTGAACAAGGAACAAATGAGTCAAGTCGGACAGGGGGTAAGGGGTTTTCATCGCACTTTTTATTCCCATGAGATTCATGCAATATTTTACACAAATTTCTTTCGTGTGTTGTATGTAATTTACATGATAGTATTCATTGTTTTATATACTTTAATTCATGGTTTTTTACATATTCATTTTAAGATCCTTCTTTAATGTGGTGTGTATTTTGTAAGTTACTAAATCTGTATGAGAACTATTCACCGTACTCTTTTAGTTAAAGAATTATTTTATGTTATGTTTTTTGAATTTCCATTTTATTATATTGGGATATATACTTCTATATATATATTTCTGTAAATTGTATGTCCATGTGATGAGAGACCTTTTTCCCCCTAATCAACTGACTTTTTGAATTATAAAGTGAAGTCATTAGGGTGTCAGATTTCTATAATAAGACTTCTAAACACAATATCAATTCTTTCCGATAAACATCTATTTCTTGATAATGTTATGCTTTAAATATGTTTGAAAAACATAAGATTGTTTTAAACTTAATATCCACTTGTATTGGTTGTATTCTCATTTTTCACACATAATTATTTCATCGATTTGATATTTATATAAGGATATGGTCATTTCAATGGACATTGTCTCAATTTACATACCATTGATAATTTTTTGTTGTTGTACACCAATTCACATTTAGATGGTGTATATAACACCATTTGATATATTATATAATGAATTGATTTATTATAATGATATTATATGCTTTGATTAATTTTATTCCTTAATTATTTTGTATTGAAGCATCTCTCATTTGGTTGGGAATTCTTATCTAAAATATCGCTTTAAATGTTTTCTAGATTTATTATTCTAAATAATTATCATTAATGTCCATGTATTAAAAATGGTTTTATATATTTATATGTAATGAATATGTTATATTTATTGTGAATTGTTTACGTATATGGGTGGTTCCATGATAAACCTATGGATGGTGAGCCCGAGATATTTCTCCAATGCATTGGGTAACATGACAGAGGAAAATGATAATGTTTATCCTATGAGATTTATTGAATATATTTTTATGGGTATTCCAAACATAACTCCCTATGTAGCTGGGAAATCTTATATGTAAGTATGTTATGTATTTCATATGTTACCTTTATGATTTATGATTTCTATGTGTTATTAATAAATCATATGATTTCATGAGGTATATTAAAGATATTATGTTTTGTATATATTGATGGACTAATGTTTTATTTCATTATTTTTTAACTCTTAATGAGCATTTTATGCTCACACCATGTTTTAAAATGTTTACCATAGGATGTAAATATGAATCCGGTCATGGATTGGATCAAGTAAAAGTCATGCTATCTAAAACCAAAAAGTAGACATGTTTTTATGGTTTTTAATGAATGAATATAAACTGAGTAGAAGTGTCAAATTTGTAATTATTGAAATGTAATGTAATAGATATGGCCAAATTCACTAAAAATATAAACCTGAAAAGATCCTCAATATGAATTCTTGGATTATCTCAAGATTAGGTAATGTTTAAGGTTGAGTCCTTATAGTTGGTATTAGAGGTGGGATTAGATAACATTAGAGGTTAGGGTATTATTTAAGCAAAAGTTAAATAACCATAATGATTAGAAAATTAGCTAGAGTCGTAGTTATTTAAAATAAATCAAATGAGTTTATTATATCATGGATAAGAATATCTTAGTTTTTACCCTCTTCATAAGATTATATATGATGATTTTACTGATATACTCAAACATAACTTTTTTGTTTAATTAAATTGATGGATCTAGCATGATACAACATAACAATAGATGTTAAGGAAACTGTGGTGGTATTCTTAATGAGAAACTGAATGAAATGGGAGCTACAATGAGAACTATTATTGTTAAAATATGATATCTTTATTTTTGAGGAATTTATCTCATTTTTTGGAACCTTATAAAATTATATGGTTTTTGAAAAGGGACAGACCATAGGAAGGGTAAAAACCCATTCCATTCAGATAGTCCTTTGGAATCGAACCCACAATAGAAGGACAACAAGGGAGCATTACCTGCCACTGGCCTACGTGAAGCTGTTGGTTAGAATAAATTAATATTTTTAGTTAAATGATTTTATTGATCAATAATAAGTTAATTTCAGATATTATGTTTTATCAAATGGATATCCTAAATATAGTAAAATTATTTGGTGATTATGTGATAAAGGTTATTTTGGAAGACACTCTCTCTTTTTGGAACAATTTATGCCTAAGGAAAATAAAATAATATGAGATTTCATTTATGGATTAATGGTTGAAATTTTAATTTGGGAGAATCTATGTTTTTTATTTTAGACATATGGCTATTTGGGTTACATATGAAAATGATTATATTATCATAGAGAATATTTGATTAGGTTAATTACATTTCCGTATTAGACTTTAAGAGTAACCGATGTTATTTGGAGAAAAATGTTAAGATTATTGTGGAAGCCTATGTGATTAAATCCATCTGAGTTTTGGGTTTTAATCTTAGATTGGGTTACTTTGAATAATTTTAAGGATAATTGTTTATTGAATGGTCTTTTCTGAACATTGGGTAATGTTTGTCGAATTTTGGGGATTAACAGTACTATTTTTTTTTTAAAGTATTATCATTTTTCAGGGTTACCAGATCTTGTACTGATAATTTTGGTTTTCGTTAATATCTAAAGGAAAGGGAGATATACAGTTGAAATTTATTAGATAATGTGATTATATATTAGTTTATTCTAGCTCTTCAGGTGTGACAAAGTCATATTGAATACTCATCATTTGGAGAAAAGATTTTATTTTCATAAAAACTTATTAATGGAAGAAACTGTACATGGAAAGTATGTATATTTACATATGTCCTTAGTCAATCTCATAAAACAAATCACCAACATTACTATATGAAAAAAAATTCCATTTACTATTTCTACATGGTAACCGAATATCGTTTATCATATCACATGTTTGTGGTTTTTTTATGGTTAAATTTATCCTAATCATGTTTTCTATCACTCTCCATCAAAACACGACACATAGTTTCTCCTCTATAGTTTGGGTTATCATGGGTGACCTTTGTACTTCACTTTATTTCATTTAAATTGATATAATTATTGACCCTTTTTATTGTGTGGGAATTTTAATGATGTTTTTGAGCCCAATAATAAAATTGTGAAGATAAAACTCCCAAAGGGGGGGATGTAACATACAAGGTAAATAAACAATATGACATTTTAATATTTAATAATATTTGTGAATTAAATATAAATTATACATTAAAGGGGATTCTATGATCGATTGCATACCTGACTTGCAACAACGGGATTCCCTAAAATCTCATGTTGTATAAAAGGATGAGTTATATTGAAAAATAATAATATAATATTATTTTATATGGTATTTAACGCCTTGCCGTGGTATTGGTGAGATTGAATATAAGTAACTAAAATATTATTTTACATGTTTTCTAAATGTTTTTACATTTATCTCATAAAAGTAAGAGGCTTAAAATGTGAATGAATCTTATTTTAAGCATAAATATTATAATATTTTTTAAAAGGTAAATTTACATCGTTTTGAAGGTGAACCCTTTTTAAATATAGTGTTTTTGATTCTTGTTGTTTTGAAAAAATATAATTCTTTTTTATAATCGGTACATCGAAATTTACTTGGGGTAAATTGTTTTTATTTTTCTGAGGAGTTCATTTCTTTAATGAATAGTGAAAAATGATGCATTTCAATTCAAAACTACCTTATAATAGAATTTATTTATATAGTTACATTATCTATTTAATTGGTTTTAAAATGTAATTGGATTATATTTTTACCATTTAATGTA
This sequence comes from Viscum album, assembly GCA_963277665.1. Classification (NCBI taxonomy): domain Eukaryota; kingdom Viridiplantae; phylum Streptophyta; class Magnoliopsida; order Santalales; family Viscaceae; genus Viscum; species Viscum album. The sequence goes on from OY728159.1 coordinate 1,724,048,162, forward strand.
ATTCTGGTCATTTTAGGTAATTTAAATTTGAAGTTGGACATAAATAAGTGTTAATCTTTTCATAGTTATTATTTTTTTTAAAACACGTTTTTTGACAACAAGAATTAATTTTAAATTAATTTCAGCTACTTTAGTGTTTTTAATTTGTAAAAATTGATACCATACTTGTAATTAAGAGGTGTAAAATTTGTTAATAGTTAACTTATATTTTTAGTCTTTATGAATATTTATTCCATTAAATGTTTTATTTACCCTGTTTAAAAGGTAAAACTAGTAAATAAAGTTGAAAATTAATATTATAATAAGAGTGAATTACCCATAAACTAGTATTATCCCTATTGGATGAGATATTTCAGACCAAGGTAATACATGGGAATATTATGGGACCCCATGGAGCCACTTGGTAGTGATAATGACACTTTATATTAATTAATTTAAAGTAAGGTCAAAAATAACATTATCATAAATCTTTTTACTAAAGTAAATTTTAAATGGTTTTATATAAGTGAATTATATAAAAATAATTATTATTTTAAAATATAAAAATATTTAAATCATCATTGAAATTTATTTATAATTTTTAGACATTAAATATATTAATTTAATTATTACATAATGGTGATGCATTAATTTCTTCATTAATAATGAATTAAAATAAATGATTTAATAAATATAAAATTAATTTTTTTGAACATTTTAATGACATAAAATAATTTTATATATTATAATTACTTGTTATTTTTGAATTAATGATGTTTTATTTGAATTAAAAAAGTTGGTTTGGAATTTTTAATAAGTCGTGATATGAACAGTATTAAAATTGACATAAAATTGTTTTTAAACTAATCGATATTCTATAAAATGATACAATAGTCCTAAAAATATAAAATTCAGATAAATGACATTTATAAAGTTAAAAATTTAATTAATGATCAATTTTGGGTCTCTTGTAATTTTATAGTAAATATATTAACCATATAGTATAAATATATAAGAGGACATTATAAAAATTAAATAAGTTAACAAAGGGTTAAATAAAAAAGATAAGGATTAAAAAAATATAAAAAACATGTCCAATTATTATTTGATGATTTTATATAAACTTATATTTAAATTTTATTTTAATTAAATATGCTTTGGGCCTTTGAAAAGCGAAAATCATTTTTTAATAAAATAATACTTTAAATCATTCCTAAAGATCCCCTCCTCACTCTTATAAAAGTCCACCACCTCTAACCCATTACTCACAACTCTAAAGCCCCTTGTTTCATCCAAAATCTACTCCAAAAAGTTTCCAACATACCTCTATTCCTCTTAGAAGTCATCCCCTATGCAAAAGGAAATTCATGAAATCCTTTTGGTTCAAACCAAAGCAAATTACCGGATTTAAAGATAACATATTATCTCATGTTATTTAATTTTATTTTCCTTCTACAACCCCTTAAACTATATTTATTTAATTACTTTGTAAAAAACAGTATCCTAAATATAAAAGGGTGTTTTATGTGATGTATTCAAAATTCAATTCCACACACCTCATAGTAATGGATATGAACATACTATTTCTGTGGATGGAAAAATACTTCCCCACAAAACGATGATTGTTCATTCTTCTCCTACCGCCTCTCATGGTGTCGATTAAGATGGAAATATAATTATATGTGATATATATTATATTTATTTTGTCTTTATTATTATTTATTTTTCATTCAAAACAAACCTTTATGCCTTCCATAATGGTCAAATACAATAATTTCATTTGAGGAAGTGCGGACTACCGCCCCCTCAAAGTGATATGATTTGTTAATTCTATTCATGGAAAGTATAAAGAATGGAATTTATAAACTTATGTAACATATATTACATATATATTACAATTTAATTATAATATACCTATGTATAGTATATTTTTCAATACTTTAAAAATGAAAAACAAATGAATGTAGCGTTCATGCGTACGGACGACATACCGTCTCCATGAACGGTGCATTTCTTATCTTCTGACCAAATGTTATGTATTATTATAAATATATATATAATTTATATATATGATATATGTGATATATAAATCATGACTATAAATTTTAAGATAATTTACTTTTTACCACATTGACAATTTGTAATTATAACAAGTTCATTTTTTTACTCATGTTCTCAACATCGATAAAATGTCTAATTTGAACTCAAAAAATTAATAATTTTTATAGTAAGGTAATAAGTGATATAAATGGATTAATAAACTCGAAAAATGATCTGAATCAATTAGAACTTAAATTATGTTTATTATTCATGATGAACAAGGAACAAATGTGTCAAGTCGGACATGAGGTAATGAGTTTTCATCTCACTTTTTATTTTATTCCAGTACGATTCATGCTATACTTTCCACTATTTCATTTTAGGTGGTGATTGTACATCCCATTATTGTATTCATTGTGTAATAAAAATTAGTTAATGGTTATTAAATATTCATTTTATGATCCTTATTTTATGTGTTGTATGTTTTGTAAGTTACTAAATCGGCAAGGGAACCATTCACCGTACACTTTTTGTTAAAGATTTATTTAATGTTATATATTTTAAATTTCTATTTTAATATATTGGGATATGTTCTTATATATCCTTATTTATATAAATTATATGTCCATGTGATGAGAGACACGTTTTTATCTCATCAACGCACTTTTTTAATTTTAAAGAGACGTCGTTCGGTGGTCGAATTTCTGTAATAAAATTTTAGAACACAATTTCAATTCTTGGGGTTAAAATTCTATTTCATGATTATGTCATGCTATGAATATGTATGAATGAGTTAATATTTTTTAACACATAATATCCACTTCTATTTTCTGTATTATATTTTTTCACATATAATAATGTCATTGATTTGTCCTTAATCTAATGATATTATCTTTGCAAAGGACATTGTCTCAATTTTCATTCCATTGAGAATCTTTAGTTTTTATATACCAATTCACTTTTATATGGATTATATACTACCCTTTAAAATATTATATCATTAATCTCTTTATTCTCATGATATTATAAGCTTTTATTAATGTTATTCCTCGATTATTTTAATACAAGCATCTCTCATTGGTCAGGAACTCCTAAAATAAAATATCTTTTTAAATATTTTGAAGATGTATTATTCAAAATACTTATCATTAATTTCCATGTTATAAAACTGGTTTTAAGTTTTTATTTATATGGACTTGAATGTTTGGAAATAAGAATTTCTTTTAAAGGCTTCAACGTAGTATGAGATACTTTTATTTAAAAATATCTTTATTAAATTTTTTAAATTGTTTGATAAAGCATTGATTATGTCAAATTCATGAAATGATATATTGTGATTGAAATGTCAAAATGTTATCTTTCCATGATTTTTGTTTTATGTGTTAGGAATATTTAATGTTTATTGGGAATTATGTACATATACGGGCGGTTCCATGATAAACCATGGGCAGGTGATCCCGAGATAGCACTCCAATGCATAGGGTAACGTGATGGTGGAAAACGTTATTGTTTCACCAAATAGATTTTGGGAATATACTGTATTGGTTATTCCAAATCTAACTCCTTATAAAGATATTAATGCTACAAAGTAAGTATGTTATGTATTCCATATGTTACCTTTATAATTCATGATTTCTGTGTGTTATTCATAAATATTATGATATCATGAGGTATGTTAAAAGGGTTATGGTTTTAATGTATTGATGGTATAATGTTTATATTCATTATTTTCTAACTCTTACTAAGATTTTTATTCTTATCCCATGTTTTGAAATGTTTTTAATAGGACTTAAGATGAATCATGTTGAGGATGGGGTCAAAGAAAAGTCGCGATATCTAAAACAGGGAACTAGACATGTTTTTAAGAGTTTTTTTATTTTATGAATAATTAAAAACTGAGTAGAAGTGTCTGCTTTGTAATTTTTGAAAAGTAATGTAATATTTATGTACTAATTATCTAAAACTATACACCTTAAATGATAATAAATGTGAATTACTCAATTAACTCCTGATTATGTAATTTTAAAGGACGATCCCTTATAAAGAGTGTTTCATATCTTTCCATAATGGTATCATATAATGTGATATTAAAAGTATATCAGTTGATACCAATATATCAATCCCTAGAAAATAGGGTTTCATAAAGTCATATTTAATATGATTCTTAAAACATTACATCATAAGAGATAAGTTATTTTAGAAAAAGATGAAAATAGATGACAAAATTATTAAGGGTCATTAGAAAACCATTCTTATCACCATTGTAATGAGATGTATTCTTGAGTCACTTTTTAATTATAATGCTTTATAATAATAAATATTACTTAAAAAAGGATATCTAAATAACATATAGTGTGTAATATAAAATATATGACAATGTAATAAAAAATATCATTTTGAATATTAAAAATATAATTATTGTAACCCATATCACAAAAATAGTGAAAAATATTCCATTTGAAAATAGCTAAAGATATATTTATAGATTATAAAAGATAAAATATATTTTTATATCGAAATAATAAAAGAGAACATTGTATTGATGATTTACTGTGGAAATGGGAAAAAATTATCTCATTTAAAGAGGATGAAAATTATTCTTAATACCATTTAATTCTTTAAAGAAATAAATCCATAAACAAAGATTACTTAATTGTGAAAATATAATTAGACAAAGAATAAGGTGGATGTAAAATATAATATCATCATTGGATAAAGGAAATAAATATTTTAAAACCATATTAAAATAGTAATAATTACAACTCAAGAAAATAACATGTGTTATGAAAAACTTATAAAATATTAGTGATAATTGAATTGAAATCCCTCCAAAAGAGAACATAAGATGAATTTTTTACATCCATTTAATTTAATAATAGGTATAATAAATGAAATTAAAAATTTAATATATACATTTCAAAAAATAAAACAAGTGTGGAATATACCATATGTCTCAAATAAATAAAATAGATTTGAGAAAAACCATTAAAACATGGTGTAATATATGAATTTAAATTACATTGGAGCGATATTAAAAAAATTGAATTTAAATCAAATTTTTAATTGTTATTTATGATTAAATTATTATATTTGACAAAACATAAATCATATAAAATAATAATAGGTTCAAAATAATATATCATGCCTCAATTAAGGGAAATTTATACGAACACCCTGTTCTTTTATTCCTGAATTACATGTAAGTTATTTAAAGACCCATGTAATATAAAGAATCAATTTAATAAATTATTTAATAAATTATTTAATAACATTAATGATATATATTAACATATAAACTATTAAATTTAAAAAAATTACTATTTATTTATTAGTTATACTTTATTTTCCTAATCGAATGTTACCGATTTCGGATGTTCGATGGATGCTTTAAAATGTTTTTGTCAATAATTGTTCATTGACACCAAGTTCATCATTAGTAAATTTTCTAAGTTAATAACATATATAATTTATAACTATTTATCAAGTAATAATTTCAGTCCATGAGAGTTTTTAGTCATGATTCATAAAGAGAGAATCTGTGAAACGCTAGTTTTCATATTTTTTCGACAAACAAAAGTTTGTATATTAATAATGAGTTAAATATTAATATAACCATTACAAAACCTGAATAATATCATAAAAAATTTAGTTTATTTAAAAAATTATTATAATTATTCAATTAGCGTGGGGATGAAAAATGGAATGTGTATTCAGTAGTGGTTGTTGTTTGCAAATATAGACGGGAAATGATTTCTTTTTCCATAAAAGGAAATGAAAGTAGAAATTGATATATCATTTTCAATATTAATATTTTTATAAATATAATATATGTTCATTAAATATCCAATTATAAATATACATTTAAGGGGGTTATGAAAAATAAAACATGTCGTTTATGGTAGTGGTAGTTCGCATAAACGCATGGGTGACGTTTATCCTTTTTTTATAAGAAGAAGGAAGGAGGGTAATCAATTTTAATTCTATAAATATAATAATATTTTAGTATAATAATAATATTTCTATTATTATTTTATGATAATATAATGTAGTTTTAGGTAGAATATTAATACATAAAAAAATAAAAATGAAAAGATAAATTTGGGGGGGTTTACATTACTCCTTGGAATAACTCTTTCAAAAATTGGATTACGACTTTGAGGGGTGGTTATATGAGGATATTACAATAGGAGGTCATATATAAGAGTTTTGGGAATTTAATTTTACATATTTTGGGTGAACTAATTGTCTTTTGGTGTGAGGTGAAGTGAGAAGGTGAAGGGATCTTTTTATAAGTCAGTGTAGTAGCATTTTTGTAATTAGTTGTACACTAATCAATAAAAGTGGATCCACAAGTTGTAACTAAGGGATAAGTGATGAGTTAAGGTCAATTAATCCCTAAAAATCATTCTGAGACATGTTTTGAGATGTTTTATGACTCTTTCCCATTATATTTAATACTTTTATCATTTTTATTTTTACCAGGTAGGTAATTTTTACCTATGTAATTTGTTTTTTATACCATTACATAAAATGGAACTTATTTAATAATTATGCACTTTTGATTAAAAATATGAACTATATTTTATTAAATACAATTTATAAATCAATGAAAATCAATTCTAAAATAATAACTATTTAATGAATTATAAATCATTTAGAGAAAAAATATAACTTTAGTTCTAAAATATCAAATAAAGTTTTTTTAATTAAAATTAATATTTTTCAATTTACAATTTTATTTATAATTTATATATTTATTTAATAAAAATACATCATTAATTTTTTTATTGTACCTTAGTTATTTCATAAAAGTCACAAAATATGAAAATTTTTATTTCTAATCAGTCACCTAAAAATAAATATTTTTAGAAAAATTAGAAAAACAATTCCAATCCAATATTATTATGATGAATCAAAAAAATATTTTTCCAACTTCAAGTTGTCAAAGAGGAGAATTTAAATTTTAAATTTAATTATAAATTATAATGAAAAAAATTAGAAGAATTAGCTTTTAAAATATTAACAATTATTATTCTTATTTTCAATAAAATTTATAATTAAATTACTGTTGATATATTATTCATATAAAATATATTTTTTGTCGACATTTAACTATGTCATACATAGTTCCTTGAAATAATAATTTATATCACATAATAATAAATGTCTATAAAAAATATTTTTATGTATAAAATGATATAATTATTTATTTAGATATACTAATAAAATTTCATCATTTCATTTGTATTAAAAGTATCTTTTATTTTTTATATTTATTAATTACATTTCATTGTTATTTTTACATTATTTATAACCAAAAATTAAACGACTACATTACAATGTTTAAATGAACCATAAGGAAAGGAGTCACATTTTGTTTTGGTTCAGTGTTGCCTAAAAAATATATTGGACATAGTATTTATTAAAAGTGAAATTAATATTTAAATTTTAGTGAATTTTAGTCCCCCATTAATAAATTACATCATCACAATTTTAATTATCACTTAATAATGGATGTGCATAATGGTATCTATAAGATGTGAATTACTCCAGATATAAGTTCTAATGAGATAACATACTTTTTTACTATATATATTACCTAAAAACACATATTTTAATTCATAATAGGAATATCCACAAAATATATTTCTTATAAAATTATTTTACATAAAAAATCATTTATTAATTGGTAAAATGGTTCATAGAATTAGTTTTCAAAGAGAGTCCACTATAATCATTACATTAATATATGATCATATTTTTGTTTGAGATATGAATTTTTATATTTCAATATTTGGTAATTATAATGGAATCCAAGTGATGAGAGATAAATCATTAAAAAAATCTCATAAAATCCATATACATATAGAGTATAATAATATATTTTCGTGATGAAAATTTCAATTGACATCATCCTAAGGTAAAATAATCATAGAACTAGAAGGTTTATTTGATAATCAAATAATTGTGGTGGTGATTTAATTCTCATATAAAACTTATTATATACACTAGCGATCCCAGAATCAAATTCAAAATGACAAACACAACTTTAGAGTGTAGTATAAATGTAACTTAATTATTATCATCCACTACAATGATAATCACGGTGTATGACTTTCATTTCACCCTTGATCTAGGAGGTTTCTAATGCTCATCATCCTTATTAAATGATAGATTTCGTAATTGATGAGGATAATTCTTGATTTACACACATTCAAGACATTAAACTATTAGTGGTACTTGAGGATTAAATGTATTTACCTACGTAAAAACCTTTAATATCTTCTTTTTAATTGGTAGATTGATGCCCTCATTTACCAAAAATAAAATATATTCCAATTCCTTTGATATATTTACTTATGTTCTTATTCCAGCATTCATTATACAAATAAAATTCAATCTTCTATATTATATATATTTTATAACATAAACTTATATGACACTCTGTTTTTCTCATACTTAGTGTGTTTATAAATTAAACATGGGTTGTGTTGTTAATTATAATGAAACTTTTGTGTTATAAACATAAAATTATTGACACTATCTACCATTCTATTTTTTTCAAACATGTATACTCACTCTATTATCCTTCACACTTGTTTTTAAAGAAGTTTCTTATGGTTCCAACAATTATATAAATAATGGAATGTTTAGGGGTGAGAATATATAAATAATTTTTTTTGAAAAAAAAATCTATTATCATAGAAGAAATATCTCATAAATAATGTGTATAACAAAGCTTATAAATCTATATTATTTAATATTGGTCATACATGGTCATTTAATATTTGGTTCTCTAACTAAAATATCATGACCTATCCCCCGGGGCCCGTGTTGTGACTACCTCAAGCCCAACTTCTATAGGCCAGGGGATGGCGACTAGCACCAAAGGCATAATTCCCTAAAACTAGGTAGACATTCACTTTATAACCTGTAAAGGCACAAAAAAAGCACACAGCTGGATACAAAACACTAGGTAAAATGTATAACAAAAGTGTTCTGAAAAGTAAATGGGGCTAGAAATCCTAGGAAATCTGTAATGTACAAGGAACAAGAAGTAAAAGTATAACAGAAGAAAGGAAAAACAATTGTTGGGTCATCCTACGGGATTCCTACCTGAAGGGTAGGTACAGATAGGCAACCCGAGACCCTCAAGGTCTCGTCTGTAACTTACAAAACATGGTGCGGGCATAGCCCGCGCATGGGTGAGTATAATGACACTCAGTAGGCAACCCGAGACCCTCAAGGTCTCACAAAATCTAACAACGATAAACCATAGAGTATGAAATCAACAGATAACCTATCATAGGTATATGCCCATACATATACCTAAGTTATCAAGTGATACATCTCAATCATGAGGGGAAAAGAAGTACTGACTCAGTTCAACCATGATTTTATTCACATTTTTGAAACCATGGTGCTGGAGAACTCCTCCTCTGTCGAGTACAGTGGGCCTACCACGACACCAATGTTTCTTACCACAAAGCATGGACTATTGAGGTAATCCTCTTATCAAATACCATGGGTCTGCTACGTCACACTGAGGTGCTCCCCACCGTGGTTCTGCCTCCACAACTACGTGCTCCCCCTGATACCCTGCAGAGTTAATCCTCCTGTCGAGTATCGTGGGTCTACCGCCACAACCATGTGCTCCTCCACTCTGGTTCTGCCACCATAACCTGGCACTCCACACTACGCTAGTCGAGACACTCTAAGTCAATCGGTTAGCAGTCGTTAAGTACAAGCCATCTACTAGGTCTCCGAACTATGCCTACTCATCACTGGAAGGATCCACTCCATGAGCTACTGTTCAATACTCCAATTTTCATGAAGTCCCAAGATGAAGTATATTAATAGTCCTCCATGTCATATGGGTCTCAACGCAATAGACGGCGCACCAATCGAACGCCCAGTCAGTGAGTTATTAACATTTTTGTCCTGGGGGCCCGGTGGGATTCATGCACGATCCAACCTGACTGTATCTCAAATATACCCCAAACTCCTGTGTGGTAAACTCAAAGGGACCATTATGTTCTCAGATTACCAGTTCCACTAATGGTTTGTCAAACGGATTTCTGGTGCCAAAGATGTGTCCAAAACAAAGTAAAGGGTCGCAATAGGCCCGGGTCCGGTCCGACCCGGTCGGACCGACCCGGCCTAACAAGTTTGGTCTCCCTCGGCCCATTAGGTTCGACCCATCCAACTAGGCCCCACCCAGCTAGCCTAGTGGGGCCGTGGAGGGTCCTGAGAGCACGAACCAGTCACGAGGTCACGGACCGGTCGCGGGTTGGCATGAGGGAGGTTCAGCATGGAGGGATCTGTGTGGGAGATTCAGCATGGAGGGTGTCGCGAGGACGCGGCTTGTCCAGGAGGGAACCGTGAGGGGCCTGCTCTTGGTGGCTCAGCCTGGGGCAGGGTGGCACAACCGGGGCCGGTAGGTCACCTCGGACGGGGCCCCGCGGGGTGCACGGACAGCGGAGACGCCTGATGCGTGGGGTGCATGGTGGATGGAGGACCGGTTCATCCAGCGGCGGCATGGGGCATGTGGGTGGAGCAGGGCACAGGGAGGTCGGCTCGGTCTGGGCCCCGGAGGGCGCCGCAAGGGGCGCGGAGGCCGAGAGTCGGGGAGCGGCTCTACCGAGTTGTGTCGCGGCTAAGATCGGTGCAGCCAGCGGGTAGCACGGCCGGAGGACAGTATGGCCGGGGTGGCTCGGGAGCTGTAGTGTGGCGATGTTCATCCTGCGGTGGCGGAGCTGATTCGTCTGGGGCGCTAGAGCGTCGCAAGGGAGGCAAAGGTTGCCTTTTTCACCTTCGTCTTCTCATCGACTCGTCACCATTACGAAGAACATCATAAATAAGAATGTTGGAGGTGGTTCAGACTATGTTAGTTTGTCCTGCACCCGCTACGTTTAGGGTGGTAGAAAAAGGGTCATCATGAAAAAAAATAATGGACATTCAATGAAGATATCTTCAAAACATCAATTCCCGTAATCCCTCATTAAAAATATATTCCCAACCTGCAAGGAAAAAAATATGTGGACCAACATTATAAAAATTTGGTATGCGTTCGTTATTAGGATGAAAAGAAAACAAGGGAATAATATCATGCTTAAATAAATTCTCTGCATTTCTTGTTGTTCGTTGATGGAGGCATGGGGAAGAAGACGAACCATTGGGAAAAATACGGGCATTGATTCTCCGTGGATGAGGACATCCCATATCAGAAGGATTCCATAGATGAAGGAAGGAGGTAATTCTTCATTGTTGAAGGCATTCCACTTCATTGATCTTCATTGGTAAAAAGCATTCTTTGAGGGAGAGTTTTCTCCCTAGAGCTCTAATCCTCCATTTCAAACATTTTTCTAACAAATGTATAGATAACCCCTCAAAATAATTTATTATCTATTATTTAGTTTGATGGGTTTAAAATTCAAAGAGGTTGATTTATTTAAGATGGATCAACATAATTAATTGAAGATGACTGCACAATTAAATGATTGTAAGGGATGAAACCATTACGTTAAGGGAGGTCAAGAGACTCTCCCTCCTTAATGATGTGAGTTAAGAGGTTTTCCTCTCCCACCATTATTAGAGGGTTTAGTCTCGGGTGGTTCCCAATTCATATCCTCTTGTGGGAAGATAGGTTATGGTGGGACCCACCACCATAACCTCTCATGGGAGGATAAGGTGTGGTGGTCCCCACCTCCAAATTCCATGTGGGTGGTTATAATAGATAATATAAAATAAAACATGCGTTTATTTTATTTTATTATTCCCTTGAAAAACCCAAAAACTATCTTCCACCCTCGACCAACAATCGTTGAGGTGAATCTCTTCTTATTTGAATACATGTGTTGTGAGTTCGACGGTGCCCTCAGATTTCAATTCTAGGCCCCAGTTCAAAAGTTGTACAAACCTGCTCGTACGTTCACTAAACATACCTGAAAAAACAACAGAAATTGATTCTGGGCACTCTATGCCTCATAATCATGCACCGTCAACATTCATAGACTCGTAAAATTTCCCAATTATTTAAAAACAAATACATGGAAATTCCAGGTCTTAAAATTCTCTCCACCTCAGGATTTACATCCCCGTAATCCCTAACTCAAACTATGGGAACAATTGGGGGTACTGAGCACGTATCTAAGCATCTCGCTCCAATGTGCTATCCTGGAGGTTACCATGCTGCCAGTGAATGCGCACCTGAGTTATCTACTCCCCACAAAGGACCTACTCCTATTGATCCTCAATATATACTTAAACCTCGGTGAATGTCGTCCCATCGTCGACGTCTAGCTCGCCATGGTCAATGATGTGAGAAGGGTTATTCACGTATCTCCTCAGCTGGGATACTTGGAAGACAACATGCACCCGGTGCAACTGAGGTGGAAGAGCTATGCACTAATCCACCTCGCCAACTCTGTTGAGGACCTAAAAAGGTCTAATGAATCTCGGAGATAACTTTCCGCCTCAGGAAAATCTCCACAAAACTCATCAAAGTTAGGATCATAGAAAGACATGGTCTCCATCCTCAAACTCTAGAGGTCTTCATCTCATGTTGTTATACGACTTCTGCCTGCTCTATGCAGTCTTCATCTTCTCATAGATGATATGCACCATCTCTATGGTAGCCCATACCATCTCTGGTACCACTAGTTCTATCTCCCCTGGTTCTATCCAGCACAAAGGTTATCTGCATGGTCTCCCATAAAACACATCAAAAGTATCCATCCCAATGCTAGAGTGAAAGCTATTGTTGTATGAAAACTCCACAAATGGAAAATGATCCTCCCTGCTATGACCGAAGTCGAGGACACAAGCACACAACATGTCCTCGATGGTCGGAATGGTCTGCTCAGTCTGGCCATCCGTCTGAGGATGTAAGGTTGTGCTCAAATGAAGTTGTGACCGGAAAGCCTCCTAAAACCCCTTCCATAGCGGGGAAGTAAATCGTGCATCACGATCAGAGACAATTTTCATGGGTTCACCATGTAGCCACAAAATCTCCATTTCATATAGGCGTCCAAAGCTCTCTAGTTAACCCTACTCTCTGATTGGTAGGAATTGGGGAGACATGGTGAATTAGTCTATGATTACCCAGTTCGAGTCATGAAATCTGGATGTACATGGAAGTCTTGTCATGAAGTCCATGGATATCCCATCCCAATTCCACTCTACGACCTGTAATGGCTGAACCATGCCTTCTGGTACCTAGTGCTCCGCCTTAACTTACTGATAATCGAGGCACCGAGAGACAAACTCTGCAACTTCCATCTTCATTCCCGGCCACCAGTGCTGTCTTCCGGGGCCTAGGTAAATATTTTCCACTCTTAGATGTACCTCTAGAGTGTATGTGGGGAATACCCATATCAATTCCTCCTAAAGTGACACTGGTACCATAGAATGTCCTCTGAAAAATATGTTTTGCTCCCCACCTTCAGAAAATCCATCAGGTGCATGTCCTGTGGATAACTGAGCACATTATGTCTCGCAGTCAGCATCCCCATGCTAAGCATCCCTAACTTGCTAAAGAAGTGGGGAGTGATTGTAACAGATTGAAGAAAGGATACCCCATCTATATCCACAAAGGATATTTGTAAATAAGCCATCTGCTTTGTAACATCACTTAGAATTTGTATACCGGACCTCATGCGGAGTGAATCTACAACAAAAATTCCCCTTCCCAAGAGTATACACTATCTTGAAGTCATAGTCCTAGAGGAACTGAAGCCAGCATCACTGTCTTAGGTTCATTTATTTCTACGAGGAGATATACCTGGGACTCCTGTGATCTGAGTACACGATAAAATTCTCACCCATCAGATAGTGTCGCCACATCTTCAAAGTGAAGACCACTACTGCTAACTCCAGGTCATGGGTAGCATAGTTCATACCATACTGTCTTATCTACCGAGAACCATAAGTGATCACTACTTGCTCCAGCACTAGGACACATCTGAGCCTAGTACCTGATGCATCGCAGTAGACTACGTACCATATTTCTTCCTCTGGAAGCCTCAAGATGGGGGAACTATGTCATCCTCTACCTCATCTCCTAAAAGCTATACTGGAATCTCTCTATCCACACAAAGGGTTTCCCCTTATTCGTCAAGGCTGATAGTGGTGCTACACCTCTGGAGAAGTATGGTACAATCATCTGGTAAAAACTAGCCAAACCTAGGAAACATCGTACCTCCATCACACTTATGGGTGGCTCCCAAGAAAGTACAACCTCAATCATCGTTGTATCTACAACAACTCTATCCTCTGAGATGACATATCCCAGAAAGTAAAACTCTTTGATCTAGAACTAGCACTTTGGGAGCTTACCATAAAGTCAGTGCTCTTAGAAGGTGTCCAGTACTATCTATAAATGATAGTATTGCTTATCCTAAGTAGTGGAGTAGATCAGAATATCGTCGATGAAGACTACGATAAAGTGATTTAGGTATAGATGAAAGATCGTGTTTAGTATTCCCAGGAACACTGCTAGAGCATTGGTTATGCTAAATGGCATAACCAAGAACATGTAGTGGCCGTACCGATGTCTGAAGGCCGTATTCTACACATCCTCATCTCATACTCTAAGATGGTGATAGCCTGATATATGTTCTGTCTTCAAGAACCACAGTTCTCTCTTAAACTAATCAAAGAGATCGTTAATCCTAGAGATTGAAAAAATGTTCTTTATGGTCACCTGGTATCGGCGCCGATAGTCAACAAAAATCCCCAAGATCCCATCTGCCTTCTTGGAAAACAGAATCCAGGCATCCCAAGGAGAAACACTGGGCTGAATGAATCCCTTCCCATACATGTCCTCTAGTTATACCTGCATCTTTCAATGATCTACGAGAGCCATCCGATACACTAGAGTTGATATTGGTGTCATCTCGGGGTTCAAGTCAATGTAAAACTCTACCTCCCTACGATGGGGTTGACCTGGAACATCATCATTGGAGACATCGACATACAGATCCACCACTGCAGGATAGGTCAGACTCTCCACATCAACCGCTCGGAGGGTAAGGCTAGCCAACTGATGAGTGATTGGGTGAACTCTCCTCTGAGTATGACCATCATGTGATTCAAAGGCTCCCTTCTTGACAGTGAAGGTAAGCCTTGTCCAATCTGTGCAGACGCACCATACATTGTACTTAATACAGTCAATCAGAGCATGAACTGCATATAAGTAGTCCTAACCCATGATGACATTGTTAGGCCTTGACGCAGCTACTAGAAGATCCCAGCTGAAGTGCTCACCTCCTAGAATAATATCACACTGCCAGAACCAGTGCGTAATCCTTGAATATACTCCTATAAGAGTTTCTAGCTGTATGGATTGAGCCAACAGCTCTGGTAGAATCTCTGTTATCCGAACAAGGGTATTGGAAATGAAAAAGTCACTGGAACCTATGTATATAAGTACTGCATCTGTGGTGGAGTAGAAACAGATTGTACCTTGTATCATCTCTAGAGTGTCGTGATCGTAGGGCTCAGCTACTTGTCCCTGAGATATCCTCTATCCACCTGCTCCATGTGGTCAGGGTGGACCTTCGGATTCTGGTGGCAGTAACACCTCAAAATGTCTCACACCGCTAGCTGCACGACCAACTCCTCTTCCACATCCGCCAACTCCCTACGGACTGCCTCGATCGAATCTCTACCATTTCCTAGGTGGTCCTTCAACCATATTCTAATCATCCGAATGACTGGTCAGACAATCATGATCCATGTGACACTTCCCACAGAATTATTAACGTTTCCCTCTCCTAGTAGGTTTTCCTACACTTTTGGGGCCACGCCAAGCCAATCTCGAGTCATGTAGTCTTCCACCTATAGGTCTGGTCCTCTTAGACCTTTGTGACATCTACTTGATACAAACTGCAAAAGTCTATAGTACATGTCTTGTAGTGGTTGATCTCACTGCTAGAGTCTTCTCATTATGGAAACTCTCCACTAGGAGGGCTCTCTATAAAACCCATGCCTGCATCGGGATGCTAAGTGAGATAATCGAAGCTCTGATCTCTCAATTGAGTTCCCACTTGATGGACTAGTCCTGGAATAATAAGTATCATACCATATCGGTGGAGTATCGTGAGAGTTCTGTGAACCTCTTTGAGTACTGAGCTACAGTCATGTTGCCTTGGTGTAGAAAAAGTAGCTCCTGTATGCGCACAACACGAAAATTCGGTGGGAAAATCTCAGTCTGAAACAGGCTCTTGACATTTGTCCAGAGAAGCGTAATCTCTTCATGGACCTAGAGCATCAAGATCCACCATATGCCCGCTACTACCTATAGAAGGCTGGTAGAAAGTATCACCATGAAGTGGGCTAGTGTCCCTACCAGTCAGAAGACTCTCACCACATCCCCCAACCAATCCTCAGCCGCCTGTGGGTCCGTCTCTCACCTGAACCTGGGTGGCCTCTGGGACTGGAAATCATGCAATGTGCTCAAGTGGAGTGAATCATCTGCTTTTGGGTCTGGTGGCATTAGTGTCCCAACTGGGAGTGGTATTGCTGGTGCCTCCGCTAGAAAAGGGACCTACACCGAGGGCTCATCACTCGGTGGGCTATATATGCATACAACTCTCCGGACTCCTACTGGTAATCCATTGGGTGGCATCCTAAAGGAAAAATATGTGACACAGTCCAAAGATTATACCTGTTGAGCTGACCTAATTGATATGACTTTAAAGAAAACTTTTGAAAACATACACTCAATCAGTATTTTCATGCACTGAGTCGGAAATCAGAAGTTAGGGTCCTAGTGTATTGATACATCAACCACCGCACCAACACTGGGATCCCAGAACTGAAAACCACACATAGTACACCTAACATTATACCTTTATAGAAAATAATGAAAAGAGTCCTATGTTATGCATTTGAACCGACTCCTTTGATACCAATTTTTCATGGATTGTCCCTCGGGGCCCGTGTCGTGTCTACCCCAAGCCCGCCTTCCATAGAGCAGGGGATGGAAACTTGCACTAAAGGAATAATTCACTAAATATAGGTAGGTATTGCCTTTATAACCTTTAAACACAAAAAACTGAGAACACAGCTAGATACAAAACCCTAGGTAAATTGTACAACAAAAGGGTGCTGAAATGTAAAAGGGGCGAGAAATACAATCCCACCTGTAACGTACAAGGAACTGGAAGTATTAGTATAATTGAAGAACAGAAAAATAGCTATTGGGTCATTCTCTGGGATTCCTACCTGAATGGTAGGTACAGATAGCCTCCTCATCATTCCACATCAATCAGTCCCCTCTGTATACTGACTCTTCATAAGGTCCACCTCCAGGTACCATCAAGTCATAGTACTCTCAGCATGAGTCAGTGATGTTCGTCATCTACAACCAACATAACAAGGTGCAGGAATAACCTGTGTAGGGGTGAGTATAACGATACTCAATAAGGACCTCGGGACCCTCAATGTCTCACAAAATCCAACAAGGATAAACCACAGATTATGAAATCAACAGATAACCTTATATAGGTATATGCCCAAACATATACCTACGTTATCAGGTGATCCATCTCAATCATGAGTAAAACACAAAAGTACTGACTCAACTCAACATGGATAGTATTCAAATTATAGAAACCACGAAAACTGGAGAAATCCTTCTCTATCGAGTACAGTGGGCCTAGCACAACACCATGCACGCTTCCCACTAACCATGGACCGTTGATGTACTCTCATGTCGAGTACCGCGGGTCTGCTGCGTCACACATAGGCCCTCCCCACTGTGGGTCTGCAGCCACAACCAGGTGCTCCCTCTAATAGCCAGTAGAGGTACTTCTCCAATTGAGTTTTGCTGGTCTACTGCAAAATCCAGGAAATCCTCCACCATGGGTATCCCACCGCAACCAGGCACTGCGCTCTGGGAAAGTCGAGTCACTTTGAGTCAATCAGACAACAATCATCAATTCTCAACCAGCTACTAGGTCTCCGCACTCTACCCATTCATCACTGGAAAGATCCGATCTACGAGCTAATGGTATATACTCTAACTATCACTAAGTTCCATGAATAAGTATCTCAGAGGTCCGCCACGTCATAGGTGTATCAATGTAATAGACGTCACGTCAATTGGACGCCTGATCCGTGAGTTATTAGGATTTTAGTCCCTAGTGCTCGGTTGGATTCATTCACGATCCAACCTGATCATATATCAACTATACCATAAACTCATGTGGGGTATAATCAAAGGTTTTGACATGCACCATGATTACCAGGTCCATTGACGGTTCATCAAACAGATGCTCGGTACCAAAGATATGGACAAATGAAAGTAAAGGGTCATAGTGGCCCCAGGTCAGGTCCGACCCAGTCAGACCGACCTGGCCAGACACAGTCTAGACTGACCCATTCTGGGTCACGTCAGCCTGACATGTTGGGTTTGGCCCGACCCGTTAGGTTTCGCTCGGATCACTGGGCCCCGGCCTACAGGCCGCGAGGGGTCTCAGAGGGCCATGAGAGTGCGGACCGGTTGTGAGGGCGCAGACCGGCCGCAGGCCAGCGCGAGGGAGGTTCAACCTAGAGGGCATCGATTTGGAGGTTTTGCCCAGAAGACACCACGTTTGAGTGGCTAGGCCACTAGGGCTCCATGAGGGGTCAGCTCAGGGCATCCCAGCCTGGGGACAGGGTGGCGTGGCCAAAGCCAGGAGGTCAGCTCGGTCGTGGCGTCAAGGGGCTCACGGAGGCCAGCGGGCCAGTTCGCCCAGGTGCGGCTCGGGGCGCACGGGGTGTGCGGATGGTGGAGCCACAGGGCGCGTGGGGCTCTCATAGGCTGGCTTGTTCATGGATCGGTAGGGCGCTGCGAGAGGCGAGATAGGCGCGACATCTGAGAGCTGGGGAAAGGCACGACTGGGGCATGGCTCGGCCAGGGAGCGGCACGGCTCGGGATGGATCGGCCGGCGGGTAGCATGACCTACAGGCACCACGGCCGGGGTGGCTGGGGAGCTGAATAATGGCGCGGTTGGACCCGGGGTAGCAGAGCCAATTCCGCCGGGGATCCGAAGCATTGTAGGGGAGGCGCAGGTTGCCTTCATTTCCTTTGTCGTGTTTTCATCTCGTTGCCATGCAGAATAACATCACAAAGAAGAATAGTAGTGTGGGGTCAGGCCATTTTAATTTGGCCCTCACCCTCCGCGTTTAGGGTGGTAGTAATCAGTTAATCAAGAACAAAAATAAAATACAAGAATGGATGATATCCTAAAAACATCAATTCCAATATTCTGTCATTAACAATATATTGTAAAATTGAAAGAAGAAACATCAACGAATCAACTTTATAATAAGTTGGTCCGCATTCTTTATTTTGGATGAAAACAAAACAAAGGAATAATATCATGCTTAAATAAATTCCCTACCTTGCTCGTTGTTCATCAATGGAGTCACGGGGAAGAAGACGAACCATTGCGAAAAAGACATGTGTAAATTCCTTGTGGAAGAGGAAATCCCACTTCAGATGGAGTCCATGGAAGAAGGGCGAAGGAGGTCATTCTTCGTAGTCGAAGGCATTCCTCGTCAACATTTTTCGATGGGAGAAAGTATTCTTCATTGTAGAGTTTTCTCCCAACAGCTACAATCCTTCATTGCAAAACTTTTTTCAACAAATGAATATATAGCCCCTCCAAATAATAGATTATCTACTATTTAGTTTGATGGGTTTCAAATTCAAATTGGATGGATTAATTTAGTTGGATCGAGATAATAAATTCATGAGGATGGAAGAATTAAAATAAGGAAAGGTTTGACAACATTAAGTTAAGGGAGGTCAAGAGACTCTCCATCATTAGTGAGGAGAGTTAAGAAGTTTTCATATCTCACCATTATTAGGGGGTTTAGTCCTGGGTGGTCCCCACATAGTATCCACTAATTAATGGTTAGGTTCGGGTGGGCCCCGCCACCATAACCTCTCATTAGAGGTAATGGTGTGGTGGTCCCCACCTCCAACTTCCACATGGGTTGTTAAAATAGATTAAATAAAATAAAACATGCATTTATTTTATTTTATTTCTCCCATGAGAAACACAAAAACTGTCTTCCACCCATGACCAACATCTACTTAGGTGAAAATTTTCATAAACAAATAACGGCATTGCAAGTTCAACGGTGCCCTCAGATTTAAATTCTGAGCACCGGTTCTAATGTTATAAAAACATGCTCGTACATTTACTGAATGTACTCCAAAATATCTTCATAAATTGATTTTTGGAACTCTGGGCCTCGGAATCACATGCTGTCAACTTTCACAGACTCATAAAATTCACAATTCTTTTAAAAAATTACATAGAAATTCTGAATTATATATATAAAATACATTCAATTATATTATAATGGTTCATAAAGAATATGTGAATTAAAAACACTAGACCCATAGGTGTTTTTTATTGGTTATTGAGTTAGGCCACTTTAATTTTCCCTTGGCAAAGATCAAGATAATACCCAAATATCCTTTTAAGCCTTATTACCCTGAGTTTCATATGTGGTAGAGCCTATAATTATTTGTTTATATCCATACTGGGATGTAATTTCAGGGAATCCAAACAATATCCACTTTTAAAAAAAATTCAAAATATTATCTTATACATATAATCATCCATAAGTTTTTTCACTAAAATTATCTCATTCTAACCATTACAAAATAATTAAACTAATACAAAAATATAACTAAACCCTCCTCGATACCAATGAAGGTGACTCAGTCTCTTAATCCCATGTTCAGTGCTAAAAAATTATAATTTATATTCTAGATTTGAAAGAAAAATGAAGCACCCCAAGAAAATCATATGTTTATTTTGTTTCAATTTGAAAGATTTAAAAATTACATCTCAAAGATGATGATACAATCAAAAGAATTGAAGGTTTAGTAACTTTTAGGATTGGTCAAAAAAGAATCTTATTTTGTAATACATGAAAAAAATTATCCATAATCATGCCACACTAAAGTCCCTTATAGAAATGTCATAATTTAAACTCATCTTCATAGCCAGGTTAATGGGAACACAAGAAATGGGTGATCTCAAATGATTAGTAATAGAAAAATTATAAACATTTTGTCAAGGGTTAGTTATTGTGAATTTGAGAAAACTAGAGCATGTGATAAATATATTATTTAAATAAATAAAGAACAATAATACTTTTCTATAAGTCATGATATCAGAACATGAAAGATAAAATAAAAAATATATAATGGCATGATAGTTCGAGATAATAAACATGATCTATGGAGAATAATCAAATGCATATGACATAAAACTGTGTCATTTCATAGAAACATAGCATAATTAAGAACCATGGAAAAACAAAAATAATTGGAAAACATTACATAGTGTATTAGGAATCAAAATATTTTTAACCATTGTATGGTGTATTAAGAATTACATCATATCACCTATGAGTGACTCATGAATCATAACTCGTGACATGTTAATGACTTGAGTATCAAAACTCACAACCCATTTTTATCACACATGATATAGAACATTAAACAGTGAATTGGAGGGAAATGTAAGACCACACTTATAACATAATAGTAATAATACGTTTAAATTATTTCCATAATATATCAACCACTCATTATATCCTAAAAACATATGAAAATAAAATGGGGTTCATATCATTTATAAATGATATTTTATAATGTGATGAGAATAAAAGGTTGTTTGAAAAAAAATCACCAAAATAAAGTATATAAATAATGAATATATAATATTTTTAATAAAACATTAATCATTATGAGATTTATACATTATATATAATGGAAGAAAAATAAAAACATAAAAATGGAATTTAGATAAAAATTCTTAATATTATTGTTAGGAGGCTATGTTAGAATATAATTTCGAAATTATCATTGTTTCTGGGAAGTTAACATTAATAATAATTTGAAATTTATTTATTACTAAACCACAATAAATCAACTATAGAAAATATATAATGGTTTTACAAAGGAAATGTAGAGATGAAGATAAAATATATGATTATGAAAGGAAACAATCACACCAATATTAAAAAAGCATTATTGAAAACCATATAAAAAAGGGTGATAAATATTCCATTTCAAAGGACTTATAAATTAATTTTAATATTACAAAAAATTATATGTATTTTGATTTCATGATAATAATGGAGAAAATTTGTTAGAATCAAGAATATGGACATGGGATAAAATAAGAATATTCAATGAGTATGTAAATTATTATTAACATCATCAGATATTATGACGAAATAAATTCCTCACTGAAGATGTATTTGTGATAAAATATTAATTTCCTTTAAAATAAGTGGTATGGGAAATATAATAATATTATTGGATTGAATAAAATAATATTTTAAAACCATATTCAAATAGAAATAATTATGTTCCACGAAACAAAGTTGAATCAATAAAATGTCTTCTAATTTTTTGTATAAAATGAATCAAAATACCTTTAAAAGGGAACATATATTAGATTTAAAAATATTTTTAATTTCATAAGGTTTTTAAAAAATTAATTCATATATTATTATATGCACCGAACAAAAAAAAATACAAATGTGGAATGTGGATTTTTTCTCAATGAATGAAAATCGAGATGATAAAAACCCTTACAACTTTGGTTAGTATATGAATTGAAAGAAAATGAAATATTTATTGTGAAATGGAATTATAAATCATATAATTAAGGTTTATTTATGATTAAATCATTCAATGGGTTAGTAATTAAACTTTGTAAAATAAAAATAGATGAAAATTTGAAATCACTTCTCAAGGAAGGGGAATTGAGACAAAAACCCTACCTTTATTACCAAATTCCATTAGAGTTATTTAAATAACTGTATAATAAAAATAAGCACAATACATGTTTATTTAAAACCCCTGATTAATATATATTACCCGATAAACTGTCCAATTATAATCATTTACTATATATTTAATAATTTTTACATATTTCAATCATTAAATGTTAGTAATTTTTTATCTTTAGCACATTCAATTAGAGTGTCAATAATGAATATAGTTTTTTAATAATTTTTTTTAAAAATTTTAGATTATAAAATCTAGTATAAAATATTATTTTTTAGTTTTTAATTTCATCCAATGTGTGTGTTATTTGGGATTTTATAATATGAACTCAGTGACCATCTTTCATCGCTAATTTTTAACGAATCGATGTTGGTAAATTAATAACTAGTTAAATATAAATATAAAACTCAAGAACAATAATAATTTCATAAAAATAAAATTTAGTCATTATATAAATTAATAAAATCATAATATTATGGTAGTCAAAAATGAAATATGTCATTCTATGGTGGTGGTAGTCCGCACATACAACAAATGATGTTTTTATTTTCTATAGAATAGATAGAAGGTAGGAATTAATTTAAATTTTAAGAATATTAATCATGTTAAAAATCAATTATTAATTCATTAAATAAATAATTTAACCAATCCATGTATGTTTATGAGTAAAAATAAAATATACCAGTCATGGAAGCGGTAGCCCGTACATATGTATGGATGTAGTTTTCAATTTCTTTCTATGGAGAACGTTTAATGGTATACAATATTTCATATATATATATTGTAAAATTTTAGTATAATAATGATAATTAATTATTATTTTACCATTGTATAGTATACTTCAAGGTAGAATAATAAGAAATATAAAATACAAATGAAAATGAAATATTTTTGAATTTTTACCTTAATCCATAGAATAGCTCATTTTTAAATTTGATTACTATTTTATGGGTAATTTTTTTGATAATATAAAATATAGGATGTTTAAATTTTTTAGGGGATATAATAATTTATATTTTTGCGGAAATAAGTGGATTTCAGTGTGTGGAGAAGTGGGGTTGTTAAGGGTACTTTTTACTAGTTAGAGGAGGTACATTTTTGTAATGTGAGGTGAAATATTCAAGAAAAGTGTCACCAAAAGTGAAAAACAATGGATTGGGGTAGATGAAAAACAAATCAATAAATCAAACACTCATTTCTTTACATTTTTTTATCATGTTTTATGTCTTTACCAATTATATTGAACACTTTTTCATTTTTTACTTTTACCCTAGTAACTAATTTTCAAGTAAACAGTTTATTGTTTTTGTCTAAAAATAAAGCATACCATATTAAAAAATTTGGTACTTATGATTTCAAATATGGAGTTTTTTAATTTTATAAAAATTATAAAAATTATAAATATTAATTCTAAATTAATAATTTTTGGAAGCATTAAATACAAATTTAGATAAACAATATAAACTATGTTCAAAAATATAAAATATAGGGTTCTATGATAAAATTAATTTATTTTAATGTATAATTTTACATATATAATAAATATTTTAGGAGAATGTTTTTCATAAAACTAAAGTAATACTTATACCTAAATGACTTCATAAAATTCATAGTATGGGTAAAAATGATATTTTCACTAATTACTAAAAATAAATTTTTAAATAAAAATCATAAAATTAATACTAAGATAATATTATTTGGATAAATCAAAATTTTTTGGAAAATTAAAATTCTAAATTTTAAGAATTTAACTTTTAAATGCAAGTATAAAATATTAGAATAATTTTATTTACAAAAAATTGTACTTTTCAAAAAGTATCTATTTGTTTTATTATTTCTTATAAATTTACATATAAATTTTTTTATAATATATTATTTATATAAAAAAAATATATTTTTTCTTAATTGATACCTAATTTACTTATTTCCCTGGAAATAAAAATACATAACGCTTAAAAATCCAAATTTAGGGGAAAGATATTTTTATGCATAACTTGATTTCATTGGTTTTTTAACTATATTAATTGAATTTAAATGGTGAATTAGTAATAAAATAGTATTTAATTACTATTTTTACATATATTTCATTTTTAAGTTACACATAATTATACCAACCAATTCAACTACTAAATTATAAAGATTATATTTATATTCATAAAATGTTTCATAGTTAGTTTTTGTTTTTTGTTACATGTGAAAACATCTATTTGAAACATTATTTAATTAAAGAAAATTTAATAACTTTTTTAATAAATTAAAAAAATAATTTAATCTATTTGGATTTTAAATTGATTAAAATTTTATTGTCCGGGTATATTCTAGACAACATTTTTAAGATATTTTTTCCCAATCTCACATTAGATGCTAACAACGTTTTATATGAGACATATATAAATTGTAATCTCCTATGAATGTTTAGGGTTACGAGGGTGTAATTTTTTCATGATGTTTTAAATATAAATAATATTTTTTGGATTAAAATTAAGCATTATAATTTCATCAATTCATTTATTCCCATACTAGTGAAGATGATTTATAGTATATCAGTACACTTCTTGAAAATATTTGGCTTGTAATATTATGAAGTAGAGTATGCTAGGATTGGAGTGGAAAATATATGGGGAAATTATTATCCCAAATATTACTATGATTTATAATTTTGGTTTATGATTTAATCAAATACATGAATTTTTTAAAAACAAATTTTTGGTATATTTCCTCATAACAGTTTTAATCATATATTATCACAATTATATTTTAACTATTTGTAGAGATGGATGATGAACTATTTTCATATATTTTAAATTTATGACTTATACATTAATAGGAATGGGAATTTTATTGTTTATTACTTGATTAGAAAGACCCACATTCATGTAGTAAATTAACATCAGAATAGTGGAATTTAATGAGTATGCTTACTAAATTTCACTTGGGAATGTAGGATAATTTGAATAAAATTTTATTAATTAATATAAATATAATATTTATTATTTTTAGTGTATAAAATAAGGGAAATTAGTTAACTTTAAGCATAAGTGGATGTGAGATTTCTAAAATGGCAGATAAACCACGAATGGTTGGGTTAATTTTCCAGACTAGATTCTATATTTTAGAAATAACATTGTAGTGTAACTAGATTTAAGGAAGATAGTGATGAGGTATTTTTTGATTCGATTTGTTTAATACAACATAGAGTTATTATGAAAATCTGTTATATTTTTTTTGGTCTTGGTAGCATAGTGTGAAGAATAAATTTGAATTTTTTTTCTTAGTGTATTGTTAATGAAAATATAAATACAGAGCACCAATGGCTAGTAGGTTTATTATAATTTTTAATTATGATAATATGTATATAGGGTTATATTATCCAATATATTATAATTGGGATACCATTTTAACCAATAAATAGTATTTATATTTGGGTTTTTATGGATTTATATATGATTTAATAATTCATTAATCCTAGTCCTAAAATATATATATATAATGATTAATTAATCATTAATAACATTGATAGATATTATTTATTTTTTAGTGCCACTGATTTTTATCAAGATAAGTGCTTCATATGAATATTTAAAAAGTGATACAATAAGGATTTTTGATTACATCTAAGGATGTGTAGAATGTTTCATAAATAAATTTGTGGATGAAAAAAAAATTATTTAGATATTGGAACAGATTCTCTGAGAAAACATTCTGTATTTATTAGGTATCTGGAAGACCATGTTCTTTCAGTAGTGTTTTCATTTAGATATAAATTTCAATAAACATCTAATTTTGATCTATTTTAATACATTTATGTATGTAATTGTTGATCATATTTTATTGATCCAATATGAGAGATAATTCACTACCAATGACTGATTGGTGTTAGAGAACTGCAAAAAATTTAATTGATTTGGGAATTTATTGTAGTAAATCAATATCGACCTAAGAATTATGTTGATTAATTAATATGGACCTTTTAATATAAGGTATTATTTCACCATGGATTTCATTACCATTCAAAAAAATTGTGTATATTTTTAAGGTTTATTAGAAATTTTAAATTTTCTTTCTATTACATCATGTTTCATAATGTATATCATATTTACTATTGTAAAAGTATAAAAAATCCGAATCATTTGTATAATTGAAAGATATATAAAATATAGAAGATTATAATTTTTTTTAATAATTGTTATAGAAGATTAAATATGGAGAAATATTCTTATTTAGTATGCTATTATATTGACATGTGTATTGAGGTATTATAGTATACCTAAATAAGAAACCTTGTTGATATAAGATTTTATTTGATAGATATGAAGGTTTTATTTAAAGATAAATATGTTCTGTGAAGTTATATTGGAATAATGTTTTCTAGTAGGAGGAGTTATAACACCCTTAATTTGGTATTTGTAAAATCATTACATTTTGTGATTGTGGATAAAAATAAAAATATATGAGTGTTTTTATTGATCATATTGAGTTTATTTTCACATTTTAAAACTATTTTTAAAAATATCTATGACATAGAAAATTATTCAACACCCTAAACATGTTTATAGAAATAATTAATAAATATTACAGAAATATCTGTTGAGTTTGGAAAATTTTCTAGATATCTCATCATTTTTTCGAACAAGTGAAAACAAGCCTCTACCTAGGTAAATGAGATACTCTAATTCATCCTCAACTAATGGGGTTTGACCCCTAGCCAGTATCCATAGCTCTACCCATTATTTTGTGGTGGTGGGGAGGGTGGGGGAGGGGGGTAGTTGGTGGTGTTAGTAGGATGATAGATCATTGATGGGGGAAGAGGAGGTTGACATGTGTGGTAGAAAAGGTGGTAACTGAAGGCAGCCACAAGCGTTGGGCATGAAAGGTGGTAATATGATGGGAGATGGTTGTTAAATGTGGCTTTGGTCACTAGAATGTTACTGGTGTGAATGGGTTTGGGTGTGTAGGTGGAAAAGGTGGATAATGAATGTAGTGAAGGGAATGGGGGTATGGTAGGTGTGTACATTAAGTGTGATGGTGTTCATAGGGAAAGGATCATATGTGCTGGTACATAAATGACCAAAAATTTATCTTTGGTCTCAGGATTTTAGGCTATTTTATTTTTCCATGGTTCACTGGGCTTATGGTATATTCATGTAGTAAGGATTTTTTACCTCCAGGCCTACGAATCATGTAATTTTTTCTTTCTTTACCAAGTTAAATGTGGATTTTTCCTTAATAATATTATGTTTCGACCCTAGTATATTTAAATTGTTTATATAATTTTATAAGTTGTTCAATAATGAAATCATACCTGAAAATTCATATATATTGGAATTCTGACCATCTCTATCCTATATAAATTACCAATAAACCCATTAAAATTCCATTTTCTAAATTTTAGCCCTTCATATAGAAATTTTGTGAAATCAACATCATTATTAAATGGTTCATTCCTATTTTTAGGCAAATAAGAATGATAATAAGAGTAATTGAATCATTATCCACGTCATTATAAGATCTCATTAAATCATTCCCACACTCTCTCTAAGAATTATAATCAAATGAATATAAATTAAAATTGATAAAAAAATATTGAATTTGGTAGGAGGAAATTGTTAATATGGACAAGATACCTATTACTATTACCAATATCATGTTCTTTTTAAAAATATGTAATTCATAGATGGCACATCCATGTAAGCGGATTCGACAATCTCTTTTATTCTAGATAATTTTAATATGTTTTTAATGATTATAAAAAATAATTGTTGTTTTTATGTATAATTTAATATAATTAGATTATTATCGGTTGTAAATAATTATGTTTATAATGTAAGATTTTATACAAAAAATATATTTTTGATAACAAAATAATTAGATCAACTATTGAGATTTGAATTATAATAAATTTTATCTTATTTTTAAATGATGGTTTTGATAATTTTTTTAAGTGTAGAGAATATTAATGTATTATTATGTGATATGTTGGATACTAATCAAATGATTTAAATTATGGTAAAAAATCAATTTTATATAGATTTTATTAAATATATGTGTTTTAAAATTTATCCTAAAATAAAAATGATTTTTGATTGATTTTTAAAACATAATGGTTCGTTTCCTTTATTTTTTGATATATTTTGAAAATATCTAAAGTCTATATTATATTAAAGGATTAGAAATTATTTTTTTAACTAATCTAATAATTTTATACTCATTTACTATGGGATTTTTTATGGTATAATTTGAGTAAGAGTGCACAGATTGTAAATGACCTTATCTATATTTTTGAATGGGATGGAAATTTCTAGTTTTATTAGTATTTAATAATTGAATAGTGTAATCAATAATATATTTTAATTCTTGTGAATATAAAAATTAAATAGTTAGTTTAATTATCAGATATATTTATAACCTATAAATTTTAATAAGGATATTTGTACTATTCCTATATAGATTTTTTATAGATATTTTGATAAATATTGTGTTATAGAAATATAGATTTCTGAATAGAAAATGTGTTTTATAAAATGGGTTTACACAGTGAAATTTCATTTTGTGGATTTATTATTAATATGATATGACGTATAATTTTTCATTTGATGTAATGATAATGGTTATTCTTAATATATTTTCTGAAAAATAGTTATCTGAAAGTGTTTTATGTTTTTAATGAATTCATATTTTGGTATTAATCGTTTATGTGCGTTCATTAGAGTCATCATGGAATTCATATTATGTATTTTAGTCACACCTAGAAGTAATACCTGAGACCTTACTATGGATTGAAAACACAATATCGCTAATTATCACAAAATTCACATTTGAAAGAGAATTTACTCATGACTATATTTATTAGATTAATTTATGAATTTTCAAATTTTATTTTATAAAAATAATATCTTGTACTTATTCTTAATGATATTAAATTAACGAGAAATTTTTTTATTTGTCAATAAATAATTATTTTTATGTTAATAGTGAAAATAATTTTTTTTAAAATCATGAATATTATGATATCACTCGGATATAAGAATAAAATAAAACCTAAAAACTATTATCTTTAATAAATATATTTATTATAAGTAATATTTTATATTTTAAAATATCATTATTAATTTATAATGATATATTTTATATTTTAAATCCCAAATGAAATTTTCACAAAAATTATTTTAATGAATTATAGGTTTAGTATTTTTAAATTAATACATATTACTTTTAAACATTTAATAATATTAAATTGATTTAATATTTGTAATTAATAGTTAATAATTATTTTAAAAGGACAGTTTTCATACCTAAATGATAATTTAATAATTTAATTTAATTATTGTGGTAAAATATTAAATGGTAAAAATAACAATTCAATGGGGTTAATATATTGAAACATGGTAATAAATGTCTGTAATTAAGTGTTTGATATATGGATAAACCTAATATATTCCCCTTTCAATTTTTTGTACATTTTGGAGCCACATTTTTTAAGACGGACTTCCCATTAATGTAAATTATTTGGTATTTACAAAAATGCCTTCCCTTTTCACTTATAAATGGGGGAGTCCTATCCTCACTCATCCTTACCATAAATGACATTATTTTTTCCCAAAATCTACCCAATACCCTCCCAAACCATTCCTATCAACCTTTTTAGGTTCTTTTATTCTCAAACGACCATCCCCAAAGGGTTTAATCCACATCACAATAGAGATTATCCAACTTGTAAGATACACTTTTCAAATCAATCCTCCATCTTTTATATTTTATTATTTTACTGTGTTATTACTAAGAGTTATTTTTGACACATTAAAAGGATAAAATAATTATAATAATTATAATTATATTTTATTATGGAGATTTTAAAATCATTAACCACCCTCTTATTTTTCACTTAGGAAAAAAAGAAAACGTAAATCATGCATTGTGTGCAATACCACATCCATAACACATCATGATTTACTTTAATTCACCACCATAAAGGGACGGTAATAATAAAGAATTTAATATATAACTATTATATATAAGACATATTTTACAATATTAAATGATAAAC
Source organism: Viscum album (assembly GCA_963277665.1). Lineage (NCBI taxonomy): Eukaryota > Viridiplantae > Streptophyta > Magnoliopsida > Santalales > Viscaceae > Viscum > Viscum album. The sequence continues at coordinate 1,724,079,037 of OY728159.1, forward strand.
CACCCTTCCCATATTTCATGTTCCTTGAAAATGAAATCATCATATATGAGTATGTGTGGACTACTGCTTCCAAAGAAAAATCAATTGATATTTGTCATTTTATCTCCACCTTACATGGATGGTACAGATAATTGTTTTAAAGGTTAAATATGAATTTTAGGTTACTATTAGGGTTATGCTTGGACAAATTTAATAACCCAATATTAATATAAACAATAAACAATTGTTCTAAAATTATTTGTATTAAACAAGCATAATAAGAGTGAAATATGTTATTCATAGTTTCTTATCCATTAAATATTACTATAATTACATTATAATACTTATATATCACACTAATAAATATAAAATTAGATTATTATTCCTACTAGTGTAAGGATATTAAAACTAAATACCCTTATAACCATCCATTAATCAGGGTATGTTCGTGTGTGGGTTTGTTTTACCCGCATGATGAACAATTCATTGAATTTATATCATGAATGACTATGGGAAAATATTTACTGGTAAAAATTAATATAAATTTAAAAATAATTATTTTATTTTTATTATGGAAAAATTATATAAAAATATAATTCATTAATTAAGAAAGAACCCTTTTATTGTTAAGAATCACCGAAACATGCTTGTTATCGATTTCATTTTCAAGGATAATAACTAAAAGTAAAGAAAGGAATTTGAATCATTGTAAAATGTTGTAAAGAATCTATAATATTATGTTTAATTAACAAGTTATAATTTTCTTTATAATAATGAATATGGGAACCACTACTATGAAAATAGTACGAACTATGATAACTGTAAACACATGATGTATAAAAGGATAGATTTCATATAAGGAATAACTATTTATGAAGAGTTTGAATTAATATGTATATGAGTATGTTTCTAAATTTAATTATTATGATATTTTTTTGATGCACGAGTTTAATGTACATTCAGGGAACTTTGGACATTAGGTAAGGGTTTTCGGCCTCAAATTACTCTATTGAAGACATTTTTTTATTAATGAAAATAATTTCCTAAATAAACATTATATAATGACAATGAGTGATGTTATATAATGAAATAAAATTTATTAATGTTATTTAAAGATAAATTTTAAACCCTATCATTCATGTGTATTTTATTAAATTGCTTCCAAATCTATAAATGGGGGTTTCCCATCTCAATTTTCATTCCATATATCTCATGTTTTATTCACCACCTATTTACTTTTTTTGGTGAATAAATTTCTATGGTAGAAATTTACTATATTACTCAAGAAATTTAATGGATTTGAAAGACTATATTTTCATCCCTAACCAATATTATTTTTATTCAAGGGTTACCATGGCCATAGTAAAACTCAATCTTTTCTATAGTGAAAAACTATACTATGTTTTAGTAATAAAAAACATTGAATGATTCCTAGAAAATACATACCTATATATATATTGGAATGTTGATGTGGATATAGAATGGATTCACCTTGGGGTAATAGCCCTGAAATTTGTTATTTGAACATTGACTCTACTGTCATCCTAATTTAGAATGAGTGGGCATAAGACTTCACTATTTACTAGACACCTCTATCGGATATGATTTGTCATATTCAAATCCTCATTATGATCCATGATGAAGGAAATTTCCATCCATTTCATTAGTCTCAAAAAAATTCAAATTATTGACCACAATTACTATATTTCATGGATAACCCAAACTATTTAAATTACCATTACACTATATTTATTTGATATACTCACATCATATTTCATTGATGACACCCTAGAACTTCTATGCTAATTAAATGATATTTTTCTAAAATTGTCTAAATTCAATTTAATAGGGAAGTATTTCATTGGGTGTTTCTCATTATAAGAATAACTATTTTTTTCATCAAATGGTTATTTAGGGAATGGTATTTAATGTATTGTTGACTTTTATTGTGAATTAATTGGAATTAATAAATTGAAAAGTGATAATAAAAATCATATATACCCTCAATTCATCGATAGGCCTCCGAATGAAAAAAAAACATAGGTTTTTGTGTATAACATTTCCCATATCTGTATAGTGTCTTGGCACATATCCTTGATAATTTTTTTTATGTTCTAAATTTTGAATTTAATCAATATTTGAGAAAATATTTGTGTTATCCATGTTTTCATTTATTTTCATGGATATACCATTCCGTCATTTTAAATTTATTATGGATTCATGTTGTTTATTTTTTTTTCTTCTTTATAACATAGTCCATGTTTTTATTTTGACAGATTCAATTATATGTTACTCCTTATATTGAATTTTATCTCACCCAAATTTGTTTTACTTTACCTAGGTATCCTAGAGGAGATTATGTGTAAATTTTACTGATATGATGGAAGTGATAATAATTTTCTCGTAATATGATTCTATAGTAAATTATTTTTTCAAATATAATGTTGGTATTCATATAGTATTCAATGAATACTAAACTATGGGATCCTTTGATAAAAATTTAATTATATACCAATAGTATAATATAAATAATGGCTTTCAGTTTCTAGGGTCTAGGTTGTTATAATTAGTATTATAAAAAGTTTATTATTAACCATTGGGATGAGATTTAGACGAGCCTTATTCTATAACACGATTATTATGAAAATAGATTATGATTTCTAGGTAACACTCTATAGAAATAAAAAAGAACTAAAATTTACAATTAAATATCTTGAGATAAACTTGTGTATACAATTATATAAATACAATGTATAAGGATAGGATTTTGAACCATAACAACACCCATAACCAATGTCTGGATATCCCCCTTAAACAAGTCATTGAAGCTGTAATTTATTATAATCAAATCATAGCCATATTAGAGAATTTATCCAAGGTTATGAAAAATAATATTATCATCATAGAATGGCATACTGATCCAAAACATAGTGTATCTATGTTTTACCACTTCATGTTATAAAAAACTATATCATTTAGTGTAACTACTAATCTATTGGTATTTGATCAATTGATCAATTACCTAGGGAATATATTTCTTACATTGGGAAGTAGTGAAATGAAAAATGCCATCAAGATCGCTTGTCATACAAACTGAGATACAAAACAATGGTGGTTGCTAATTCAAAACACTAAAGAGGATGATGAGATACCGAAGAGGAAAGATGAAATTTTAATGTGTTATTATATAAAATTATACTTTCATTGTTAGTAAATATTGAAAATATAATGGAAATTCCTCAATATAAAAAATGGATAAGGAAAAAATTTTGTATATGAGTATAAATTTAGTAGTTTATCATGGTATAATATATACAATGTATATATACTAGATTGAAATATTAATCATTTATCTGATTTATCAGAGTTGATATTTCAAAGGGTGTTGGTCTTCCATAAATTTTCATTATATGAGGATATAGTCACAAGGTCCATTAAAACAAAAAAATATTTTCCTATACTTATGTATTCAATGTAAATTATTAGTATAAGAGTCCGATTGAGAATTGTGGGAAGAATAATGAAACAAATTGGGTTGAAGGATGATACTTCTCACATATGATAAATAAGGTATTAAATTCTGTATATTTGAAATAAGTGAATAATATATTTTTTCAATTAATGAAAAAAATTCCATCATGTTCACAAATTCAAAATGTCGGTCGATGTTTTTAATGTTAGATGTTTAAAATGTATGTATGTAGAGCCATATTGTTAACCTATTCCCCAAACGTCAATGTAATTTACGTCAAGAAATCCAATGGGGGAAATGTTAAGCCAATGGGATTACCACTTCAGAAGTTTATGTTCATAATTAAGAGGTGGAATTTAATCTTATCATAGAATAAATGTTATATAATGGGTTACATGATTATAGATCATAAAATACTTTAATATATTCCATGTCATCCAAAAAAACATATTATTCTCTAACAATATAATAAGGGAGTTATCAATTAAGACCCCAAGTTGTAATATTATTGAAATAAATATGTGTTAAGAATTTATAATTATTATCCTTGGATAAACACTATTTTCAAATATTATTATTATATCCATTCTTAACATTGATATAATCAATGATTTGGATTGGTTTAAAAATTTTAACAAAAAATCTACTTCTAATAGAAGGACATTACAATTCACAAAGGAGAGTTGGAATCTCTTATATTTATAAGGGAAAACATATAATATAAATAATGTCTACATCCTCCACTTGTAGATATCTCTAATTAAATTTTGAGAAGAGAGGTGGAACAATCATTATTTTTGGATAATGAAAGATATCTTAAAAATAGTGGTAATACCTATTTTTAAGAAATATATTTATTTATTTTCTGATCAAATATTTGGTAATCCACTATAGAATGATGATTAATTCACTATTGAACAAATTCATGATGCATGGACTGTATAAAAAACTCTATATAGATTAGAGCAAGTGGAGTTGGTAGAGATGAAGAAACACATACATGAGCTATATGATAAGATATTTATACAACCTAGTGTTTCAACTTGTGGAGACCGGATTTAATTAATGAAAAGGAGGAAATTTTTATGAGAATGTGT